>CM038142.1:102985888-103585888 GCA_021437245.1 Aegilops speltoides
CCGTTGCGCAGCCGTAGTACCATGATCAATGGCGGTAGTACCGCCAAAGCTCTCCAGTGGTAGTACCGCTCCACGAAGCGGTAGTACAGCTCTCAGCGGTGGTACCGCTCTGTAGGGCGGTAATACCGCTTGCGGGCTTCGGCCGTAGTACCGCAGTTGTTCCGCGCTACTACCGCCTCGATTCGAGACCGGTTGTCGGGGGTTGGGTGCGACATATGCCAAAGGATGGCTTATCATGGTGGGGGCGAGTAGAACGTCGCCGGTGCCTGGAAACGGGATAAGGCGTAGACATGCACGCCGGCGAATCTTACCCAGCTTCGGGGCTCTCCGAGGAGATAACACCCCTACTGCTGCTCTGCGGGGTCTCCGCATGGTCACTATAGCAAGGTGACTACAATGGCGCTCCTAGATCTGTATCGGGAGGCACGAGAGAGCAAGGCTAGTTCTCTCCTCCCTGGACTATGTGTCTATCTCTATCGAGGTCCGAACCCTTTGCATGGGTGCCCCGGGGGGTTTATATAGGCCTACCCCCCGGGGGTACAATGGTAATCCGACTGGGCGTGGGTCCCAGCCGTCTATCTCTCATGTCGCCGTCCTTCCCGCCGGCTTCTGGGGCCCGCCGACTGGTGGGTCCCGCTGACAGGCCGGACACTATGCTGCGCTCCTGGACTAGGGGGTGTCCGGACAGCCGGACTATCATCGTCCGCCGGACTCCAAGACTACGAAGATAGAAGATTGAAGACTCCGTCCCGTGTCTGGAGGGGACTTTCCTTGGCGTGGAAGGCAAGCTTGGCAATACGGATATGTAGATCTCCTACCATTGTAACCGACTCTAACTAACCCTAGCCTCCTCCGTGTCTATATAAACCGGAGTGCTTTAGTCCGTGAGGACACAACATACATCACAACAATCATACCATAGGCTAGCTTTAGGGTTTAGCCTCCTTGATCTCGTGGTAGATCCACTCTTGTACTACCCATATCATCAATATTAATCAAGCGGGATGTAGGGTTTTACCTCCATCAAGAGGGCCCAACACAGGTAAAACATCGTGTCCCTTGTCTCCTGTTACCATCCGCCTAGACGACAGTTCGGGACCCCCTACCGAGATCCGCCGGTTTTGACACCGACATTGGTCCTTTCATTGAGTGTTCCTCTCGTGTCGCCACCGATAGGCTCGATGGCATCTTCAATCAACAACGCTGTCCGTGGTGAGACTTTTCTCCCGACAGATCTTCAGATTCGGTGGCTTCGCCTCGCGGGCTAATTCACTTGGCCATCCGAGCAGATCGAAGCTACGCCCGCCATCGTGTCGATTCGAAGCCTAAACTACACAGCCGACATCCGCGGGACTTGATCTTCGACGGTTCGAGCCAAAGCCAAGCGCGCGACCGCTATGGCGATGGGCATGATCTAGCTCTGCCACGAATAGTGCCTTGGTGGCGACACGAATCCGCTTCGCCCTTAGTCCGAGCCGATCGCCAGACGAGGACGGTGGATGGACACCACCTCGGGGCTTCAACTTCCACGGCAATGGAGCCGAACACTAACCTTGTCCTCGCGAATCGTGATTCCGAGGTGCCGGACTCCTGCCGACTCGGACCTCCCACGCCCCTACCAATCGAATCGATTGGGCGCCGTTATGGAATTCACCGCCGCGGACATCTTCCAACACTCACCCTTTGGCGACGTCCTAAATTTGCTAAAGCATCTCTCGCTATCCGGAGAGTCCTGGCCGGATTATGGCCAGGATGGTTGGGACACGGACGACGAAGAAATTCAGAGCCCACCCACCACCCACTTTGTAGCCACCGCCGATTTATCTAACCGACATGCTAGACTACGACTCAAGACATCGACGCTATGGACGACGATGCCGAGATTTAACAGAACCAGCGCCTCAGGCACCGAAGACCACCTCGTCATACGACGTATATATGGTGGATACCCCCGCCGACAAACGGGCCGCGGCAGAAGATAACCCCGCCGACAAACAACCAAAACGGCGATGCAGACGCCGCCCTAAGTCCCGCCTCGACAACAAAAGCACTCCTCATGACCCCGCAATACAGCAGGGAAAACAAGCGGACGACGAATATGCAGACAAGCAACCGTCCGAACAGGACGAGTCAGATATTCAGCCCAGGCCCGGTGAAAACAACAGTCCAGACGACCTCACGCCGGACACACCGCCGGAGAATAAAAACCTCCGGAAAAGACTCATCTCCACCGCAAGAAGTTTGAAAAAGGAAAAATGGAAGCTCAAAACAGCGGAAGATACACTTAGAATAAGGTGGAGCAAAGTGCTCACAACCGCAGACAAATACGGCAATGGCCATCAATCGAAGAGCTACCCAAAACGCAAGCTACTGCCAGAATTTGATGAGGAGGCCATAGAGCCCCCATAGTCAAAAAACAAAGAGGCCGCCTGGCCGGATAGACGGCCAGATGATAGGCCAAAATCTAAAAGCGGCGCCGCACATAAACCGACTAACGACCCTGGAAGGACAGATGGCCCAGCCAGGTCCATTTACGGGCCAAAAAAGAGGGCCCCAGGAGGCAATACAACACGCCAAGTGTCCGAAGAAATCGGTGCACCCAAATACAGGGGCGTCGCACACCCACTATGTTTCACCAACGAGGTGCTGGATCACGAATTCCCAGCAGGGTTTAAACCCATAAACATAGAGGCCTACGACGGAACAATGCACCACGGAGTCTCGGATAGAAGATTATATACTACACATACACATGGCCAGAGGAGATGATCTCCACGCCATAAAATACCTACCCCTCAAGCTCAAAGGGCCAGCCCATCATTGGCTCAAAAGCCTCCCGGAAAACACTGTTGGAACATGGGGAAGAGCTCCAGGACGCGTTTAGAGCAAATTTTCAAGGAACTTATGTCCGCCCTCCGGATGCAGATGATCTAAGTCATATAACTCAACAGCCCGGAGAGTCGGCGCGCAAATTCTGGAACAGGTTCCTCACCAAAAAGAACCAAATAGTCGACCGTCCGGACGCCGAAGCCTTAGCAGCTTTTAAACACAACGTCCGAGACGAATGGCTCGCCAGACACCTCGGCCAAGAAAAGCCGAGGACAATGTCCGCACTAACAAGCCTCATGACCCGCTTTTGTGTGGGAGAGGATAGCTGGCTAGCAAGATGCAGCACCAGCGACCCAAGTACATCCGAGATCAGAGATGGAAACGGAAAATCACGGCGCGAAAAGAGCAAATACGAATAAAGAGAAAAGCCGAAGGACGGCAATCAACGCCGGATTCAAAAGTTCGCGACCAAACAACAAAACACCGCCTTTAAGGATAACAACGATGAGCTATCCAATTTAAACAAGATTTTGGGTCGGATATGTCAAATCCACAAGACCCGGAAGGCCTCGCAAACCACACCCACCGAGATTGTTGGGTTTTCAAACAGTCCGCCGGCTAAACGCCGAACACAAGGGGCTCGACGATCAAGCTTAAGATGATGACAAACCCCACCAGCGAGCACCGAAAACAAAAGACTTTCCCACAAGAGGTCAAAGCAAGAAACTCACTTCATGTGATAATACGGAACAATAGTGCGGCACCCTCTAAAAAGGGTCTCGCACGGTCCAACCCAGCGGAACATAGAGATTGGACATCAAAACCAATCACTTTTGACCATCTGGATTATTCCAGAAGCGTTCGAAACGCAGGATGGACTGCCCTGATATTGGATCCTGTAATCGACGGACTGCAATTTACACAAGTCCCGATGGACGGAGGCAGTGACCTAAACCTGTCAGATCCAAACACAATCCGCAAGTTGGGATAGACCCTACTAAAATTCGACACAGCCGCACTTCCTTCAAAGGAGTGACGCCAGGCCCTTACGCCAAGTGCACAGGCTCCCTATTACTAGAAGTTGTGTTCGGATCACCGAACAACTTTCGACGCGACAAACTAATCTTTCATATCGTCCCATTTAAAAGTAGCTATCAAGCACTCCTGGGACGAGAAGCTTTTGTTCGCCTCAACGCCATACCACATTACGCGTCTCTTACACTTAAGATGCCCGGTCCACGTGGCATCATTTCATCTTGGGTCATTCAAAGACCCCGACACGGTTAGACGAGTCCGACGTAAATAAGCTAGGGGCTCCTGCATGCACCCCTTCACAAGGGGCTGCAAGACAAGAACAATGAGCTCATCTGCACTCTCTTTACTTATTTTTATTTTTATTTCTTCTTTCGTATATATTCCTTTCGAACGAATTCCTTTCAAACTAAGTTCCTCTCTTTTTACAGATGAACAACGTACACACCCGTCCAGGATAACGGCGCAACGGAGACACAAGCGCAGACGTGCAGTAGGGACCCGTCGCGAGGATTCTTTTCAGATTAAGACCCTGCGTAAACCTTTTTTACTGTCTCTTGTTGATTATAATCCCTTGGTTTCTTATTATAACCAAAGTGGAGCCTGACGTTTTGGCATCGGCCGCGTCAGAGGACCATGCTCGTACCTGGACACTAGGGGCTTAGGGCATTGTTCTGCCCATTACCATAAAGACCGAACACCTTAGGGAGTGTTCGGCGTCTCGAGTTAGGCCTTATATGCATCAGCTCCGAATCATGTCTTTGGTCAAATGTTGGGTTTGCCCGGCTCCTGTGTTTTGCTGCCTTACGCTCCGATCATCGGCTAACGCGGCACCAGGAGAACTATCTGCGATTGTGCCCGGTTAATTTGGCGAGCACCTCAAGAGAGAAAGCGGCCGACCGTCATGATACAGCGAGAGACTGGTCAACCACTCGATTGACTACCGGAATGTTTAGAATTTCGCTGACGAAGGACCGCTTCGGTCGCACACACGCACCTGCATTCAGAAGAAGGTGCCCCAAGGGGCTATGTCGTAGCCCCACACTCGAACTCCAATGGCTAAGTGAAAGTGATAAAGCATCATAGTCCGGATTGCCTCGTTTGCTACGCTACCACCTCCTTAACAGACCGAGACGCCGGATTAAGTGTGAAAACGCTATTTTTTTAGAACACCCCGCACCTTGTGTGTGGGGGCGTCAAGATCGCAATCTTTCAGGTTATACAAACGTATACATAAAACGGCCGCATAGGAGATATTTTAATACTTGGAACGCACAAGTATAAAAGGCGGTTACAGCATAATCACTGTTTTACAAGGTAAAAACGTTCATTTGAACGTAACATTTTTCAAGCACTGCGACTCTATTACACGAGCGCCACGCATAACTTCCCCAAAATAGTGCTCGGCGGGTAATCGGCTTTCGTCCGAACCCTGGGCCGCAATAGCGGTGGCATCCATCTCTGTCCAATGTGTCTTCACATGGGCAAGGGCCATCCGCGCACCTTCTATGCAGGCCGACCGCTTCATCTGCTTGATATGCGGCACCGCTCCAAGAAATTGCTGCAATAAGCCGAAATAGCTCGTCGCCTTGGGCCTCTCTGGCCAGACATGAGCCACAATATCAGTCATGGCAAGTCCGGACAACCTGTTTAGCTCAGCCCATTCGGCCAACCGATCAGTCAACGGAAGTGAACGGTCCGGACTATGGAATTGAGACCAAAATAGCTCTTCCGTCTTGTGATCCTTCTGGCTCCGGAAGTGTACAACGGCATCAGCCGCACTTGCCGCTAAGTCCATATATGGATCCTCCGGACCCCACAGCTGGCCAAGTTGGGCATACTTTGATCCAGAAACGGCGACGAGCGAGAAAAGGCCTGCCAGCCACAATATCTCCGGCCTGGTGCAGCTCCTCCTTCATAGCCCGCATCGCAGAACGGGCATCCTTGGCTTCGGCGGTGGCCTTTCCCAGGTCTTCCCGCTCCGATAGGCGCTCCTTTTCAAGAGCCTCAGTGCGGTCAGCAGCATCCTTCAATTTCACGACCAATTCGGCCATCTTTTCCCTGCTTAGGCAGTGTGCAGCCTTTTCGGCTTCCAACTCCTCGGTCGCCCTCAAGGCAGCCGCATCACTCCTTTGGGCTTGCTCCTTAGCTTGAGCAAGCTCGGCCCCAAGGCTCTCTACAGTAGCAGCACCGTCTATATCACAGTACATATATTGTCAGAAGCGGGCTTTGACTCCCTTAAACAAGTGACTGCAGAGAATTCATTTACCTTGCGACTCGTCAAGTCGCTGGTTGATAAGCGCGATGCTCGCATCAGCCACATCGAGTTGCCGCATTAGCTCGACAACTCCACTAGTCCGGCTAGCCCCCGGACTATACGCCACCTGCATAGGAACGGCGACATTCATTACCTAAGATTTTGATCCTCGGCACGCTGTCGCTTTCGACAACCTACCGAGTCTCAGGGGCTACTATCTATACAGGGCGCACTTCTATGTGCCAAACTGTCAAAAAGGTGTGTCGTTCTTGCGTACCTCAAATCCCGTCAGTAAACTCCTAACGGCATTATACAATCCGCTTTCGGCGGACGAAATCCTTCCAATCACCATACACATCAAAGCACGGTGATCTTCTGAGATGGACGCCCTCTCAAGCAGATTCTTCAGCTCCCCCGGCCGGACACTAGTGGGCGTCGAACTCTCCGGCCCCTCCGGACTCTGGGATACCCTCCGTGACGATACTTCAGGCTCGTCTTCCCTATCCGACGGTGCAGCAGACGGAGGCGTTTTGCTTTCCATCCTCTCCAGACGAAGATCCTCCGAAGACGAGTTCATCTGAGAAGGCCGCAGATCCGAACTGCAAGGTAAAAATTTTGGTCATCCACAGAAGCACAAATAGGGGTATTTTCTCATTAATGAACCCCCCTTTTTTACTCATGGCTCGCTGGAGGGCTGATCCTTTAGAGACGATTGTACATCCGGACTTTCCCCGGACGCAGGGCCCTAAAGATTTCTTCCCCCGCTTAGGGGCTTTGGCCTCTGGTTCTTCGGAGGCGGTCCTCTTCTCCCCCTAGAAGGAGGGATTGTCAATCCCCCCCTCTTCAGGCGCCCCCTTGGGCGAGGTGATCGCTCTTCTATTTTCCCCATCGCCCCCTTCTACGGGCGCGACCTCCAACATTCTGACCAGCACGGGCTCCGGTGCGGTCTCTGGGAGGGGGGCCGGACACCTTATCAGCTTCGATCGCGCTACCCACTCCTGATGAAGAATAATGGGTTAGAAGGCAAATTTCAGAAAAGCAAACAAACAGAACATCCGGACTCTGAGCTACTTACCTGTGTATCTGGGCGATTGTAGCTTAGGCCTGCGTCCTCGGTCAATTCCGGACACGCCACCTGCAGTCCGAAGAACAACTTGTACATCTCCACGGGCGTCATACCCATGAAGTTTTGGAGAGTTCGCGTCCCCTCCGGATTGAACTCCCATAACCGGAGAGGACGGCGTTTGCAGGGCAGAAGACGCCTGATTAGCATGACCTGCATCACCACAACCAGATTGATCTCCCTCGCTTGGAGGTCTCGAATCCGGCCCTGCAATAAGGGCACGTCTTCGAACGGCCCCCAATTGAGCCCTTGGTTGACCCACGACATCAATCGGCGTGGAGCTCCCGGGCGGAATGAAGGCGGCGGCTTTTGCTTGCTGCCCTTCGGAGCGGTGACATAGAACCACTCCTGCTGCCACAAGCCGAGCTCCTCTTGGAAGGAGCCCTCGGGCCACGGGCATCGCCCTCCCGCTATGGCCGCCTTGCCAAGACTCCACTTGACGCCCCGATCATCTTCGGCTCCACATTGAAGGTCTTCATCCATAGGCCGAAGTGGGGGGTGACACGGAGGAAGGCTTCACAGACAATAATGAATGCGGAAATATGGAGGATGGACTCCGGAGCCAAGTCGTGAAAATACAGCCCGTAGTAGAACATGAGCCCTCTCACGAAGGGGTCCGTCGAGAAGCCTAAACCCCGACGGAGGTGGGATACGAAGACGACGTACTCACCGGGCTCGGAGTGGTACGGCCTACCCTCGGGCGGGCAACCTGTATGTAAATCTCGTGGGATAGGTACTTGGCCTCACGCAGCTTTAACACGTCCTCCTCCGTGACGGAGGAGGGCATCCACCGGCCCTGAAGGTCGGAGCCAGACATTGTTGAAGATCCGAAGCGCCCGAATCTGGGGCTCTGGGTGTTGGAATTGGAGCAAGGAGAGGATTCGATGGAAGATTGAGAAAAGAAACGAGCCTTGGTCCCTTATAAAGGGGAAAATACCAAGAGTCGCCTCGTGACTGCTCGATTCACCTTCGATAGAGGAGGCGGCGGCGGGCACGGTTGGGTTACCCACGCCGTATTGATGAGAATCCCGAATAAGGGAGCACGACCGCTCGACAAGACGTGCCAAGGAAACCGCTCCGCTAATCGTCCTGAGGTGGTATAATAAAAAAACAATTCAAGTAAAGGCCTGGTAGCGGTGTGAAGTCATGCCGCCAAATACGTCAGCAGATTGGATTTATGTGCATTATTCTCTCTCGGTGGAATGTGGAATTTATTTTGCATCTTGACACTATCCTGGTGTTCATGATCTTCTCTGGATTATTCAAGGAGGAACCCGCCTTGCAATGCCGAACATTATGCGCGCCGGACTTATCGCCATTGAAGCCAGGTTCAGGGAGCTACCGAGGAGTCCTGGACTAGGGGTGTCCGGACAGCCGACTATCATCGTCCGCGGACTCCAAGACTACGAAAATACAAGATTGAAGACTCATCCCGTGTCCCGAGGGGACTTTCCTTGGCGTGGAAGGCAAGCTTGGCAATACAGATATGTAGATCTCCTACCATTGTAACCGACTGTAACCCTAGCCTCCTCCGTGTCTATATAAACCGGAGGGCTTTAGTCCGTTGGACACAACATACATCACAACAATCATACCATAGGCTAGCTTTAGGGTTTAGCCTCCTTGATCTCGTGGTAGATCCACTCTTGTACTACCCATATCATCAATATTAATCAAGCAGGGCGTAGGGTTTTACCTCCATCAAGAGGGCCCAACTCGGGTAAAACATCGTGTCCCTCGTCTCCTGTTACCATCCGCCTAAACACACAGTTCGGGACCCCCTACCCGAGATCCGCCGGTTTTGACACCCACACTTGGTCATTGGGTCGTGGCAACAGTACCGCTGTCTATCGGGCGATCACTGTCGCCACTCGCCATCCAATCTGGTTTATGGCTTGTGGGGCCCTGGAGGGGAGACGGCCGACTCCGGGGAGGCCGACTCCCACAGGGCCGTCTTTGGGCGCTCTGGCCGCCTTCGATTCACCCACTGACAGGCGGCCCCACGGTCTTCGGGCCGTACAGGCCGGCGTCGTGGGCATAGTGCGCCGTGCACTGTGGCTGAGGTTAGGGCAGGCATGGTAACAGTGTCGCGCCTCGCCGGAGATCTCCCAGCGATACGGCTCACTGTAGCCATGCCAGCCCCTCGTAGGCAGGGAGGGAAGGCCACGTCGTGACCGTACCCCGCATCGGGCTGCGTGAAGTGTCGTGGGCCGACTCCCACAGTCGGCACTCCTGGAGGTCGCCAGCCTGGAGTCGGCTTGCTTTGAAGTCGTCATCTGGGACTCGGCTCCTCCGGAGATCGCCAGCTGAGACTCGGCTTCTCGGGAGATCGCCAGCTGGGACTCGACCTCTCTGGAGGTTGCCAGCTGGGACTCGGCTGGAGGGGCGTGGCCTGCCCCGATGTCTTGAAAGATCCTGGGTCCCGGGTCAGTCTACTCGTGGCCCATTACTCCGACAGTAGTCCCCGAAGCTGGTGAAGCCCTGCGGACGCCGCCTCGTGGGGCTTCAACAGTTTCAAGCTTCCTAGCGCCGACTCTGAGACTCGGCCGTTGTCTTCTTTGGGCCGACTCGCTGAAGTCGGACTTTGTTCAGCGAGGGGCCACTGTTTGAAAGTCGCGGCGGGAAAACAGGCGGCGTATCGGATACGCTTCCCTGCTGCCATCGAGGCGGTCCTATCGCGCGGTGCCACATGGGGAGGATAGTCTGCCCACCCACGCGCGCGACGGTACGGGCCGCTAGGCGGGGCCCTCCACTACCGTGCCTCGGCTTCCAGGCGGATCCGCTGCGGTCGCGAACGGTTGGCTTCCCCTCGCCGTTACTGCGTGCAGTAACTTCGTGGGGTAAATCGTGGGCAGCGTGGGGCTTCGTGCGTAGTTAATCCCACGCCCGCCCCCTCGGCTCCTCAGCCCGTAGGGCTATAAATAGGCGGGGAGGAGCGGGGCGGCACTGCACATGCACCCTCTCCCCCATTCTTCTTCCCTTTCTTCTTCCTCCACCGCGAGCAGGAGCACTTCACACCACGGCGATGAGTTCTTCCTCCGCCGCGCCCCCTGCCTCGCACTCCGGCGTGTGGGACGGCTCGGATGTGGAAGCGGAGCATATCGAGTTCCTCCGCCAGACCCGCCGTCTCCCCAGCGTGGACCTCGTGCACGCCTGTCCTTGTGGCCAGAGAGATCCGCTCAGCGGGAGGAGGGCGAAGGGTCGTCTTCCGCTCGCACCTCATGCTGGCTGGGGCTGCCGGCGAGCGGTTTCTTCCGCTCATTCTGAGTTCCACAATCTTGGCCGCACCACCTCACTCCAAATCACGGTGGTGCTGCTCTCCGCCTTCGCCACTCTGTGCGAAGGCTTCCTCGGCGTTCTCCCCACCCTCGAGTTGTGGGAAGAATTCTTCTCTTCGAAGCTCGGCACGCAGGCCGCCAGCACGCCGACTCAGTGCGGCACCTACATCGTGGTGCGGCGCTCGACGGCCGACAACCCTTTCCCTCTCATCTCGCTGGTAAAATAGGTGAAGATGTGGCAGCGCTCCTACTTCTATGTGAAGAACCTCTCCACCGACGGCGACTGGGTCAATCTGCCGCCCTTCAACCCCGAGCCCCTAACTGGGAGGCTTCCCAGTTGGTCTCACCGGTCCAAGTCGCTGACTCCCTTCGGAGCCGCCGCCATGGCGCGACTCCGAGTTCTGCTGCAGCCGGAGGGCCCTGTCGGATCCGACCTTCTGGTCGCCTTCGTGGCGCGCCGAGTCCTCCCACTCCAAGGCCGGCCTCACCTCATCTGCCAGATGAGCGGCCGCCACGACCCGAGCCGGCTGTGCACCAAGGAGATGCCTCGCAGGGAGGTGGCGAACTTGGTGAACCACATCGCACACTGCGAGTTCACGGAGGACTGGCAGTTCGGCAAGGAGCCGTACTCGCGCGACAACCCCCCTCTAGTGGTAAGTCGCATCTTGATGTAGTTTGATCTTCTTTGCAGCCGACTCCGGCTTCTAATCATTGTTGGTTCCTTCTGGGCAGAACCCCCTCATGGAGCCCGCAGCCGGCGCCATGAGAGAGCCCCGCGACTACGTCCTAGACCGCGAGGACAGCGACGTCGACGACCCCGACTTGGGGGTGGCGGCGTTGGAGGCCGACGCCAAAGGCGGCGAAGAAGGGGCAGACGGCGGCCTCAGGCCATCGGCCACCTTCGCCGACTGGCCCGATGACGACGCCGACGTGGAAGTCGTCCCATGCCACCAGCCGAGGGCCGGCCCCTCCGGCCAAGGCAGCACGAAGAGGCGCCATGCCGGGCCGAGCGCGGCAACGGCAAGCGTAGAAGTTCAAGGGCGGCGCCACGCTAAGCGGGAGGAGGCGGTCGCGAAGATAACCGCTTCAAGGAAGTGAGAAGGCTGCCGTTAGTTTCCGCGTAAGTCTTTACGCTCTTTTATTTTCTTGGTTGGATTTTATCCGAGTCTTCTTTGATTTTCCCTCCGTTCTTTTCCAGAGCCCCCCTCTCCCTTGAGAGAGTCGCCGCCCCCTCTGTCATGGGGTCAGTAGAGACGTCCGCCAACACCCGGCGGGTCGATCCTGCCGCCGACCTTCAGCAGGCGACGGAACGGAATGCGCGGGATAAGCGCGACGAGGAGGAGGCCGATCGCCTGGAGAAGGCGCAGGCCAAGAAGGCGGCCGCCAACGCCTAGAAGAAGCTGGAGGAGGCCGAAACCGCCGCCACGATGAAGCGGCATGCTGAGGAGGTCACGCGTCACCGATCGGCGATGCTCGTCCCTCCGTTGTCGTTGGCGCCGCCGGCTCCGGAGTTCACGGGGCAGACTGGAGAGGTCGGCACCGAGAACCCCCTCGTGGAGGAGGGCGGCGAGACTTCAGGCTCGGACAACCTTGTGCCGCCTCCGCCGCCTCCGCCACCGTCTGGGAGGCCGCACGGCAAACAGCCGGTAGGCCCGTTGGATCCGCCAATCACGGACGAGGCCGAAGCGCGGCTGCTTCGCAGTCGCCGCGGCCGCCGCCAACGAGAGGGCGAGCTCAGCGCCGGAGCTTCGATACCGGCAGCCAGCCTGGCGAAATCGACGTCGAGGCCTCGGTGCCGCCCACCGGGTGGTTGCGCGCAGGCGGCACCAGCCTGAACCAAGCCCTCTGGGCGTCCAGTAAAATCGCGACGGAAGCGACGCCTCCAAGTCTGCAGCAGAAAGATTCGTCGTCGGACATCCGTCGGTATGTTTCTTCTTCTTTTTGATTTACTGTCTTTCTCTTCGTGGGGCGCGGTGCACCCACCGGTGTAATCCCGAAGTTCGGGCGGCTCTTTGGCGGTGCGTTCGAACTCTCCGCGACTCCGAATACTAACTTTTGCCTTTGTCGGCTTTTTGTAGGAATATGACAACCTCCGCCCACGCTTTCAACCGCAATGTCGAGGAGCTGAACAAGCGTCCGCCCGACTTGGTGGAAAGCCGAGGTGAGCTCTTTCTTCTTTCTTCGCTGGGCGCCTTTGGCGCACCTGGCTGTAGTCCCGAGATTCGGGCCGATCGCTGGCGATCGGGCCGATCTCCCCGGCGATCTAATTTGCTGATGACTTTCTTGTCTCTTTCTTCGTTCTTCAGGCGCCAACGCCGCCCTTCAGGAGCAGCTGGGCGAGGCCAACACTGCTCGTCGTGCCAAGGAAGAGGAGTGCGGCAGGCTCGCCAAAGAGCGCGACCTGCTGGCGACGCAGCTGGCCGAGCAGAAGGAGCTGCTTTAGAAGGTGCAGGACGAGGCCAAGACGCGGGAGGCCGCCCTCATGGCCGAGTTCGAGATCGAGCGCTCTGCCTGGACTGATAGGGAGGCGATGCTGACCTCTAGCTACCACGAACTCGAGGACATCGTCGATGGTAAGTCTCTTTCGATTCTTTGGGCTTTCGACTACGTGTCATGTCGACTTCTGATTTTCCGACTATCTTCTTTTTTGTCTTGGCAGACTTCTTTCCTGGTCATTCACAGGCAGTCCCTCTGGCCGTTGAGGCGGCTCGGGAGGCGCGAAGGGCGAAGGGTGAGGTGATCGCCGCCAATGCCCCCCGAACCATCGACAAGCAGCGCTTCCGGAGCATTAGGGCCGTCTTCGTCCGGCTCACCGGCTGCTGCGCCATCTTCAGCGTGCGGTGCCTTCAATTGCCGCCTGTGTAGCTGACATGCCGCTCACAGACCGCCAGCCGACCGCCGACCGGCCGGAAGTCACCGGCCGCTTTGAGGCTTGAAGGCTCCTCGCCCAGGCCGGAGCACGCCGGGCCTTGGAGTTCGTCAAGGCGTGGTATCCAGGGCTGGACCTAGACCGCCTGGCCGCCTTCCGGTCAGAAGCCCAGGCCGAGCTGGAGGCCGTAGAAGGCGCCCTTGTCGAGCGTGCGGCAGCCATCGCTGAGTACACGGACACCAGCGTCTTCGTTCCCGAGCGGACTGAAGGCGGCGAGGAAGTGCCGCCGGACTGGTTCGGGATGAACCCGGAGTATGACGAAGACTCGGCGGAGGTGATCGACTCCAGCGCCGAGGAGGAGGACGAGTCGGAGGACGGCGGCGAGGAGGAGGCGCCATAAGACGAAGCAGGCGGCCAGCCTTAGCCCGATCACGCCTCCAGCAACGAGCCGCGCGGAGACAAGGCGACTGCCGCCGGAGGTGATCAAGCTGAGACCGCCCCGCCGACTGCCCCGGCATCTGACACCGCCGTTACCTCCGATCCTCCGGCCCCGAAGGCCGCCTCCTAGATTGCTTTTTCTGCTTCTGTTTATCTGTCTTCGGTAATCTTTTGAAAGACTTGTTAGGTTCGAACAATTCCACCCGCAGGGTGTATCCTGAATTTCTATTCGAAGATTCGGCCAAGGGCCTATGTAAATATTTATCTGATTTCTGCCTTTCCTTGCTTATTGCTCCTTAGACTTTTTTCTTGCCTTCCTTTTTAGTTGCCGCCTTGCGGGCTGGGCAGCCCTCAAGCATGGACTGTCGCTAGGTCAAGTGCTTGGCTACTCCAGGAAGGGAAGTACTTAGCCGTTTAGAGTTTCTTTAGCAAGTCGGCTAGAAAGCGACAGGCCGACTATTCGAGAGTCGGCTGTCTTTGGTAAAAGTTAAGATGGCGAGCCGACTACTCCTGAGTCGGCTCTGTGGGGGGAGGCTGGTAGCCGGCTTGACCTATGCATAGGCTTTTAGGTCCTTAGCCATTTTTCATGTGTGCGCTCGTTCTTGCCTGTTCTCTGCCTACCAGCAGTCGCTCTGCGAGCTGCGGCTTTCGACAAGAGATGGCTTGAGCGCAACACATTACTTGTCCGACTGCAGGAAGCATTTCATAGCGCAGGACGGCAAGTCCCCGGGCCGACTAGTCGGACCCGGTGCCAAACAGTATGATAAAAACAATGACATGTTCGGAAGCGTAATTCTTATCATACATATAACAAAAAGGCAGTCCCCGAGCTTGTCTTGGGGGCCTAAGGTCTTAGTACTTTAATACAAAGGGGGTAGTGCGATACATACTGCATCACCTTTAAAATCTTCGAAGAAGATTCGCGTTCCACGGACACTCTGCTTCTTTGCCGGAGTCGTCCCTCTTGCGCGCTCGAGGCTTCTGAGCGTCAATCAGATAGTAGGCGTCATTCCCTAGCACCTTGCTGATGATGAAGGATCTTCCCAAGGTGCCGATAACTTGTGCTGGCCGGCAGTTCTCGAATCAGCCGGAGCACAAGGTCGCCTCTTGAACGATCTCGCTTGACCTTGCGGTTGTAGTATCGCGCAGACTGCCGGTAATGCTGGACCGGCTGAGTGCCAACAATGGCCCTCTTCCAAAGCAGATCAATGCCGCCTTGGCGTGCTTCTTCGCTTCCTCTTCGTGTACATGGTGACTCATGGAGAGTCGAACTCTATATCCGCGGGATGACAGCTTCGCAATCGTGAGACGAGGAAGAAAGGCGTGAAGCCGGTTGACTTGTTTGGAGTCGTCGCAGACTCAGAGGACGGCCGGCAGCCCTCGACCCAACAGCCGCCGAACGCCGAGTGGTTCGACCATCGAGGCTTGATGCCGACAGATGAGGCCATTGGCCTGCTCCACCCGCCGCTTGATCTGGATGGGCAACGGACGCTAAGTCCATTCGGATGCCCTGCGTCGCGCAGAAACGAGCCAAGGCGCCCTTGGCAAAGTTTGTGCTCTTATCGGTGATGATGCTGTGCGGTATGCCGTACCGCACCGTGATGTCGGCGATGAAGGTTACTGCAGTCGACCCGTTCAACTTCTTGATGGGCTTTGCTTCCACCCACTTGGTGAACTTGTCCACCGCGACAAGCAGATGAGTTAGGCCGCCTCGGGCCATCTTGAATGGTCCTACCATGTCCAGGCCCCAAACTGCGAAGGGCTAGGCGATGGGAATTGTCTTCAGCGTGGAAGCCGGATGAAGTGGCTTGGAGTGGAACATCTGGCACCCCTTGCATTTTTGGACTAGCTCTTTAGCTTCTTCCAGGGCAGTCGGCCAAAAGAAACCGTGCCGAAAGGCTTTGGCGACAAGTGCCCTTGAAGCCGCATGGTGGCCGCACTCGCCCTGATGGATGTCTCTGAGGATTGCTTGGCCTTGTTCTGATTCTAAGCAGTGCTGGTAGACACGAGTGACACTGCGTCTGACTAGCTCGCTGTTGACTATGGTGTACGCTGCCGCTCGGCGCTGCACTTGCCGAGCCAGGATCTCATCTGTTGGCAACTCTTTGTTCACTAGGAATTTGAGGATGGGCTGCGCCCATGAAGTTGCTGCTATCTCTTCAACTGCTACTACAAATGACTTGGACAAGGGTGGCTGGGCCGGGGGCGGGCTAGAGTCTGCAGCCGCTTCTTGATCGATCGAGTCTCGGCCGATCGGCGAGCTCCCGGCCGGGCTCTGAAGTCCCCGGGCCGACTGGCACAGTCCCCGGGCCGGGCTCTGAAGTCCCCGGGCCGGTTGGCACAGTCCCCGGGCCGGGCTCTGAAGTCCCCGGGCCGGTTGGCACAGTCCCCGGGCCGGGCTCTGAAGTCCCCGGGCCGGTTTCGATTGTGGTTTTCTTGAGGCTGCCTGCTGGGGCTTTGGAGTCGGATCCGACTACTTCTGGAGGAGCCGGCACGAAGGTGGAGTCTGACTCTGGTGAGGGCTTGATAGACGGTTTGAGGAGGCGCTGAAGGGCGACGCCGAAAGGTATCGCTTGGCGAGTGGAGCCGACTCGTGCCAAGGCATCTGCTTGATCATTGTCATTTCTTGCCACGTGAAGGAATTTTCACCCCTCGAAGTATCCGCTGAGTTGCTGCACCAGGAAGCGGTAGCTCGCCATGTTTGCGCCTTTGGCGTCCCAGTCGCCGGATGACTGCTGGACCACCAAGTCGGAGTCGCCATAACACAGATCCGCTAATGCCGAAGTTCTTTGGCAAGCCGAGCCCATGAATGAGCGCCTCATATTCGGGCGACGTTGTTGGAGGCGGCGGCGGATTTGCAAAGACGCATTTGAGCTTGTCGCCTTAGGGAGGTGAGGACGACGCCGGCTCCCAGGCCGGTGCGCATCTTGGAGCCATCGAAATGCATCCGCCAATGGGTGGAGTCAGGCGCTGGCGGCAGGTACTGGGTCTCGGCCCAGTCGACGAGGAAGTCGGCCAGCGCCTGCGGCTTGATGGCGGTGCGGGGTTGGTAGTAGATGGTGTAAGGAGCTAGATCTATAGCCCATTTGGCCACTCGGCCGGAGGCGTCTCGGCTTCCAATGATCTCGGCGAGTGGGGCGGTGCAAACCACAGTGATTGGATGCTCTTGAAAGTAGGGCTTCATCTTCTTGGCGGAAAAATCCACGCCGTAGCACATCTTCTGGTAATGAGGGTAGTTCTGCTTGGAGGTCGACAGACTCGCCAGTAATATACCGTCTCTCGACAGGAGCGCTTTGCCGCCCTCCTTGCGCCGATTACGATGATCGTGCCGACTACTCGGCTGGTGGTGGCGACGTACAAGAGCATGGGCTCTTTGGGAGTCGGAGCCGCCAACACGGGGGGAGTAGTCAACATCTTCTTCAGCTGGAGAAATGCCTCATCCGCCTTGTGGTTCCACTCAAAAAAGGTGGTCTTCTTCATCAATTGATACAAGGGCAGAGCTTTCCCAGCCAACTGATAAATCGGCTGATGGACGCCAGTACCGGTGAACTTCGACATCCAACAGCCACTGGTACTTCCATTCTCTCGATGGCCTTGATCTTCACGGGTTGCACTTATGCCGCTGCTCGAGACCAGGAAGCCAAGGAGCTGGCCGGCCGGTAATTCAAAACGCACTTCGGGTTGAGCTTGATCCGAATCGCGCAGATTTTCAAAGGTCTCCTTGAGGTCTTCCAGAAGCGCCCCACGCTTTTCCGCTCTTCACCACCACATCATCCACATAGATGTGGGCGCCTCGCCAAGTTGCTTGAGGAGGCACTTCGCATGCAATGCTGAAAGGTGGCGCCGCATTCCTCAAGACGAACATCATTGTCGCAGCGTAAGGCTCCAAATGGCGTGATGAATGCGGTCTTCACCGTCTGGGGTTCAGCTTGATCCGTGGTATCCCGAGTATGCGCCTAGGAAACTCAGCAGCTCGTGATCCGCTGTGGAGTCTATCACCGATCAATCCTTGGCGAGCAAACGGGTCCTTTGGGCAGGCTTTGTTGAGGCTTGTGTAGTCGATGCACATCCGCCACGCTTGTTCTTCTTCAGACCAAAACTGGGTTTGCCACCACTCGAAAAACACTTCCATGATGAAACCGCTGCCAAGAGCCGGGCTATCTCTTCTCCAACGACTCTTCTTTTCTTCCGACAGCAGCGCAAGGGCTGCCCGACGGCTTCATATCTGGCCCGACGTAGCTTGTGCTCGTGAATTCCGCCGGTACACCCGCATGTCTTTGGGGACCATGCAAAGATGTCCCGATTCTCACGGAGGAAATCGACGAGCTCGCTTTCCTATTTGCTATCAAGGCCCGTGCCCATGACAACAGACTGGGTGCTCCGGTCCAAGGGTATCTTCTTGGTCTCTTTGGCCAGCTTGAATGATCCTTCTACCTCCGACTTTGGGGTCGGGCGACATCTCTGCTGCTTTCCGCCATCGCCACGACTCGTCAAGGAGCCGCCGCCGCGATCACTGTGGACTCGCCAGCCGATCGCTTCTCGTCACAAGAAGCGGACGATTTCTTGTAGTCGCCGACTATGGTCAATCCCTTGAACTCGCATCTTCATCTTGAGGTAGGTGAGTGGGGAACCGCCATGAACTTGGCCAAGGCAGGTTCGCCAAGCAGAGCGTGGTACGGGCTCTCCAAGTCCACCACCTCGAACCAGACCGGCTCTCGGCGGAAGTGATCTTTTTCTCCGAAGAGAACGTCTATCAGGATCTTGCCGATTGGTGAACAGGAGAGGCCGGGTACAATTCCATGGAACACGGTGCGGCTGCTCTGCAGCTGTCTCCGCTTGATTCCTAGCTTCTCCATGGTGTCCTTGTACAAGATGTTTATGCTGCTGCCTCCATCTATCAGGACCCGCGAAAAACGGGCGGCCCGCCTTTCAAAGGGCCAAGGTCGCACTCTAGACCAGGGCATAAGAGCCCGGACTCAGCCACACCTCCGGGTGATCCGCCCGACCCACCTGATAGGCCTCTCGACCAATGCATGAACTCCGAGCATCTGTCGCATCAGCATTTACTTTGTTGTTGCTTGCCGCCGCTGCGCCGTCATCTGCCACACGGTGAACACTACGAGGCTCCATGCTCTTCGGGAACTCGTTTTGTATCTGCGCCGATTGGTCAGGCCGCCGCTGTCGGGCGGATGAGGCGGCGCCCAAGAGGGCGGTGGAGGAGTGAGGTCGCCTCCTTGGCGATCCCGTGCGCCTCTCGGTGTCTCGCGTCTGCGGCCTCTAGAATGGGCGCGTTAGGTCTTGCAAATGCTGCAGCTAGCGGGTCTCCGGCTTCTTCGCCGAATGCTCGCCGTGGCTGATGACGAGCACCTCCGACGGGCGCTCCGCCGCTTCCTCGCATGTAAGCGCTGTCGAGACCACCACATTGGTGGGGAAGATGTCAAGCGACACGGCGTAGGAGTCGACCAGCATCGGGTCGGTGGAGCCTACGGACTCTAAATCTACGGCGGGCTTGCCGACGACGTGGAGTTAGTCGAGGAGGCCCGCGAGAAGGCTCTCGGGGTCACCCGTGCCCGCGTCGGACGCGGGTTCGTTGGAGAGGCGCACTCGCCGATAAGTTCAGCGAGGCCAGGGCCAGCGGCCTCAGCGCCCGCAAGCCGCCGATGCAGACTCCATCCGGCGAGCCCGGCCTGCGCCGCTAGGAGGAAGAGGGTTCCCGTCCAGAACAAATCTCCGGACGACGGTGCACCTCGCCCCACGGTGGGCGCCAAATGTCGGGGGTTGGGTGCGACATATGCCAAAGGATGGCTTATCATGGTGGGGGCGAGTAGAACGTCGCGGTGCTCGAACGGATAAGGCGAGACATGCACGCCGACGAATCTTACCCAGCTGGGCTCTCCGGGAGATAACACCCCTATCGCTGCTCAAGGGGTCTCCGCATGGTCACTATAGCAAGGTGACTACAATGGCGCCCTAGATCAGATCGGGAGGCAGAGAGAGCAAGGCTAGTTCTCTCCTCCCTAGACTATGTGTCTATCTCTATCGAGGTCCGAACCTTTGATGGGTGCCCCGGGTTTAGATAGGCCTACCCGGGGTACAATGGTAATCCGACGGGCATGGGTCCCAGCCGCTCAGGTCTCATGTCGCCGCCCTTCCGGCCGGCTTCGGGGCCCACCGACCGGTGGGTCTCATGCGACAGGCCGGACATCAGGCGGCGCTCTCGATGACGCAGGTTTGGTCATTGGGTCGTGGGCAACAAAGATCGCTATCTATCGGCGATCACCGCCGCCACTCCCCATCCAACTGGTTTATGGCTTGTGGGGCCTGGAGGGAGACGGCCGACTGGGAGGCCGACTCCACGTGGTCGCTCTTCGCGCTCGCCGCCTTCGATTCACCCATCGACAAAGCGGCCCCACTGTCTTCGGGCCGACAGAGCCGGCGTTGTGGGCACAAAAGGCGTGCACTGTGGTTGAGGTTAGGGCAGGCATGGCAACAAGTCAGTGCGCGCCTCGCCGGAGATCTCCCAAATGATACGGCTCATCAGAGCCATGCCAGCCCATCGTAGGCGGGGAGGGAAGGCCACGCCGGACTGCATTCTCGATCGGGCTGCGTGAAGTGTCGTGGGCCGACTCCCACAATGGCACTCCTGAGGTCGCCACCGAGTCGGCTTGCTTTGAAGTCGCTATCTAGGACTCGGCTCCTCCGAGATCGCCACCGAGACTCGGCTTCGGGGAGATCGCCACCGACTCGCCTCTCTGAGGTCGCCACCGACTCGGCCGGAGGGGCGGGCCTGCCCCAATGTCTTGAAAGATCCTGGTCCCGGTTCAGCCTACCCGTGGCCCATTACTCGACAATCGATGTTTTCTCGTGTCGGGTTTTATGGATACTAGAAGCGGTAGTACCGCTGCAGCGGTAGTACCGCCCTCTCCCACGGTAGTACTGCCTGGGGCCAGGTCCTATCTTCCTCGCCAACAAGCAGTAGTACTGGCTGGGTAGGGAGCGGTAGTACCGCCTCTCGCCAGTAGTACCGCCTGCCCTAGCGGTAGTACCGCTCTGTCGGGGATGTACAGTGAGGTAACGGTTGGAATTGTTCCCCCACTATATAAAGGTGTCTTCTTCCTCCAAGTTGACTTACCTCTTTCCCCCAAAGCTCCATTGTTGCTCCAAGCTCCATTTTCGCCTGATCTCTCTCCCTAGACAATCAAACTTGTTGAGAAGGCCCAGATCTACACTTCCACCAAGAGAAATTTGATTCTCCCCACTTATCTCTAGCGGATCTTGTTACTCTTGGGTGTTGAGCACCCTAGACGGTTGAGGTCACCTCGAAGCCATACTCCATTGTGGTGAAGCTTCGTGGTTTTGTTGGGAGCCTCCAATTGTTGTGGAGATTGCCCCAACCTTGTTTGTAAAGATTCGGTCGCCGCCTTCAAGGGCACCAATTGTGGAATCACGGCATCTCGCATTGTGTGAGGGCGTGAGGAGAATACGGTGGCCCTAGTGGCTTCTTGGGGAGGATTGTGCCTCCACACCGCTCTAAAGGAGACATACTTCCCTTTAAAAGGAAGGAACTCCGGTAACACATCCTCGTCTCCACCGGCTCCACTCTTGGTTATTTCGTGCCTTTACTTTTGCAAGCCTACTTGTTTTACATCCTTTGCTTGCATGTGTGCTAGTTGTTATTGCATCATATAGGTTTCTCACTTAGTTGCACATCTAGACAACCTATTTTGTTGCAAAGTTTAATTTGGTAAAGAAAAGCTTAAAAATTGTTAGTTGCCTATTCACCCCCCCCCTAGTCAACCATATCGATCCTTTCAATTGGTATCATATCCTTTTCTCTTTTTAAGGGCTTTACCATCCGAAGAGTATGGTTGATGTCGTAGATGAGGTGGGAGAGCACTCCGGTGCGAATCCGATCTCATCTATGGGAGATGGGGGTAACTCGATCTCACGTGAGGAATTCAATGTGGCTTTGGAAACATTGAAAACCTCCATGACGACCGAGGTCAAGGACATGTTTAAGGAATTCCTAGAAGGACTTAAACAATCTACCTCACCGATGAAAGTGGGTGATCCCACCAACAAGGTGACGGATGCTACCTCCGGCAAGGGGGAAGCTAACATTGAAAAGAGTCCTTCTATTAGTGGTAGAAATGGTACCGGCATCTTTGCCCATGTGGAACCTCCAATTTATGGAGGGCCAATCCCCTCCACTCATTTGAATCATGCCAGTCCTCCTCCTAAATATGAGAAACATGAAGATTTTGATTCTTGGGTCTATCGCTTTATGCGTCATTTAAAACATGTGAACACTAACCTTTGGAGAATCATTGAAGAAGGTTTTTATCCTCATGACCCAAGCAACTTCACCCCTCGAGAAGCCGTGGACAATCAATTCAATGAGAGTGCTCTTCATCATCCAAGATGCAATCCTTCCCAAGATCTCCTCATATTCACCCCATGTCATGGCTAAAGAAGCATGGAAATGTGTCAAGGGTCTCTATCGAGGAAGCGCTAGCATTCAACGCTCCAACTATGAAGTGGTGCAAGATGAAGCCGATGAGTTTGCAATGAAAGAAGATGAAGAACCTCGTGAGCTCTTTCGAAGAGTGACCAAACTCATGGTCGCACTCGAGATCATGGAAGCAAGGACACGGATGACAATTGATCAAGCGAAAGTTCCTCAAGGCCATGATGCCCTACAACAAGGCCATGTCCTCCGTCATTCGTCAACGACCGGACTTCCACTCCATGACCTCAAGTGAAGTGTTGGATGAGTTCGTTGCAATGAGCATCCTGGACAAGACCGCCGACAATGCGGTGCTCCGTTATCAAAGGGCAAAGAAGCCCAACCTTGCTTTGAAGGTCAAGGCTATTATGGAAGAAGAGGAAGAAGTGGAAGATTAGGAAAGCAACCCCGAAGACACCAAATTTGATTACCATGAGCACATGGCCCTTGCTTCAAGACAATTTTGGAGCAAGAAGAGTTCAAGACCCAACTTCAACAAGAACAACTCAAGTGGCGCTAAGGACAAGCAACGAGTTAGAACTTGCTTCAACTGTGGCAATGTGAGCCATTTCGCATTGGATTCTCCTTACAAGAAGCGGAAGACAATGGTGGCAAGTTCATCCGAAAAGACAAAGCCAAGTCCTTCCCCAACAAGAACAACTTCGCCAAGAAGACTCCCACTCGTGGGTTGGTGGTTCAAGAAGAATACCAAGAGGATGACGATGATGATGAAAATGAAGAAGCTATGGCCATGGCATCCGCTGCCATAGCTACTACTCCCCGGTGTCTCTTTGATTCACCCAACGAAAACATCACCGCCAAATGCCTCATGGCTAAAGCTTCAAACAAGGTAACCCCCAACATCACAACCACCATCATTACTAATCCCTCCTTGGAGGATTGCATTGGTGAACATGTTGAGTCTAATGAGGAAGTGAATGAATTTGAGTCTTTTATGAATAAGCTCAAGGGTAAGTCCAAGAAGCACTTTGTTGCTCTCTTGGAACAACTTGGTGAGGCCAATGACATGATCGAGGCTCACGAAGAAACCATCTCCAAGATGGAAGGTCATAGTCGTGACTATGCCGATGAGATATCGGATCTCTAATGCTCTTGAGGAAGAGCGTGCATCATTTGACTCTTGAGGAGTCACACAATGATGACCATGCTAAGTTAAAGAAAGATCTTGATCATGCTCTTGTCGTGTCTCGTGTGCTAACCTCCGAGAAGGCTAAACTTGGGGTTGATCATGCTAGACTCAAAGAGGAGTTTGAGATACTTGACAAGGCCCACAAGGTCTTGAAGGGTACTCATGCTAACCTCAAAGAGTCTCATGCTCAACTCCAAGTTAAGATAATCAAGGAAAAGGCCACCTTTCCTCATATGGTATTAATTGATAATGCATGTGCTACTAACCCGTGTTGTGAGCATGTGCATCTTGTGGAGGAGAATGCCAAGTTGAAGGATCAACTTGAGAAAGGCCTTGTGACTTGCATTCAAGGTGAGAAGAACCTCAATGACCTTTTGAGCAATCAAAAGGAAGTTGTGGCCAAAGAAGGAATTGGGTTTGCACCCAAGTCCAAGAGCAAGAAGAAGAACAACAACAAGACCAAACGTCCTCCTCCTCTCAAACAAACGTTTTTGAAAGAGGGAGAGGGTGCTCCTAAGGAGAAGAAGGAAAAAGTGAAGGGAGTTGTTGCCCAAAAGGGCAAAAGCATTTCCTCAAACAAATCCGGCGACTTTAACCCGTCATATGTGTTGTGCCGTGCTAGTGATGGACATGTCTTTGCTAAATTTGTTGGTTCTCCTTATGAGTACATTGAATGGTCTATTTGGGTTCCCAAGACCCTTGTTACTAACTTCTAAGGACCCATTACTAAATGGGTACCTAAAACCAAGCATTGATCTCTTGTAGGTGTTTGCTTCTGGTGGGGATCATGGTTGCTCGATAGTGGAGCAACAAATCATATGACCGGAGCAAGGACTTGGTGGTGGACGGCAAGAGATTCCATCTATGCCCACCGCCGTTGTCAAACCGCGGATCTCGGTAGGGGGTCCCGAATCAAGCGCTCTAGGCGGATGGTAACAGGAGACGAGGGACACGATGTTTTACCTGTGTTCGGGCCCTCTCGATGGAGGTAAAACCCTACGCCCCGCTTGATTAATATTGATGATTTGGGTAGTACAAGAGTGGATCTACCACGAGATCAAGGAGGCTAAACCCTAGAAGCTAGCCTATGGTATGATTGTTGTAATGTATGTTGTGTCCTCACGGAGTAAAGCCCTCCGGTTTATATAGACGCCGGAGGAGGCTAGGGTTACACAGTAGTCGGTTACAATGGTAGGAGATCTACATATCCGACGCCAAGCTTGCCTTCCACGCCACGGAAAGTCCCATCCGGACACGGACGTTGTCTTCAATCTTGTATCTTCGTAGTCTTGGAGTCCGCGATAATGATAGTCCGGCTGTCCGGACACCCCTAGTCCAGACTCCTCAAGAGTCTCTAACCAGGCTTCAATGACGATTAGTCCGGCGCGCGCATAATGTTCGGCATTGCAAGGCGGGTTCTCCCTTGAATAATCCAGAGAAGATCATGAACACCAGATAGTGTCCGCTCGCAAAATAAATTCCACATTCCACCGTAGAGAGAATAAAATGTACACCAGTTCAATCTGCCGACGATTATGCGGCGTGACATCACACCGCTACCAAGCTTTTACTTGAATCATTTTTACTATACCACCTCAAAGACGCTTAGCGGCGGTTTCTTGGCACGCCTTGTCGGCAGCAGTAGATCGTGTTCCCTTTATTCCGGATTCTCATCAATACGGACGTGGGTAACCCAACCGCGCCATTGATGATGGCGCTTGGGAGATGAGCGAGTTTTACCAGGCCGGTGGGGGACGCATAGTTTTCGTCCGCCTATATATAAGGGATAAGGATTCACCTTCTCACCTACGCCTTCTTCCTCCTTTGCTCATCCATCTTCCCGCATTCAAGCTCCAACGCCCAAGTTCGCACATCTCGCCTCGACCTCCTCCGAATATGTCCAGAGCGGGAGGCAAATGATTGGACTCCACCATTAAGGAGGAGCACATCACCAAGCTGCGCAGCGCCGGATACCTTTCCGGCGATATCGCGCATCGGCTGCGCGACGAGGGGCAGCTCATCCCTACCCCTGGGCCCCATGAGAGGGTTGTCTTTCTCCCCACTTCCTCCGCTGGATCGGGCTTTCCATCGCACCCATTTGTCCGGGGATCATGTTTTACTACGGCCCGGATTTCCACGATCCGCGCCAACTTCATCCTCAACATCTCGGCGTTTATCGTCGGTGCGAGGCCTTCCTCTGCATCCGCCCCACTTCGCCTATGGCTCAAGACCTTCAACGCTGTCAAGGTTGTGAAGGGCACGCAAGCGAATGCGGAGGCGCCATGTTGGGTAAGCCGCCCAACGCCCTCGCTCAAGGGGCTTTCGTGGACTCCGCAAGGGGTGGCAATCGGGGTGGTTCTACATCACCGAGCCGCTGAAGCCCACATGGGCGGCGGCCCCGAGTTTAGATCTGGCGCCCCCACTTAGCTCACCTCCGGAAAGAGAAGGGCTTGTTGTGGGCAATCAAGGAGCCGACGGGACTCCGAGCCTGCATCCGTAAGCCGTGAGCGGTAAGCTCAGCTCGCCGACGTGGTCCAAGTCATGCTCATCCGCGGATCCTCCCATGCCAAGAACGGGCATTCATCGTGGGAGTTCAATCCGAACAGCACCAGCGCTAAGCGGCTCTTCGATCGACATACTGAAGGCGCCTAGAGGGTGCTGTTTAAGGGCGCCGAAGCCCCCGCATCCGCGACAGAAGATCGCGGATTCCGCTCGCAGCATCCGGCTAACGAGGTAAGTGATTCAACCCCTTTACGGGACACTTGTGGTAATCAAATTGATTCTAGAGGGGTTTCATTATGTCTCTTCCTTTGACAGGAATGGATGGAGAAGGCCAAGCTGCTTATCAGCCCGGCTCCCATGCCAGAAGACCCAGAGAATGCCCGCTTAGCAGGGCTGCTGGTTACGGTACCGCACGTGGTGCCGGAGAAGAAGGCCAAGAAGGTGGCCGCGGGGACTCGAAAGAGTTCCCGCAATCAGGCGTCTGACGATGATGCGGACTCCTCCCCCGAAGACGAGGAGGAGGAGGAGTACTCTCTCCCAGAGGAGGGAGAGAAGAAGAGGAAGGCTTCCCCAGTAGGGGAGGCCGAAGGGTCCAAGAGGGGGAGGACTATCCCCCCCGGACAGTTTTGCAACACCATCGTTGGCGAGGATGAATGGTCTCCAAGGGCCAGGCGTCCGGCAAGATCGTAACTATCCGGATCCTTGATATGTAATTTCTTTCGTGTCGCGTAGTGTCCTTCTAATACCGCTGCTCGTCCGTAGTCCGCCGATGACGATCTCCCGACTCACCGAAGGGGTCGCTGGCCCCTGCCGGATGTGGATTCACTTCACGCCTCTACCCCACGCCACGACGAGGACGCCGAGGTGGGATCCCGAGAGGAACCCATCAGAGGAGGCTCCGGAGGCGCCGCAGCAGCCTCCGGACTTTGCGCCGGACTCTACATCGAACCCGCAGTGGTTCCAGAGTCCGCAAGCGCCCCTTCGAAGAAGGGAAAGACCGTGACACCGGCGGCCTCCGCCCAACCGAGGCGCCGGATAACTTGTTGGAGGTGCTTAAAGGCGCTCCATCGAGGAAGAACACCGCACTATCATGAGTGCGGTGATTCAAAAGGTTCACTCGCCAAAAGCGGGCTGACCGAAGCCGCAGCAGCCTTCTATCGCTTTGAGGTAAGAAGTTAAAATTATGTAATGTAATACCGCGATAGACAAGAGTCTCGATGCTCGGTTCGGTGCTCGGAAAGAAAAGCCGGATCGAGGATCTAACAAGATATACGCAGGTACTTAAAATATGTCAATATGGGTTTGCAGTTGCGCCGACGACTCGCCGCACTATCGGCGGAGGTCGGCGTGTTGAAGAAGGATCTCGAGCGGTCCGAGCAAGAGCTTGGCCATGCTAAGAAGCAGCTCGAGGACAAAGAAGGTGATTAGCACCACTTTGAATAGTTACCTTAAAGAAAAGGATTTTGGTTGCAATAAAATTAACAAGGATAATTTGGATATTTTAGGGGCCACGAACGAGGTGGCAGCCCTGAAGGAGGCCGTGTCCGTGGCCGAACGCAGTGCGGCCGCGGAGCGGGAAGAACGAGAGAAGCAGGAGGCACGAGTGGCGGAAGTACGGCAAGAGCTTCAAGCTCTCATGGAGAAGCATGAGAGTTTGGAGCGTGACTCCAAGACTCGAGAGTTCGAGCTTGCCTCAGCTCTCGAAAGTGCCAAGTCTGCCAAGGCCGAGGCCCGTAAGGCCCTTCAGGAGGTTGAAGATGTGAACAAAATAGCGGCGGGTAAGGCATTTTTCATGCAAAGCAAGCATGTTAATGTAAACTACCTTACACTTACCCGCGTTCGAGCTCTCCAGTATGCTTGCAGATCTGCGCCAGAGGCGTCCGATGCCGCCGCATTCTATCGTGGCGAGGAGGGAGCTCGACGGAGAAGGTCTTCGGTCTCAAGACGCCGAGGCCGCCATCCGGCTGCTTCTAAGCGACCAGTCAAGCAGCTGGTCGAACTCCACAAGGTAGCCGAGGAGGCCATGAAGAGCCTTATAGTCCGGTTGTGGCTCGGACAGGCCATGCCCGAAGCTACTTCGCCTCGTCGCAGCGGCTGGTTCTTTTCGTGCCCCCGGTGGAGGTTATCAAGCGCCCGCCAGTATTGAAGGTGCTCGCTGGCCCTTGCCCGCACAAAGGTGCATTAGGGCAAGTTGATGCGAGAAGCTTCACGGACCCACCGCCACCGGGCAAGGAGTATCGCACGCCCGAGATGTATTATAAAACTGTCCTGAAGGGAGCCCGCGATATTGCGGATGAGTGCCCCAGAAATGTAATCTTTGAGTAAACTCGTTATGTATTATCCTCGCCGCTGAAACTTAGTTCATGTGCGCGTTAAGCAAACGCTGATTAATTTAAAATATTACCTTCAGGCGGCCGCTTATAAAATCGAGAGATGGCAAGTCGTTGGCTTCACCCCCAAGCCACGAAAGTGCCGGGTGTTCGGATAAACTTGAGCACTCTTGTTCCCATTTTTGGGTCCATCTAGGGAGGCACTCAACACAACGAACAAGGCAACCGGACTTATAATGCTTGAATACTCTCACTTAGCCATAGAATTCTATAATTTTAAATTTCGGCGAAGCCCCTGGTATTCGGAAGGCCGAATCCGGGGCGCTATCCACGCCTTCGTCGGACATTGTCCGAATCTCGCCAAGCGGCGTGAGTCTTGAAGGACCCGAAAAACCTCTCTAACAGCGACAGTCTCGCCTTATCATGCCAATCAGTTTTAGCTTTCCATCGAGGCGCCGCCTGCTCAACCGGGCGCAATCGCAGTGGTTCTCCCAAAGGCCACCTTAGCCGATGTAACGGAACGTAAGGCACCAAAATGTGGGAGCCGCAAACCCAACTATTGACCCAAGACATGATTCGAGCCGATTCATATAATGCTATAAGTTCGGGTGCCGACTTATGAAAGTGTTCGGACTTTATCACACCATAATTTGGGGAACAAGCCCTCGGCATATTCGGCCGCACTAAAATATACGGGTGCAAGATGTCATATAATGAACATATATATAAAAGGTGATGTAATTGCAAATAAAAGTGCTGCATTATTTATTAAAGGAAATCTGCTATGAGTGCGGATCGATACAAATAGTGCGGTAAGCAAGGGATTTGGACTAAGTAAACATGTCCTTCAGGGTGAGCTGCGGACTTGGTGTATATAATCAATTTTAATGCTCGTAATTGAGACCACCGAGTGTTCGCCGCAGCCTTCTTTCGTCCCCGATCGTTGCATCATGAGTTCGGCAGGTTCATCGCCGACAGGCCTCCGTTAACGGAGTCCTGTGTACACAAAGAAGGAAA
Source organism: Aegilops speltoides (assembly GCA_021437245.1). Taxonomy (NCBI): domain Eukaryota; kingdom Viridiplantae; phylum Streptophyta; class Magnoliopsida; order Poales; family Poaceae; genus Aegilops; species Aegilops speltoides. The sequence goes on from CM038142.1 coordinate 103,015,220, forward strand.
ATAAAAATAAAAACAAAAGGGGGCACACTTGCGAGCCCCCGTGTGGTCGAACCGCACTCTGGGTCCGCTATTTATCGTGCCCCTTCCCCTCGCGCCCATGGTATTCCAAAGCGTAATGATGTACGCGAGTGTTATTCTTGGCGATCATGCGCGGCGAGGGTTGGGGCCGCATTGCTACGCTGCGCTCGATCGTGCCGGTGGTCTTGGTTGGCATTGCTTCGGCGCTGCTTTTGTTGTATCCGCCTTTAACGGCCGGACTCAAGAATTGCCTTAAAAGGCTGCTCAGACTTCGCCAGAGTCGCCAGATGCTCCTCCGCTCGAGGAGCGCCCGTATTTCCATTGACCGTGATGACTCTGCGAGGGCCCGCATCTTGAGCTTTAGGTATGCATAATGCGGCACCGCGCTGAATTTTGCAAACGCGTTCGCTCGAGCAGAGCGTGATAGCCGCCAAGAACGGGACTATGTCAAGATTAACTCTTCGCCCGAAATTATCAGGATCCAAGACCACTTCAGCAGGATCGAGCCTGCATAGCTTAGCTTCCACTCGGTATGACACCTTTAAAGGTTGTCTTTGTAGGTTTAATCCTTGAGGGTCTATGCCCATTTTGCGACCGTATCCCGATAAAGCAGGTTCAGTTACTACCGTCGCCCATCGACTCTCGTGAGGTGAAATCCATCGACGATTGGGTCTAAAACCAATGCGCGAATCTGCCATGGCGATGCTGGTCGGATGGTCTCTTCGATCGAAAGTGATCGGACAAGAGGACCATGGATTGAACTTCGGGCGATCGCTCCATCGCATAGACGCCCCTTAGTGCGCGCTTTCTCTCCCTCTTGGGTATATGGGTCGCAGAAATCATGTTCACCGTCTGCACTTGTGGGGAAAACCCTTCGTCCTCTATTGTTCGGCGATCGGGTCTCTTCCTCGTCGTCGCTGTTCAGCCCCTTGTCGTTGTTTTCGCAATTAACTTGCTCACAGCTTGAACACCCAGCAATCTCTATTAGTGTGATTAGCTGGTTTTTCAGGTGCCATGTATCCGCATAAGCGGTCTAGTATTCGTCCAAATTGGACGGACCCGAGTGGTTCTTTTGAACGGCTTCTTCCACGACGCGCTTAGAGCCTCGAATCCAGCGTTGATCGTCATATCCTCCTTATCGCCGCTGTTACGCGGCGCTTGTTTTGTTTCGACGTGACCTGCCATTGTTGTCCTTGGTATCCGGACTGCCAGAATTTTTGCGAAGATTGTTGCTACGAAGCTAGCCAGCTGTCCTCTCCGCGGGCGGGTCATTAATGATGTGAGGGCTGCCATAGATTTCGCTTTTCCTGCCCTGTGCCGGGCTAGCCATTCGCCCCGGATGTTATGTTTGAAGGCTGCAAGGGCCTTCGCGTCCGGACAATGACGATTTGGTTTTTCTTTGTCAAGAACCGTGTCCGTAACTGTCCGCCGATTCGTCTGCTGCTGAATAATGTGGCTTAGGTCATCGGCATCCGTGGTCGCACATACGCGTTCTCGAAGTTGTCGAGGAATGCGGCTTCAGTCTTCCCAGACCCAATTGACTCAAGGGCAAGCCTTTTAGCCAATGCCGAGCTGGTCCTTTAAGCTTGAGGGAGATACTTGATGGCATGGAGATGCCGCCGCGGGCCATATGGATGTGGAGAGGATAATCTTCATCCAAACCGCGGGTCTGTTGTGCCATCGTAAGATTCGATGTTTACGGGTTTAAACCCTTCGGGATTTGATGATCCATTACTTCGCCGCTGAAGCATAGCGGTGTGCGGCGCCTATATTGAGCAATATCGCGACGCAGCTCGAGAGCGCTGCTCGCTGTGTTCGCCCGCCGGGTTATTGTATCCGCGCGAAGGTATTCGCATGGGTCGGGGCGCCCACGTGATCCGTAGATGGATCTGGATTGCCTTGCTTTGTCCTCCAATATGTCTCGCAAGTCCGCACGCTCCTCTTGGCTTGTACTTTTGGAGCGATGCCGGGTACGGTCTTGGCTGGGGGCTGGATGCCTCTTCACGACCACCACGGGTGGTCGGTCAGCCATATCGCGGCGCTGGTGATGGAGGTATGTATGCTTCCTCCTCTAATCGGGGAGCAGCTTGCGCCTTGGGTAACTTTTGAGGGCGCTCGAAGTTTATACTTTTGCCGCGAGGACCTCGGTCCATCGATCGGCCAGAGGTCCTGGTCACTTGAAGTTGTTGCTGCTTTTTCTTTAGGTTGTTTGTCGTGTGGCGATAAGCCTACGCTTGAAGCAATCTTGTTCGACGGGATCCTCGTGTACGCGAATTCATCATCGTTGAGGCTTGCTTCGCCTTCGGAGGGAGGCATATAGTTATGATCCTCAACCTCTTCGCTTGCCGCCTCTCATGAGGGCTTGCTTCAGATCCTCCCGCTACCGAGTCTTGCTTTGGAGGGATTGTCTTCGCACTCTCGAGTATTATTATCTCCTCGTGCGGAATCTCCATTCTTGCTTTGTGGCGGATTTAGAGCGGCGCCACCGACGCCGGCGCTTGGGCTGCTTCTTTAAAGAGTCTCGCCTCACGCTTCTTCGCCGTCCCCGCCTTTTGGGGTGTCCACCATATATATGTCGATGACGAGGTGGTCTTCCATTACCTCGTAGGCGCTGGTTCTCGTTTCGCCTCCCATCGCCGTCCATAGCGCCGATGTCGCCGGAGTCGTAGTCTAGCATGTCGGTTAGATCGCCGACGCTGGCTACAAAGTGGGTGGTGGGTGGGCTCTGAATTTCTTCGTCGTCTGCATTTCAACCATCCTGGCCATAGTCCGCCAGGGCTCTCCCGATAGCGAGAGATGCTTTAGCGAAGTTTAGGATGTCGCCAAAGGGCGAGTGTTGGAAGATGTCCGCGACGGTGAATTTATAACCGGCGCCTAATCCGAATCGATCGGTAGGGGCGCTGGAGGTTCGGAGTCCGGCAAGGAGTCCGTGCCTCGTAATCACGAAGTTTCGCAGGGACAAGATTAGTGTTCGCCCATCGCCGTGGATGTTGAAGCCCCTAGGGCGGCGCTCTATCCACCGCCCTCGACCGGGCGATCGGCTCCGACTAATGGCGAAGCGGATTCATGTGCGCCACCAAGGCATTGTTCGCGGCAGAGCTAGATCATGCCCGTCGCCACAAAGGCGACGCGCTTGGCAGGCTCGAGTCCGTCAAGATGAAGTCTCCGCGGTCATCGGTCGTGAAGTTTAGGCTTCCGAATCGACCGACGGCCAGGGCGAGCTTCGATCTGCTCCAGATGGCCAAGTGAATTAGCCCGCAGCAGAAGCCGCTGAACACGAAGATCTGCCCGGGAGAAAAGTCTCGCCTCGACAAAGGTTGTTGGTTGAAGATGCCATCGGGCCTATCAGTGACAGCACAGAGGAACTCTCAATGAAAGCACCAATGTCGGTGTCAAAACCGGCGGATCTCGGTAGGGGGTCCCGAATCAGCGCCTAGGCGGATGGTAATAGGAGACGAGGGACACGATGTTTTACCCAGGTTCGGGCCCTCTCGATGGAGGTAAAACCCTACGTCCTGCTTGATTAATATTGATGATATGGGTAGTACAAGAGTGGATCTACCACGAGATCAAGGAGGCTAAACCCTAGAAGCTAGCCTATGGTATGATTGTTGTAATGTATGTTGTGTCCTACGGACTAAAGCCCTCCGGTTTATATAGACACCGGAGGAGGCTAGGGTTACACAGAGTCGGTTACAATGGTAGGAGATCTACATATCCGTATCGCCAAGCTTGCCTTCCACGCCAAGGAAAGTCCCATCCGGACACGGGACGGAGTCTTCAATCTTGTATCTTCGTAGTCTTGGAGTCCGGCGGATAATGATAGTCCGGGTGTCCGGACACCCCCTAGTCCCGGACTCCCTCACCCACCAATGTCGAGTGGGGTGATGCATCATATTATAAGGTATTGGGTCTCGGCAAGGTTGTCATTTCTCATGATCTAACAATCGAGAAAGTCATGCTTGTTGAGTCCCTTGCATACAATTTGCTTTCCGTTTGTCAACTTGCACTCATGGGTTTTGCTACATTCTTTGACATTGATATCACGGCCCTCTTGTGGAGCAAGATTCTTAAAGTAGCCTTTGTTGGGCATGTCGAGAACGGTATCTATGTGATTAACTTTTCGGAGCGACCCACTAAGACCGCGACATGCCTAATGGCTAAAGTTGACGTGGGATGGCTTTGGCATCGCCGTTTAGCCCACGTCAATATGAGATCTTTGCAAAGTCTTCTCAAGGGGGACCATGTCCGTGGACTAACAAATGTTAGTTTTGCCAAAGATCGTGCTTGCAAAGGCTTGTATCGAAGGAAAGCTTCATGAAAGGCTCACCCTCCATCAACCATCATCTACTTGAAGAGACCCTTGGAGCTCCTTCACATGGATCTCTTTGGGCCTCCATCTTTGATAGTCTTGGAGGAAGAAAGTATTTCTTGGTGATTGTGGATGACTATTCAAGATACACTTGGGTATACTTCTTCAAGAGGAAGAGTGAGACTCAACAAACCGTCATCGACTTTGCAAATGAAGCTCAACGTCAACACAATGCAAAGATCTTGACAATAAGAAGTGACAACGCACCGAAGTTCAAGAACTACACCTTGATGAGTTTCTTAGTGATGAGGGATCAAGCACCAATATGCTGCTCCATACACACCTCAACAAAATGGTGTTGCGGAGAGGAAGAACCGGACGTTGATGGATGCAGCTAGGACCATGATGGTGGAGTTCAAGTCTCCGTACAACTTTTGGGCCGAAGCCATCAACATCGCATGTCATGCATCCAATCGGCTCTATCTTCGCAAAGGTTTGAACAAGACTCCTTATGAGATACTCACCGGCAACAAGCCCAACCTCAAGTACTTCCGGGTGTTCGGTTGTAAGTGTTTCATTCTCAAGAAAGGTGTTCGTTTGTCTAAATTTGAGGCTAGAGCTCATGAGGGCATATTTGTTGGTTATGCTACAAACTCTCATGCTTATCGTGTCCTCAACAAGTCCACTGGACTCATTGAGGAGACGGTAACGTGGAGTTTGATTTAAAATAACGGCTCCCAAGTGGAGCAAAGTGGTACTTGTGATGTAGGTGATGAAATTCCTCCCCAAGCCATAAGAAGAATGGGTATTGGTCAAATTCTACCCATTGAGGAACCCCTTGTGGCCGAAGGAGAAGGACAATGCTCTACTCAAGTAGAGCCATCACCTCATCAAGACCCACACGCTTCCGAAGAACAAAGTGAAGGCCCTCAACCTCGTGAACAAGACCAAGGGCAAGATCAACCTCAAGATGGTGGTGAACCTCTAAATGATGCCCAAGGTCAAGTTCTCCCCCTCGAGCAAGTTCAAGATCAAGAGCAACTCAATATCAAGCACAAGCTTAAGACGGCGCTCAAGGTGATCAAGTCAACCCTCCTCCTTCCACACTCGAGGAGGAATTAGAGCGTCGTGCCGTGAAGATTGCTTCCAAGCTCACCACCCAAGGCCATCTCATGGAAAATGTGGTTGGAAGCCTAAGAAAGGGGGTAAGCACTCATAGACAATTAGCAAACTATTGTGAACATCACGCGTTTGTCTCTTGTGTTGAACCCCAAAAGGTCTATGAGGCGCTCGAAGACTCGGATTGGCTCAATGCCATGCATGAAGAGCTCAACAACTTCGAGTACAACAAAGTATGGAGATTGGTGCCAAGGCCATCGGGAGACCACAACGTCATTGAGACCAAATGGATCTTCAAGAACAAGCAAGATGCTCATGGGAACATTGTTCGCAACAAGGCAAGATTGGTAGCACAAGGCTACTCCCAAGTCGAGGGTATCGACTACGGTGAAACCTTTGCTCTCATTGCTCGTCTTGAATCCATACGCTTGTTGATTGCCTATGCTTCCCATCACAACTTTAAGTTGCAACAAATGGATGTGAAAAGTGCTTTTCTTAATGGTCCTATTAATGAGTTGGTCTATGTCAAGCAACCCCCCGGGTTCGAGGATCCCTACTTTCCGGATCATATGTATCAACTCGATAAGGCACTCTATGGCCTTAAACAAGCCCCACGTGCGTGGTATGACCACCTTACCGAGTTGTTACAAGATCGTGGATTTGAGGTGGGGCTAATCGACCCCACTCTTTTTACTAAGAAAGTCAAAGGGGACTTGTTTGTATGCCAACTATATGTTGATGATATTATCTTTGGTTCACCTAACAAAGCTTTCAATGAGGAATTTGCCGCTCTCATGACCTCCAAGTTCAAGATGTCTTCGATGGGAGAGTTCAAGTTCTTCCTTGGTTTTGACATCAAACAAAGAAGAGAAGGAACCTTCATCAACCAAGCCAAATACACTCAAGACATGCTTAAAAGATTCAAGCTAAGTGATGTCAAGCTGACTACTAAACCAATGCCTACCAAGTGCCAACTTTACATCGATCCCAATGGTAAAGCGGTGGCTCAAAGGGTATATCGCTCCATGATTGGCTCCTTGCTTTACCTTTATGCATCTAGACCGGATATCATGTTGAGTGTGGGGATGTGTGCACGGTTTCAAGCCACACCGAAGGAAAGTCACTATGTGGCGGTCAAGCGAATCTTTCGATATTTGGCTCATACCCCAAACTTTGGCTTATGGTACCCAAGAGGAGCAAACTTCAAGCTTGAAGGATTTACGGATTCTGATTGGGCGGGAGACAAAGTGGATAGGAAGTCCACATCCGGAGGGTGCCAGTTTCTTGGGTGCTCTTTGGTGAGTTGGTCTTCCAAGAAGCAAAGTTGTGTGTCTCTCTCATCCACCGAAGCGGAGTATGTGGCGGCCGGTAGTTGTTGTGCACAACTCTTATGGATGAGGCAAACTTTAAAGGAATATGGTGTCATTTGTGACAAAGTGCCACTTTGCTGTGACAACGAAAGTGCCATCAAGATTTCTCTCAACCCGGTGCAACACTTCAAGACGAAGCATATTGAGATTCGGTATCATTTCATCCGGGATCACATTAGGCGAGGGGAGATTGAGCTCAAGTATGTCAACACTCATGATAACCTTGCAGATATTTTCATGAAACCCCTGGATGAAGCAAGATTTCACGAGTTAAGGCATGAGCTAAATATCATTGATTCGAGCAATGTGACTTGAACCCTTGCACCCCCCACCACACTCATCTTGTTGTCTAGTTTAGGTGTAGGCATGGACATAGGGGGAGTGTTGTTCTCTTAATGAACTCTCCCTCCCCCCATTATGCATAAATCGATCAACTCTTTCACATTAGCCATTTTTATGGTACTTGTGCTTCAAAGACGAGTTTTGGTCATGGGCCCAAGGATAATTCTTCGCGCTACCATCCAATTCACTCAAACATAGGTGGCTCCGGTCACCGCCCTCTCTTGAGAGAGGACAGAGCTCGCTCTGTTTCATGTGATTGTTTTTGTTTGAGTGGTTTCTGGTCCGTTGCGTGTGTGTGTGTGTGTGTTGCCTTGTTGGTCTTCTCTGTCTCTTAGTTTTCCTTTCCGTCTTCTTGGAGTTTTAGCAGTTGGTCTAGAAGTCGTGCAGTTGCTGAAGCGGTACTACCGCAGGTGGCGAGCGGTACTACCGCCCTCGGTAGCAGGTACTACTGCCAGAGGTGCGGCGGGGGTTATATCGGGGCGGGGAGTTTCTTCTCCCCATACCCATTCGCCGCCTCCTCGCTCTGTTCTCTCTCTTCTTGACACCGTGCCGCTGGAGGGCTCCGTGGATCTCCCTCTCGGGCGCCCTCTCCATTCCCTTCGTGGAGTCGATCCCCACCTTGTCCTCTTGCTATGGATGCCGGTATTGCCCCCGTTCCCTGTTTCTTTTTGTCTAGATTTCCAATCTAGCGTCTTAGGGGCAATAGCAGTTGCATCTCTAGATTTTTGGCCAGATCTAGGCTTGAGTAGGATGGAGAATGCTTCTAGACATTGTGGATTAGTGTTCGGTTGGAGTATTTTTGAATTTGGTAGGACGGTAGTACCGGATCTGATCACGGCAGTTGGAACCGGCTGTTTCCCCGCCTCGAGAGGTACTACCGCTCCCCTAGAGCGGTACTACCGCTTGGAGCGGTACTACTGCTCGGAGGTCGCGGTACTACCGCCCTCTACCAATTTCCACCATATTCCTACCTTTCAGTGATCCTTTTGCTCGTGTTTTGTGGCTTATGCTCGTTCTTTCTAGTTGTTTGCGTGTTTTTGTGTGTGGTTCCAGGTGATGAGGTCCCTGAGCATCAGGATCGTCGTGTCAACCCCGGTCGTGCCACGTCCAAGTGCTACCACACTACCGAGCCTGTCGGAGGTTCTTCAAGTGCTCCACCTCCACCTCAACTCCAGAAGAAGCATGGGGTCAAGCCAAAGCCTGGTAAAACCGTGCCAGAATTGCCGCCAAAGGAGTTCTGGGCAAGGCACCACCGCAACCCGTATGAGGCAGACCAAGATCCCACTTTGGTCAACCGTCTGCTCGAACAGGTTCCAGCCACCATCTTCTTCGATGTTCTCAAAGCCAAGAAGAACCTCTATGTCAATGTGCACTCCATCGACACCGACCATATGGAGCAAGATCCTGAATACTTTGGTGAAGCTCTTCGATGTGCACTCAATCAACATTCTTGGGATCATGAAATTCAACAAGGACTATGATGCTGATATTGTGGCCCAATTCTATGCCACGCTTTACCTTGGGATCGATGAGGACAGGACACCGACTGGATGACTAATGGCAAGTTGCTTTCAATCAAGTGGAAAGCGCTCATGGAGTTGATTGGGGTGCAAGATCTAGGTCTTGAGTCTTCGTCGGCTTTACGCCCTCACGGCCGCCCCAATGCCACTCACAAGCAAGCTCTCGCCCCATCTGCACTTTGAGGATCAACCATGAGACAAAGAAGGAAACCTATGAGCTGCCTTCCTATCTGGATATCCTTCACCGCATCTTCAGATAGACTCTTTTCCTCGTGACGAATCTGGACCAGTTCACTCCTATCTCGTGGACATGCTTCTTTTCTGCCAGCGTGAGAAGGGACAGCACACCGGAGAGTCCTTGGATCTCTCTCATGTTATGTGGTCTGAGCTGCTATCTGCTATCCGAGCGCAAGTGCCCGATTTATGGTCCATTCATCATGCTGCTCATTGAGAAGGCTTGGGATCGTGTCTATCCCCAGGTGTTACTGGAGACTGGCGAGTTGATCTCTCACGATGTCAAGCGTCTGAGGAAGAAGGATAACTGGGGCACTCAGGCCCCTAGGACTGAAGTTCTTTCGTCTGCTACTGCCATGGAGACCGAGGAGGAGACTGGGGCTGATGATGATGATGATGACTACATGCCTTCTGAGGCAGAGCCCTCTTGGGCAAAGAAGCTCAAGCTCAAGATGAAGAAGTTGTTCTGCATGGAGTCTCACGGTCAGTACATGACTCATGTGGCTGAGAAGTAGGCCCGAGGTCGCCACAAGGAGCTCATCGCGCGCTTGGGTGCTACAGCTAACAGTGGGTCTGAGGACCAGCTTACCGAGGAGGAGGAGTGGATTCAGCTGCACTGCCCGTGGACCGATTCTGATGCCGAGCACTTCCAGTCTGAGGATGGTGGCGCCGATGATCCCGCTGGGCTTTGATGTGTGTGTCCCTCGTTTGCTCTCACCTGGAGCCGTAGCAACACTCCCTCTCCTTTTTGGTGTCTCGATGCCAAAGGGGGAGAGAGTTTATGGATTTGTGATTTATGTCTTCCGTCTCTTGTGTTCATGTTTTCCTCGCATTTGCTTTGGTTGGTTTGTCTGTGAGACCTAAGTTCGAGTCATATGGCGTGAGACATATGCTACCTTATCTTTTTAGTATCATTATCTATGTCACTATCTAGCTTATGAGTTACTTGCTTTTCTTGTTATATCATCTATGCTGCTCTCATATACCTTGCTTAGATTGTTGGTCTCTAAAATGTAGGGGAAGCGTTGATCCTAGTATGTGTGCCATGCAGTCCAAAGCACTTATCTAGATAGCACACATCTAGGGGGAGCCCTTCTACATTTTAGGACGGTGGGGTTTGTACGCTTACTCTATATCATGCTTTTGCAAATCCCGTATTGTCATCAATCCACCAAAAAGGGGGAGATTGTAAGGGCATATTTATCCCCAAGTGGTTTTGGTGATAGATGACAATGCTTTTGCAGACTAATCGTGTGCGTTAAGTTCTTTCAGAGATTCATCCATCGGCACAAGACGATTTCCTTCCCTCGGTGTTTTATTCAAGACGGTGTAGCTCCTTCGTTTCGTTGTTGGTGGACTAGTTTCATAGGAGTCACCGTACTATCAAGAGGGGATCCGCTTTGGTAAGACTAGGGTGGAATCAACACGTACACATCCCTATCACACCCGTCGTCTTCCTTTTGCATCTTTGGAGCTGCCCTTCTTTCCGTACTGCTCCGCTTGCGTGCGGCCGTAGTACCGCTGTCAACGGCGGTAGTACCGCCAAGCTCTCCAATGATAGTACCGCCCACGAAGCGGTAGTACCGCTCTCGCCGTAGTACCGCTCGCAGGCGGTAGTATCGCTATGGCTTCGCCGTAGTACCGTAGCTGTTCCACGCTACTACCGCCTCGATTCGAGACCGGTGTTTTCTCGTGTCGGGTTTTGCGGTACTAGAAGCGGTAGTAGAAGCGGTAGTACCACTTCAAGCGGTAGTACCGCTCTTCTCCCGCGGTAGTACCGCTCTGGGGCCAGGGCCCTATCTTCCTCGCCAGCGCGGTAGAACCGCTGGGTAGGGAGCGGTAGTACCGCTCTCAGCGGTAGTACCGCCCTGCCCTAGCGGTAGTACCGCTCTGTGCGGGGATGTACAGTGAGGTAACGGTTGGAATTGTTCCCCCACTATATAAAGGTGTCTTCTTCCTCCAAGTTGACTTACCTCTTTCCCCCAAAGCTCCATTGTTGCTCCAAGCTCCATTTTCGCCCGATCTCTCTCCCTAGCCAATCAAACTTGTTGATTTGCTCGGGATTGGTTGAGAAGGCCCAGATCTACACTTCCATCAAGAGAAATTTGATTCCCCCACTTATCCCTAGCGGATCTTGTTACTCTTGGGTGTTGAGCACCCTAGACGGTTGAGGTCACCTCGAAGCCGTATTCCATTGTGGTGAAGCTTCGTGGTGTTGTTGGAAGCCTCCAATTGTTGTGGAGATTGCCCCAACCTTGTTTGTAAAGGTTCGGTCGCCGCCTTCAAGGACACCAATAGTGGAATCACGGCATCTCGCATTGTGTGAGGGTGTGAGGAGAATACGGTGGCCCTAGTGGCTTCTTGGGGAGCATTGTGCCTCGACACCGCTCTAACGGAGACGTACTTCCCTTTAAAAGGAAGGAACTCCAGTAACACATCCTCGTCTCCAACGGCTCCACTCTTGGTTATTTCGTGCCTTTACTTTTGCAAGCCTACTTGTTTTACATCCTTTGCTTGCATGTGTGCTAGTTGTTATTGCATCATATAGGTTGCTCACTTAGTTGCACATCTAGACAACCTATTTTGTTGCAAAGTTTAATTTGGTAAAGAAAAGCTTAAAAATTGTTAGTTGCCTATTCACCCCTCCCCCCTCTAGTCAACCATATCAATCCTTTCACCTTCCCCTCTCCCAAGTCCTCCTCCTCTCCCGCAGTGCTTGGCGAAGCCCTGCAGGATTGCCACGCTCCTCCACCACCACCACGCTGTTGTGTTGCTGCTGGACGGAGTCTTCCCCAACCTCTTCCTCTCTCCTTGCTTGATCAAGGCATGGGAGACGTCACCGGGCTGCATGTGTGTTGAACGCGGAGGTGCCGTCCGTTCGGCACTAGGATCATCGGTGATTTGGATCACAACGAGTACGAGTCCATCAACCCCGTTCACTTGAACGCTTCCGCTTAGCGATCTACAAGGGTATGTAGATGCACTCCCCTTTCCCTCGTTGCTAGATTACTCCATAGATTGATCTTGGTGATGCGTAGAAAATTTTGAATTTCTGCTACTTTCCCCAACATGCACGCCATTAATGAACTCGGGAGAGCATCGGTCATCATACATCCATTGTCAGCTCATCTTCATTACACAACACCGAATAGACCAAATTAATACAAGTTCATACATAAAGTTCATACATAAAGTTCATATACAGCACTTAATTAAATGCAACATACAAATAACTCTCTAGCTAAAGAATTTAAATGCAATAACAAATGCGATGAAGACCGCAACTAAGATAACAATTGATCCAACAGCATAATGATACCAAGCCACACTATCAATGGCATATTTTCTAATCTTTCTAATCTTCAACCTCATTTTCTCCATCTTGATCTTGTGATCATCGACGACATCGGCAACATGCAACTCCAATTCCATCTTCTTCCCCTCAATTCTTTTCAATTTTTCTTTCAAATACTCATTTTCTCTTTCAACTAAATTTAACCTCTCAACAATAGGGACGGTTGGAATTTCCGGTTCGCATACCTCCTAGATAAAAATATCTATGTCAACTTGATGGGCATAATTTGTCATAAACACGAAATGCAACAACTAGTTTTAAAAGAGAATATACCACATCCGAATCATAACAAGGACGAGGGCCGACGGGGACGGATATCAAAACCATGGCACTATGTATAACAAACAACATACGGGTAAGATAATTATACGAGTAACAATATATCCAAATCACACAAACATCAATTTGTAATGTAAAACATTCATGAACAAGAGCCTCACCACAAGGTGGTGCCGGCGACGGGACGGTGCGGGCGATCGACGGTGGTTACGACGGAGATTTAGAAGGCACTATGTAAACCACACCTACATATGCAAACAAAGTGTTATTTTTGACCTCAAATTGCATATAAATGAAATACTAGCAAATATAATTCCTCCCAAATTAATCACTATACAAAGCATTACAAGAGCTAATCTAGCAATGAGAGTTGAAAGGACAAAGTTGCTAACCTTTGTGATCATTTGAATGGATGGGGGCCTTCAAATCTTGACAAATTTTTGGCAAAATTTGTGAGGAGCTCGAGGAAGAGAGGGGAAGAACAGAGGAAGTGAGAGGAAAGGGGAAGGACAGAGTGGCTCAGGTGGACGAAGGGTTTATGTACGTCGACCTTTAGTACCGGTTCATGTCATGAACCGGTACTAAAGGTGATGAAGGGACTCCAGACTGGCAACACCCTGCCACCACTCTCTTTAGTACCGGTTCGTGGCACGAACCGGTGCTAAAGGTTCGCCACAAACCGGTACTAATGAGAACGGCCGGCTAGCCGTTGGAACCGGCACTAATGGACACATTAGTGCCGGTTCAAAATCAAACTGGCACTAATGTGTCTCATATTTGGTCCTTTTTCTACTAGTGGCATTTGCTTCGGGTGACAAAAAAGATGTTCCTAATGTCTAAAACTTCTGAATTTTTAACTCGTGCAAATGTCCATCTCCTTCTACGCATCTAAACTTCATTGGGAAAAAGAATTTATGTGGCTTGTGTAACCGGAAAAAAGTACTCTGAAAAGGGGCTTTTTAGAGCACTATTTTTTGTTGTCTTCGCTCCGGGCACAATACGTGTCTTTCTCATGAAACTTTGCAAGCATGTAAAATACACAAACACGAACAATGTATATTTCTTTTTACATTCTATCAATTTTATCGTTCACAATAGTCCCGCTGGTGAAAACGCCATCCCCTTGGCCGCCATGTCTAGCAAGGCAATTCTCAGAATCATGCATGACGTTGCACATATATTACCGGTCAACATTAAAACGTACTACCGGTCAATACAGGAGGATCTTACCCTCAATCAAAAATAAATTGCCCCATCTCGCAAAAAAAAAATCAAGACTAAAACGTACTGGCGCTGATGCATAGTTTGACAGGTGTACGTACGTAAGGAGCCTCTCCCCCGTCGCCCGTTGATCTCTCTGCCCGGATCACATGCGAGCTTATCCGCTGGCAGGCATGCCACGAGGAGAGAGCGCGCAAGCAAGCATGCATGATTGTGTCAAGCCTATCATGCATGCCATGCATACGGGATTCAACAACATTTGAACGGTCTCCCTCCCCTCCCACCTTGCGCCAGGTAGTTTATTCGATTCGATCGGGTTCCCTTGATTAACCGGCCACTCCTCCCCTAGCCCGGCTCCCTCGCCAACCCTACCCTACCATACCCAGCATCATTCTGCACGAAAAGGGATTTCAGTTCAGGTGGATGGATCGACCGGTCCGCCGTGATCCTTCCTCCCATGTTATCACAGGCTAGCTACCTCGCCTGCAACACATCACGTAATAATGCGGAAACGTGGACGCGAAACAGAGGCCGAAAGATCAACATGAAGGTGGACCCTGGACATGGATAGATCAGAATTCAGACGGATCTCTACTATTAAAGGAGAATCAGACGTCGTGATGTTTCAACCTCGTACTCCCACGGACGATCGGTCCTGCCTTCTTCTCACGCGTAAAAAAAGCAACCCACCCCGCATGGACATGGCCGGGAAAACAGCCCACACTTCCAACCCCGACCGAACACGGAGAGATAACTCAGACTCACGTCTACGCCTCCCCCCAATTCCCAACTTGCTCTCGATCCCGATCCCATCTCTCTCCAGGACAAGTCGCCGCCGCCGCCGGCTCTGCTCGTCGCCCCGCCACCTCTCCAGCCGCTGCCGCGCGCCTTCTGGATCAAGGTGAGGGATGCCTCCCGTCCCTTGCGCCCGCCTAATCGCGGACAGCGGCGAGGCTGGCCTAATCGCGGTACAGAGGAAGATGCCTTCTAGATCAAGGTGAGGGATGCCTCCCGTCCCTTGCGCCACAGCAGCGACGCTGGCCTAATCGCGGATAGAGGAAGATGAGGTCGTGGTTCCAAAGCGTGGCGGGTCGGCGCTGCTGATTCACGGTTGTCGACTTCCTTATTTGCTTCTGGCCGCGGGTGTGGTGCACCTTGTCTTCATGTCACCAAGAAAGGTTTGCAGTCCATCACGGTCATCTGATAACTCCAAACGCGAGCGCGACCATCATCATCCGACGTAAACTTCAGGGCGACCACCAGAAAGATCCTGATATGCCGCCATTATGCTGGAGCAATCGGTTATGGTGAGATAGAAACTCCAGAATACTTACACTTTTTTTTGAGAAATGGTCCACTCCTATTCATTCATTCTACATTGTTCATTACAGATAATGGCCCTGATTATATCAGGGCACTCATTAAACCAACTAGAACCAGAATCTTGCTCTGCCGATTTGGCCAGAACGTGAGCAGCCTCATTACACGTACGAACAACATGTCTAAAAGTACATGATGTAAACTTTGTAGCCCTACTCTTAATATCATAGACAATAGCACCAGTTAGGGATCTGTCCATGCCTTGTTGTTGGATTTTCCTAATCACCGAGAGACAGTCCGAGGCGACCTGAAACATTTGGACCCCCATGTTTTCAGCAAGGATGAGTACTTGGCGAACAGCATGGGCTTCAGCCACCTCACGACAATGTACATGATTGAAAAATCCTCGACAGGCAGCTCTCACCAGTCCCTAATGATCTCGCATTACCACTCCAAATCCGGCGCGTCCAGATTCTGAGAAAATCGCAGCATCCACATTGATCATGAGCAGTCCTTTCGGCGGCGGAGACCATTTTTGAATTGATGTCGATGTCTCACGCCTGTTGGAGCCTGCTAATCTGTTGCTATTCAGCAAGATAAAATCAATATAAACCTTAGTTCTTCCAGCAACACGAGTAGGATGAGAGAGTACCTCACCATTGCGACATGAGTTCCTATTCTCCCATATATGCCATACTGCCACCGCAAAAATCATGAGGTGGAACTCAAAAGCTTGAGTAAGCCAATCCATTAACCATTGTCTGATATGAACAAAGTTTTTTAGATTTAGATGAATACCATAATCTTTCTTAAACTCCTTCCATATTTCTTTCACATATTGGCATTGGAAAAAACAATGTTCCTCATCTTCTTGTCTATTACAGAGATGACAATCATACCTTGCTGGGATTGATCGCCTTTGAAGTTGACTACCAGTGGGAAGACAATTATGAGCCATTCTCCATAGAACTACCTTCATCTTGTTAGGGCACTGAATTGACCATAATTTCCTCCATGCCTTTTCCATTGTATTTTGATTGGATGTCGCTCCTTTGGTAACCTTGCTTCGATCTTTCCAGAATATTTTTGATCTGGCCAGATTATATGCAGATCTCACTGAGTATATACCACTCTTAGTATGGGGCTCCTGCTAGCTACCCCGTGGATGCTATTACGGAGTCTCAACATTGCCACCTTATGACGCAATGGCAGAAGTACAAAGTCAAGGCGGCTGTCGGCTCTGTTCGACCTCCTGAACCCGGCGCAACTTTTCACCTCGTCCAATTCCAGAAGGATATGCTAGGGTGACGGTGGAAGAAATAACGGAGGGATTTGAGGAGCTCGTGCTTGACCACCCTACCGGTGAAGGAGAGACTCGGCTGGGTTCTGCTTTGAAGACTCCATGCCTATGGCGGAAGGAGCTCATCAACCTTCCGAACTGGACGCCTCCGCCTCCTCCGGTGAGTCAGGGCACTCCGCCTCCTCCTCCGCCTTCTCCTCCGGCGAGTGATCAGGGCACTCCGCCTCCTTCTCCGGCGCATGGCGGAACTCCGCCTCCTTCTCCGGCGCGTGGTGGCACTCCGCCTCCTTCTCTGCCTGCGCTGGCGTACCCGACCAGCCAGCCTCCTCCTGCTCCGCTTTGTCAGCAAGGGCGGAAGAGACCCGCCGCTGCTCCGGCGCGTCGCAATACTTCTCCTCTTCCTCGTAAGCAGCTAAATAAGAAAGCCGGAGCCGCTCGACCTGCTCCGGCGTCTAGCAGTACAGGCAGGAGGCAATACAGATTCGGTCCATCTCTCAAGACTCCAGAGAAGTTACCATATGAGATGACCGAGAAGGAAAACGAGGAGATCTGTCAAGCCCAAGTGAAGGACTACTTCGCAACGCAAAGAGCTAAGATACATCCACCTCCAGAGGAGAAGATAGATCCGGTGAAAGCGAAGCGCACTTTGGATGCCCTGCAATGACCACCACCGTCTCCGCCGCAAACCAACTATGGGCGCATTACTGAAAAGACATATAAGGAAGCGAAGCAGTTGGGAAGTACTTGTAGTGACAAAAGGTTACAAGAACGAAGAACTGGGAAAAAATTCCCCAGCTCGGTGAACAAGCGAACCAATTGTGCCCCCCGCTCAAGGTGTCTAGCGATATCGTCGCTAATCATCCGGGGATCTTGCCCGGTACCAATCCTGGAGATTACGACGATGCACATTTTGATATAATGGAGGTGGACGAATTGAAATACGAGTACGGGAAGCCTCTCGTCAAAGATGGAACTACTCTAACAACGATGATGCAAAGATTCCATGATTGGTACATGGAAACCTGCAGAAAGCAGTCAGCTGGGAAGAAAATCGATACTTTGATGCTGAAAGTTAAAGAGGATCAACACGACCTCGTTGGAATTGATGAGTTGTCTATTCCATTTGAGGAGTTCTTCCATTTTTTTCAATATAAAGGCCCTCGATAAATTAACGGTCACTTGCTACTGTCTGTAAGTACTACTTATGTCATTAAGTCTCTCTATATAGCTCAGCTCTTTCATTGCATGTATATATAATTATCCTCACTATATTATGTAGATTGAAGATCGTCGAATGCAGAAAAGCTGAAATGTATGATATTGGGTTCATTAACACAAATCTCATAGATGAATTTACGGTTAAATTTCATGCCGAAGAAACCGAGGAGAACTTGCTACGATCGTTGGTAATAAATCAAAACAAAGATACAATACTCTTTCCTTACAACTTCAAGTGAGTGTTACTGTCTTGTGCATATTCGGTTTCCCTTAATTATTACTCGAGGTTATAGTAATTAATGTAATTGATGAGTTATATGCATATGTGCGCAATTTTCACTATATTCTCCTAGAGATTAAGCTTGAGCAGGGACTAGTAAGCGTCTTAAACTCGAGATGAAAAGATCGCGAGGAATATGCGAACATGTCTAAAATGCTCGAGAAAGTAAGTTGAATCGATCATTATCGCACCATATTGGCAACTTTGTTCATTTCATGATATCAAGTAATTGTTTTCTTTGTCTTGCAGGGTTTGAAAAGTATTCACCACACAAGTTTCGGGACTGCCGCGGGATCTGCGATGGAAAATCCCGAAAGTAAGTACTACTAGCTAGCTAGTTTTGCGCATCTCCCGTTGATTCTAGCTACTTTCATCAATGCCATTTATAATGCTTCATTATCAGTTTGCTTGAACTCTATTTCTCGTAAAGTGCTTGTGGCAGGAACCCGGAAAGAATTACTGTGGATACTACATATGTGAGTTCATCTACAACGCGACGGCCAAGAATAGGCGGGGCTACTCTAAAAGACAATATGAAGTGCGTAAGCAAAAATATTCACAAGTTTATTTTATTACCATCATTTTTGTTGAGTTTCATTCATATATATGTATTGACCCCCTTATTCAAATTAGATGTGGGAGATGCGGAATGAACTCCTACCACAAGATCGCATGCGAGCAATTCAAGAGGAATTGGCTGGATTCTTTCTTGACCACGTCATCAATAAAGCCGGAGAATACCACCATGCATGTGGAAGTTGAGTTTATATGTTAGGGTATTATAAGAGATCTTACACATTATATATATATATATATATGTAGCCAGTACCGTCGGTAAGATATACGAAAACTTGTTGTTCGACCAATCTCTCGGAGAGAAGGGGAGGTCGATCACTTCTCTCTGTATATGTTCATGACGATCTTCTGTACTTAATAGTTTACTTCATTTGCTTACTAGCAAGCTAGCGTGTCGAGTCCTCTCTATACGTAGCGTCGACCAAGCACGGAGATAAGAGAGGACACTTCTCTCTATTAGCTAGCTAACACAATATATGAAACTGAAGGAAATATGCCCTAGAGGCAATAATAAAGTTATTATTTATTTCCTTATTTACTGATAAATGTTTATTATTCATGCTAGAATTGTATTAACTGGAAACATAATACATGTGTGAATACATAGACAAACATAGTGTCACTAGTATGCCTCTACTTGACTAGCTCATGAATCAAAGATGGTTAAGTTTCCTAGCCATAGACATGAGTTGTCATTTGATTAACGGGATCACATCATTAGGAGAATGATGTGATTGACTTGACCCATTCCGTTAGCTGCACTTGATCGTTTAGTATGTTGCTATTGCTTTCTTCATGACTTATACATGTTCCTATGACTATGAGATTATGCAACTCCCGTTTACCGGAGGAACACTTAGTGTGCGACCAAACGTCACAACGTAACTGGGTGATTATAAAGGAGCTCTACAGGTGTATCCAATGGTACATGTTGAGTTGACGTATTTCGAGATTAGGATTTGTCACTCAGATTGTCGGAGAGGTATCTCTGGGCCCTCTCGGTAATGCACATCACTATAAGCCTTCCAAGCAATGTGACTAATGAGTTAGTTGCGGGATGATGCATTACATAACGAGTAAAGAGACTTGCCGGTAACGAGATTGAACTAGGTATTGAGATACCGACGATTGAATCTCGGGTAAGTAACAGACCGATGACAAAGGGAACAACTTATGTTGTTATGCGGTTTGACCGACAAAGATTTTCGTAGAATATGTAGGTGTTGGGGAACGTTGCAGAAAATTAAAATTTTTCCTACGGCTTCACCAAGATCCATCTATGAGTTCATCTAAGCAACGAGTAACGAGAGAGAGTTTGCATCTACATACCACTTGTAGATCGCGTGCGGAAGCTTGCAAGGTGATGATGGAGTCGTACTCGAACGTGATTCAGATCACTGATGCCCAAGTGCTGAACGGACAGCACCTCCGCGTTCAACACACGTCCGGGACGAGCGACGTCTCCTCCTTCTTGATCCAGCAAGGGGAAGGAGAGGTTGAGGAAGACAGCTCCACCGGCAAAGACGACGGCATGGTGATGGTGGAGAAGCAAGATCTCGGCAGGGCTTCACGAGCTCTTACGGAGGAGGAGATGTGTTGGGAGGGAGGGCTGCGCCTTGGGAGTTGGTACAGCAGCCCCTCCTCCCCCTTTATATAGGCCCCTGTGGGGGCGGCACCGGAGATCCAATCTCCGGGGGGGCGACCAGGGGGGTGGAGTGCCCCCAAGCCGGTGGGCGCCCACCCCTAGGGTTTCAACCCTAGGCGCGGGGTGGGCCTAGAGGCGCACCAGCCCCTGTGGGCTGGTTCCTTCCCCTTTAGCCCATGGGGCCCTCCGGATAGGTGGCCCCACCGGTGGACCCGGACCCTTCCGGTGGTCCCAGATTTTACCGAGACCCCAAACTTTCCCGATGGCGAAACACCACTTCCTATATATTATTCTTTACCTCCGGACCCTTCCGAACTCCTCGTGACGTCCGGGATCTCATCCGGACTCGAACAACATTCGGTAGTCACATACTTGACTTCCTACTAACCCTAGCGCCACCGAACCTTAAGTGTAGACCCTACGGGTTCGGGAGACACGCAGACATGACCGAGACGACTCTCGGCAATAACCAACAGCGGGTCTGGATACCCATGTTGGATCCCACATGCTCCTCGATGATTTCATCGGTTGAACCACGATGTCGAGGATTCGATCAAACCCTCATATACAATTCCTTTGTCAATCGGTACGTTACTTGCCCGAGACTCAATCGTCGGTATCCCAATACCTTGTTCAGTCTCGTTACGGCAAGTCACTTTACTCATCAGAATGCATGATCCCGGCCAACACCTTGGTCAACTTGAGCTCATTATGATGATGCATTACCGAGTGGGCCCAGAGATACCTCTCCGTCATACGGAGTGACAAATCCCGCCTCGATCCGTGTCAACCCAACAGATACTTTCGGAGATACCGTAATGCACCTTTATGGTCACCCGATTACGCCAGTGACGCTTTGATACACCAAAGGCACTCCTACGGTAACCGGAGTTACACGATCTCATGGTCGAAGGAATAGATACTTGACATTGGCAAAGCTTCTAGCAAACAAACTATACGATCTTTTATGCTATGCTTATGATTGGGTCTTGTCCATCACATCATTCTCCTAATGATGTGATCCCGTTATCAACGACATCCTATGTCCATAGTCAGGAAACCATGACTATCTATTGATCACAACGAGCTAGTCAACTAGAGGCTCACTAGGGACATTTGTGGTCTAAGTGTTCACACGTGTATTACGATTTCCGGATAATACAGCTTATAGCATGAACAAAAGACAATTATCATGAACATTGAAATATAATAATACTTTTATTATTGCCTCTAGGGCATATTTCCAACAGTCTCCCACTTGCACTAGAGTCACCAATCTAGTTACATTGTGATGAATCGAACACCCATAGAGTTCTGGTGTTGATCATGTTTTGCACGCGAGAGAGGTTTAGTCAACGGATCTGCGACATTCAGATCCGTGTGCACTTTGCAAATCTCTATGTCTCCATCTTGAACATTTTCACGGATGGAGTTGAAACGACGCTTGATGTGCTCGGTCTTCTTGTGAAACCTGGGCTCCTTGGCAAGGGCAATAGCTCCAAGTGTTGTCAGAAGAGTTTGATCGGCCCCGACGCATTGGGTATGACTCCTAGGTCGGTGATGAACTCCTTCACCCAAATTGCTTCATGCGCTGCCTCCGAGGCTGCCATGTACTCCGCTTCACACGAGATCCCGCCACGACGCTTCGCTTGCAGCCGCACCAGCCATCGCTCCACCATTCAACATATACACGATCCGGTTTGTGACTTAGAGTCATCCAGATCTGAGTCGGCTAGCGCCGACGTAACCCTTTACGACGAGCTCTTCGTCTCCTCCATAAACGAGAAACATGTCCTTCGTCCTTTTCGGTACTTCAGATATTCTTGACCGCTGTCCAGTGTTCCTTGCGGGATTACTTTGGTATCTTGCAACCAAACTTACGGCAAGGTTTACATCGGTCTGTACACAAGATGGCATACATAATAGATCCTATGGGTGAAGCATAGGGATGACACTCATCTCTTCTTTATCTTTTGCCGTGGTCGGTGACTGAGCCGAGCTCAATCTCACACCTTGTAACATAGGCAAGAACCCCTTCTTGGACTGATCCATTTTGAACCTCTTCAAAATCTTATCAAGGTATGTGCTTTGTGAAAGACCTATGAGGCTTCTCGATCTATCTCTATAGATCTTGATGCCTAATATATAAGCAGCTTCTCCAAGGTCCTTCATTGAAAAACACTTGTTCAAGTAGGCCTTAATGCTGTCCAGAAGTTTTGTATCATTTCCCATCAAGAGTATGTCATCTACATATAATAGGAGAAATGCTACAGAGCTCCCACTCACTTTCTTGTAAACGCAGGCTTCTCCATAAGTCTGCATAAACCCAAACGCTTTGATCATCTCATCAATGCGAATGTTCCAACTCCGAGATGCTTGCACCAGTCCATAAATGGATCGCTGGAGCTTGCATACTTTGTTAGCGCTTCGAGGATCGACAAAACCTTCCGCTGCATCATATACAGCTCTTCCTTAAGATGTCCATTAAGGAATGCCGTTTTGACGTCCATCGCCATATCTCATAATCATAGTATGCGGCAATTGCTAACATGATTCGGACGGACTTAAGCTTCGCCACGGAGAGAATGTCTCGTCAGAGTCAATCCCTTGAACTTGTCGATAACCCTTAGCGACAAGTCGAGCTTTATAGATGGTAACATTTCCATCCGCGTCCGTCTTCTTCTTAAAAATCCATTTGTTTTCTATCGCCGCGATCATCGGGCAAGTCTGTCAAAGTCCATACTTTGTTTTCATACATGGATTCTATCTCGGATTTCATGGCTCCAAGCCATTTGTTGGAATCCGGCCCGCCATTGCTTCTTCATAGTTCAAGGTTCATTGTTGTCTAGCAACATGATTTCCATGACAGGTTGCCGTACCACTCTGTGCGGAACGTGTCCTCGTGGACCTTCGAAGTTCAAGAGTAACTTGATCCGAAGTACCTTGATCATCATCATTGTTTTCCTCTTCGCTTGGTGTGGGCATCACAGAACGGTTTCTGCGCCGCACCACTTTCCCGCTCGAGAGGTAGTACTTCATCGAGTTCTACTTTCCTCCCACTTACTTCTTTCGAGAGAAACCCTTTCTCCGTAAAGCATCCGTTCTTAGCAACAAAGACCTTGCCTTCGGATCTTAAGTAGAAGGTATACCCGACAGCTTCCTTAGGGTATCCTATGAATACGCATTCTTCCGACTTGGGTTCGAGCTTTTCAGGTTGAAGTTTCTTGACATAAGCATCGCATCCCCAAACTTTTAGAAACGATAGCTTAGGTTTCTTCCCAAACCATAATTCATACGGTGTCGTCTCAACGGATTTAGACGGTGCCCTATTTAAAGTGAATGTAGCTGTCTCTAGAGCGTATCCCCAAAATGATAGCGTAAATCGGTAAGAGACATCATAGACCGCACCATATCCAATAGAGTGCGACATGACGCTCGGACACACCGTTTACCGAGGTGTTCCAGCGGCGTGAGTTGTGAAACGATTCCACATTTTCTTAAGTGTGTACCAAATTCGTGACTTAAGTATTCTCCCCACGATCCGATCAGAGGAACTTTATCTTACGGTCACGTTGATTCTCTACCTCACTCTGAAATTCCTTGAACTTTTCAAAGGTCTCAGACTTGTGTTTCATTAAGTAGACATACCCATATCTACTCAAGTCATCGGTGAGAGTGAGAACATAACGATATCCTCCATGAGCCTCAACGCCATTGGACCGCACACATCGGTATGTATGATTTCCAACAAGTTGGTTGCTCGCCCATTGTTCCGAGAACGGAGTCTTGGTCATCTTGCCTAAGAGGCAAGGTTCGCATGTGTCAAACGATTCATAATCAAGAGACTCTAAAAGTCCATCAGCATGGAGCTTCTTCATGCGCTTGGCACCAATGTGACCAAGGCGGCGATGCCACAAGTATGTGGGACTATCGTTATCAACTTTACATCTTTTGGCATCCATACTATGAACATGTGTAATATTACGCCGAGATTCATTAAGAATAAACCATTGACCATCGGAGCATGACCATAAAACATATCTCTCATATAAATCGAGCAACCATTATTCTCGGACTTAAATGAGTAGCCATCTCAGATTAAACGAGATCCGGATACAATGTTCATGCTCAAACATGGCACTAAATAACAATTATTGAGGTTCAAAACTAATCCCGTAGGTAAATGTAGAGGCAGCGTGCGACGGCGATCACATCGACTCGAACCATTCCCGACGCCAAGATCGTCACCTCGCCCTTCGCCACCTCTCGCTTATTCCGCAGCTCCTCATGTGAGTTACAAATATGAGCAACGGCACCGTATCAAATACCGGGAGTTACTACGAGTAATCGTAAGGTACACATCAATTACATGTATATCAAATATACCTTTGGTGTTGCCGCCTTCTTATCCGCTAAGTATTTGGGGCAGTTCCGCTTCGGTGACCCCTCCTTGCAATAAAAGCACTCGGTCTCGTGCTTGGGTCCATTCTTTGACTTCTTCCCGCAACAGGCTTACGGGCGCGGCAACATCTTTGCCGTCCTTCTTGAAGTTCTTCTTACCCTTGCCCTTCTTGAACTTAGTGGTCTTATTGACCATCAACACTTGATGTTCCTTTTGATTTCAGCCTCTGCTGACTTCAGCATCGAGAACACTTCAGAATGGTCTTTACCATCCCTCGCATGTTGTAGTTCATCACAAAGCTCTTGTAGCTTGGTGGGAGCGATCGAGGATTCTGTCAATGACCGCCTCATCTGGGAGGTTAATGTTTAGCTGGGTCATACGGTTGTGCAACCTGCATATCTTCGTGATGTGCTCATCGATGTAACTGTTCTCCTCCATCTTACAATCAGAGAACTTGTCGGAGACATCATATCTCTCGACCGGCATGAGCTTGGAAAACTAGTTTCAGCTCTTCAACATCTCATATGCTCCGTGATGCTCAAAACGCTTTTGGAGCCCGGTTCTAAGTCAAAGCATGCCGCACCGAACGAGGGAGTAATCATCGGACGAAGTTTGCCAAGCGCTCATAACGCCTTGGTTCTTCAGGACGGAGCGGCACCTAGCGGTCCTTCTAGGACATATTGCTTTCGGCAGCTATGAGGATGATCTCGTGTTCCGGACCCGATCCGTATAGTTGCTGCCATCATCTTTCAGCTTGGTTTTCTAGGAATGCGCTGAAGTTCATGTTGACATTAGCGTTGGCCATTGATCTACAAGACATATTTGCAAAGGTTTTAGACTAAGTTCATGATAATAAAGTTCTAATCAAATTATGAACTCCCACTTAGATTAGACATCCTCTTGTCATCTAAGTGTTACACGATCCGAGTCGACTAGCCCGTGTCCGATCATCACGTGAGACGGACTAGTCATCGCCGGTGAACATCTTCATGTTGATCGTATCTTCCATACGACTCGTGTTCGACCTTTCGTCTCCGTGTTCCGAGGCCATGTCCGCACATCCTAGGCTCGCAAGTTAACCCTAAGTGTTTTCGCTGTAAAACTGTCTTACACCCGCTGTATGTGAACGTAAGGATCCATCACACCCGATCATCACGTGGTGCTTAGAAACGACGAACTTAGCAACGGTGCACGCTTAGGGAGAACACTTCTTGAAATTTTATAAGGGATCATCTTATTTACTACCGTCGTCCTAAGTAAACAAGATGCATAAACATAATAAACATCACATGCAATTATATAGTTGTGACATGATATGGCCAATATCATCAAGCTCCATTGATCTCCATCTTCGGGGCTCCATGATCATCTTGTCACCGGCTTGACACCATGATCTCCATCATCATGATCTCCATCATCGTGTCTTCATGAAGTTGTCACGCCAACGACTACTTCTACTTCTATGACTAACGCGTTTAGTAATGAAGTAAAGTAGTTTACATGGCGTTCTTCAATGACACGCAGGTCATACAAAAAATAAAGACAACTCCTATGGCTCCTGCCGGTTGTCATACTCATCGACATGCAAGTCGTGAATCCTATTACAAGAACATGATCTCATACATCACAATTCATCATTCATCACAACTTCGCCATATCACATCACATGATCAATCGCTGCAAAAACAAGTTAGACGCCCTCTAGTTGTTGTTGCATCTTTTACGTAGCTGCGATTGGGTTCTAGCAAGAACGTTTTCTTACCTACGAATCACCACAACGTGATTTTGTCAACTTCTATTTACCCTTCATAAGGGCCTTGTTCATCGAATCCGCTCCAACTAAAGTGGGAGAGACAGACACCCGCCAGCCACCTTATGCAACTAGTGCATGTCGATCGGTGGAACCGGTCTCACGTAAGCGCACGTAAGGTTGGTCCGGCCGCTTCATCCCACAATAACGTTGAGCAAGAAAAGACTAGTAGAGGCAAGTAAGATGACAAGATCAACGCCCACAACAAATTGTGTTCTACTCGTGCATTAGAGAACTACGATAGACCTAGCTCATGATGCCATTGTTGGGGAACGCTGCAGAAAATTAAAATTTTTCCTACGGCTTCACCAAGATCCATCTATGAGTTCATCTAAGCAACGAGTAACGAGAGAGTTTGCATCTACATACCACTTGTAGATCGCGTGCGGAAGCTTGCAAGGTGATGATGGAGTCGTACTCGAACGTGATTCAGATCACCGATGCCCAAGTGCTGAACGGACAGCACCTCCGCGCTCAACACACGTGACGGACGAGCGACGTCTCCTCCTTCTTGATCCAGCAAGGGGAAGGAGAGGTTGAGGAAGACAGCTCCACCGGCAAAGACGACGGCGTGGTGATGGTGGAGAAGCAAGATCTCGGCAGGGCTTCACGAGCTCTTACGGAGGAGGAGATGTGTTGGGGAGGGAGGGCTGCGCCTTGGGAGTTGGTACAGCAGCCCCCTCCCTCCCCCTTTATATAGGCCCCAGGGTGGCGGCCCCGAGATCCAATCTCCGGGGCGGCGGCCAGGGGGTGGAGTGCCCCCAAGCCGGTGGGCGCCCCACCCCTAGGGTTTCAACCCTAGGCGCAGGGGGCCTAGGGGCGCACCAGCCCCTGTGGGCTGGTTCCTTCCCCTTAGCCCATGGGGCCCTCCGGATAGGTGGCCCCACCGGTGGACCCCGGGACCCTTCCGGTGGTCCCAGATTTTACCGAGAGACCCCAAACTTTCCCGATGGCGAAACACCACTTCCTATATATTATTCTTTACCTCGACCCTTCCGAACTCCTCGTGACGTCCGGATCTCATCCGGACTCAACAACATTCGGTAGTCACACACTTGACTTCCTACTAACCCTAGCGCCACCGAACCTTAAGTGTAGACCCTACGGGTTCGGGAGACACGCAGACATGACCGAGACGACTCTCGGGCAATAACCAACAGCGGGTCCGGATACCCATGTTGGCTCCCACATGCTCCTCGATGATTTCATCGGTTGAACCACGATGTCGAGGATTCGATCAAACCTCATATACAATTCCCTTTGTCAATCGGTGCGTTACTTGCCCGAGACTCGATCGTCGGTATCCCAATACCTTGTTCAGTCTCGTTATCGCAATATACTTTACTCGTGCCGTAATGCATGATCCCGGCCAACACCTTGGTCAACTTGAGCTCATTATGATGATGCATTACCGAGTGGGCCCAGAGATACCTCTCCGTCATACGGAGTGACAAATCCCAGTCTCGATCCGTGTCAACCCAACAGATACTTTCGGAGATACCTGTAATGCACCTTTATGGTCACCCGATTCGTTGTGACGTTTGATACACCCAAGGCACTCCTACGGTAACCGGGAGTTACACGATCTCATGGTCGAAGGAATAGATACTTGACATTGGCAAAGCTTCTAGCAAATGAACTATACGATCTTTTATGCTATGCTTATGATTGGGTCTTGTCCATCACATCATTCTCCTAATGATGTGATCCCGTTATCAACGACATCCTATGTCCATAGTCGGAAACCATGACTATCTATTGATCACAACAAGCTAGTCAACTAGAGGCTCACTAGGGACATTTGTGGTCTAAGTGTTCACACGTGTATTACGATTTCCGGATAATACAGTTATAGCATGAACAAAAGACAATTATCATGAACATTGAAATATAATAATACTTTTATTATTGCCTCTAGGGCATATTTCCAACAGTAGGAGCCAATATGAGCATCCAGGTTCCACTATTGGTTATTGACCGGAGACGTGTCTCGGTCATGTCTACATTGTTCTCGAACCCGTAGGGTCCGCACGCTTAAGGTTTCGATGACAGTTATATTATGAGTTTATGAGTTTTGATGTACCGGAGGAGTTCGAAGCCCCGGATGAGATCCGGGACATGACGAGGAGTCTCGAAATGGTCGAGACGTAAAGGTCGATATATTGGACGACTATATTCAGACATCAGAAGGGTTCCGAGTGATTCGGGTATTTTCGGGGGTACCGGGGAGTTACGGGAATACGAGGAAGAAGCAATGGGCCTCATGGGCCAAGTGGTGGAAGAGAGGAGGCAGGACGCGCGGCCCCCTAGCCCAAACCGAATTGGACTAGGGGGGCGGCCCCCCTTTCCTCCTTTTCCTCCCTCTCCTTCCTTCTCCTTCTCCTTCCCTTCCTTCCCCTCTCCTACTTGGACTAGGAAAGAGGTGGGAATCCTACTTGGAGTAGGATTGCCCCCCTTGGGCGCACCTCCTTGAAGGAAATATGCCCTAGAGGCAATAATAAAGTTATTATTTATTTCCTTATTTCATGATAAATGTTTATCATTCATGCTAGAATTGTATTAACCGGAAACATGATACATGTGTGAATGCATAGACAAAACATTATGTCACTAGTATGCCTCTACTAGACTAGCTTGTTAATCAAAGATGGTTATGTTTCCTGACCATGAACAAAGAGTTGTTATTTGATTAACAAGGTCACATCATTAGTAGAATGATCTGATTGACATGACCCATTCCATTAGCTTAGCACACGATCGCTTAGTATGTTGCTACTGCTTTTATCCATGACTTATACATGTTCCTGTAACTATGAGATTATGCAACTCCGCTTACGGAGGAACACTTTGGTGCTACCAAACGTCACAACGTAATCGGGTGATTATAAAGGAGTACTACAGGTGTCTCCAAAGGCAAATGTTGGGTTGGCGTATTTCAAGATTAGGTTTTGTCACTCCGATTGTCGGAGAGGTATCTCTGGGCCCTCTCGGTAATGCACATCATCAAGCCTTGCAAGCACTACAACTAATGAGTTAGTTGTGAGATGATGTATTACGGAACGAGTAAAGAGACTTGCGGTAACGAGATTGAACTAGGTATTGGATACCGACGATCGAATCTCGGGCAAGTAACATACCGATGACAAAGGAACAACGTATGTTGTTATGCGGTCGACCGATAAAGATCTTCGTAGAATATGTAGGAACCAATATGGGCATCCAGGTCCCGCTATTGGTTATTGACCGGAGACGTGTCTCGGTCATGTCTACATTGTTCTCGAACCGTAGGGTCCGCACGCTTAAGGTTTCGATGATGCTTATATTATGAGTTTATGAGTTTTGATGTACCGAAGGAGTTCGAGTCCCGGATGAGAACGGGGACATGACGAGGAGTCTCGAAATGGTCGAGACGTAAAGATCGATATATTGGACGACTATATTCGGAGTTCGGAAAGGTTCCGAGTCATTCGGTATTTTTCGAGTACCGGAGAGTTACGGAATTCGCCGGGAGTATATGGGCCTTATTGGGCCATACGGGAATAAGGAAAGAGGCCAAAAGGAAGAAGGCGCAGCCCCTCTAGTCCGAATTGGACAGGGGTGCAGCCCCTTTTCCTTCCTCCTCTCCCCTCTTTCCTCTCCTACTCCAACAAGGAAGGAGGGAGTCCTACTCCCGGTGGGAGTAGGACACCCCTTGGCGCGCCTCCCTAGGCCGCCGCACCTCCCCCTTGCTCCTTTATATACGGGGCAGGGGGCACCTCTAGACACACAAGAGACACAAGTTGATCTTTAGATCGCTCCTTAGCCGTGTCGGTGCCCCCTCCACCATATTCTACCTCGGTTATACCGTCATGAAGCTTAGGCGAAGCCTGCGCCGGTGAAACATCAAGATCGCCACCACGCCGTCGTCTTGACGGAACTCTCCCTCGACACTCGGCTGGATCGAGTACGAGGGACGCCATCGAGCTGTACGTGTGTCAAGAACTCGGGGCGTCGGAGTAACGGCGCGGGATCGGTCGGATCGCGAGGAGAACGTCGACTACTTCCTCTACGTTGTGATCGCTTCGCTTGGTCTACGAGGGCGTGAGACAACACTCTCCCTCGTTGCTATACATCACCATGATCTTGCGTGTGCGTGGGAAAATTTTTGAAATTACTACGTTCCCCAACAGTGGCATCCGAGCCTAGGTTTTATGGTTTGATGTTTTGCACGAGTAGAACACAAGTGAGTTGTGGGCGATACAAGTCATACTACCTACCAAAGATGTCATACTTTGGTTCAGCGGTATTGTGAGATGAAGCGGCCTGACCGACATTACGCCAGACGCTTACGCGAGACTGGTTTCACCGCCACGAGCACTCGTTGCTTAAAGGTGACTGGTGGGTGCTGTCTCTCTCACTTTAGTTGAACCGAGTGTGGCTACGCCCGGTCCTTGAGAAGGTTAAACGAGTCTATTTGACGAAGTATCGTTGTGGTTTTGATGCGAGGTGAGACTGGTTCTTGCTTAAGCCCGTAGCAGCCACGTAAAATTTGCAACAACAAAGTAGAGGACGTCTAACTTGTTTTTGCAGGGTATGTTGTGATGTGATATGGTCAAGACGTGATGCTATATTTTATTGTATGAGATGATCATGTTTTGTAACCGGTTATCGGCAATCGGCTGGAGCCATATGGTTGTCGCTTTATTGTATGCAATGCAATCGCTTACTGTAATGCTTTACTTTATCACTAAGCGGTAGCGATAGTCGAGAAGCATAAGTTTGGCGAGACGACAACGATGCTACGATGGAGATCAAGGTGTCGCGCCGGTGACGATGGTGATCATGGTGGTGCTGCAAGATGGAGATCATGAAGCACAAGATGATGATGACCATATCATATCACTTATATTGATTTGCATGTGATGTTTATCCTTTATGCATCTTATCTTGCTTTGATTGACGGTAGCATTATAAGATGATCTCTCACTAAATTATCAAGAAGTGTTCTCCCGAGTATGCACCGTTGCCAAAGTTCGTCGTGCCTGACACCACGTGATGATCGGGTGTGATAAGCTCTCGTTCATCTACAACGGGTGCAAGCCAGTTTTGCACACGCAGAATACTCGGGTTATACTTGACGAGCCTAGCATATGCAGATATGGCCTCGGAACACGGAGACCGAAAGGTCGGCGTGAATCATATAGTAGATATGATCAACATAAGATGTTCACCATTGAAAACTACTCCATCTCACGTGATGATCGGTTATGGTTTAGTTGATTTGGATCACGTGATCACTTAGATGACTAGAGAGATGTCTGTCTAAGTGGGAGTTCTTAAGTAATATGATTAATTGAACTTAAATTTATCATGAACTTAGTCCCGGTAGTATTTTGCAAATTATGTTGTAGATCAATAGCTCGCGTTGTTGCTTTCATATGTTTGTTTTGATATGTTCCTAGAGAAATTATGTTGAAAAATGTTAGTAGCAATGATGCGGATTCGATCCGTGATCGGAGGTTTATCCTCATTGCTGCACGTAAGAATTATGTCCTTAATGCACCGCTAGGTGACAGACCTATTGCAGAGCGGATGCGCACGTTATGAACGCTTGGCTAGCTCAATATGATGACTACTTGATAGTTTTGTGCACCATGCTTTATGGCTTAGAATCGGGACTTCAAAGATGTTTTGAACATCATGGACCATATGAGATGTTCCAGGAATTGAAGTTAATATTTCAAGCAAATACCCGAGTTGAGAGATATGAAGTCTCCAACAAGTTCTATAGCTAAAAGATGGAGGAGAATCGCTCAACTAGTGAGCATGTGCTCGATTGTCCGGGTACTACAATCGCTTGAATCAAGTGGGAGTTAATCTTCCAGATAAGATAGTGATTGACAGAATTCTCTAGTCACCATCACCAAGTTAGTAGAACTTCGTGATGAACTATAGTATGCAAGGGATGACGAAAATGATTCCCGAGCTCTTCGTGATGTTGAAATCGACGAAGGTAGAAATCAAGAAAGAGCATCAAGTGTTGATGGTTGACAAGATCACTAGTTTCAAGAAAAGGGCAAAGGGAAAGAAAGGGAACTTCAAGTAGATTGACAAGCAAGTTGTCACTCCCACGAAGAAGCCCAAAGCTGAACCAAAGCCTGAAACCGAAAGTGCTTACTTTCGCAAAGGAAATGGTCAATGGAAGCGGAACTGCCCTAAATATTTGGTGGATAAGAAGGATGGCAAAGTGAAAAAGGTATATTTGATATACATGTGTGTTTGATGTGTACTTTACTAGTGTTTATAGCAACCCTCGGTATTTGGTACTGGTTCGGTTGCTAAGAGTAGTAACTCAAACGGAGTTGCGAATAAATGAAACTAGTTAAGGTGAAGTGACGATGTGTGTTGAAAGTAGTTTCAAGATTGATATGATCATCATCGCACACTCCCTATACTTTCGGGATTAGTGTTGAACCTAAATAAATGTTATTTGGTATTTGCGTTGAGCATGAATATGATTTGATCATGTTTATTGCAATACGATTATTCATTTAAGTAAGAGAATAAAACTGTTATTCTGCTTACATGAATAAAACCTTATATGGTTACACACCCAATGAAAATGGTTCATTGGATCTCGATCGTAGTGATACACATATTCATAATATTGAAACCAAAAGATGCAAAGTTAATAATGATAGTGCAACTTATTTGTGGCAATCGCCGTTTAGGTCATATTGGTGTAAAGCGCATGAAGAAACTCCATGCTGATGGGATTTTGGAATCACTTGATTATGAATCACTTGATGCTTGCGAACCGTGCCTTTTGGGCAAGATGACTAAAACTCCGTTCTCGGAACAATGGAACAAGCTACCGACTTATTGGAAATAATACATACCGATGTATGCGATCCAATGAGTGTTGATGCTCGTGGCAAGTATCGTTATTTTCTCGACCTTCACAAGATGATTTGAGCAGATATGGGTATATCTACTTGATGAAACATAAGTCCGAAATAGTTGAAAGGTTCAAAGAATTTCAGAGTGAAGTGGAAAATCATCGTGACAAGAAAATAAGATTTCTACGATCCGATCGCGGAGACAAATATTTGAGTTACGAGTTTGGTCTTCAATTAAAACAATGTGGAATAGTTTCACAAATTCATGCCACCTGGAACACCACATCATAATGGTGTGTCCGAACGTCATAACCGTACTTTATTGGATATAGTACAATCTATGATGTTTCTTACCGATTTACCAATATCGTTTTGGGATCATGCATTAGAGACAGCTGCATTCACGTTAAATAGGGCACCATCTAAATCCGTTGAGACGACACTATATGAACTATGGTTTAGCAAGAAACCAAAGTTGTCGTTTCTTAAAGTTTGGGGCTGCGATGCTTATGTGAAAAAGTTTCATCCTGATAAGCTCAAACCCAAATCGGAGAAGTGCGTCTTCATAGAATACCCAAAGGAAATTGTTGGGTACACCTTCTATCACAAATCCGAAGGCAAAACATTCGTTGCTAATAAATGGATCCTTTCTAGAGAAGGAGTTTCTCTCGAAAGAAGTGAGTGGGAGGAAAGTAGAACTTGATGAGGTAATTGTACCTTCTCCCTTATTGGAAAGTAGTTCATCACAGAAATCTGTTCCTGTGACTACTACACCAATTAGTGAGGAAGCTAATGATGATGATCATGTAACTTCAGATCAAGTTACTATCGAATCTCGTAGGTAAACCAGAGTGAGATCCGCACTTGAGTGGTACGGTAATCCTGTTCGAAGTCATGTAACTAGACCATGATGAACCTACGAACTATGAGGAAGCGATGATGAGCCCAGATTCCGCGAAATGGCTTGAGGCCATGAAATCGAGATGAGATCCATGTATGAGAACAAAGTGTGGACTTTGGTGGCGTTGCCGATGATCGGCAAGCCATAGAAAATAAATGGATCTTCAAGAGGAAGACGGACGATAGTAGTGTTACTATCTACAAAGCTCGACTTGTCGCAAAAAGGTTTTGACAAGTTCAAGGTGTTGACTACAATGAGATTTTCTCAACTATAGCGATGCTTAAGTCTGTCCGAATCATGTTAGCAATTGCCACAATTTATGAAATTTGGCAAATGGATGTAAAACTGCATTCTGAATGGGTTTTAGGAGGAAGAGTTGTATATGATGCAACCGAAGGTTTTATCGATCCAAAGGAGCTAACAAAGTGTGCAAGCTCCAAATGATCCATCTATGGACTGGTGCAAGCATCTCGAGTTGGAATATACACTTTGATGAGTTGATCAAAGCATATAGTTTTATACAGACTTACGGTGAAGCCCAGTATTTACTAAAAAGTGAGTGGGAGCACTACAAGATTTCGATAAGTATATGTGAATGACATATTGTAGATCGGAAATAATGTAGAATTATTCTCAAAGCATAAAGAAGTGTTTGAAGGAGTTTTTCAAAGAAAGACCTCGGTAAAGCTACTTACATATTGAGCATCAAGATCTATAGAGATAGATCAAGATGCTTGATAAGTTTTTTCAATGAGTACATACCTTGACAAGATTTTGAAGTAGTTCAAAATGAAACAGATCAAAGAAAGAGTTCTTGCTGTGTTACAAGGTGTGAAATTGAGTAAGACTCAAAACCCGACCACAATGAGAAGATAGAAAGAGAATGAAAGTCATTCACTATGCCTTGGCCATAGTTTCTATAAAGTATGCCATGCTGTGTACTAGATCTATTGTATACCCTGCCTTTGAGTTTGGCAAGGAGTACAATAGTGATCTAGGAGTAGATCATCGACAGCGGTCAAAATTATCCTTAGTGGAATAAGGATATGTTTCTCGATTATGGAAGTGACAAAGGTTCGTAAGTAAAGGGTTACGCCGATGCAAGTTTTGACACCGATCCGGATGACTCTAAGTCTCGATCTAGATACATATTGAAAGTGGGAGCAATTAGCTAGAGTAGCTTCGTGCAGAGCATTGTAGACATAGAAAAATTGCAAAATACATAACGGATCTGAATGTGAAAAGACCCGTTGACTAAGACTCTCTCACAAACAAAACATGATCACACCTTAGTACTCTTTGGGTGTTAATCACATAGCGATGTGAACTAGATTACTGAATCTAGTAAACCCTTTGGGTGTTGGTCACATAGCGATGTGAACTATGGGTGTTAATCACATGATGATGTGAACTATCGATGTTAATCACATTGTGATGTGATCTAGATTATTGACTCTAGTGCAAGTGGGAGATCAAGGAAATATGCCCTAGAGGCAATAATAAAGTTATTATTTATTTCCTTATTTCATGATAAATGTTTATCATTCATGCTAGAATTGTATTAACCGGAAACATGATACATGTGTGAATGCATAGACAAAACATTATGTCACTAGTATGCCTCTACTAGACTAGCTTGTTAATCAAAGATGGTTATGTTTCCTGACCATGAACAAAGAGTTGTTATTTGATTAACAAGGTCACATCATTAGTAGAATGATCTGATTGACATGACCCATTCCATTAGCTTAGCACACGATCGTTTAGTATGTTGCTACTGCTTTTATCCATGACTTATACATGTTCCTGTAACTATGAGATTATGCAACTCCCGTTTACCGGAGGAACACTTTGGGTGCTACCAAACGTCACAACGTAACTGGGTGATTATAAAGGAGTACTACAGGTGTCTCCAAAGGCAAATGTTGGGTTGGCGTATTTCAAGATTAGGTTTTGTCACTCCGATTGTCGGAGAGGTATCTCTGGGCCCTCTCGGTAATGCACATCACTTAAGCCTTGCAAGCACTACAACTAATGAGTTAGTTGTGAGATGATGTATTACGGAACGAGTAAAGAGACTTGCCGTAACGAGATTGAACTAGGTATTGATACCGACGATCGAATCTCGGGCAAGTAACATACCGATGACAAAGGAACAACGTATGTTGTTATGCGGTCTGACCGATAAAGATCTTCGTAGAATATGTAGGAACCAATATGGGCATCCAGGTCCCGCTATTGGTTATTGACCGAGACGTGTCTCGGTCATGTCTACATTGTTCTCGAACCGTAGGGTCCGCACGCTTAAGGTTTCGATGATGCTTATATTATGAGTTTATGAGTTTTGATGTACGAAGGAGTTCGAGTCCCGGATGAGAACGGGGACATGACGAGGAGTCTCGAAATGGTCGAGACGTAAAGATCGATATATTGGACGACTATATTCGGAGTTCGGAAAGGTTCCGAGTCATTCGGTATTTTTCGAGTACCGGAGAGTTACGGGAATTCGCCGGGGAGTATATGGGCCTTATTGGGCCATACGGGAATAAGGGAAAGAGGCCAAAAGGAAGAAGGGGCGCAGCCCCCCTCTAGTCCGAATTGGACAGGGGGTGCAGCCCCCTTTTCCTTCCTCCTCTCCCCCTCTTTCCTCTCCTACTCCAACAAGGAAGGAGGGAGTCCTACTCCCGGTGGGAGTAGGACACCCCTTGGCGCGCCTCTCCTAGGCCGGCCGCACCCTCCCCCCTTGCTCCTTTATATACGGGGGCAGGGGGGCACCTCTAGACACACAAGAGACACAAGTTGATCTTTAGATCGTTCCTTAGCCGTGTGCGGTGCCCCCCTCCACCATATTCTACCTCGGTTATACCGTCGCGAAGCTTAGGCGAAGCCCTGCGCCGGTGAAACATCAAGATCGTCACCACGCCGTCGTGCTGACGGAACTCTCCCTCGACACTCGGCTGGATCGAGTACGAGGGACGTCATCGAGCTGTACGTGTGTCAAGAACTCGGGGCGTCGAATGTAACGGCGCCGGATCGGTCGGATCGCGAGGAGAACGTCGACTACTTCCTCTACGTTGTGATCGCTTCGCTTCGGGTCTCACGAGGGCGTAGACAACACTCTCCCCTCTCGTTGCTATACATCACCATGATCTTGCGTGTGCGTAGGAAAATTTTTGAAATTACTACGTTCCCCAACACTCCTCCCCTTGGCCGGCCCTCTCCTCCTCCCCTCCTTTATATACGAGGGCAGGGGGCACCTCTAGACACAACAATTGATCTCTTAATCTCTTAGCCGTGTGCGGTGCCCCCTTCCACCATAGTCCTCGATAATATTGTAGCGGTGCTTAGACGAAACCCTGCGATGGTAGAACATCAAGATTGTCACCACGCCGTCGTGCTGACGGAACTCTTCCCCGACACCCTGCTGGATCGGAGTCCAGGGATCGTCATCGAGCTGAACGTGTGCTAGAACTCGGAGGTGCCGTAGTTTCAGTGCTTGATCGGTCGGGCCGTGAAGACGTACGACTACATCAACCGCGTTGTTCTAACACTTCCGCTTTCGGTCTACGAGGGTACGTGGACAACACTCTCCCCTCTCGTTGCTATGCATCACCATGATCTTGCTTGTGCGTAGGAAAATTTTGAAATTACTACGTTCCCCAACAGTGGCATCCGAGCCAGGTTTTTATGCGTAGATGTCATATGCACGAGTAGAACACAAGTGAGTTGCGGGCGATACAAGTCATACTGCTTACCAGCATGTCATACTTTGGTTCAGCGGTATTGTGAGATGAAGCGGCCCGGATCGACATTACGCGTACACTTACGCGAGACTGGTTTCACCGTTACGAGCACTCGTGCTTAAAGGTGACTGACGGGTGTTTGTCTCTCTCACTTTAGTTGAACCGAGTGTGGCTACGCCCGGTCCTTGCGAAGGTTAAAACAGCACTAACTTGACGAACTATCGTTGTGGTTTTGATGCGTAGGTAAGAACGGTTCTTGCTAAGCCCGTAGCAGCCACGTAAAATTTGCAACAACAAAGTAGAGGATGTCTAACTTGTTTTTGCAGGGTATGTTGTGATGTGATATGATCAAGACGTGATGCTATATTTTATTGTATGAGATGATCATGTTTTGTAACCGAAGTTATCGGCAACTGGCAGGAGCCATATGTTGTCGTTTTATTGTATGAAATGCAAACGCCCTGTAATTGCTTTACTTTATCACTAAGCGGTAGCGATAGTCGTAGAAGCAATAGATGGCGTAACGACAACGATGCTACGATGGAGATCAAGGTGTCGCGCCGGTGACGATGGTGATGTCGACGGTGCTTCAGAGATGGAGATCACAAGCGCAAGATAATGATGGCCATATCATATAACTTATATTGATTGCATGTGATGTTTATCCTTTATGCATCTTATCTTGCTTTGATTGACGGTAGCATTTTAAGATGATCTCTCACTAATTATCAAGAAGTGTTCTCCCTGAGTATGCACCGTTGCGAAAGTTCTTCGTGCTGAGACACCACGTGATGATCGGGTGTGATAGGCTCTACGTTCAAATACAACGGGTGCAAAACAGTTGCACACGCGGAATACTCAGGTTAAACTTGACGAGCCTAGCATATACAGATATGGCCTCGAAACACAGAGACCGAAAGGTCGAACGTGAATCATATAGTAGATATGATCAATATAGTGATGTTCACCATTGAAAACTACTCCATCTCACGTGATGATCGGACATGGTTTAGTTGATTTGGATCACGTGATCACTTAGATAACTAGAGAGATGTCTGTCTAAGTGGGATTTCTTAAGTAATATGATTAATTGAACTTAAATTTATCATGAACTTAGTCCTGGTAGTATTTTGCAAATTATGTTGTAGATCAATAGCTCACGTTGTTGCTTTCATATGTTTATTTTGATATGTTCCTAGAGTAAACTGTGTTGAAAGATGTTAGTAGCAATGATGCAGATTGGATCCGTGATCTGAGGTTTATCCTCATTGCTGCGCAGAAGAATTATGTCCTTGATGCACCGCTAGGTGACAGACCTATTGCAGGAGCAGATGCAGACGTTATGAACGTTTGGCTACCTCAATATGATGACTACTTGATAGTTTAGTGCATCATGCTATGCTTAACGGCTTAGAATCGGGACTTCAAAGACGTTTTGAATGTCATGGACCATATGAGATGTTCCAGGAATTGAAGTTAATATTTCAAGCAAATACACGAGTTGAGAGATATGAAGTCTCCAACAAGTTCTATAGCTAAAGGATGGTGGAGAATCGCTCAACTAGTGAGCAAGTGCTCAGATTGTCTGGGTACTACAATCGCTTGAATCAAGTGGGAGTTAATCTTCCAGATAAGATAGTGATTGACAGAGTTCGCTAGTCACCATCACCAAGTTAGTAGAACTTCGTGTTGAACTATAGTATGCAAAGGATGACGAAAATGATTCCCGAGCTCTTCGCGATGTTGAAATCAACAAAGGTAGAAATCAAGAAAGAGCATCAAGTGTTGATGATTGACAAGACCACTAGTTTCAAGAAAAAGGGCAAAGGGAAAGAAAGGGAACTTCAAGTAGAATGACAAGCAAGTTGTCACTCCTTGAAGAAGCCCAAAGCTGGACCAAAGCACAAACCGAGTGATTACACTTTGCAAAGGAAATGGTCACCGAAATGAAATGCCCTGAATATTTGATGGATAAGAAGGATGGCAAAGTGAACAAGGGTGTATTTGATATACAGGTTATTGATGTGTGCCTTACTAGTGTTTATAGTAGCCCCTGAGTATTTGATACTTGTTCGGTTGCTAAGATTAGTAACTCGAAACAGGAGTTACATAATAAACAGAGACTAGTAGAGGGGAAGTGACGATGAGTGTTGGAAGTAGTTCCAAGATTGATATGATCATCATCACACACTCCCTATACTTTCAAGATTAGTGTTAAACCTAAATAAATGTTATTTGGCGTTTGCGTTGAGCATGAATATGATTTGATCATATTTATTGCAATACGGTTATTCATTTAAAGTCAGAGAATAATTGTTGTTCTGTTTACATGAATAAAACCTTCAATGGTCATACACCCAATGAAAATAGTTTGTTGGATCTCGATCGTAGTGATACACATATTCATAATATTGATGCCAAAAGATGCAAAGTTAATAATGATAGTGCAACTTATTTGTGGCACTGCCGTTTGGGTCATATCGGTGTAAAGCGCATGAAGAAACTCCATAAAGATGGATTTTCAGAATCACTTGGTTATGAATCATTTGATGCTTGCGAACCGTGCCTTTTGGGAAAGATGACTAAAACTCCATTCTCCAGAACAATGGAACGAGCTACTTGTTGGAAATAATACATACTGATGTGTGCAGACCAATGAGTATTAAGGCTCGTGGCGGGTATCGTTATTTTCTGACCTTCACAAATGATTTAAGCAGATATGGGTATATCTACTTGATGAAACGATAAGTCTGAAATAGTTGAAAGGTTCAAAGAATTTCAGAGTGAAGTGGAAAATCATCGTAACAAGAAAAATAAAGTTTCTGCGATCTGATTTTGGAGATGAATATTTGAGTTACGAGTTTGGCCTTCAGTTAAAATAATGTGGAATAGTTTCAGAAACTCATGCCACCTGGAACACCACAGCGTAACGGTGTGTCCAAACATCATAACCGCTCTTTATTTGATATGGTGCGATCAATGATGTCTCTTACCAATTTACCAATAACATTTTGGGGTTATGCATTAGAGACAGTTGCATTCACTTTAAATAGGGCACCATCAAAATCCGTTTGAGACGACACCTTATGAACTGTGGTTTGGCAAGAAACCAAAGTTGTCGTTTCTTAAAGTTTGGGACTGCGATGCTTATGTGAAAAAGTTTCAACCTGATAAGCTCAAACCCAAATCGGATAAGTGTGTCTTCATAGAATACCCAAAGGAAATTGTTGGGTACACCTTCTATCATAGATCCGAAGGCAAGATATTTGTTGCTAAGAATGGATCCTTTTTAGAGAAGGAGTTTCTCTCGAAAGAAGTGAGTGGGAGGAAAGTAGAACTTGATAAGGTAATTGTACCTTCTCCCAAATTGGAAAGTAGTTCATCATAGAAATCAGTTCAGTGATTCCTACACCAATTAGTGAGGAAGCTAATGATGATGATCATGAAACTTCAAATCAAGTTACTAGAGAACCTCGTAGGTCTTCCAGAGTATGGTCCACACCAGAGTGGTACGGTAATCCTATTCTAGAAATCATGTTACTAGACCATGATAAACCTACGAACTGTGAGGAAGCGATGATGGGCCTAGATTCTGCGAAATGGCTGGAGGCCATGAAATCTGAGATAGGATCCATATATGAGAACAAAGTGTGGACTTTGATGGACTTGCTCGATGATCGTCAAGCCATAGAAAATCAATGGATCTTCAAGAGAAAGACGGATGTTGATAGTAGTGTTACTATCTACAAAGCTCAACTTGTTGAAAAAGGTTTTTGACAAAGTTCAAGGTGTTGACTACGATGAGATTTTCTCACTCGTATCGATGCTTAAGTCTGTCCGAATCATGTTAGCAATTGCCACATTTTATGAAATCTGGCAAATGGATGTCAAAACTGCAATCCTTAATGGTTTTCTTAAAGAAGAGTTGTATATGATGCAACCAGAAGGTTTTGCCAATCCTAAAGGTGCTAACAAAATGTGCAAGCTCCAGCGATCCATCTATGGACTGGTGCAAGCATCTCAGAGTTGGAATATACGCTTTGATAAGTTGATCAAAGCATATAGTTTTATACAGACTTGCGGTGAAGCCTGCATTTACAATAAAGTGAGTGGGAGCACTACCGCCTTTCTGATAAATATATGTGAGTAACATATTGTTGATCAGAAATGATGTAGAATTTTTCAGTAAAGCATAAAGGAGTATTTGAAAGGAGTTCTTTAAAAGAAAGACCTCAGTAAAGCTACTTGCATATTGAGCATCAAGATCTATTGAGATAGATCAAGATGCTTGATAAGTTTTTCAATAACTACATACCTTGTCAAGATTTTTAAATAGTTCAAAATGAAACAGTCAAAGAAAGAGTTCTTGCCTGTGTTGCAAAGGTGTGAAATTGAGTAAGACTCAAATCCCGACCATAGCAGAAAATAGAAAAGAATGAAAATCATTCCCTATGCCTCAGTCATAGGTTCTATAAAGTATGCTATGCTATGTACCAGACCTATTGTATACCTTGCTCTGAATTTGGCAAAGAAGTACAATAGTGATCTAGGAGTAGATCACTGCACATTGGTCAAGAATATCCTTAGTGAGAACTAAGGAAATATTTCTCGATTATGGAGGTGATAAAAGAGCCCGTCGTAAAGAGTTACATCGGTGCAAGCTTTCACACCGATCCAGATGACTCTAAGTCTCAATCTGGATACATATTGAAAGTGGGAGCAATTAGCTAGAGTAGCTCCCTGCAGAGCATTGTAGACATAGAATATTAGCAAAATACATACGGCTCTGAATGTGACAGATCCGTTGACTAAGCTTCTCTCATGAGCAAAACATGATCACACCTTAGTACTCTTTGGGTGTTAATCACATAGCGATGTGAACTAGATTATTGACTCTAGTAAACCCTTTGAGTGTTGGTCACATGACGATGTAAACTATGGGTGTTAATCATATATAGATATGAATATTGGTGTTAAATCACATGGTGATGTGAACTAGATTATTGACTCTAGTGCAAGTGGGAGACTGAAGGAAATATGCCCTAGAGGCAATAATAAAGTTATTATTTATTTCCTTATTTCATGATAAATGTTTATTATTCATGCTAGAATTGTATTAACCGGAAACATAATACATGTGTGAATACATAGACAAACATAGTGTCACTAGTATGCCTCTACTTGGCTAGCTCGTGAATCAAAGACGGTTAAGTTTCCTAGCCATAGACATGAGTTGTCATTTGATTAACGGGATCACATCATTAGGAGAATGATGTGATTGACTTAACCCATTCTGTTAGCTTAGCACTTGATCATTTAGTATGTTGCTATTGCTTTCTTCATGACTTATACATGTTCCTATGACTATGAGATTATGCAACTCCCGTTTACCGGAGGAACACTTTGTGTGCGACCAAACGTCACAACGTAATTGGGTGATTATAAAGGAGCTCTACAGGTGTATCCAAAGGTACATGTTGAGTTAGTGTATTTCAAGATTAGGATTTATCACTCCGATTGTCGGAGAGGTATCTCTGGGCCCTCTCGGTAATGCACAACACTATAAGCCTTGCAAGCAATGTGACTAATGACTTAGTTGCGGGATGA
This sequence comes from Aegilops speltoides, assembly GCA_021437245.1. Classification (NCBI taxonomy): domain Eukaryota; kingdom Viridiplantae; phylum Streptophyta; class Magnoliopsida; order Poales; family Poaceae; genus Aegilops; species Aegilops speltoides. Next base: position 103,058,670 of record CM038142.1, read on the forward strand.
TGCATTACATAATGAGTAAAGAGACTTGCCGGTAACGAGATTGAACTAGGTATTGAGATACCGACGATCGAATCTCGGGTAAGTAACATACCGATGACAAAGGGAACAACGTATGTTGTTATGCGGTTTGACCGATAAAGATCTTCGTAGAATATGTAGGAGCCAATATGAGCATCCAGGTTCCGCTATTGGTTATTGACCGGAGACGTGTCTCGGTCATGTCTACATTGTTCTCGAACCCGTAGGGTCCGCACGCTTAAGGTTTCGATGACAGTTATATTATGAGTTTATGAGTTTTGATGTACCGAAGGAGTTCGGAGTCCCGGATGGGATCGGGGACATGACGAGGAGTCTCGAAATGGTTGAGACGTAGAGATCGATATATTGGACGACTATATTCGGACATCATAAGGGTTCCGAGTGATTCGGGTATTTTCGGGGGTACCGGGGAGTTACGGGAATACGAGGAAGAAGCAATGGGCCTCATGGGCCAAGTGGTGGAAGAGAGGAGGCAGGGCGCGCGGCTCCCCTAGACCAAACCGAATTGGACTAGGGGGTCGGCCCCCCTTTCCTCCTTTTCCTCCCTCTCCTTCCTTCTCCTTCTCCTTCCCTTCCTTCCCCTCTCCTACTTGGACTAGGAAGGAGGGGGGAATCCTACTTGGAGTAGGATTGCCCCCCCTTGGGCGCGCCTCCTCCCCTTGGCCGGCCCTCTCCTCCTCCCCTTCTTTATATACGGGGGTAGGGGGCACCTCTAGACACAACAATTGATCTCTCGATCTCTTAGCCGTGTGCGGTGCCCCCCTCCACCATAGTCCTCGATAATATTGTAGCGGTGCTTAGGCGAAGCCCTGCGACGGTAGAACATCAAGATCGTCACCACGTCGTCGTCTTGACGGAACTCTTCCCGACACCTGCTGGATCGAGTCCGGGGATCGTCATCGAGCTGAACGTGTGCTAGAACTCGGAGGTGCCGTAGTTTCGGTGCTTGATCGGTCGGGCCGTGAAGACGTACGACTACATCAACCGCGTTGTTATAACGCTTCCGCTTTTGGTCTACGAGGGTACGTGGACAACACTCTCCCCTCTCGTTGCTATGCATCACCATGATCTTGCGTGTGCGTCGGAAAATTTTGAAATTACTACGTTCCCCAATAGAAACCCCTAAATTAACCCTACAAAACCCCCCAACCCACTCCCCCCTTCAGAAAAAAAAACCCAGCCCCTGAAATGCTGACACGTGGAAGCTTTTTGGTCCCGGTTGGTGGCACTGTCTGTGTCAAAACCGGCGGATCTCGGGTAGGGGGTCCCGAACTGTGCGTCTAGGCGGATGGTAACAGGAGACAAGGGACACGATGTTTTACCCAGGTTCGGGCCCTCTTGATGGAGGTAAAACCCTACGTCCTGCTTGATTAATATTGATGATATGTATTACAAGAGTGGATCTACCACGAGATCAAGGAGGCTAAACCCTGGAAGCTAGCCTATGGTATGATTGTTGTAATGGATGTTGTCCTACAGACTAAAGCCTTCCGGTTTATATAGACACCGGAGAGGGCTAGGGTTACACAGAGTCGGTTACAATGGTAGGAGATCTACATATCCGTATCGCCAAGCTTGCCTTCCACGCCAAGGAAAGTCCCATCCGGACACGGGACGGAGTCTTCAATCTTGTATCTTCGTAGTCTTGGAGTCCGGCGGACGATGATAGTCCGGCTGTCCGGACACCCCCTAGTCCAGGACTCCCTTAGTAGCCCCTAAACCTGGCTTCAATGACGATGAGTCCGGCGCGCATAATGTTTGGCATTGCAAGGCGGGTTCCTCCTCCAAATAATTCATAGAAGATAGTGAGCACCAGGGTAGTGTCCGGCTCTGCAAAATAAGTTCCACATTCCATCGTAGAGAGAATAATATGTGCACAAGTTCAATCTGCTGACGTATTTGCGGCATGACGTCACACCACTACCAAGCTTTTACATGAATCGTTTTTTATTATACCACCTCAGTGCGTTTAGCGAAGCGGTTTCCTTGGCACGTCTTGTCGAAGCAGAGATCGCGTTCCCCTTATTCCGGGATTCTCATCAATACGGACGTGGGTAACCCAACCGCGCCATTGATGGTGGCGCTTGGGAGATAAGCGAGTTTTACCAGGCCGGTGGGGACGTATAGTTTTCGTCCGCCTATATATTAGGGGATAGGATCCGCCTTTTTACCTACGCCTTCTTCCTCCTTTGCTTATCCATCTCCGCGCACTCGAGCTCCAGTGCCCAAGTTCGCGCATCTCATCTCAACCTTCTCCGACCATGTCCGGAGCGGGAGGTAAATGGTTGGCCTCCACCGTTAAGGAGGAGCACATCGCCAAGCTGCGTAGCACCGGATACCTTTCCGGCGACATCGCACCGGCTGCCCGACAAGTGGCAGCTCATCCCCACCCCCAGGCCCCATGAGAGGTCATATTTCTCCCCCACTTCCACCGCGGACTGGGCTTTCCACTTCACCACTTTGTCCGGGGGCTCATGTTCTACTACGGCCTGGATTTCCATGATATGGCGCCGAACTTCATCCTCAACATCGCGGCGTTCATCGTCGTGTGCGAGGCCTTCCTCTGCATTCAGCCCCACTTCGCTTAGGCTCAAGACCTTCAACGCTGTCGAAGGTAGTGAAGGGCACGCAGCGGAGTCGGAGGCGCCATGTTGGGCAAGATGCCCAACGCCCTCTAGTTCGAAGGGCCTTCATGGAATCCGTCAAGGGTGGCGATCGGGGTGGTTCTACATCACCGAGCCGCGCGACCCTAAGTGGGCGGCGGCCCCCGAGTTCAGATCTGGCATCCCTGTGCAGCTCACCTCCTGGAAAGAGAAGGGCTTGCTACGGGGTAATTCGAAGGAGCTGACGGGACTCCAAGCCTGTATCCAGAAGCTGGTGAACAAGAAGCTTAGGCTTGTCAATGTGGTCCAAGTCATGCTCGTCCGCCGGATTCTCCCATGCCAAGAACGGGCATTCAACCTGTGGGAGTTTGATCCGGCATAGCACCAGGCGTTGAGCGGACTCTTCGACACGACGTACGAAGGCGCCTGGAGGGTGCTGTTTAAGGGCGCCGAAGCCCCCGCATCCGTGACGGAAGATCGCGGATTTCACTCGCAACGTCCAGCTGACGAGGTAAGTGATTCTACCCCTTTACGGGACACTTGTTGTTAATAGTTCGACCCTAAGCGGGTTTCAATCTCCCTTTTCCTTTGATAGGAATGGATGAAGAAGGCCGAGCAGGTCATCTGCCCGGCTCCCATGCCAGAAGACCCAGTGGACGCCCGTCTAGCGGGGCTGCTGGTTCCGGCACCGCACGTGGTGCCGGAGAAGAAGGCCAAGAAGGTGGCCACGGTACTCGAAAGAGTTCCCGCCAGTGTCCGACGACTCGGCGGATTCCTCCCGAAGATGAGGAGGAGGAAGAAGACTCTCTCCCAGGAGGAGAGAGAGAGGAAGGCCTCCCAACAGGGGAGGCCGAAGGGTCCAAGAGGGGAAGAACTATTCCCCCGGACAGCTCCGCCAACACCAACGTTGGCGAAGAAGAGTGGCCCTCAAGGGCCAGGCCTCCGGCGAGATCGTAAGTATCCGGATTCCTGAATGATTTGTAATTTCTTTTGTGTCACATAGTGTCCTTCCAATGTCGCATACTGCATGCAGTCCGGCCGACGATGATCTCCCTGCTTCGTCGAGCGGGTCGTTGGCTGCGTCGGATGTGGATTCCATTCCAACTACCTCCACCCCTCGCGCCGCTGAGGACGCCGAGGTGGGATCTCGGGAAGGGACCCATCAGGAGGAGGCTCCGGAGGCGCCGCAAGGCAGCCTCCCGGACTTTGCGCCGGACTCCACGCCGAACTGCAGTGGTTCCGAGTCCGCAGCGCCCCTTTGCAAGAAGGGCAAGACCATGACACCGGCAGCCCCCGTCCAACCGGAGGCACCGGACAACTTGTTGGAGGCGCACAAAAGCGCTTCCATCGAGGAAGAACACCGCACTATCATGAGTGCGGTGATTCAGAAGGTTCACTTCGCCAAGAGCGGGCCGACTGAAGCTCGCAGCAGCCTTCTAACAGGCTTTGAGGTAAGAAGTTAAAATTATGTAATGTAATACCGATAGACAGAGCCCTCGATGCTCGGTTCGTGTTCGGAAAGAAAAGCCGGACCGAGGATCTAAAAGATATACGCAGGTTACTAAAAATTATGTCAATATGGGTTTGCAGTGTCGCTTGCTGACCTCTGCCAGACCGATCATGGAGGTCGGTGCTTTTGAAGCAGACCTCGAGCGGTCCGAGCAAGAGCTCGGCCGTGCCAAGAAGCAGCTCGAGGACAAAGAAGGTGAGTAACACCACTTTGAATAGTTACCTTACAGAAAAGGATTTAGGTTGCAAGAAAAATAACAAGGATAACGTGGGTACTGCAGGAGCCACGAACGAGGTGGCGACCCTGAAGGAGGCTGTGTCTGCGGCCGAACGCAATGCGGCCGCGGAACGGGCAGAGCGCGAGAAGCAGGAGGCGCGGGTGGCGGAAGTGCGGCAAGAGCTCCAGGCTCTCATGGAAAAGCATGAGAGTTTGGAGCGCGACTCAAAGACTCGAGAGTCCGAGCTTGCCTCGGCTCTCGAAAGTGCCAAGCCGCCAAGGCCGAGGCCCATAAGGCCCTTCAGGAGGTTGAGGATGTGAATAAAATAGCAGCGGGTAAGGCATTTTTCATGCAGAGCAGGCATGTTAATGTAAACTACCTGACACTTACCCGGATTCGGAGCTCTCCAGGGGCGTTTGCAGATCTGCCTCGCAGTGTATCCGATGCCGCCGCATTCTACCGTGGCGAGGAGGGGAGCTCAACGGAGAAGGTCTTCTGGTCTCAAGACGCCGAGGCCGGCCTTCCGTGCCCCTAGCGACCAGTGAAGCAGCTGGTCGAGCTCCACAAGGTAGCCGAAAGCAGGCCATGAAGGGCCTCATAGTCCGGCCAGTGGCTGGAGAGGCCATGCACGGAACTACTTCGCCTCGTCGGCGGCGGCTGGTGGATGCGTGCCTTGTTGGAGATCGCAAGCGCCCGCCTGTATTGAAGGTGCTCGTCGGGCCCTTGCCCGCGCAAAGGTGCACTGGGGCAAGCTGGATGCGGAGAAGCTTATCACTGACGTGCCGCCAGCGGGCAAGGAGTATCGTACGCCCGAGATGTACTATAAGACTGTCCTGAAGGGTGCCCGCAAGGTTGCGGATGAGTGCCCCAGAGATGTAATTATTGAGTAGACTCGCTATGTGTTATCCTGTGCACTGAAAACTTTGTTCATATGCGCTAAGCAACGCTTGTTTAATTTAAAATATTACCTTCTGTGCGGCCGTTTATAAAATCTGAGAGATGGCAAGTCGTCGGCTTCAGCCCCCAAGCCACGAGTGCTGGGGATAAACTTGAGCACTCTTGTTCCCATTCTTGGGTCCATCTAGGGAGGCGCTCAACACAACGAACAAGGCAACCGGACTTATAATGCTTGAACACTCTCACTTAGCCATAGAATTTTATAATTTTAAATTTCAGCGAAGCCCCTGGTATTCGGAAGAACGAGTTGGGGGCGCTATCCACGCCTTGGCCGGACATTATCCGGTTCTTCGCTTGACGCGGCATAAGTCTTTAAGGACTCGAAAAGACCTCTCGAACAGCGACCAGTCTCTCGCCTTATCATGACATCGGTTTAGCTTTCCATCGAGGCGCCGCCCAGCTCAACCGGGCGCAATCGCAGTGGTTCTCCAGGCCACCTTAGCCGACGAACGGAACGTAAGGTACCAAAACGTGGGAGCCGCAAACCCAACTATTGACCCAAGACATGATTCGAGCCGATTCATATAATGCTATAAGTTCGGGTGCCGACTTAGAAAAAGTGTTCGGACTCATCACACCATAATGCGGGGAACATAAGCCCCTGGTGTATTCGTCCGTACCAAAATATACGGGTGCAAGATGTCATTAGTGAACATATATGTAAAGTAATGCAATAACAGGCAAGAAGTGCTGCATTATTTATTCAAGGGATTCTGCTATGAGTGCGGAATGATACAAATAGTGCGGTAAGCAAGGGATTGGACTAATTAAACATGTCCCCCTCCAAGGGTGGGCTGCGGACTAGTGTATATAATCAAATTTAATGCTCGTAATGGAGACCACCTGAGTGTTCGTCGCAGCCTTCTTCCCTCCCTAGCTGTTGCATCGTGAGTTCGGCGGGTTCACCGCCGGACAGAGCCTCTGGTGAACGGAGTCCTATGTATACAAAGAAAGAAAATAATAAAAAAAGAGCGACACACTTGTGAGCCCCTGGTGTGGTCGAGCCGCACTCTGGGTCTGTTGTGGTCGTGCCCCTCCCCCTAGGCCCATGGTATCTCCAGAGCGTAATGATGTACGCGGAGGGTTGGTCTTGCAATTATGCAAGGGCTGGGGTTGGGGCCGCATTGCTACGCGTGCTTGGATCGTGTCAGGTGGTCTTGGTTGATGTTGCTTCGGGCGCGTTTGGCGTGTCCGCCGCTTAACACCGGACTCAAAATTGCCTTAAAAGGCTGCTCAGATTCGCTGCGCGAGCCGTGTGTGTGTTCCTCCGCTCGAGGGAGCGCTCAGATTTCCGTTGACCGTGATGACTCCACGAGGGCCTGGCATCTTGAGCTTCGGTATGCGTAATGCGGCATCGCGTTTGAACTTTGCGAACGCGTTCGTCCGAAAGCGAGCATGATAGCCTCTGCGAACGGGACTATGTCGAAGATTAACTCTTCGCTCGAAATTATCCGGGATCCGAAGACCACTTCGGTGTGGATGAGCTGTATAATTGGCCTCAACACCTGGTATGACGCTTTGAAGGTCGTCTTTGTAGGTTTAATCCTTGAGGGTCTATGCCCATCTTGCGACCGTATCCTCGATAAAGCAGGTTCAGCTCGCCGCCGCCCATCGAGGACTCTTGTGAGGTGAAATCCATCGACGATTGGGTCTAAAACCAATGCGCGAATCCGCCATGGCGGATATCGGTCGGATGGTCTCTTCGATCGAAAGTGATCGGGCAAGAGGACCATGGATTGAACTTAGGGCGATCGCTCCATCGCATATACGCCCCTTAGTGCACGCTCCGCTCCCTCTTGGGTATATGGGTTGCGATATCATGTTTACCGTCCGCACTTGTGGGGGAAACCTTCGCATCTTCTCTCGTTCGGGCGGTCAAGTCTCTTCCTCATCGTCGTTGTGCAGCCCCTTGTCATTGTTTTCGGCAATTAACTTGCCCGCCTGCTTGAATACCCAACAATCTCTGTTGGTGTGATTAGCTGGCTTTTCGGGGGTGCCATGTATCTGGCATGAGCGGTCGAGTATTCGGTCCAAATTGGACGGACCCGGAGTGGTTCTTTTGAATGGCTTCTTCCGCTGACTGGGTTTAGAGCCTCGGAATCCGGCGTTAACTGCCGTATCCTCCTTGTCATCGCTGTAAACGCGGCGTTTATTTTTGCTTCGATGCGACCTGCCATTATGGTCCTTAGTGTCCGGACTACCAGCATTTTTACTGAGGTTGTTGCTGCGAGCTAGCCAGCTATCCTCTCCCGCACAGAAGCGGGTCATTAACGATGTGAGGGCTGCCATGGATTTCGGCTTTTCCTGTCCTAGGTGCCGGGCTAGCCACTCGTCGCGGATGTTATGTTTGAAGGCTGCGAGGGCCTCTGCATCCGGACAATCGACGATTTGATTTTTCTTGGTTAAGAACCGTGTCCGAATTGCTCGCCGATTCGCCTAGCTGCTGGATTATGTGGCTTAGGTCATCGGCGTCGGTGGCCGCACATATGTGCCCCGGAAGTTGTCGAGAATGCGGCTTCCGTGTCCTCCCAACACCCAATTGACTCTGCGGGCAGGCTGTTAAGCCAATGCCGAGCTGGTCCTTTAAGCTTGAGCGGAGGTATTTGATGGCGTGGAGATGCCGCGCGGGCCATATGGATGTGAAGGAGATAATCTTCGATCCAAACCGCGGGGTCTGCTGTGCCACCGTAGGATTCAATGTTTACGGGTTTAAACCCTTCGTGGATTTGATGATCCATTACTTCGTCGATGAAGCATAGCGGGTGCGGCGCCTCAGATTGAGCAATATCACGACGTAGCTCCGTGGAGCGTTATGCGCTGTGTTCGCCCGGCGGAGTTGTTGTATCCGCTCGACGGTATTCGTCGTGGGTCGTGGGCGCCCACGTGATCCATAAATAGATCTGGATTGTCTTGCCTTATCCTCCAATATGTCCCGCAAGTCCGGTAGCGTTCCCTCGTGGCCGTACTTTTCGAGCGATGCCGGGTACGGTCTTGATGGAAGGCCCGGATGCCTCTCTATCGCGCCACGGGGTGGTCGGTCGGCAGACAGCGCCGGTGATGAAGGTATGTATGCTTCCTCCTCTAATCGGGGTGCAACTTGCGCTTTGGGTAGCTTTTGAGGGCGTCGAATTCATACTCTTGCCGCGAGGACCTCGGTCCATCCGTCGGCCAGCAGTATTGATCAGCTTGAAGCTGCTGCTGCTTTTTTTAGGCTATTTGTTGTGGCCATTAGCCTGCGTTTGAAACGCCTGCTCGACGGGATCCTCGGGCACGCATTTAATTGCGTCGTTGAGGCTTGCCTCGCCTTCGGAGGGAGGTATGTAATTATCATCCTCGACCTCTTCGCCCCGCCGCTCTCTCGTGAGGGCTTGTTTACGCATCCTCCTCGCTGAATCTTGCGGGAGGGATTGTCTTCGGCACTCTACGGGGTATTATTATCTCCTGTGCGGAATCTCCATTCTTCTTTGTGGCGGGATTTAGAGCGGCGCTTGCTGGCGTCGGCGCTGGCTGTTTCTTTAAGGAATCTGCCTCTGCTTGCTTCTTCGTCGTCCCGTCTTTTGGGGTGTCCACCATGTATATGTCATATGACGAGGTGGTCTTCGAGCCTCTGTGGGCGCTGGTTCTTGTTCGCTCGCATCATCGCCCATACCGTCGATGTCTTCGGAGTCATAGTCTAGCATGTCGGTTAGATCGTCGACAGTGGCTACAAAGTGCGTGGTGGGAGGGCTTTGAATTTCTTCGTCGCCCGCATCCCAACCATCCTGGCCATAATCCGGCCAGGGCTCTCCGGATGGCGAGAGATGTTTTAGCAAATTTAAGATGTCGCCAAAGGGTGAGTGCTGAAAGATGTCAGCAGCGGTGAACTCCATGATTGGCGCCCAATCGGATTCGATTGGCAGGGGCGCAGGAGGTCCGGAGTCCGGCAGGGAGTCCGGCACCTCGGAGTCACGAGCTTTATAGGGAACAAGGTCAGTGTTTGGCTCCACCGCCGTGGAAGTCGCGGCTCCCGAGGAGGTGTCCAACCATCCGTCCTCGATCTGCACGATCGGCTCCGGACTATGGGTCGGAGCGGATTCGTGTGCGGCCTCCAAGGCACTGTCCGGCGGCAGAGCTAAATCGTGCCCATCGCGACAGTGCGGCACGCTCGGTTGCGGATCGGATCCATCGAAGATCAAGTCTCCGCGGATGTCCGCCGTGAAGTTTAGGCTTCCAAATCGACCGACGCCAGGGCGAAGCTTCGATCTGCTCCAGATGGCCAGGTGAATTAGCCCGCAGTGCGAAGCCGCCGAATACGAAGATCTGTCCGGGGAGAAAAGTCTCACCCTGGACGGCGTTGTTGTTGATTGAAGAAGCCATCGAGCCTATCGGTGACGGCACAGAGGAACTCTCAATGAAAGCACCAATGTCGGTGTCAAAACCGCGGATCTCGGTAGGGGTCCCGAACTGTGCGTCTAGGCGGATGGTAACAGAAACAAGGGACACGATGTTTTACCTGTGTTCGGCCCTCTTGATGGAGGTAAAACCCTACGCCCCGCTTGATTAATATTGATGATATGTATTACAAGAGTGGATCTACCACGAGATCAAGGAGGCTAAACCCTAGAAGCTAGCCTATGGTATGATTGTTGTAATGGATGTTGTCCTACGGACTAAAGCCTTCCGGTTTATATAGACACCGGAGAGGGCTAGGGTTACACAAAGTCGGTTACAATGGTAGGAGATCTACATATCCGTATCGCCAAGCTTGCCTTCCACGCCAAGGAAAGTCCCATCCGAACACGGGACGGAGTCTTCAATCTTGTATCTTCGTAGTCTTGGAGTCCGGCGGACGATGATAGTCCGGCTGTCCGGACACCCCCTAGTCCAGGACTCCCTCAGGCACCAAGCAGGACAAAAGGCCCGCCTGCCTGGGCAAGCGGCAGCGGCCACGTGTAGCCCCATCTGTCCCGATTCCTGGCGAACCGGGACTAAAGGGACAGGGCTTTAGTAACGATCCTTTAGTCCGGTTCGGGAACCGGGACAAATGGCACTCACGAACCGGGACGAATAGGGGTTTTTCTACTAGTGTTTGTTGTTTTTTCTAACATAGTGTAAGTTTCATGTTGAACGATGTCCAAGAACAAGGTCGCAAGTGCGACATGAGTTATATGTGCGCGTGTAAATTTATTGGGAGAAAGATAGTCTAAGAAAAAATTGGGGCTCCAAAAAAAGTGTCTTAGAGTACCAGTTCGGATTATTTTTGCACGGCCACAATACATGTGTTTCTTCCTTTTTCATGACTTTGCAAGCGTGTATTTAAAATACACGAAGACACTAAATCTAAAAAAAACACATGTTTAAAAAAATTAAACACATTTTGAAAGTTTTTACTGTTCACAATGGTTAAGTCTCGCTGTCCATGACGTCGTCCCCTTGGCCGTCATGTTTGGCTAGGCAATTCTCGGGGTCATGTCATTGCACAGATATTACTGATCAAGTCAGCAAACTAGAAGGACACAAGTTTTGCAGGTAATTGCTGCTTCATCATGGACCTTGCTACGCCGGTGCTCCGCTGGGCACTACTATTTCTATTGTGAAATCACGAGTCTCGGTGGTCCGTCACCCATTGCCGCGTGGGTCTCCGCCCGGTCAACAAAGCAACACAGCTCGCGCTCTCTCTCCCCCTCTCGCGTCCAAGGAAAAGCAGGGGAGCTCACTCCACGTACCACTTCGAGCGGGTGTTGTTTCCATTTTCAGCTATCTTCCCCGGCACCGGAACTGTCACCGCGTCCGTTCCTCCGGGACGGCAAGGCTGGCCCCTTTACCTCGTCGCTTCCTCCTGGACGCGGAACATGGGAGGGAGCTCTTTACCTCAGCTCCATCCTGGTCACTCCATCCCCCATTCGCCTCCCTAGATCATCGCTCCTAGCCAGCCATTTCGCCCTCTCCGATCAAGGATCGTCATCCATGGAAATCTCGTCCATGGAGTTCTTCCTCCTCGGCTTCATGTTCGGGGGTCTGCTAGTGTGCGTTTCGTTGGCCTTGTTCGGGTTCGCGCGCGTGGATTTCTGGCTGGACGGCGCGGCCCTCCGGCTGGTCGCCGCGGCTCGGGCACTGGGCGGGTGGTGGCGCCGGGCCGTGCTGCTGCTGCGGCCGATGCGCCTCCACGCCATGTGAGGTGAAGTCGTGGTGCTGTGTCCCTTCGCCCCAGCCCCAGGAGAGCTTCTTTAGTTACTCCCTCTAATGTAGCAAATAGCAGTAGACTAGGTTTATGTAGAATCGTAATCGCTAATGAGCAGTCCCTGAACCTGTGAGCGTGCTATGCTCCTGAACTGTACTGGTGTGGTATATGACAGCACGAGGCTGTTTAATCCGACTTCTGAAAATGTTGTGCTATGCTGCTTTCGTCGTCAGCTTGCTTCACGTACAGTTAAATGTCTTGCAACCGTCGATCAGAACTTCTTTGAAAAGATTGTTTTTGTTCCAACTCCAACATATTTTTCTTTTCTTTGCCAAGACAACTCCAACAACAAACTAATAGCCTTCACATGCCGCAGTTTGCAATCGATCACTTCAGCAAACGGACCATAATGTGCAAAGTCATTTCAACCAGAGTATATGTGCTAACTAAAGCATCCAGGCAAGCAGGGAGCTGGTAATGTGTTGTAGCCCTTCGTCATGATTCATGAGCACAAAAGCCTCTCTGTCTCTGTGACCGGACGCAAAGACGCCGGCCTGAATTCGAGATTGCATCTGATCTCTAGCTTGGCCTAGCATAGGCCGTATTTGGCGTGTCACAGTTGGAGCATTTTTTGGCAAATCCCTCGATAGGGTATCCGGCCAGACAAGTAGATGGGATGAAAATAGGAAGAGAGATTTATCAAGGTTTGGACCCTCGTGGAAGAGTTAATATCTTACTCTTTGCTCGTGTATATTGCTTGTGTATAAGGGTTACGATGATAAGGGATTGAGCAAAAACTCTAAGGATTTGTGTCTCGACATCTAACTTAGCACCGGCTTATATGGGTACCGGGTCTAGGGTTACACGATCCTGGTTGGCTTGGAGGAGTCTCCTGGACGCCGGCCGTCTTGTCGTGTACTCCAATTTTGTGGGTCCACCTTGTTATAGGGTCACGGGTCGGGTTAATCAACCTAGGGCATAACCAACCTAGGGGGGCCAGGCCGGCCTACTCAGGCTAGCTTCCGGTTCAGTGAGGCATCCCTGAGCCGTAACAGTGTCAACCATCATACTTGAAGCAGTAACATCGAAAGACTTGTGGATTTGAAATGTTTTATTTGGCATGCCTGGTTCTCACAATGATATCAATGTGCACTAGCGATCATCGTTGTTCAACGAGCACAACTATAAGATGAGAGACTACCTTACTGATGGTATCTACACTCGGTGGGCAATGTTTGTGAAGAATATATCCAAGCCGGGAGGTTGGAAACAATGTCTCTTTGCACAATTGTAAGAGGGTGCTAGGAAGGATGTGCAGAGGGTGTTAAGGGTGCTCCAAACTTGTTGGGTATTGTTCATGGAGCTGCAATGATGTGTGAACAGAAGATATTGTAGCAGTTGATGACATGTTGTGTAATCTTGTACAACATGATTCTGGAGGATGAGTGTGGAGGGGAGCCCGCACACATGATTTTGAGAAACCCGGAGTACATGTCCGCCTCCCGGAACAAGATGTGAAACATGTTCTGAACTTTCTAGAGATGCATCAACAACTTATGAAGCATATATAGACACACACTGAAAATCAATAGATTTTATGTTTGAATTGCGCACTTCAAATAGATTTTATGTTTGAACTATGCATTTTTATATACAAATGCGCGATATTCATTTTCATCTATATTTGTATCTTTGAAGGGTTGACCTGCGTGTATTTGCATGGATTTAAAATTTCGAAAGTGAAAGTTACAATTGCAAAAAAAGACATTTGTGCGGCGGGTTTGGCGTGCGTCAACATTTAGGGAGTCGGATTTGGCTACTCAGCTTGTAAATGCTCTTACCCACACGGCTGTACGCATGTAGCCCACTCTCTGACCCTCTCGTGACCAAGGAAAGCAGAGTTTGAGGGGGTGTGGTTTCCAGTTTCAGCTATCTTCCCTGGCACAACAGCTGGTGAGGAACGATGATCTGCCCATAAATAAAGCAAACTACTTATTCAACATGAAGCAGATTTTTCTTATCCCCCAAAGTATTGGTTGAGCAGACATTACGCCACGCCCTAACCACGCAGTGCTCTCCTCTCTCTACGTTGGGCAAAACTGGGAATTAAGCCCCAAGGCAACGAGCTACAACAGCACAGCTTTGTAGCTATACCGCTGCTCTTTTCAGCGTAGCTTGACGCCTAGACCTCGCCGCGCCGTGCTCCTCTTTCGTGTGCTCCGCTGCTCTGCTGTTTCTACGCCAATCACGAGCCCCTTGTTCGTCGCTCATTGCCGCGTAGGTCTCCGCCCGGCCGGTCAACAAGCTATCTGGCATTGCCTACCCACCCGCACCTCACGGACGTACACCACTCAGCTCGCGCTCTCTGTCCCCACTCACTCTCACCCTCTAATGTCGAAGGAAAGCAGAGGAGGTCACCTTGTTTCTAGTTCCAGCTATCTTCCCCGTGTTGGAACTCGCCCACAGGATCGATCACATCAACTCACGATGAACACGCACGCTCAAAAACTGATAACCAAGGGTACGTCTCGTACCCTAAAAATTCCTCTTTTTATTGCTTTTTTTCTTGCCTCGCGATGGTTCCAAAACTCACGGCAAGTGCATATATATATGCACAGCAGCCACCGACCCAACGCAAAACTAATCCTATACGTACTAATGTCCTAATACAACTCGGACACTCACGCGTGTACTACGAGCTAACCTAGTACAAACGACTAGGACTCCTAATAGTACTACAAATATGCATCCTAGCCGGACTATTATTTGTGATTCTCCTAATCTAATTGACTACTAATCAGTACTAGCATCTTTAATCAAGATTAAAGCTAACAATCTCCTCCTAATCTTGACTTGTCGTCTTCCTCGCACTTCTCATGATCTTGACTTGTCGTAGATAGGCGACTTGACGATCCTCCTCAACGTATGATCCAGACTCCCAGTCACGCTGCCAGGCAACACCATCGGTCACCCCTAACGCAATACATGCCAACGGAACACACACCGTCCCATGTAGAGACAGGTCCTCATTGAAGAGGCTCCCCTTCACTGGTCAACGTCCCACTATACGCTTGAGCTTGATCTTCGCTTCACGTCCTCGCCCTCGGTGCTACACCACACCGGACAGCCCATCAACGTGACACGCTTCATCTTCAACAATCCTCACAGAGACAAGCACTTGGACATGACGACTACTACGACGACGACTCACTGACACGACGACGACCAGTCACGCAAACAAGCACGACTCTTCAACTCATCTATCCCCGCGGACGACGATCTTGACGACTTTCCGGCACCGCACCTCGGCACCACTGCTCCCGTCAACGATCCCCTTCCACCGCCTTGTTGACGACAGTCCGCCGTCTTCCTCCATGTCGCTTCGCCGAACGACAATCACCCGACCCTCCTCGTCGCTGCACCACCCTGCGACAATATCGCCCGCCCTGGGGCGCTAGTAGGGGTCGCCTTCCCGGGGCAAGCGCGGCTTCAAATCGACCTTGCTCTAGATACCAATTGTTGGAACTCGCCCACAGGATCGATCACATCAACTCACGATGAACACGCACGCTCAAAAACTGATAGCCAAGGGTACGTCTCGTACCCTAAAAATTCCTCTTTTTTTTAACTAGCATTAACTAATTAATTAAAGATGCTAGTACTGATTAGTAGTCAATTAGATTAGGAGAATCACAAGTAATAGTCCGGCTAGGATGCATATTTGTAGTACTATTAGGAGTCCTAGTCGTTTGTACTAGGTTAGCTGGTAGTACACGCGTGAGTGTCCGAGTTGTACTAGGACATTAGTACGTATAGGATTAGTTTTGCGTTGGGTCGGTGGCTGCTGTGCATATATATATGCACTTGCCTTGAGTTTTGGTAACACCGCGAGGACCAGAAAAAGAGAAATAAAGGAAAAAGAAGAAGGCACGACAGGTGCCTTTGGCTACAGGTTTTTTGTGCGCGTGTTCATCGTGATTTGATGTGATCGATCCTGTGGACGAAATTCCAACACCCCGCCTCCAGTCTTTCCCGGATGGGGAGGCCGGCGCTTTTATTACCTCGTCGGTTCCTCCTTGAACACAAAGCGGAGCTCCATCTTGGCCACTCCACTCCACCCCCATTCTTCACCTCCCTAAGCTCATCCCTCCTAGCCAGCTTTCTTTTCTTCTCTCCCCGTCCGAGGATCGATCATCCATGGAGGTCTGGTGCGTCTTCGGCTCCTTGGTCCTCTTCATGCTCGGGATGCTCTCGATCGATTGGATCGGGTTCGAGCGCGTGGATCGCTGGGTGGTCGGCGCGGCTGGTGGCGTCGGGCCGTGCTGCCGCTGCTGCAGCCGACGCGCCTCCACGCCACGTGAACGCCAGGTCAAGGTGCCGTGTCCCTCCCTTCACCCCCGGCCGGAGGAGCTTCTTTAGCTAGTCTTTATATCCGAAATTACTCCTGTGCTTCGGTTCCGTAGACGAGATGATGGGTCTCAGTTTGTAAGATTAAGCGGGCGGCTAGCAGCATTTATCTTGTCCTTCGCTAAGTTTATCTGAACTCCTATAGCTAGTGAGCAGTCCCTGAACCTCTGAACTTGCTTATGCTTCCTTCTGAGCTACTAGTATATGTATGCTGCTATGATCATGAGGTAGCTTAATTCGACTTCTGAAAATGATGTGCTATATATGCTGCTCTGGTCATGAGGTTGCTTTACGTCCACTTGTTAGATGTCCGGTTATACCTGTTATGACCGGCATATTAGGGCTTAGCCCAGTTAGTCGTGACTCAGTCCATCTTATTGTTATTAGGGGTTTGGGAGTCAAGTAAATCTTTTTATATAAGGAGAGAAGATGTATCAATCTAATCAAGCAAAAAAACAATCATATTTACTCGGCTTCCTTAAGGGAGCCGAGAGACCTAATCCTAGCCGCCTCCTTCCCTGCGCCATCTCCCTCTCAGCCGCCGCCTCCTCGCGCACGACAGCGCCCAGCCGCCGGCGGCCGCGAGTGTTGGAAGTAAACCCGACGTAGTCGCCGTATCCGGATCGTATACGGAACAATCACCTAGGTGAACACGTGCATGTATATGAGCCTGAGTAGGACTAGTGTTAGATACCGACTCGGTTTGCTAGTACTAGATAGGCTGACATATATATGTACGTATACCCCTGTAAACTTGAATTGTGAGTTGTGCAAAGCAATAAAGCAAAGACAAGGCTATCAAACCAGCGATTTGTGTGCGTGCGTGTTTTGTACTTCCGGCCGGCTGGCCGTTGTGTACGTACACATACATTGGTATTGTTTGCTGCGGCTTCACGTAGAATCGATCAGGAGCAGGACGGCTAGCTTGGGCTAGCTTTGCACTGCGGTTGGTGGATCGATCAGGAGCTGCTAGCAGGAGGCTAGCTTTGTACTGCGGTCCGTCTCGGCGTAAAAGCAACTCGTCGAGTTCGTCAGTGTTAGTTTGCTTCGTCGTCGTTCGTCGTCGGTCGTTGCCGTCACCGGAAAGTACTCGGCGTCGGTACTGGGCCAACAATTGGTATCTAGAGCAAGGTTGATCTTCTAGTAACGGGAGATCATGTCGGACGACGAGGATAAGTCCAAGCAGCTGGCGGAGTACTCCGAGGTGGCTAAAGTAATTGTTGCTTCGGTGAGATCGGAGTATCCACGATTCGACCGTGGGAACTTCGTGGTGTGGGCGACCATGATGGAGTGGGCGCTCGAGGCCAATGAGCTCTGGGAAGCCGTCGACCCCGGCGGTGAGGAGTACCTGAAGGGTGGTGCCTTTTATCGGAAGGATCGCCAGGCTATCACGGCCATCTGCTCAGTGATCACTACTAGGGAAAAGCCTAGCAGCAGCGCGGGTTTTGGGCCTATCAGTAGCGCGGGCACAAGCGCTACTGATAAGGCGCTACAGCTAATGCTTAGCAATAGCGCTGCTTGACGACGCTATCGCTAAATTGACTTACTAGCAGCGGTTCTTTATAACATTGTTATCGTTAATTAGTAGTAGCGCTTCTCCTAACCCGCGCTACTACTACTATTTAGTATTTTATTTCTTTTCTATTTCATGTTGTATTCATACACCTTTACACAAGTTTTCATACAACAGGAATTTAGAGATTGTTTTTACATCATAATGAGTTATTACATCATGGGGTGAAAGAATCAGGACTAGTTTCAAGTGGATGTCCATCCACTTGAAACTAATCCGCGGTTCTTTCACCCAATGATATAATAATATCATCATCATCATCATCATATCATTAACAACTTAGCATCATAATACATCATTGTCATATAACACCTCCTCAATATCATCGTTTTCATCATTGACATCACATAACACCTCCTCAAGATCATCATTATCAACTCTAACACATTACCACATAATAATGATCCATATTGTCTTCCTCGCTGTCAGGATCACCAAGATCCATGGTGATAATCATACCCTCATCAAAACCATACATTTTGCAAAGTGCTTCTCAATTTTGGCAACCAAAATGGGTTACGCTCTGAGCATTATACAGATTTACTTCAAAATCCATATCATGATGGGTCCTTAGGTGTATTTTCTTTGTTTCAAAATTTTCATGGTCTTCAAAACCCATCCTCTCCAAGACATACCGTCTTGCATGGCATGGGATAAGCTAGTCGAATTGTAAAATATGAAAATTAGACGTTGAAATAGTTGAAGTCATGCTTAATGGAGAAAAAACTATTGTCGCTGCTATGCATCGTATGAACATCGCAGGTCTCCTCGAGCTTAATGCTGAAGCGGCGATCGTCGCCACCGAACGAACTCGTCGCACATACCTCGATCGTCGTGGCACCAGCTACACTCCCGGAGACCGCCATCGTCCGAGTACGACATTTCCTACAATCATAATTCAAAGATTAAACTTGTACATATTCTAGCACAAGTCATGTCGAATTCACGACAAAATCCGCATGACCTTTGCTAAAAAGGACATATCGAGCGCCTGAAATTTGCCGAACGAAATTAATCAACACTCCGACAAAACATAGGCCACTCGGAGATGTAAACTGAACATGAACGACCACTTGGGAAACCACATATCCTATTTGAGCAACAACACAAAATATACAAGGATATTTGGCTGGTCTCACCTCGATGTCGGAGGGGTATGTCGGTGATCTGGATGACGGCGGGTTGTCGGAGGGGGTCGGTGACGGGGACGACGGAGGTCACCTGAAACCATATAAGTTATCACTAGCAACAAAACATGTTCAACTAGTTTTATTAATTCAACTAGTTCTTACTAAATATAAACTTACTATAAATAGAAAAAACTAGTTCTTTCTAAAAATAAAGTAGTTCAACTAGTTATATTAATTATCTTACTAAAAATAGATTAGTTCTGTTAATTCAACTAGTTCAACTAGTTTATTAATTTACTTACTAAACTAGTTCAACTACAACTAAAGTAGTTCAACTACCACTACTACTACTAAAAATCTAGTACTAACTAAACTAAATTAACATCTACTACTACTAAATTAACATCTAGTACTAGCTAACCCTAAATTAACATCTACTACTAAATCTAGTACTAACTAGTGGCAGGGGTGGGGGCACGGAGAGGTAGCTAGGGGCGTGAGGTCGAGGGGTGGGAGGCGGGCTGCATGGAGGAGGGAGGAGGGCGGCCAGAGCGGATGGAGGAGGGCGGCGACGAGGAGGAGGGCGGCAAAGCGGAGGGGAGGATGTGCGAGGAGGATGGAGGAGGGACGGAAGGAGGGGAGTACCTCGGCGGATTTAACGGCGGCGGCGGCGCAGACAGACGACGACGGTTGTCATGCGCGAGTGAGAGTGTGAGTGAGGCCGGTCCTCCCGTGGGGATAAGGTAGGGATAGTTGTAGCGCTGTTTGGCGGCGCCACAGCTAACGCAAGTAGCAGGCGCTTACAAGATAACGCGCCATCGCTATAGCTAGCGGGGCCAAGGTCACGCAACTATAGCAATGAGCGCCAGATGCCTCAAACGCGCTCTCGCTACTTCTAAGTCAAGAGCGCTTGGCGGACACGCTGCCTGCTAAGTAGCAGTAGCGTGGTATTTTGAAGCGCGCTGCAGATAAGATTCTGTGTATAGGCTTTTCCCTAGTAGTGGATGCCGGTGGACGTGCAACAACATCTAATCTCGAAGACATCAGCGAAGGAGGCGTGGGACACGCTCAAGACATTACATCTGGGGCACTCGCGTGTGCGCGAGGCTAACTTGCAAACTTTGCTAAAAAGTTACGAGAATCTGAGGATGGGAGAAGACGAGACGGTGGATGCCTTCGCAACGAGGGTTGCTTCCATGGTGAACGGGATTCGCGGTCTCGGAGAGAAGTTGGAGGACATCTACGTGGTCAGGCGTTTCCTACGTGCCGCTCCACCGCGCTACATGCCGATTGTGTCAGCGATCGAGCAATGTGTTGATCTCAAGACTCTCACTTTGGATGATCTGGTTGGTCGCTTCAAGGCCCATGACGAGCGGATGAAGCTGAGTTACGGTGATGCAAACCAGATGAGTACCGATGCTTACGCGTGCTCGGGGGAGGCAATGGTTTCCAAGGAGAACAATTTCGACAAGGCGTCCAATAGCGGCGGAAAGTATCGTCCTGCAAAGGACACCGACGAACAGTCGGAGAAGCCAAGGAAGAAAAAGTTCAACAAGAGGAAGATCCGCTGCCACAACTGTAATCTGCTCGGACACTTCAAGTCGGAGTGTAAGAATCCCCCGAAGGAGAAGGCGCTCATGGCCAAGTTAGGTGATGAAAGTGTCATGATGTTGATGTGTGAACTCGTGGACGAGGAGGATCCAGTTCTTCAAGCGTCGGCTAAAGAAATTGTCGTGCTCCATGAAGAAAAAGTTCACTGTCAAGATTATGGTTCGGAAACTCATGTCGACGCTACAGATATGAGAGGTGATTCTGAAGCTCGTGTCGATGCTACCGACATAGATACCATTTTTTCTAAGGAAGATGACATGGCGTACATGGCGCCTGAAGTCCACGAGTACGCTGGTGCTAGAGCGGATGCATGTGCATGGAAAGAACACCAAGGCAAGGGCACATCTGCGGCAGAAAGTGTCTGAGGCGCCCTAGAAACAGGAGCGCTCGGTTCCCTAGCAAGGCAAGCTGGAAGCGATACGCCTAGTAGCACACACACGCACAGCTCAAGTTGGGAAGAAGGCTGGCTGAAGAGTATCAACAGCAGCCAAGCCAAAGCCAACATAGGGAAGCTCATAGGCAACAGCGGCCCAGCTCACGTGGGAGCTGGTGGTCCTTCTTCATGTGCTTCAATTGTGAGCAGAGAAGCCACACGTGGTGCACTTGGTGGTGCAGCAATAGGTGCTGCACTTGGAGATGGATCAACAAAATTGTACGCAGAGGATGAATCTTCTCCAGCATCTGCGTTCCTTCCAAAAGTAATGGAGGAAAGGACACTGTCACCTACACCCATGCTACTAAATCCGGTATTACACCCGTATCCGGAGAAAACTCTTCGGACGATTGACCTGGTAAAAGTGAAAGGTAGTGGGCGACAGTGTCTAGAAAGTGCCGAGGAACTGGAGGGATATGACGACGCGAATACGAAGGAGTGTTGGCGTCAGGCTATGGTAAAGGAGTTGAGGTCGATCCACGACAATAATGCATGGGAGCTTGTGGATCTTCCCAACAATGAAAAAGTCATGGATCTCAAGTGGGAATTTAGGATCAAGAAAGATGTCGAAGGATCCGTGAAGCACAAAGCAAGGCTAGTAGTCAAAGGGTACGTGCAAGAGGAAAGTGTGGACTTTGAAGAAGTGTCCGTTCCCGTTCAAAGGATGGAATCGGTGAGATTACTCATAGCTCTTGCGGTTCAGGAATCATGGAAGATACATCACTTGGATGTAAAATCCGCATTTTTGAATAGCGAGTTAGAAGGAGATGTGTATGTGAATCACCACCGGATTCATCAAAGAGGAGAGGAACACAAGGTACTGGTTACACAAAGTCTTGTACGGACTACGGCAAGGCTCTCGGGCATGGAGCATCAAACTTGATCAGACGATGATTTCTCTTGGATTTGAGAAAGCCCCACTAGAGCATGCGATGTACAAGAGAGGTGAAGGAAGGGATCGTCTACTAGTTGGCATCTATGTCGACGACCTATTGACAACTGGAGCAGATGAAGAGGTGATTGCAAAGTTCAAGCTACAGATGAAGGAGCTTTTCAAGATGGATGATCTAGGCCTTTTGAGTTGCAACCTCGGGACAGAGGTACATCAAAAGCCGGAGGGGGTCACACTATGCCAGGAGGCATATGCAAGGAAGGTACTTGAAAGCCCTGGCATGAAAGATTACAATCACATGTTCACTTCAATGGAACTTCGTATTGAACCAAGCAAGAAGGAGATGGTGAAACTACTCGGCTATAGTGGTAGTGACAAGGAAAGGATTGTTGACGACCGCAAGAGTACCTCGGACGTGCAATATTTCCTTGGTGAAAGCGTAGTAAGCTGGCTATCACGAAGACCGAAAGTGGTGACATCGACTTCAAGTAAAGCAGAATGTCAAGGTGTGTGGCTAGGACGGCCACACGGTGATCTCATGGATCGAGATTCAGAGCAAGTGATGCTCGACGTTGACAGTGAGTCTACGATATTTCTACGCGAAGATCCAGTGCGGCATGAAAGGAGCAAGCACATTGATACAATGTATCACTACATAAAGAACTGTGTGGAAGAAGGGAAGATGGAGGTCAACTACAATCGCACCGATGATCAGCTGGCGGACATCCAGACCAAGGCTTTGAATCGAGAGAAGTTCTTGGTGCTGCGAAGAAGGATCGGCGTCGAAGCGGTGAAGTGACAACGTCGTGTTTAGGGGGGTGATTGTTGGAAGTAAACCTGACGTAGTCGCCGTATCCGGATCGTATACGGAACAATCATCTAGGTGAACACATGCATGTATATGAGCCTGAGTAGGACTAGTGTTAGATACCGACTCGGTTTGCTAGTACTAGATAGGCTGACATATATATGTACGTATACCCCTGTAAACTTGAATTGTGAGTTGTGCAAAGCAATAAAGCAAAGACAAGGCTCGAGACGAGCCTTTGGCTATCAAACCAGCGATTTGTGTGCGTGCGTGTTTTGTACTTCCGGCCGGCTGGCTGTTGTGTACGTACACAGACATTGGTATTGTTTGCTGCGGCTTCACGTAGAATTGATCAGGAGCAGGACGGCTAGCTTGGGCTAGCTTTGCACTGCGGTTGGTGGATCGATCAGGAGCTGCTAGCAGGAGGCTAGCTTTGTACTGCGGTCCGTCTCGGCGTAAAAGCAACTCGCCGAGTTCGCTCGCTGTTAGTTTGCTTCGTAAATGCGCTCGTCGTCGGTCGTTGCCGTCACCGGAAAGTACTCGGCGTCGGTACTGGGCCAACAACGAGTTCATCCACGACCAACTCCCTCCTTCCCCTACAACCTCCGGCCTAGACCCAGTAGAACCCTAGTTTCTACCATTTTGGTATCAGATAGCTCAGTTTCGATCATGTCCCCATCGCTTCTGCTGCCAACCGGCACCACCGCGCCGCTGCCAATCTCCACCACGCCGCTGCCCTCCCCGTCCGCGCCACTAGTCACATCCTCCAGCGCCGCCACGGCCCAGATGTCGGCGCCCTCCACCGCACCACCGGTCGCCGCCTACATCCCGGAGGAGATCACCGGGGTCCTCAACGACCTCGTCGCAGCCGTCCAGCGGATCCGGCTGTACCTAACCAGCCCCTACGGGGGGCCGCCGCCCCTGCCTCCCACCGCTGCCACCGGGCCACCGGCCCTATCGTGGTACTCGCCACATCCAGGGGCCTCCGCGGCGTTCCCTGGGACACAGCTGCAGCCGACGCCGCCCCGCAGTGGCTACTACCCTTCCCGTCCGCGGACGCGCCTCCAGCGCCCATCGCCGTCCCCGCGCTACCATGGCAGCAGCCGCACCAGGCGGCATCACCGTGCTCGCCGGGCCACTGCAGCAACAGCTGCAGCTGCCATCCAT
Organism: Aegilops speltoides; assembly: GCA_021437245.1. Taxonomy (NCBI): domain Eukaryota; kingdom Viridiplantae; phylum Streptophyta; class Magnoliopsida; order Poales; family Poaceae; genus Aegilops; species Aegilops speltoides. The sequence continues at coordinate 103,082,177 of CM038142.1, forward strand.
CACCACCATCGCCCAACCCTGACTGCAGTGGCAGCCGCTCCTGGTGGCCTCCGCCGCGCCCAGTGCTCCAACGCAGTGTTGGAAATATGCCCTAGAGGCAATAATAAAAGTATTATTATATTTCATTGTTCATGATAATTGTTTGTAATTCATGCTATAACTGTATTATCCGGAAATTGTAATACACATGTGAATACATAGACCACAATATGTCCCTAGTGAGCCTCTAGTTGACTAGCTCGTTGTGATCAACAGATAGTCATGGTTTCCTGGCTATGAACATTGGATGTCGTTGATAACGGGATCACATCATTAGGAGAATGATGTGATGGACAAGACCCAATCCTAAGCATAGCATAAAGATCGTGTAGTTCGTTTGCTAGAGCTTTTCCAATGTCAAGTATCTCTTCCTTTGACCATGAGATCGTAACTCCCGGATACCGTGGGACTGCTTTGGTGTATCAAACGTCACAACGAATCGGGTGACTATAAAGGTGCACTACGGTATCTCCGAAAGTGTCTTGGGTTGACACGGATCGAGACCGGATTTGTCAATCCGTATGACGTAGAGGTATCTCTGGGCCCACTCGGTAATGCATCATCATAATGAGCTCAAAGTGACCAAGTGCTTGGTCATGGGATCATGCATTACGGTGCGAGTAAAGTGACTTGCCGTAACGGACCGAACAAGGTATTGGGATACCGACGATCGAAGTCTCGGGCAAGTAACGCATCGATTGACAAAGGGAATTGTATACGGGTTGTTTATCCTCGACATCGTGGTTCATCCGATGAAATCATCGAGGAGCATGCGGAGCCAACATGGGTATCCAGATCCGTTGTTGGTTATTGCCCGAGAGTCGCCTCGGTCATGTTCAAGTGTCTCCCGAACCCGTAGGGTCTACACACTTAAGGTTCGGTGATGCTAGGGTTGTATGAATATGAGTATGCGGCATACCAATGTTGTTCGGAGTCCCGGATGAGATCCCGGACGTCACGAGGAGTTTCAGAATGGTCCGGAGGTAAAGAATAACATATAGGAAGTGGTATTTCGGCCATCGGGAAAGTTTCGGGGTCTCCCGGTAATGTACCGGGACCACCGGAAGGGTCCCGGGGGTCCATCGGGTGGGGCCACCCATCTCGGAGGGCCCCATGGGCTGACGTGGGAGGGGAGACAGCCCATAGTGGGCTAGTGCGCCCCCCTAGGCCCACCCCCTGCGCCTAGGGTTGAAACCCTAGGGTGGGGGGAGGCACCACATGCCTTGGGGCACTCCTCCCCCTTGGCCGCCCCTTGGAGATTCAATCTCCCGGGGCAGGCGCCCCTGGGGCCTATATAAGGAGGGCGGGGGAGGTAGCCGCACCCAGTGCTTTGGCGCCTCCCCCCCGCTACACCTCGCCCTCCTCTCGTAGTCGCTTGGCGAAGCCCTCTTGAGTTCTCACAGATCCACCACCACGCCGTCGTCTCGCTGGATCATCATCAACCTCTCCTTCCCCATTGCTCGATCAAGAAGGAGGAGACGCCTCCGTCCCGTCGTGTGTTGAACGCGAGGTGCTGTCCGCTCAAAGACTTGGACATCGGTGATCTGAATCACGCCGAGTACGACTCCATCATCACCATCCCCTTGAAAGCTTCCGCACGCGATCTACAAGTGGTATGTAGATGCAAACTCACTCCCTTGACTCATTGCTTAGATAAACTCATAGATGGATCTTGGTGAAACCGTAGGAAAATTTTTTATTTTCTGCAACGTTCCCCAACAGTGGCATCATGAGCTAGGTCTATGCCTAGTTCTCTAATGCACGAGTAGAACACAATTTTGTTGTGGGCGTAGATCTTGTCAACTTGCTTGCCACTACTAGTCTTTTCTCGCTTCAGCGGTATTGTGGGATGAAGCGGCCCGGACCAACTTTACACGTATGCTTACGTGAGACCGGTTCCACCGACTGACATGCACTAGTTGCATAAGGTGGCTGGCGGGTGTCTGTCTCTCCCACTTTAGTTGAAGCGGAATCAATGAAAAGGGTCCTTATGAAGGGTAAATAGAAGTTGACAAAATCACGCCAGGTTATTCGTAGGTAAGAAAACGTTCTTGCTAGAACCCAATTGCAGCCACGTAAAAGATGCAACAACAATTAGAGGACGCCTAACTTGTTTTTGCAGCGATTGTTCATGTGATGTGATATGGCCGAAGTTGTGATGAATGATGATTGATATATTGTGATGTATGAGATCATGTTCTTGTAATAGGATTCACGACTTGCATGTCGATGAGTATGAAAACCGGCAGGAGCCATAGGAGTTGTCTTTATTTTTTGTATGACCTGCGTGTCATTGAAGAACGCCATGTAAATTACTTTACTTTATTGCTAAACGCGTTAGCCACAGAAGTAGAAGTAGTCGTTGGCGTGACAACTTCATGAAGACACTATGATGGAGATCATGATGATGGAGATCATGGTGTCATGCCGGTGACAAGATGATCATGGAGCCCCGAAGATGGAGATCAATGGAGCTATATGATATTGGCCATATCATGTCACTACTATATAGTTGCATGTGATGTTTATTATGTTTATGCATCTTGTTTACTTAGAACGACGGTAGTAAATAAGATGATCCCTTACAAAAAAATTCAAGAAGTGTTCTCCCCTAACTGTGCACCGTTGCTACAGTTCGTCGTTTCGAAGCACCACGTGATGATCGGGTGTGATAGATCCTTACGTTCACATACAACGGGTGTAAGACAGTTTTACACAGCAAAACACTTAGGGTTAACTTGACGAGCCTAGCATGTACAGACATGGCCTCGGAACACGGAGACCGAAAGGTCGAACATGAGTCGTATGGAAGATACGATCAACATGAAGATGTTCACCGACGATGACTAGTCCGTCTCACGTGATGATCGGACACGCCCGACCGACTCGGATCGTGTAACACTTAGATGACTAGAGGGATGTCTAATCTGAGTGGGAGTTCATTATAATAATTTGATTAGATGAACTTAATTATCATGAACTTAGTCTAAAACCTTTGCAAATATGTCTTGTAGATCAAATGGCCAATGCTCATGTCAACATGAACTTCAACGCTGCTCCTAGAGAAAACCAAGCTGAAAGATGATGGCAGAACTATACGGATCGGGTCCGAACCCGAGGATCATCCTCATAGCTGCCAGAAACAATATATCCTAGAAGGACCGCTAGGTGACGCCCCGTCCCCAAGAACCAAGATGTTATGAACGCTTGGCAGTCTCGTCTGATGATTACTCCTTGTTCAAGGCGGCATGCTTTACAGCTTAGAACCGGGCTCCAAAAGCGTTTTGAGCATCACGGAGCATATGAGATGTTCAAGAGCTGAAACTAGTTTTCCAAGCTCATGCCCGGTCGAGAGATATGATGTCTCCGACAAGTTCTATAGTTGTAAGATGGAGGAAAACAGTTCGACGACGGGAGCACATACTCAAGATGTCCGGGTTGCACAACCGTATGACCCAAATGAACATTAACCTCCCGGATGAGGCGGTCATTGACAGAATCCTCCATTCGCTCCCACCAAGCTACAAGAGCTTTGTGATGAACTACAACATGCGGAGATGGTGAAGACCATTCTGAAGTGTTCTCACGTCAAGTCAGCAGAGGCTGAAATCAAGAAAGAACATCAAGTGTTGATGGTCAATAAGACCACTAAGTTCAAAAAGGGCAAGGGCAAGAAGAACTTCAAGAAGGATGGCAAGGATGTTGCGGCGCCCGATAAGCCGCCATCGAAGAAGTCAAAGAATGGACCCAAGCCCGAGACCGAGTGTTTTTATTGCAAGGAAGGGTCATCGAAGCGGAACTGCCCCAAATACTTAGCGGATAAGAAGGCCGGCAACACCAAAGGTATATTTGATATACATGTAATTGATGTGTACCTTACCAAGACTGTAGTAACTCCCGGTATTTGATACCGTGCCGTTGCTCATATTTGTAACTCACAGCAGAGCTGCGGAATAAACGGAGATCGCGGCGACGAGGTGACTATGCGCGTCGGGAATGGTTCCAGAGTCGATGTGATCGCCGTCGGCACGCTACCTCTACATTTACCTACGGGATTAGTTTTGAACCTTAATAATTGTTATTTGGTGCCAACTTTGAGCATGAACATTGTATCGGGATCTCGTTTAATACGAGATGGCTACTCATTTAAATCCGAGAATAATGGTTGTTTTATTTATATGAGAGATATGTTTTATGGTCATGCTCCGATGGTCAATGGTTTATTCTTAATGAATCTCGAACGTAATATTACACATATTCATAGTGTGGATGCCAAAAGATGTAAAGTTGATAACGGTAGTCCCACATACTTGTGGCATCGCCGCCTTAGTCACATTGGTGTCAAGCGCATGAAGAAGCTCCATGCCGATGGACTTTAGAGTCTCTTGATTATGAATCATTTGACACATGCGAACCGTGCCTCATGGGCAAAATGACCAAGACTCCGTTCTCCGGAACAATGGAGCGAGCAACCAACTTGTTGGAAATCATACATACCGATGTGTGCGGTCCAATGTGTTGGGGAACGTAGTAATTTCAAAAAATTTCCTACGCACACGCAAGATCATGGTTATGCATAGCAACGAGAGGGAGAGTGTTGTCTACGCACCCTCGTGACCCGGCGAAGCGATCACAACGTAGAGGAAGTAGTCATACGTTCTCCTCGCGATCCGACCGATCCCGGCGCCGTTACTCCGGCGCCCTCGAGTTCTTGACACACGTACAGCTCGATGACGTCCCTCGTACTCGATCCAGCCGAGTGTCGAGGAGAGTTCCACAAGACGACGGCGTGGACGATCTTGATGTTTCACCGGCGCAGGGCTTCGCTTAAGCTTCGCGACGGTATGACCGAGGTGGAATATGGTGGAAGGGGCACCGCACACGGCTAAGGAACGATCCGTAGATCAATACTTGTGTGTCATGGGGTGCCCCTGCCCCGTGATATAAAGGAGGGAGGGGGGGCCGGCCGCCCCTAGAGAGGGCGCTGCCGAGGAGTCCTACTCCTACCGGAGTAGGACTCCCCTATTCCTAGTTGGATTAGGTTTGGGGAGGGGAAGAGGAGAGGCGCCGCCTCCTTGTCCTATTCGGACTGGGGGGGAGAGGGCGCACGGCCACCCCTTGGCCGGCCCCTCCTCTTCTCCCTCGAGGCCCACCAAGGCCCATTTACCCCCCGGGGGGTTCCGTAACCTCCCTACTCAGATAAATTCTGTTTTCACCCGAACCATTCAACTCCAAACATAGGCTTCCAATATATCAATCTTTATGTCTCGACCATTTCGAGACTCCTCGTCATGTCCGTGATCACATCCGGACTCGAACTTCTTCGTACATCAAAATACATAAACTCATAATAACATCCATCGAAACCTTAAGCGTGCGGACCCTACGGTTCGAGAACAATGTAGACATGACCTAGAACTATTCACGGTCAATAACCAACAGCGGACCTGGATGCCCATATTGGTTCCTACATGTTCTACTGAAGATCTTTGTCGGTCGACCGCATAACAACATACGTTGTTCCCTTTGTCACCGGTATGTTACTTGCCCGAGATTCGATCGTCGGTATCCAATACCTAGTTCAATCTCGCTGCGGCAAGTCTCTTTACTCGTTCCGTAATACATCATATCACAACTAACTCATTAGTTGTAGTGCTTGCAAGGCTTCAGTGATGTGTATTACCGAGAGGGCCCAGAGATACCTCTCCGACAATCGGAGTGACAAAACCTAATCTCAAATACGCCAACCCAACATCCGCCTTTGGAGACACCTGTAGTACTCCTTTATAATCACCCGATTCGTTGTGACGTTTGGTAGCACCCAAAGTGTTCCTCCGCAAACGGAGTTGCATAATCTCATAGTTACAGGAACATGTATATGTCATGGATAAAAGCAGAGCAACATACTAAACGATCGTGTGCTAAGCTAAGGGAATGGGTCATGTCAATCGATCATTCTACTAATGATGTGACCTTGTTAATCAAATAACAACTCTTTGTTCATGGTTAGGAAACATAACCATCTTTGATTAACAAGCTAGTCTAGTAGAGGCATACTAGTGACATATTGTTTTGTCTATGCATTCACACATGTATCATGTTTCCTTAATACAATTCTAGCATGAATGATAAACATTTATCATGAAATAAGGAAATAAATAATAACTTTATTATTGCCTCTAGGGCATATTTCCTTTAGTCTCCCACTTGCACTAGAGTCAATAATCTAGATTACATAGTAATGATCCTAACACCCATGGAGTCTTGGTGCTCATCATGTTTTGCTCGTGGAAGAGGCTTAGTCAACGGTTCCGCAACATTCAGATCCGTATGTATCTTGCAAATCTCTATGTCTCCCACCGACTAAGTCCCGGATGGAATTGAAGCGTCTCTTGATGTGCTTGGTCCTTTTGTGAAATCTGGATTCCTTCGCTAAGGCAATTGCTCCAAGATTGTCACGAAGATTTTCATTGGACCCGATGCACTAGGTATGACACCTAGATCGGATATGAACTCCTTCATCCGCACTCCTTCATTAGCTGCTTCGAAGCTGCTATGTACTCCGCTTCACATGTAGATCCCGCCACGACGCTTTGTTTAGAACCGCACCAACCGACAGCTCCTCCGCTTAGTGTAAATACGATCCGGTCTGCGATTTAGAATCGTCCGGATCGGTGTCAAAGCTTGCATCAACGTAACTGCCATTTATGAGCTCTTTGTCACCTCCATATACGAAAACATATCCTTAGTCCTTTTCGTATTTCAGATGTTCTTGACCGCTGTCCATGATCCACTCTGGATTACTTTGGTACCTCCTGCTAGGCTTATAGCAAGGCACACATCAGTCTGTACACAAGATTGCATACATGATAGAGCCTATGGTGAAGCATAGGAACATCTTTCATTTTCTCTATCTTCTGCAGTTGGTCGGGCATTGAGTCTTACTCAACTTCACACCTTGTAACACGTGCAAGAACCCTTTCTTTGCTTGATCCATTTTGAACTTCTTCAAAATTTTGTCAAGGTATGTGCTTTGTGAAAGTCCAATTAAGCGCCTTGATCTATCTCTATAGATCTTAATGCCCAATATGTAAGCAGCTTCACCGAGGTCTTTCATTGAAAAACTCTTATTCAAGTATCCCTTTATGCTATCCAGAATTCTATATCATTTCCGATCAGCAATATGTCATCTACATATAATATCGTAAATGCTACAGAGCTCCCACTCACTTTCTTGTAAATACAAGCTTCTCCAAAAGTCTCAGACAAACCCAAATGCTTTGATCACACTATCAAAGCGTTTATTCCAACTCCGAGATGCTTGCACCAGTCCATAGATGGATCACTGGAGCTTGCACACTTTGTTAGCTCCTTTGGATCGATAAAACCTTCGTTGCATCATATACAACTCTTCTTCCGTAAATCCATTCAGAATGCAGCTTTACATCCATTTGCCAAATTTCATAATCATAAAATGCGCAATTGCTAACATGATTCGGACGGACTTAAGCATCGCTACGGGTGAGAAGGTCTCATCGTAGTCAATCCCTTGAACTTGTCGAAAACCTTTTGCGACAAGTCGAGCTTTATAGATAAATATTACCGTCGGCGTCGGTCTTCTTCTTGAAGATCCACTTGTTTTCTATTGCTTGCCTACCCTCGGCAAGTCAACCAAAGTCCATACTTTGTTTTCATACATGGATCCCATCTCAGATTTCATGGCCTCAAGCCATTTTATGAATCTGGGCTCACCATCGCTTCTTCATAGTTCGTAGGTTCATCATGATCTAGTAGCATGATTTCCGAACAGGATTACCGCACCACTCGTGCGGATCTTACTCGGTTGATCTACGAGGTTACAGAGTAACTTGATCTGAAGTTTCATGATCAACATCATCAACTTCCTCACTACTTGGTGTAGGTGTCTCAGAAACCGGTTTCTGCGATGAACTACTTTCAAGTAAGGGAGAAGGTACAATTACCTCATCAAGTTCTACTTTCCTCCCACTCACTTCTTTCGAGAGAAACTCCTTCTCTAGAAAGGATCCATTCTTAGCAACGAATGTCTTGCCTTCGGATCTGTGATAGAAGGTGTACCCAACTGTTTCCTTTGGGTATCCTATGAAGACACATTTCTCCGATTTGGGTTCGAGCTTATCAGGTTGAAGCTTATAACACCCTCGATGCGGCTATATCTCCCACGTGTCGAAGCACGACTTAGAGGCATAACCGCATTGAAAGCAATGTCGCAAGTGAGGTAATCTTCACACAACCCATGTAATACATAAGGGAAAAAGATACATAGTTGGCTTACAATCGCCACTTCACACAATTACATGAATAAAGCATTACATCATCCAGATACAATCAAGGTCCGACTACGGAACCAAAATAAAAGAAGAACCCCAAATGCGATAAAGGACCTCGATCGACCCCAACCGGGCTCCACTCTTCGATCAACTAGAACAAAACAACACAAAGGACAAGATCTTCATCGAGCTCCTCCTTGAGCTTGATTGCGCCACCGCTTTCGGTAACATAGGCACCGCAAACTGGTTTTGAAGTATCCGTGAGCCACGGGACTCAGCAATCTTGCACCCGAGATCAAGACTATTTAAGCTTATGGGTAAGGTAAGGCATGAGGTGGAGCTGCAGCAAGCGACTAGCATAAAAGGTGGCTAACATACGCAAATGAGAGCGAGAAGAGAAGGCAAAGCACGGTCGATAAAAGTATGATCAAGAAGTGATCCTATAGCAACCTCGCCAAGCATAACTCCAACATCAGTGTTCACTTCCGGACTCACGGAAAGAGACCATCACGGTAACACACACGGTTGATGTATTTTACTTAAGGTCAACTTCAGTTGTCTACAACCGACATTAACAAATTCCCATCTGCCACATAACCGCAGGCACGGCTCTCGAAAGTTTATACCTGCAGGGTGTCCCAACTTAGCCCATGACAGCTCTCGCGATCATCGAAGGAATAGACCTTCACCCAAGACACTCCGATCGACTCGGTATCCCGACATCAAGACATTTCGACAATGGTAAAACAAGACCAGCAAAGCCTCCGCTGGCCGACAAATCCCGATAGGAGCTGCACATATCTCGCTCTCGGCACACCGGATGAGCCAGACGTCGGGTTGGCATAGACCACAGTTGCCTGTGGGACGCCGGACATCGCTTCGTTGGACCAACACTCGAAGGAGCACCGCCCGGGGTTAAAATAAAGATGACCCTCGGGCTCCTAAACCCAAGGGAAGAAAAGGGCTAGGTGAGGCAAATGGTAAAAGGCAATGTTGGGCCTTGCTGGACGAAGTTTTATTCAAAGCGAACTCGTCGAGGGGTCCCATAAATCACCCGACCGCGTAAGGGACGCAAAATCCGGGAACATAACACCGGTATGACGGAAACTAGGGCGGCAAGAGTGGAACAAAACACCAGGCATAAGGCCGAGCCTTCCACCCTTTACCAAATATATAGATGCATTAATAATATAAGATATATTGTGATATCCCAACAAGTAACCATGTTCCAACAAGGAACAACATCTCCATGTTCCAACAAGGAACACACTTCAATCTTCACCTGCAACTAACAACGCTATAAGAGGGGCTGAGCAAAGCGGTAACATAGCCAAACAACGGTTTGCATAGGAAAGGTGTCAAAAGTTAGGGGTTTGACATGGCAATTTGGGAGGCTGACAAGCAAAAGGTAGGCATCGTAGCATTGGCATAGCAAAAGAGCGAGCAAACTAGCATAGCAAAGATAGTAGTGATTTCGAGGGTATGGTCATCTTGCCTGAAATCCCGCAAGGAAGAAGAACGATTCCATGAAGAAGACAAACGGACGAAGTCGAACGGATCCTCACAACTCCGGAACGGAACCGAGGCTAACGAGAGAAACAACCCGGAAAGAAACAAACAACATAGTAAACAACCATCACATAAACGTGGCATGATGCGCAAACAAGTATGATGCATGTCCGGTTTAATGAGGCATGGCATGGCATGGCAAAGTGCACAAGCAATCCTACAAATTAAGTGGAGCTCAATATGCAACGGTGCATATTGATGAAACACCACGACAAGTTATTTAGTTCGATCTCGTTTAGGCTACCCAACAATATTAAATGTTGATTAACATGGCAAGGGGTGAAGCATAACAAAACTACCTAACTAGGCAAGTTTAAATGAGGCCGGAACAACAAACAACAAGTCCGGAAAAACCTCATATGCAAATTATGAATTTGCTACTGTTCTGCCCTAAACACAATTTTAATGTTGTTAAACAGGAAAATAAAGTGGACCATGTTAAACTAGACATTTTTCCACCCCATTTACATATAAAGTTTATTAAATTCGGAGTTACGGTTATTTAGTTATGAATTAAATCATTTTAGCATGGCATTTAAGCAAATTTAATCAAACAACATTTTAAACATCTTAAACATGGATGAAAGTGACATATTATGAAACTAGATGAAAAACTAAGCATTTTACATATATAAGTTGTTTTAATCCGATGCACGGTTGTGGAGTTATTAAATGCATGAAGATGAGGGTGCAATCTGCAATCTGCAATTCCTTGGAAATTAGGAAATTCCTGAACAAAAAAAAAAGCAGACGGGCGATAATAGCAAAACGACGCCGGGCGCGGGATAGAGAGGCGACGCCACCTTGCGGCCTAGAGGGCGGCTCGGTGTTGGGCTGGGCAGCGAGAGGCATGGAGCCGGCTTATGGGTGGCCTTATTTTGGGCGGGGCCTGAGCGGCGCCAGAGGAGCAGCTCCTCTGCTCCCTCCCGAGCACGGTTCATGGCGGCGGCGGTGGTTGACCTCGCCGGATCCGCCGGGAGGAGCGGCGGCGACGCTGGCCGAAGCGGCGGACGGCGCGGCCGATGGGGCTGGGCGGCGGCGCGCGAGCATGGAGGCGGCGAAGCGAATCAAGCGGGCGGCGGCCGCAGAGGACGGGTCGGGCGGCAGCGAAGCGGCACGGAGGCCGAGGCCGGCGGGATCGGGCGGCGCTGCGCGAGGCGCGGCGGCTCGCGCGGGGAACGGCGGCGGCTGGGCGCGACGGCGGGCATGGCGGCGGCGGGCACGCTGGCGAGCAGGGCGCCAGCGGCGGCGGCGCGGCGGCGGCGCGCGAGCGGCGCGGCGGCGCGCGGCGCGCGGCGGGCGGCGCGGCGCAGCTGCGGGCGGCGGCCGCATGCATGGCACGGCAGCGCGGGGACGGGCGGCGCTACGCTGCGGAAGCCGTTGACGCGGGCGGCGCTGATGACGTGGCAGGCCGGATTGGCGGGTGACGCGTCCGGCGGACGGTCCGGCGCGGGCGACGCGCGTCCGCGCGGCGCGAGGGGAAAAATAGGGTTTCGGGGAAAATCATCCGGATTTGGAATGGGGGTGTATAAATAGGCATAGAGGGAGCTAGGAGAGTCCAAATGAGGTGTGGTTTTCGGCCACGCGATCGTGATCGAACGACCGAGAGCATGGAGGGGAGTTTGCTGGGCTTTGGGCCACTTTGGAAGGGGTGTTGGGCTGGAAACAAAAGAGGCTTTCACGGTTACCCGGTTAACCGTTGGAGTACCAAACGACCTCCAAATGGCACGAAACTTGACAGGCGGTCTACCGGTGCTATACCAAGGCCGCTTGGCAAACCTTGGTCCATTCCGAGAAAGTTTAATACCCGCACACAAAAAGAGGGAAGAAGGGAACACCGGAGGACAAAGGAGTACCGGATTGCAAAACGGACAACGGGGAAAAGGCTCGGATGCATGAGACGAACATGTATGCAAAATGAAATGCACATGATGACATGATATGAAATGCATATGATGACATGGCAAATGCAACACGCAAGCAAATGACATGGCAAAGACGGCGAATAACTGGCGGACACCTGGCGCATCGGATCCGGGGCGTTACAACACTCCACCACTACGAGAGGATCTCGTCCCGAGATCTTGAATGGCACCGGAGAGAAAACGAAAGAGGAAGAGAAGAGGTAAAACTAAGTTGCTTCTTTGACGAACGAGTGAAACATGAACCTTGAGAGGTTGAGCAATTTAGAAGAAAGAGTATAACAGAGATGAACGAGATTGCAAAACAATCCGTTAGAAAAGAGGAACAAGGAGTATGATGAAAATCAAGAGGTTTAGTGATAAGATAGATATTGAAACCACTCCGGTTAAAACTAGATAGAGAAGGAAGAATGATATAATTTGGGCAGCACTCCGGTAGAAGAAGAAGGAAAACTTGATAGGATGAGAAGAACTTGAAGAGATGACACAACACTCTGGATAAATGGGTAAGCATGAAAAGAACACAATCCTCACAATTGGAGATGAATAGTGAAAAGAGCAACATCACAATGCCTCCGGAAGAAAGAATAGAAGTTAGGCCGTTGGGATAAAGGGACGGAGGAGAAAATGAAATCTTCTGCCAGAAATGAACTTGGAACGCATCCTTGCAAAGAAGAATAGAACGGAGTTGTTGGAAAATCAACAACGAGAAGCACAAGCTTGTTGTGGGCTTATGGAAAACATCTCAAAATTATGAGGTGAGCTTCTGCCACCAACGGAAACAAATGATTGGATTGATATCAACAAGGAGACGAGAAACTTATTTCACCGGGAGGACAAATGAAGAACTTGGGTCATTTATAAGCACCATAAATAGCAACAATCCTTAGGGAAAGCTTTAGGTGAAATATAACCCAAAATACCTCCAACAAAGGGGTTGATGGATTTAAAATACCTCATTCTTGACAACAAGTGAATCACGAAGGGATATTGTCAAGAGTGACATAACACCACCTCAAAAGATAAGATAGAAAGAATTGCACTTCGGATGCAAGATGAAGAATGCTTGTATTCCTCAAAACAAAACATGTGTTGGGCACAAGGTTTATTTTAGAGTATAGCTTGACGGATCTTAACTTCAAGAGAAATCTTGAAGAACCATTGAAGAATGAAGAGAATCCTTGATGAACCATCATGTAGAGCCTCCATGAAGAACTCTGGTAAACAGAAGGGTGATAGAAAGAAAGAGAAGTTGAAAACACAAGGTGAAGCCTTGCAATTATTTAGATGGAGTATCGCGACAATTAGAGCTTGGAACTCCGGGAAAAAGAGAAGATGAAACAAATGAAACCGAGAATTACTTCATCATGAACAATCTCCGGAAGAAAAGAATTAATCACTTGGATGAAACAAGAACAAGAATTATGTTATGCGTATCCTTCACCAATTAAATTGATGACAATCAACGGATTTGGCATACTACTTATTCTCGTAGAAAGGATTAAGAGAGATATGACAAAACTTGAGAAGGTCTTCAACGAACCACCGGTAGGATTGGAACAACAAATGAATTGATATGATGAGCAAGGAAGAGAGATCTTGACCAAACCACCGTAAGAATTGAAAATGATCGAAGTAGGGGTGCATCACCGGTAAGAATTAGCAAATGAACGAAGGTGCTTGAGACAAACTAGATACATGAAAACAAAGAGATCAAGAACTGATTAGAGGATATTCGATTGATGCACCGGCAAGATAGGAGAATGATAACTGACAGCTGAGAATGAATAAACCTGAATTGATGGACTCCGGATGACAAACTAAGAAGACTCTTGAATATCTCCTGATGGGTGAAAAAGATTCTCACAATCGAAAACAATTATGAGAGGATGGCAACAAGCTAGAACCACGCATCTTGAAGAGAATAGAGCAAGATTAAAGAGAAACTCTTCTTCGGTCTTCAAATGATGAGAATGACAACGAGAAACACCACCAAGAATTATTGAGGCACACCGGTAGAATCAAAAGCGAAGAGGTTGAGCCAACTATGAAAAGAATTTGAAAGATCTTGGAGAAAAGCATTTGAGTGATGATAACTCATTCTTACGTCAAACTTGGAGAAGAATTTAGGATAGCTCTGGGAAAATAGAAGAGTCAGGTAAGATCCTGGGAAAAGACCTGTGGGTTAGGGCCCACTCAAAAGAAAACACCGTTGAAATGATTGCTTGAAAGGGAGGTTGCACCGGTTGATTTAAATGGCTTGAATGAGATAGCAATCTCGAAAGAGCTTGAACGAATGCAGAGTGGAAACACGAATCTTCGAGATATCTTGAGCACTCCGGAATAACAAACAGCGAGAAGTAGAATGATAATGAGGTGCACCGGTATGAGAAGACATTGAAATGAGGAAAAAGGTATGATCAACAAAACTTGACTTGAATCCACCGGAGAAGAAACAACAATGAAGGATGATGAACTTGAAACTGTTGAGCATCTTCATGGGAAATCACCGGATAAGAACATTGAAAGAAAAGAATGAAGATACTTCACATAAATAAATGGATACTTGATTAAGAAATCTGTGTCCTTGAAGAAAAAGGGTGGGTGGGCGGGAAAAAAAACAAAGGTAACTTGGAGACGGATGAAACAAACACCGTTGAGAAGAAATGATAATTGGTCTTGCTGATGGGAAAAATGATCGGATCCACTTGAAGAGAAACACGCCGGTTGAAAAAGGATTGACATGACAACCTCGATGATCAAGAAGGATTAGTACTCCCATAGAAATATGAGAACACCATTTAGGAAAGGTATGGATTCAACATTTGACATTGCAGCAACTCGAATACCACAACTCAAAACAAAAACAAAGGACTGGCTTGCAGAATAAGCCGGAACAAACATATGATAGAGATTTCGTCCGAAGTTTTCGTGGTGGGGCCTACACGGGCTCAATCAGACAAAGCACCATCATGTACAAGGTAGTGCACATGACATACGGAAGCGTCCCAGTCGGCATAGCCAAGGACTCTTTAAGACACAACGAGACCATCAGAAACCAACCGTGAATAGGCGGACCACTAGACGTCGAACCCCAATTTCATATCATACATCCGCCGGAAAGATATCCTAAGAGCTACTTGAATTCCCACCTATGAAACTCCCAAATTTTCTGGTTATGCAATCTGTGTTGGGGATACAGGGAGCAATAATATCTCACACAAACTAACAATCCCTACATCCAAATTGTATCCATCCGTCAACACATAACCAAGAAACCTTCGAAATCGCTACCTCAACCTTCAAAAGCATCCGTTATACAAGTCATGGCAATACTCCGTACTCACCTCAAGATCAAGGTTAGCGGGTTATCTCACCAACAACTCGCATAAAAGAGATTTTCGATGTCGGCGTATTAAACTCGGTATTCCGAACTGCAACGATAAAATTATGACGACAACACCTCGGAGCTCAACTCCCCGGACACCGCCACAACCCCTAAATGTCGAGGCAACCAAGACAATGTTCTCGCTATAAGAATATCGGAACGATTCCAAGATACCCGCGTGATCCTAAAATTTTTTTTAGTGAAATTTGAGAAGAGAAGAGTCAAAACTCTACGTCAGGATACCTCACAAGAAGGTCGAAGGGACTGGGGAGTAAAAAGAATCCTACTCTCCGATATATAATTCCTAAATGACTCAAAACATTTTTCTAGACACAACTCGGCCACTAAAAACGATCAAGCAGTGGGGGCTCCTAAGGTCGGGGAAGGCTCTGATTACCAACTTATAACACCCTCGATGCGGCTATATCTCCCACGTGTCGAAGCACGACTTAGAGGCATAACCGCATTGAAAGCAATGTCGCAAGTGAGGTAATCTTCACACAACCCATGTAATACATAAGGGAAAAAGATACATAGTTGGCTTACAATCGCCACTTCACACAATTACATGAATAAAGCATTACATCATCCAGATACAATCAAGGTCCGACTACGGAACCAAAATAAAAGAAGAACCCCAAATGCGACAAAGGACCCTGATCGACCCCAACTGGGCTCCACTACTGATCAACTAGAACAAAACAACACAAAGGACAAGATCTTCATCGAGCTCCTCCTTGAGCTTGATTAAGCCACACCGCCGGTAACATAGGCACCGCAAACTGGTTTTGAAGTATCCGTGAGCCACGGGACTCAAAGAATCTCGCACCCGCGAGATCAAGACTATTTAAGCTTATGGGTAAGGTAAGGCATGAGGTGGAGCTGCAGCAAGTTTACTAGCATAAAAGGTGGCTAACATACGCAAATGAGAGCGAGAAGAGAAGGCAAAGCACGGTCGATAAAAGTATGATCAAGAAGTGATCCTATAGCAACCTCGTCAAGCATAACTCCAACATCAGTGTTCACTTCCGGACTCACGGAAAGAGACCATCACGGTAACACACACGGTTGATGTATTTTACTTAAGGTCAACTTCAGTTGTCTACAACCGACATTAACAAATTCCCATCTGCCACATAACCATGGGCACGGCTCTCGAAAGTTTATACCTGCAGGGTGTCCCAACTTAGCCCATGACAAGCTCTCGCGATCATCGAAGGAATAGACCTTCACCCAAGACACTCCGATCGACTCGGTATCCCAGACATCAAGACATTTCGACAATGGTAAAACAAGACCAGCAAAGCCTCCCGCCAGGCCGACAAATCCCGATAGGAGCTGCACATATCTCGTTCTCGTGGCACACCGGATGAGCCAGACGTCGGGTTGGCATAGACCACAGTTGCCCAGGGGGCCGGACATCGCTCAGTTGGACCAACACTCGAAGGAGCACCGCCCGGGGTTAAAATAAAGATGACCCTCGGGCTCCGAAACCCAAGGGAAGAAAAGGGCTAGGTGAGGCAAATGGTAAAAGGCAATGTTGGGCCTTGCTGGACGAAGTTTTATTCAAAGCGAACCGTCAGGGGTCCCATAAATCACCCGACCGCGTAAGGGACGCAAAATCCGGGAACATAACACCGGTATGACGGAAACTAGGGCGGCAAGAGTGGAACAAAACACTGCATAAGGCCGAGCCTTCCACCCTTTACCAAATATATAGATGCATTAATAATATAAGATATATTGTGATATCCCAACAAGTAACCATGTTCCAACAAGGAACAACATCTCCATGTTCCAACAAGGAACACACTTCAATCTTCACCTGCAACTAACAACGCTATAAGAGGGGCTGAGCAAAGCGGTAACATAGCCAAACAACGGTTTGCATAGGAAAGGTGTCAAAAGTTAGGGGTTTGACATGGCAATTTGGGAGGCCGACAAGCAAAAGGTAGGCATCGTAGCATTGGCATAGCAAAAGAGCGAGCAAACTAGCATAGCAAAGATAGTAGTGATTTCGAGGGTATGGTCATCTTGCCTGAAATCCCGCAAGGAAGAAGAACGATTCCATGAAGAAGACAAACGGACGAAGTCGAACGGATCCTCACAACTCCGGAACGGAACCGAGGCTAACGAGAGAAACAACCCGGAAAGAAACAAACAACATAGTAAACAACCATCACATAAATGTGGCATGATGCGCAAACAAGTATGATGCATGTCCGGTTTAATGAGGCATGGCATGGCATGGCAAAGTGCACAAGCAATCCTACAAATTAAGTGGAGCTCAATATGCAACGGTGCATATTGATGAAACACCACGACAAGTTATTTAGTTCGATCTCATTTAGGCTACCCAACAATATTAAATGTTGATTAACATGGCAAGGGGTGAAGCATAACAAAACTACCTAACTAGGCAAGTTTAAATGAGGCCGGAACAACAAACAACAAGTCCGGAAAAACCTCATATGCAAATTATGAATTTGCTACTGTTCTGCCCTAAACACAATTTTAATGTTGTTAAACAGGAAAATAAAGTGGACCATGTTAAACTAGACATTTTTCCACCCCATTTACATATAAAGTTTATTAAATTCGGAGTTACGGTTATTTAGTTATGAATTAAATCATTTTAGCATGGCATTTAAGCAAATTTAATCAAACAACATTTTAAACATCTTAAACATGGATGAAAGTGACATATTATGAAACTAGATGAAAAACTAAGCATTTTACATATATAAGTTGTTTTAATCCGATGCACGGTTGTGGAGTTATTAAATGCATGAAGATGAGGGTGCAATCTGCAAATCTGCCAATTCCTTGGAAATTAGGAAATTCCCAGAACAAAAAAAAAACGGACGGGCGCATAATAGCAAAACGACGCTCGGGGCGCGGGATAGAGAGGCGACGCTCACCTTGCGGCCTAGAGGGCCGGCTCGGTGTTGGCCGGGCAGCAGGAGGCATGGAGCCGGCTTGCGGGTGGCGCGGTCTTTGGCCCGGGGCCCACGAACGGCGCACAGAGGAGCAGCTCCTCTGCTCCCTCCCGAGCACGGTTCATGGCGGCGGCGGTGGTTGACCTCGCCGGATCCGCCGGGAGGAGCGGCCGGCGACGCGGCCGAAAGCGGCGGACGGCGCGGCCTTGATGGGCTGGGCTTAGGCGCTGCGCCATGAGCATGGAGGCGGCGAAGCGAACTGGCCGCGGCGGCGGCAGCAGAGCACGGTCGGGACGGCAGCGAAGCAGCACGGAGGCCGAGGCCGGCGAGGGCGGGGCCTTGCGAGGCGCGGGCGGCTTCGCGGCGGGGAACGGCGGCGGCCTTCGCGATGGCATGGCGGCGGCGGGCACGCCGGCCTAGGGCGGCCGGCGGGCGGGGCGGGCGGCGCGGCGCGGCGCCAGCGGCGCCGGCGCAGCGGCGGCGGCGGCGGCGGCGCGCGCGCTGGCTGCTGCTGCGCGGTTTCGGCGGCCACGGCGCGGCGGACGGCGGCGCCACGCGGCGGAAGCTGGTTGACGCGGGCGGCGCCGATGACGTGGCAGCCGGATTGGCGGGGTGACGCGTCCGGCGGACGTGTCCGGCGCGGGCGGACGCGTCCGGCGCGGCGCGGAGGGGAAAAATAGGGTTTCGGGGGAAAATCATCCGGGATTTGGAATGGGGGGGTGTATAAATAGGCATAGAGGGAGCTAGGAGAGTCCAAATGAGGTGTGGTTTTCGGCCACGCGATCGTGATCGAACGACCGAGAGCATGGAGGGGAGTTTGCTGGGCTTTGGGCCACTTTGGAAGGGGTGTTGGGCTGGAAACAAAAGAGGCTTTCACGGTTACCCGGTTAACCGTTGGAGTACCAAACGACCTCCAAATGGCACGAAACTTGACAGGCGGTCTACCGGTGCTATACCAAGGCCGCTTGGCAAACCTCGGTCCATTCCGAGAAAGTTTAATACCCGCACACGAAAAGAGGGAAGAAGGGAACACCGGAGGACAAAGGAGTACCGGATTGCAAAACGGACAACGGGGAAAAGGCTCGGATGCATGAGACGAACATGTATGCAAAATGAAATGCACATGATGACATGATATGAAATGCATATGATGACATGGCAAATGCAACACGCAAGCAAATGACATGGCAAAGACGGCGAATAACTGGCGGACACCTGGCGCATCGGATCCGGGGCGTTACAAAGCTTTTTCACATAAGCATCGCATCCCCAAACTTTAAGAAACGACAACTTTGGTTTCTTGCCAAACCACAGTTCATAAGGTGTCGTCTCAACGGATTTCGACGGTGTTCTATTCAGTGTGAATGCAGCCGTCTCTAGAGCATAACCCCAAAATGATAGCGGTAAATCTGTAAGAGACATCATAGATCGCACCATATCTAGTAAAGTACGATTACGACGTTCGGACACACCATTACTGTTGTGGTGTTTGGTGGCGTAAGTTGCGAAACTATTCGCATTGTTTTAAATGTAGACCAAACTCGTAACTCAAATATTCACCTCCACGATCAGATCGTAGAAACTTAATTTTCTTGTTACGATGATTTTCAACTTCACTCTGAAATTCTTTGAACTTTTCAAATGTTTCAGACTTATGTTTCATTAAGTAGATATACCCATATCTGCTTAAGTCATCTGTGAAGGTGAGAAAATAACGATATCCGCCACGAGCCTCAACATTCATCGGTCCACATACATCTCAGATGTATGATTTCCAACAAATCTGTTGCTCTCTCCATAGTACGGAGAACGGTGTTCTAGTCATCTTGCCCATGAGGCACGGTTCATAAGTGCCAAGTGATTCATAATCAAGTGACTCCAAAAGTCCATCAAGATGGAGTTTCTTCATGCGCTTTATACCGATATGACCTAAACGGCAATTGCCACAAATAAGTTGCACTATCATTATCAACTCTGCATCTTTTGGCTTCAACATTATGAATATGTGTATCACTACTATCGAGATTCAACAAAAATAGACCATTCCTCAAGTGTGCATGACCATAAAAGATATTACTCATATAAATAGAACAACCATTATTCTCTGATTTAAATGAATAACCGTCTCGCATCAAACAAGATCCAGATATAATGTTCATGCTCAACGCAGGCACCAAATAACAATTATTTAGGTCTAAAACTAATCCCGAAGGTAGATGTAGAGGTAGCGTGCCGACCGCGATCACATCGACTTTGGAACCATTTCCCACGCCAAGCATCGTCACCTCGTCCTTTGCCGAGTTCGCAATCCGTAGTCATTGTTTGAGTTGCAAATATTAGCAATGAACCAAGATCAAATACCAGTGCTACTACGAGCTCTAGTAAGGTACACATCAATAACATGTATATCACATATACCTTTGTTCACCTTGCCATCCTTCTTATCCGCCAAATACTTGGGGCAGTTCCGCTTCAAATGACGATCGCTTCTGTAGAAGCACTCGCCTTTGCTTAGGTCCGACTTGGGTTTCTTCTCCCGAGCAGAACTTGCTTGCTGTTCTTCTTGAAGTTCCCTTCTTCTTCCCTTTACCTTTCTTCTTGAAACTAGTGGTCTTATTGACCATCAACACTTGATGCTCCTTCTTGATTTCTACCTCCGCAGCCTTTAGCATTGCGAAGAGCTCGAGCATAGTCTTTACTAACCCTTGCATATTATAGTTCATCACGAAGCCTTTGTAGCTTGGTGGCGGTGATTGAAGAATTCATCAATGACACAATCATCCGGAAGATTAACTCCCAATTGCGTCAAGTGATTGTAGTACCCGCACATTCCGAGTATATGCTCACTAATGTAACTATTCTCCTCCATCTTGCAGCTATAGAACTTATTGGAGACTTCATATCTCTCAATCCGGGCATTGTGTTGGAATATTAACTTCAACTCCTGGAACATCTCATATGCTCCATGACGTTCAAAACGTCGTTGAAGTCCCGGTTCTAAGCCGTAAAGCATGGCACATCGAACTATAGAGTAGTCATCAGCTTTGCTCGCCAGACGTTCTTAACGCCGTCGGTTAGCATCGGCAGAAGAGTTCGCACCTAGCGGTGCATCCAGGGCGTAACTCTTACAGGCAGCAATGAGGATGATCCTCAAATTACGGACCCAATCCGTGTAATTGCTACCATCATCTTTCAACTTTGCTTTCTCAAGGAACGCATTAAAATTCAACGGAACAACAAAGACGAGCCATCTATCTACAATCAAGCATAAACAAGCAAGATACTATCAGTACTAAGTTCATGATAAATTTAAGTTCAATTAATCATATTACTAAAGAACTCCCACTTAGAAAGACATCTCTAGTCATCCAAGTGATCACGTGATCCAAATCAACTAAACCATAACCGATCATCACGTGAAATGGAGTAGTTTTCAATGGTGAACATCTTATGTTGATCATATCTACTATATGATTCACGCCGACCTTCGGTCTCCGTGTTCGAGGCCATATCTGCATATGCTAGGCTCGTCAAGTATAACCCGAGTATTCTGCGTGCAAAACTGGCTTGCACCCGTTGTAGATGGACGAGAGCTTATCACACCCGATCATCACGTGGTGTCCAGGCACGACGAACTTTGGCAACGGTGCATACTCGGGAGAACACTTCTTGATAATTTAGTGAGAGATCATCTTATAATGCTACCGTCAATCAAAGCAAGATAAGATGCATAAAAGGATAAACATCACATGCAAATCAATATAAGTGATATGATATGGTCATCATCATCTTGTGCTTCGTGATCTTCATCTCCGAGCACCACCATGATCACCATCGCCACCGGCGCGACACCTTGATCTCCATCGTAGCATCGTTGTCGTCTCGCCAAACTTATGCTTCTCGACTATCGCTACCGCTTAGTGATAAAGTAAAGCATTACAGTAGCGATTGCATTGCATACAATAAAGCGACAACCATATGGCTCCTGCCATTGCCGATAACCGGTTACAAAACATGATCATCTCATACAATAAAATATAGCATCACGTCTTGACCATATCACATCACAACATGCCCTGCAAAAACAAGTTAGACGTCCTCTACTTTGTTGTTGCAAATTTTACGTGGCTGCTACGGGCTTAAGCAAGAACTAGTCTCACCTCGCGCATCAAAACCACAACGATACTTCGTCAAATAGACTCCGTTTAACCTTCTCAAGGACCGGGCGTAGCCACACTTGGTTCAACTAAAGTGAGAGAGAGGCACCCACCAGTCACCTTTAAGCAACGAGTGCTCGCAGCGGTGAAACCAGTCTCGCGTAAGCGTACGCGTAATGTCGGTCTGGGCCGCTTCATCTCACAATACCGCTGAACCAAAGTATGACATGCTGGTAGGTAGTATGACTTGTATCGCCCACAACTCACTTGTGTTCTACTCGTGCAAAACATCAAACCATAAAACCTAGGCTCGGATGCCACCGTTGGGGAACGTAGTAATTTCAAAAATTTCCTACGCACACGCAAGATCATGGTGATGCATAGCAACGAGAGGGAGAGTGTTGTCTCGTACCCTCGTAGACCCGGCGAAGCGATCACAACGTAGAGGAAGTAGTCGACGTTCTCCTCGCGATCCGACCGATCCGGCGCCGTTACTCGGCGCCCCCAGTTCTTGACACACGTACAGCTCGATGGCGTCCCTCGTACTCGATCCAGCCGAGTGTCGAGGGAGAGTTCCGTCGACGACGGCGTGGTGACGATCTTGATGTTTCACGGCGCAGGCTTCGCTTAAGCTTCGCGACAGTATGACCGAGGTGGAATATGGTGGAAGGGGGCACCGCACACGGCTAAGGAACGATCCGTAGATCAATACTTGTGTGTCATGGGGTGCCCCCTGCCCCCGTATATAAAGGAGGGAGGGGGGAGGCCGACCAGCCTAGAGAGGGCGCTCCGGGAGGAGTCCTACTCCTACTGGGAGTAGGACTCCCCTTTCCTAGTTGGATTAGGTTTGGGGGAGGAGAGGAGGGCGCCCCCCCCCCTCCTTGTCCTATTCGGACTGGGGGAGAGGGCTGCCACCCCTTGGCCGGCCCTCCTCTTCTCCCTCGAGGCCCACCAAGGCCCATTTACCCCGGGGTTCCGTAACCTCCGGTACTCGGTAAATTCTGTTTTCACCCGAACCATTCGAACTCCAAACATAGGCTTCCAATATATCAATCTTTATGTCTCGACCATTTCGAGACTCCTCGTCATGTCCGTGATCACATCCGGGACTCGAACTTCTTCGGTACATCAAAATACATAAACTCATAATAACCATCATCGAAACCTTAAGCGTGCGGACCCTACGGTTCGAGAACAATGTAGACATGACCTAGAACTATTCACGGTCAATAACCAACAGCGGGACCTGGTGCCCATATTGGTTCCTACATGTTCTACGAAGATCTTTGTCGGTCGGACCGCATAACAACATACGTTGTTCCTTTGTCACCGGTATGTTACTTGCCCAAGATTCGATCGTCGGTATCCAATACCTAGTTCAATCTCGTTGCGGCAAGTCTCTTTACTCGCTTCAGTAATACATCATCTCACAACTAACTCATTAGTTGTAGTGCTTGCAAGGCTTCGATGATGTGTATTACCGAGAGGGCCCAGAGATACCTCTCCGACAATCGGAGTGACAAAACCTAATCTCGAATACGCCAACCCAACATCCGCCTTTGGAGACACCTGTAGTACTCCTTTATAATCACCCGATTCGTTGTGACGTTTGGTAGCACCAAAGTGTTCCTCCGCAAACGGAGTTGCATAATCTCATAGTTACAGAACATGTATATGTCATGGATAAAAGCAAGAGCAACATACTAAACGATCGTGTGCTAAGCTAAGGGAATGGGTCATGTCAATCGATCATTCTACTAATGATGTGACCTTGTTAATCAAATAACAACTCTTTGTTCATGGTTAGGAAACATAACCATCTTTGATTAACAAGCTAGTCTAGTAGAGGCATACTAGTGACATATTGTTTTGTCTATGCATTCACACATGTATCATGTTTCCGGTTAATACAATTCTAGCATGAATGATAAACATTTATCATGAAATAAGGAAATAAATAATAACTTTATTATTGCCTCTAGGGCATATTTCCTTTACAATGAGCATTGAGGCTCGCGGAGGATATCGTTATGTTCTCACTCTCACTGATGACTTGAGTAGATATGGGTATGTCTACTTAATGAAACACAAGTCTGAGACCTTTGAAAAGTTCAAGGAATTTCAGAATGAAGTAGAAAATCAACGTGACCGAAAAATAAAGTTCCTACGATCAGATCGTGGAGGAGAATACTTAAGTCACGAATTTGGCACACACTTAAGGAAATGTGGAATCGTTTCACAACTCACGCCGCCTGGAACACCTCAGCGAAACGGTGTGTCCGAACGTCGTAATCGCACTCTATTGGATATGGTGCGATCTATGATGTCTCTTACCGATTTACCGCTATCATTTTGGGGATACGCTCTAGAGACAGCTACATTCACTTTAAATAGGGCACCGTCTAAATCCGTTGAGACGACACCATATGAATTGTGGTTTGGGAAGAAACCTAAGTTGTCGTTTCTAAAAGTTTAGGGATGTGATGCTTATGTCAAGAAACTTCAACCTGAAAAGCTCGAACCCAAGTCGGAAAAATGCGTCTTCATAGGATACCCTAAGGAAACTGTCGGGTATACCTTCTACTTAAGATCCGAGGGCAAGATCTTTGTTGCCAAGAACGGATGCTTTCTGGAAAAAGAGTTTCTCTCGAAAGAAGTAAGTGGGAGGAAAGTAGAACTCAATGAAGTACTACCTCTCGAATGGGAAAGTGGTGCAACTCAGGAAAATGTTCCTGTGATGCCCACACCAACTGAAGAGGAAAACAATGATGATGATCAAGGTACTTGGATCAAGTTGCTCTTGAACTTGGGGTCCACAAGGACACGTTCCGCACCAGAGTGGTACGGCAACCCTGTCCTGGAAATCATGTTGTTAGACAACGGTGAACCTTCGAACTATGAAGAAGCGATGGCGGGCCCAGATTCCAACAAATGGCTTGAAGCCATGAAATCCGAGATAGAATCCATGTATGAAAACAAAGTATGGACTTTGACAGACTTGCCCGATGATCGGCGAGCGATAGAAAACAAATGGATTTTTAAGAAGAAGACGGACGCGGATGGTAATGTTACCATTTATAAAGATCGACTTGTCGCTAAGGGTTATCGACAAGTTCAAGGGATTGACTACTGACGAGACATTCTCTCCGTGGCGAAGTGAAGTCCGTCCGAATCATGTTAGCAATTGCCGCATACTATGATTATGAGATATGGCGATGGACGTCAAAACGGCATTCCTTAACGGACATCTTAAGGAAGAGTTGTATATGATACAGCCGGAAGGTTTTGTCGATCCTAAGAACGCTAACAAAGTATGCAAGCTCCAAAGAATCCATTTATGGACTGGTGCAAGCATCTCGGAGTTGGAACATTCGCTTTGATGAGATGATCAAAGCGTTTGGGTTTCTGAGACTTATGGAGAAGCTGCGTTTACAAGAAAGTGAGTGGGAGCTCTGTAGCATTTCTCATATTATATGTAGATGGCATACTCTTGATGGGAAATGATATAGTACTTCTGGACAGCATTAAGGCCTACTTGAATAAGTGTTTTTCAATGAAGGACCTTGGAGAAGCTGCTTATATATTAGGCATCAAGATCTATAGAGATAGATCGAGACGCCTCATAGGTCTTTCACAAAGCACATACCTTGATAAGATTTTGAAGAAGTTCAAAATGGATCAGTCCAAGAAGGGGTTCTGCCTATGTTACAAGGTGTGAGATTGAGCTCGGCTCGGTCCCGACCACGGCAAAAGATAAAGAAGAGATGAGTGTCATCCCTATGCTTCACCATAGGATCCATTATGTATGCCATGCTGTGTACTGACTGATGTAAACCTTGCCGTGAGTTTGGTAGCAAGGTACCAAAGTAATCCCGGCAAGGAACACCGGACAGCGGTCAAGAATATCTGAAGTACCGAAAAGAACAAAGGACATGTTTCGCGTTTATGGAGGTGACGAAGAGCTCGTCGTAAGGGTTACGTCGATGCTAGCTTCGACACGATCTGATGACTCTAAGTCACAAACCGGATACATGTATATGTTGAATGGTGGAGCGATGGCTGGTGCAACTGCAAGCACAATGTCGTGGCGGGATCTACATGTGAAGCGGAGTACATGGCAGCCTCGGAGGCAGCGCATGAAGCGATTTGGGTGAAGGAGTTCATCACCGACCTAGGAGTCATATCCAATGCGTTGGGGCGATCAAACTCTTCTGTGACAACACCGGAGCTATTGCCCTAGCCAAGGAGCCGGGTTTCACAAGAAGACCGAGCACATCAAGCGTCGTTTCAACTCCATCCGTGAAAATGTTCAAGATGGAGACATAGATATTTGCAAAGTACATACGGATCTGAATGTCGCAGATCCGTTGACTAAACTTCTCTCTCATGAGCAAAACATGATCAACACGTAACTCTATGGGTGTTCGATTCATCACAATGTAACTAGATTAGTGACTCTAGTGCAAGTGGGAGACTGTTGGAAATATGCCCTAGAGGCAATAATAAAAGTATTATTATATTTCATTGTTCATGATAATTATGCATTATTCATGCTATAAGCGTATTATCCGGAAATCGTAATACACGTGTGAATACATAGACCACAATATGTCCCTAGTGAGCCTCTAGTTGACTAGCTCGTTGTGATCAACAGATAGTCATGGTTTCCTGGCTATGGACATTCGATGTCGTTGATAACGGGATCACATCATTAGGAGAATGATGTGATGGACAAGACCCAATCCTAAGCATAGCACAAAGATCGTGTAGTTCGTTTGCTAGAGCTTTTTCAATGTCAAGTATCTCTTCCTTTGACCATGAGATCGTGTAACTCCCGGATACCGTAGGAGTTCTTTGGGTGTATCAAACGTCACAACGTAACTGGGTGACTACAAAAGGTGCACTACAGGTATCTCCGAAAGTGTCTGTTGGGTTGACACGGATCGAGACTGGGATTTGTCACTCCGTATGACGGAGAGGTATCTCTGGGCCCACTCGGTAATGCATCATCATAATGAGCTCAAATTGACCAAGTGGTTGGTCACGGGATCATGCATTACGGTACGAGTAAAGTGACTTGCCGGTAACGGGACTGAACAAGGTATTGGGATACCGACGATCGAGTCTCGGGCAAGTAACGTACCGATTGACAAAGGGAATTGTATACGGGGTTGTTTAATCTTCGACATCGTGGTTCATCCGATGAAATCATCGAGGAGCATGTGGGAGCCAACATGGGTATCCAGATCCCGCTGTTGGTTATTGCCCGAGAGTCGTCTCGGTCATGTCTGCGTGTCTCCCGAACCCGTAGGG
Organism: Aegilops speltoides; assembly: GCA_021437245.1. Lineage (NCBI taxonomy): Eukaryota > Viridiplantae > Streptophyta > Magnoliopsida > Poales > Poaceae > Aegilops > Aegilops speltoides. The sequence continues at coordinate 103,109,813 of CM038142.1, forward strand.
TCTACACACTTAAGGTTCGGTGATGCTAGGGTTGTATGAATATGAGTATGTGGCATACCGAATGTTGTTCGGAGTCCCCGATGAGATCCCGGGCGTCACGAGGAGTTTCGGAATGGTCCGGAGGTAAAGAATAATATATAGGAAGTGGTATTTCGGCCATCGGGAAAGTTTCGGGGTCTCCCGGTAATGTACCGGGACCACCGGAAGGGTCCCGGGGGTCCACCGGGTGGGGCCACCCATCCGGAGGGCCCCATGGGCTGGCGTGGGAGGAGCCAGCCCATAGTGGGCTGGTGCGCCCCTAGGCCCATCCTGCGCCTAGGGTTGAAACCCAGGGTGGGGCGCACCACATGCCTTGGGGGCACTCCTCCCCTTGGCCGCCGCCCCTTAGGAGATTCAATCTCCCGGGGCTGCGCCCCCACAGGGGCCTATATAAGGAGGGCAGGGGAGGCAGCCGCACCAGGTGCTTTGGCGCCTCCTCCCCTGCTACACCTCGTCTTCCTCTCGTGAGTCGCTTGGCGAAGCCTGTTGGAGTCTCTTCAGATCCACCACCATGCCGTCGTCTTCCGATCATCATCAACCTCTCCTTCCCCCTTGCTGGATCAAGAAGGAGGAGACGTCTCCTGTCCCGTACGTGTGTTGAACGCGGAGGTGTTGTCCGTTCAGCACTTGGACATCGGTGATCTGAATCACATCGAGTAGGACTCCATCATCACCATCCCCTTGAAAGCTTCCGCACGCGATCTACAAGTGGTATGTAGATGCAAACTCACTCCCTTGACTCGTTGCTTAGATGAACTCAAAGATGGATCTTGGTGAAACCGTAGGAAAAATTTTAATTTTCTGCAACGTTCCCCAACACGCAGCAGCCGCCCGGCGCAACACCCGCAGCAGCCACCGCCGGTCAGCTCCGGCCCCGCATCGACCGGGCCTGCGGGAGTTCCGCTCCACCAAGTCTGGTTCCCGTCCTCGTCGTCCCCTCTACCGGCTTGGTCGACCGAGTCGTCGTCTCAGCCGGTCTACACGATGGCCTCGAGACCGCCGCACGTGTCGTCACAGCAGGCGCAGTACGGCGGATCCTCCAGTTCCGTGGGTCCCTACATTGGCCTCGATGCGACGTAGTTCCAGGGGGGGTCTGTGATCACCGACCCAGCGCTGCTGCTCCGCACCGCTGAGCCGTACTCCCACGACGGTCATACCGAGACGGCACCGTACCCCCACGGGGGCCATACCCAAATGGCGCTGCGCTTCGCCAAGCTCGCCTTCGCCCTCTCAACTGGCTATCAGTGTGGACAGTTCTTCCGGGGGCAACGTACGCTCGCGTCGGACCACACCTGGCGCTTCATATCACCTCCGAGGCGTCGCACAAACTTGGTATTACGCTCTCGAGCAGGACGAGGGCGGCATGCCTCCATGGGAGCATTTTCGCGAGCTCTGCCTCCTTCGCTTCGGGCCGCCGATACGTGGGAACCGGCTGGCGGAGTTGGACCGTCTTCCCTTCACCTCTACGGTGCAGGACTTCACCGAGCGCTTTCAGGCCCTGGCGTGCCACGCGCCCAGCGTGACGGCTTATCACCGGGCTGAGCTCTTCGTCGGCGGTCTGCCGGATCATATCCGCGTGGACGTGGAGCTGCAGGGAATCCAAGACCTCCAGACGGCCATGTACTACGCCCGCGCGTTCGAGCGCCGCGCGGTGGCCATCTAGCAGGCGTCACCGTCCGGGCATTGGCCGCCACCACGCGGACGTCCCCACACAGTGGTCGGCTGCTTTCGAGCATCCGCGGCACCTCGCCGCGACCGCAGCGCGCCCGTTCCGCCGGCTCACCCTAGCCGAGCAATTCGAGCGTCGCCACCAAGGGTTGTGCTTCAACTGCGACGAGCCCTACGTGTCCGGTCACGTCTGTCCGCGACTCCTCTACCTGGAGGCTGCGAACTACATTGAGGAGGACGCCGTTGCCGCCGGGCTTAGCGACCTGCCCGCCCCCGCTGCTGTGGAGGTGTTTGGCGACGGTTGATCACCTCGAGGAGTTCCGTAAGCGCTTCCCTGCCTTCCAGCTCGAGGACGAGCTGTTTGTGCAGGCGGGGAGAAATGTTATGACCGGCATATTAGAGGCTTAGCCCAGTTAGTTGTGGCCCAGTCTACCTTATCGTTATTAGGGGCTTAACCCAATTATCGTTATTAGGGGCTTGGGAGTCAAGTAAACCTCTCTATATAAGGAGAGGAGATGTATCAATCTAATCAAGCAAAGAAGCAATCATATTTGCTCGGCTTTCTTAGGGAACCGAGAGACCTAACCCTAGCCTCCTCCTTCCCTGCGCCATCTCCCTCTCAGCCGCTGCCTCCTCGCGCACGACGGCGCCCAGCCGCCGGCGGCCGCGAGTTCATCCACGACCAGCTCCCTCCTTTCCCTACAACCTCCAGCCTAGACCCGGTAGAACCCTAATTTCTACCAATACCAACGCTCAAAAACTTTTATTTGAAGAGATTGTTTTTGGTCCAACTCCAACATCTTTTTCTTTTCTTTGCCAAGACAACTCCAACATCAAAATACTACTAGCAGTAACTTTCAAATGCCGCACTAGGAACCATTAGCTAGGCACATTATGTTTGCAATCGATCACTTCATCAAACGGATCATAATGTCCAAAAATCGTTTTGACCAAATCATCCAGGTGGCAGCTGGCCATGTTCTCTGTACCTACAAGGTTGTGTTTGTGCTGGAGTCCTCGTGAGCACGAAAGCCTCTCCATGACTCCCTCCGGATTGCAAATTAGGATTCATGCTGCAGGAGGTGTAAATAGCTCCTTTTTCTAAGACCCGCCACAAATAACTCCTTTTCTAACGTAGTTTTTTTGTCATTTGCTATAGCCATTTTTGGCTCAAATTCATAATTAGCTCTTTTTTAGCAAAAAAAAGTCTTTTTTGTAGAATCTGTTAGGGGAGAAAGGAAAATCATGTATGACGCGCGTCGCGTCAAGTTGTCGAGCATTCACACAGTGGTTCACGAGCGAGCAATGATCTGGGCCGGCCGTTTCAGCAATCCCGGTTTTGAGGTTCCCAGCCTTTGTTTTCTCCTATTTTCAGAATCTTCTAGGACGCTCATAAACCAGGTTTTTTCCTTGTATTTTTTTCTTTCTCTCCTTTATTTTTTCGTTCTCTTTTTTCAATTTTGTGTTTTCTTTTTTTTTAGCTCATGTTTTTCAAAAAGTATTCAGAAATGCCAAATATATTCGGAACTTTCAAAAAATGTTCCCGTTTCTAAAAACCAATCATGTTTCCAAAAATTGGTTCGTGTGTCCCAAAAAATGATCATTTTTTCAAAAAATGTTTGCATTATAAAAAATGCTCCTGCTTTCCAAAAAAATCACAAATTCCAAAAAATGTTTGTGATTCCAAATTTATTTAACAATTCCTAAAAATATTCCCATTATAAAAAATTATTCACGTTTTCAAGTTTTGGTAAGAGTTTAAAAAATGTTCCAGTTTTTAAAAATTGTCCATATATTCAACAAAATGTTTGCATTTTTAGAAAATGATTGATTTAAAAAAATGTACACAAAATTTGAAAAGTGTTGCGTTCATTGAACATTCATTTTTGGGGAAAATAGGATTTTTTTAATAAACATGAATTTTTTGTTGAATCCTGATCATTTTTCCAAAAGAGCAAAGAATTTCTGAACTTTTTCAAAATTTCTTTGAAAAATGCAAACAATTTCTGAAAACACGAGCACTTTTTGAATTTGTGAACAAACTTCAGGATTGAGAACATTTTTTTGGAATTTCAAACAAAAATTTAGAAAACACAAAAACCGAAAAAAGAAAATATTTGGATCTGCACTGTTTTTGGTTCTTATATACTTGCGTTGCTATGTATTCGCCAGTGCTTGTTATCTCTACTGGCTAGCATGACTCGCTCGATAGTTGTAGGTCTCGTGTTTGATCCTCGTTAGCGCGTGATTTTTATACGAATGTGTATTCGTTACAGTGCTCGATCGCTCCTCCTGTGGGTTTGTTCGACAATTTGCCGCTTTACAGCAGATAGGAGCTCCCGGGAAAAACTATCATCATTAGCTTTTGCGCCCCCATGTAGTTAATATGAACGAGGAAAGCATATCTATTCCCCTTGAAGAACAAGCCCATATTTGTCCCTGAAGGCTAAGCACAAGGCCATGTATGTCCCTTGAAGGCCATCTCTTCTCACTCTATTTTTGACAACCATTACCCCGGCTGCCTTTCTTTTCCGCAAACCCCTCAATCATGTACTCCAAATACTTTTATATTATGGGATGGAGTGAGTAGTGTTGTTCATCCATCACGCCTGCAGAGCAAACATTTTCTAAAAATCCAAAAAACGTGATGTCGCCAACACCCAATCAAGGATGGTGGATCCTGAATACACTGCTGACACTCAGTGCCCGCATTTTGAAAGCCATACTCCTTTTGCTGCAAAACGTGATGTCAACAGAAACAACAACTCATATGGTACTATTTTACGCGCTCATTCATATACACCAACCTTACTCATGGTGGGGGGACATGGCAAAAATCTATAGTGCTATTTTAGATGTTGCGAGCTGCACCATATGCTCATAAATGTAAGACGGTTTGCCAGTTTAAATTAAACTGCCAAAATATCTTACATTTAGAAACAAAGGTAGTAATCCAGAAGAACTCTTGGAAGCATTTGCTTCGGGTGACAAAAAGATGTTCCTAATGTCAAAAACTTCTGAATTTTTAACTCGTGGAAATGTCCATGCCCTTCTACGCATCTAAACTTTATTGGGAATTTTTTTTTTATGTGGCTTGTGTAACCGAAAAAAAGTACTATGAAAAAGGGCTTTTTAGAGCATTGCCTTGTGTTGTCTTCGCTCCGGGCACAATACGTGTCTTTCTCATGAAACTTTGCAAGCATGTAAAATACACAAACACAAATATATTTTTTACATTCTATCATTTTATTGTTCACAATAGTCCCGCTGGCCGAAAACGCCATCCCCCATGTTTGGCAAGGCAATTCTCAGAATCATGCATGCCGTTGCACATATATTACCGGTCAACATTAGAACGTACTACCGGTCAATACAGAAGGATCTTACCCTCAATCAAAAATAAATTGCCCCATCCGGCAAAAAGAAAATCAAGAATAAAATGCACTGGTGCTGATGCACCGTATGACAGGTGTACGTACGTATGGAGCCTCTCCTCTCGTCCCCGTTGATCTCTCTGCCCGGATCACATGCGAGCTTATCCACTGGCAGGCATGCCACGAGGAGAGAGCGCGCAAGCAAGCATGCATGCATGATTGTGTCAAGCCTATCATGCATACGGGATTCAACAACATTTGAACGGTCTCCCTCCCCTCCCACCTTGCGTCAGGTAGTTTATTCGATCGGGTTTCCCTTAATTAACCGGCCAGCCCCGCTCCCTCGCCAACCCTACCCTACCCTACCCAGTACCAACCCAGGCACCCCATGTAACCAGCAATCCAGCATCATTCTGCACGAAAAGGGATTTCAGTTCAGGTGGATGGATCGACCGGCTCGTCGTGATCCTCCCATGTTATTACCACAGGGCACAGGCTAGCTCGCTCCTACATCACGTAGTGATGATGCCATAACGTGGGCGCGAAACAGAGGTCAAGACAGAGGCGGAGCTGGACCCTGGACGTTGAGACATCAGACATGAAGGAACCGGGAAAGATCGAGACGACAAGGGGCAAAATGCCATGACCGCAAGCAACCTACGCGGCCGTGGAGCCCATGGACGGATGGATATTTGCTCACAGGCAATGCAACTATGCAAGCACAAGCACGCGTGGGGATGGGCTTTTGCGTTGTGGCGATCGATGGTGCTGCTGCCCTGCGGCAAGCGTCGTGTCGCTGTGGCCTACTGCCCCTGCTGCTGCATGCCACAGTGGCCGCCTTGAATGGCATGGCGTCCTGGCCGCGCGCACATGGCGCACGTCCACGACGGGAGACATGCCTACGTATGTGCTGGCCATGCATCGCGTTAGTAGTAGTACGTACCTCTGTTTTTGATCGCTGCGCCAGTTCTTCTGATTGTCTGTATCCGTCTGTGTCCAGATTTGTGTGCCGGTGCCAGCCAGCTGGTTGGTCTTACGAACTGGTATGATATATTATGGTTTTGATCCTTGGCCACGGGGAGTTAATTGCAAGCACCGCGAGCTCATACAATGCTGCACTGTGTGGAGCAGCCCTGTTTGCCCAAAACCGAAAGTTCCTCTGAACGGGGCGGGCGGTTGAGCGTTTGACCGGCGGATACGATCGAGATCGATCGATCAGGTTACACACACCTGCTGTTCAAAGCGAGATCATCAGATTTATCGCAGATGCACCATCAGTCCATTATTGCATGCATTCGTATCGAATTAGTTTAACTGAGCCAACCTCTTGCAGTTGCAGTTGCAGTTGCAGACAGGCACAGTGCAAGGTAACGTAGAATTAATCGGGATGTGACGGGAGAGTGGGCTAGACGAGGCGAGAGAATACACACTGCACTATACCTTGAGACTGAAGACAAGTTAGCGCAGTCGTCGTCGCATTCGGATGGTATACTACTATACAGTATGCACACATGCTCCCACCGGCGGCCGAACCGGGCGACAGACTGAACTTCAGTGCCATAACTGCACCTGCAGTTGGGCCAATGACATGTGGGCCTAACAGACGACTGGCCCACATGTCATTGACCCAACTGCAGGTGCAGTTACGGCACCCAAGCAGCGTCCGGCGACAGAGGAGGAGACGCGGCGTGCGCTGTAACCCGCGTACACCTCTGTAAAGCAGAGCATATGACGCCACGGAACGGAACGCGATGGTCCAAGGAGCCACGGCCAGGCGGTGGTCTCTCCGTTCCTCCTCCTCCAAGAGGCATATTCTATGGCCGGCCGCCGGAAACCACTTGTTTTTGCCTAGCTAGCTGGGGAGGGGCAACCCTTTCTCTGCACCCGGCGGTGGAAGGAAGGCCTTTTGGAAAGCAAATTTGCTGCTCACTGCAGTCCCTCTCGCCTCTGCTGGCTCAGTCTTCACAGATCTTTATCCTCGGTCACCCTTATCCTTCTGACATTCTTGGCCCATACATCCTCCCTTTCTTTACACTTTGCAGTATAGACTCTCCTCTCAAGCCTCTCTCTTTTTCCCCTTTTCCTCCCACTAGTGGACATAACGGACTGTCAGCCTCAAGGGCCCACCAGCAACAAGCAGGAAAAACACAACTATCAAATGTCTCCACGATCAATTGCTTACTTGCTCGCACACAAAAACACCATTGTGTGTGTGTGTGTGTGTGTGCGTGTTTGTGGTCTTTTTATTTTACGGTTACGTAGTAGCAGTGCTCCATCACATGTTGTCGTCCTTAACCCCACCCACCGGCTAAATGCTAATCATTCAGGTTAAATCCCCTAGACAGACAATTATACGCGGGCACTGCCTTGAACAGTGAGCAACCAAGCGCAGTACCGTACGCACTGTACGTGCCATCACGCCGTGTTTAGCCGCAAAAGACGCACGGGGAGGCATCATGGCGCCCAGTGGCGACGCAGCTTTACCGGGTGTTTTCAAACCCAAGCAAGCTTTGCTCGATCTCACCTCCCTTTGACACTAGTCATCGAGTTAAGGACAGCGATAGCATGCATGCAGCTTTAGCCGGCTTGAGCCTTTTCTATGCGTCTGTCTGCCTAATCCGTATTTTTCAAACCCTCCTCTTCTACTCGACCCGAAGAATGATGTAAATTTTACTCGACCCGAAGAATTGTGTAAATTTTACTCGACTCGAAGCTACACATAGGTAATATTGCGTGCGTGCGTGCATTTGTTTTGGTGAGAGAGAATAAAAAACTTTTCTATACAAAAAAAAGACTGAGCAAACATGTACTTATATGTGGGACTGTATCCTGTGCGCCCACTCGTGGTGCTATTGGTGCACCGGATCCTATGAAACATTTTACAATTTTTGAAAAAAAATCTAACATATTGATACAATAATCATTGCATGTTGTCACAAAATTGAAAACAATTCTTGAGATACAATAATCATCTCCCTTTGACACCAGTCGTGGAGTTAAGGACAGCGACCATGCATGCAGCTTTAGCCGGCTAGCTAACTTGAGCCTTTTCTATGCGCCTGTCCGCCTAATCCGTATTTTTGCAACCCTCCTCTTCTACTCGACCCGAAGAATGGTGTAAATTTTACTTGACTCGAAGCTACATATAGGTAGTACTGCGTGCGTGCATGCATTTGTTTTGGTGCGAGCGAATTAAGAGCTTTTTTGTACGCACAAAAAAAAGGGTGCAAAGATGTACTATTATGTGGGAACGTATCCTGTGCACCCATACTTGTGGTGCTACCGGTGCACCAGTGCTGTAGAACATTTTTAAAATCTAAAAAAAGATCTAACACATTGATACAATCATCAACGTATGTTGTCGCAAAAGTCGAAACATTTCTTGAGATACAAAAATGGAATTTTTGACGTCAATGTGATAATGGGTCAAATCTAAAGCCCAACTTATGTTATGCATTATTCAGTGTTGAATTTGTCATTCTTGTTTTACAAGCTATGTTTTGATTTTTGACTTGAAATTTTGTGACAACCAATGCACCAGATATTTTGAACATTTTCGAGTTCTGTGGATAGATGATTATTTCAGAATTTTTTAACATTTTAAAATGTGCACCGCACCACAAGCACCGATGCACCAGATATTCTCCCACTAGTATGTGACATGGAATTAGTAGGTGTAGCAAGAATTTTGATTTCCACGCGCGTGCACAGAATGATTTACGGGGCAATTAAGAATAACCGCCGAGGCGAATCGGCTGATTTGATCTGGTATTCAAAGATCATGATGACAAACACACTGACATTAATACTAATAAAAAAATCTATTTTCCATCAGACAATAAGCAGAGGACAAAATAAGATGGAGGTGGACATGGCATGGTTGGGCAAAGTAAAATGAGGCTTTTTCTCTTCCCTTTTTCAAATGCTCAAATCAATACAGTACCTGCCATTATTCGTGCCGAGAATACTGCATGGTCCAGGTTATAGTAGTAAGAATTAATATAGTACACACCACTAGGCATTTTCTGTTGCTGTCTAACGCGGTGCATGCCAAAGTTTTCACTCGGTTTGGTCTGGTAACAGCTCATCCATCGGCCCGGTGCCGACGAAACAATACTAACTTAATTAATCACCCCGCACAAACCAGCAGCACACCTGCCAAAGCCAAAGCATATGCATGTTCCAAACCAACTGACCACCGTCGCGTTGCACCGATGACAAAATGGATCTGTTACCACCTAACCACGCAGCGAAACTTCCTAAACACTTCACAGCGACGACACAAGGGAATCAAATGCGTGTGTATTATGCGCCAGAAATTAACAATTGATTGATAACATCATGCTTAATCCTCACGAAAATCGCACTCTTTCCGCGTTTCCGCATCCCGCGCGGGCGGCGCATAATGAATGCGGCCATGAGCCTGATCAGATTAAGTAATCGCTGAGGACAGCTACCAGGCCGCACCCAACACATGGCCGGATGCTGATTGTTGCGAGTTAAGCTTAATTGGTCGTTATTTCAATATTAGCATGCAAAATTCCATGCAGGATGATTTCATTTTCCAGCTCAGGATCCGGGAGGAGGGATATTTGACTTGCGCAGGTCCAATCATGCCTTTCCTTCCTGCTGGCCCCCTCTACGAAACGAAACTGGAGCCGTATCCTCTGTGGTCTGACCTAGCGCTGATTAAGCTTCACGTTCTTCCTTTTTTTTTTCCGTCCCGCTTGTAGTAGTAGCATCCTTTTTGGCAGCACTGGCGTCTCTGTCATGGACAACTCGGACCTTGATGGCGAGAAACTCCAAGCCCCGAAGCCCATCACTCTCCCGGATGGGCTGATTAGTGCTGCGCGCCGAGTCATTTTCATAGCCCTGTTTCCTCCTAACAACAAGCATTCCGGATCAAATAATCTCCCACGTAGTACTACCATCAACATTTATTTTCTCAAGTTTTCTTCCATTTTTTCTTAATAAAGCATAAAAGAGTCATGTAAAATGCGTGTTTTTTTTAACAAAAAACCTAACCAAGCAAACCGTCTTCAGAAAAATCAGGACAAACGTCTTCAGAAATCACTGCATTTTTGTTCTTTTTGCATGGTCAGGGGGGCAGGGGAAACATGTCCTGTACTACATCGGCAGTGTTATTAAGCCTTCCCTTCGGATGCGCGCGAGGGATAAAAACTCCCCCCTGATGTACTCCACCTGGTGGTTAGTAGAGTAGTACACAAAGTTTATCATTGGACATGTGGACAGGCTCCTGAATCTAAGCTCCGTGTCTTGCTAAAACTGAAAGGTACTACCGAAATAAATACTGCTGCTACTGCACTCCAACTATCCCTGCTAATTGTCATCATGCCATGCCATCATTCACCTTGATTTCGCTTGTAAACTTCTGCTGAGTTGTTCCTGAATTTTTTATCTACCGGCCTGTTCTGTTGTTGAGTGGTCTGAGGAAAGCATGGGAAGGTAGAAAAAAGAGGGGAAGGAAAGAGAGCAATGGCGAGGCAGGCAGCGCAGGTGAGCTTGAGGAAAGGGGTCAAAGTCTGAAACAGCCTAGGGGCATGTGGGGCGCTTGCTTTCCTACCAGTACCCGGTGTCTGCACACATCATTTGCTTAGATTCCTTTTTATCTCTTTTGCCATCTTGGTTTGGGAGGCCATTATTATTCTTTTGCCTTCTTGATTGTTCACAACTTTGCTGGTGTTTTCTGTATATACTACACTTCAGCATGATTCTGAATTTTCTTTAGAATCCTTTTTTTTTTCATTCTTGAATAGGTGCCATATATCAGAAAGTAAACAACTCAGAATGAAAAATTCTTCTAATCTATACCATTTGTTGAATTGAGGTTTTGGATTGTAATGAGTGTGACATGTGATTTGGTGCCGTCCATTTATAACAAAATTTGTTTCCAAGCGCTTTCCACATTCCTAGCATTTGTGTTGACATCATGCGATGCACCTTGTCTGCTAACACTCGAGACATTTTCTTCTCTCATAAAACCAGAAAAAACATCCAGCACGCAGGGGCCAACTACAGGTCACCCTGCATCCTGTGTAATCTTTTCTCCATGACCCAACACATTGCCGTCCAGTAGTAAAAACTGGATGTAAAACACATGAAGAAAATTAGCAGCTACCACTGAAATAGGTTTATCTTATAACCTTTTTAGGTTAGAGAAACTCATTATACAAGTTGCTTCTAGCTACTAGTACAAAAGTGCCAAGTATGTAGTACCAGACTAATATATAACCGCTGCTTAATCCACATCCATAAGAGTAGGAATAATTCTATACTATAGTTTACACTGTGACAGAGAAGTAAACAGCGGGCCACAGCTAAGGTAAACAGCAGCAACAGAGCAACCACTTGTAACTTTCCAGTCTGTACTGGACGCCTCTCTCCCCTCTCCGCTCTCGCCGTTATTATTACCATCCATCCCCTCCCGTTTCCAAAAATTTGGCCTTTCTCAGAGCACATCTCCTCCACCCCCACCCCCACCCCCACCCCCCAGACCTCTCCCACACCCACGCGCAGGCGCTCCAGCCCTCCAATGGCCGCCGCTGCCGCCCCCCGCCGCTGCTCCCAACCCTAACCCTAGCCGCAGCCTGTCTCCACAGCCCGCATCCATGGCCGCGCTCCACGTTTTCTTGCTTCTGCTGGTGTTCGGCGGCGGCGGCGGCGGCGCCAGAGGCGACGACGTGTCCGCGCTGCTCGAGTTCAAGAAGGGCATCTCGGACCGGCGGCGCGACCCGGTGCTGGGATCCTGGTCGCGGCCGGACGCGCCCGAGGCCGGCGCCGGCGGGGGCGCGTGCCCCGCGCGGTGGCGCGGCGTGGTGTGCGACGGCGGCGCCGTCGTCGCCGTCGCGCTCGACGGGCTCGGCCTCGCCGGGGAGCTCAAGGTGGGCACGCTCGCCGGCATGCGCGGCCTGCAGAACCTCTCCCTCGCCGGCAACGCCTTCTCCGGCCGCCTGCCCCCCGCCATCGGCTACCTCTCCTCGCTGCGTCACCTCGACCTCTCCGGCAACCGCTTCTACGGGCCCATCCCCGGCCGCCTCTCCGACCTCTCCGGCCTCGTCCACCTCAACCTCTCCTACAACAACTTCACCTCCGGCTTCCCCACCGATGGGATCCGGGAGCTGCAGAACCTGCGCCGCATCGACCTCCGCCGCAACTCCTTCTGGGGCAATGTCAGCGATCTGCTCGCCGAGCTCCGCAACGCCGAGCACATTGATCTCAGCGACAACCAGTTCACCGGGGCCGTCGATTTGGAGCTGGCCAGCCTGACCAGCATCGGGAACACGGCCAGGTACATGAACCTCAGCCACAACAGGCTGGCCGGCGGCTTCTTCAGGAGCGACACCGTGGGGGCGTTTAAGAACCTGGAGGTCCTCGATTTGAGCAACACCGGGATTGCCGGGATGGTTCCGAAGCTCGATTCGTGGTTCTCACTGTCCGTCTTCAGGGTGGCCGGCAATGGCCTCTTTGGGATGATGCCTGAGACGCTCCTGCATAATTCGATGCGGCTTCTCGAGGTCGATCTCAGCCGGAACGGCTTCTCAGGTATCTCACCCTTTTCCCAGTGAGTGAATACATAATATATTGTTGAATTGTCACGATCTAATAGTAGCATGAATCTTAACCCAAGTTGGAATAGTGGTGATGTTGGTTCCCTGTTCCTTGAACTTTGGATGCCTTGCCAATGCTGATGGCCAGTGAGCTCCCACAGTGTTGTACTTGGATCACAAGCACCGAGTTAGGTGCTTAGCATTGGTGGCATTTGCAACGCAAATGTTTCTAATGCTGGCAAATTCCTCGTGCACAATTCTTTGCTGCATCTTGAATCTGGACATGTCTGTTTGCTTGGAGGATTCCATGAGCATACCAAACATTTGGCTATCGTGTGAATTTCGCATGTCGTTTTCTGCCAAAAGATTTGTCGTGACTCGGAAAATCATGACATTTGCATTTCCATGCTGATGATCAGCAACCTTTTGCTCGCATGCATGACTAGCCTATAGCTTATTTTAACTTCTTTTTTTGGTCTTTTTCGTGTGCGGGTTTACAAGATGTCATGCTAGCAATAAATTTTATAGAAGTGTGGACTAGTATTAACCCCGAAAACACTGATTGACTCTTGCATGCTTAGGAGGAAAATTGTCATGTTGACACTTCGTTTCTAACGTGCTAGACTTGTTCCTGGATCTATTCCAGCTAAGTACATAGCTAATATGACTTTATGCAATGCGACTATTTCAGTGCTATCACAACAGATCATATGCTATTGCAAATATATAGGGACAGCTTTCATGACTAGTGAGCATGCAGTAGTTTGGAACTTTGAATAATTGCCATATGCCTACAGCTGTAATTGACTTGTGTGCCTTGTAATTTTGCAGGATCAGTGCCAGTTGTGAACTCTACGACTTTGAAAATGTTGAATCTCTCTTCGAATGTGCTCTCAGGTTCATTACCAGCCACTGTTGGCAAATGTGTCTCAGTTGATCTGAGTGGGAACCTGCTTTCTGGGGAATTAGCTATTTTGCGTTCTTGGGATGGCATAGTGGAGGTGATCGACTTGAGTTCAAACAAGCTGGAGGGTAGCTACCCGAATGACGCCTCTCAGTTTCAGAACTTAGTTACCCTGAAGTTGCGGAACAATTCGTTGAAGGGATCTGTCCCTTCAGTGTTGGGAACGTATCAAAAGCTATCTTTCCTTGATCTCAGTCTGAATGCACTTGGGGGCCCTGTTTTGCCTGTTTTTATTCTCTCGCCTACTCTTACAGTGTTGAACCTTTCTGGAAACAACTTCTCTGGGACTATTCCATTTCAGAGCCCTCATTCAACAGAGTCCATAATGCTATCTTCTCAACCTTCTCTCAAGATTGTTGATCTGTCCAGCAATTCTTTATCTGGTCAGTTGCCACCAGAAATTTCTAACCTGCAAAGACTTGAGTCCCTTACTCTTGCGATGAACGAGTTGTCTGGGGAGATACCAGATGAGATAAACAAGCTTCAAGGATTGGAGTATCTTGATCTGTCTCACAATCACTTCAGTGGCAGAATTCCTGACATGCCTCAGGCTGGTTTGAGGATGTTCAATGTGTCTTACAATGATCTACGGGGAACTATTCCTAAAAGTCTTGAGAAGTTTCCCATAACTTGCTTTAGACCTGGAAATGACTTTCTAATTTTCCCAGATGGTCTGCCTGCTCCAAATAGTGGCGATGGTGGACTTGCACAGAGTCGAGCGTCTCAATCTCATGGACATAAGGCTGGTGTTAAAGTTGCAGTCATAGTTGGCTGCATTGGAGGTGTCTTGCTGGTGATCTTCATAGCATTGGCAATCTATGTGGTGAGGTCTCAAGAGCTTTGTGGAAGAAACGGATTTAGAGGCCAGATAACTCTCAGAGATCTAAAGCTGGGGAAATTAAGCCGTCCAAATCTGTTCAAGAGTCCAAAAGATAATGTCATTCCAACTAAGACAAGTTTCTCGAATGACCATCTCTTAACATCTGCAGCTCGATCAATGTCTGCTCAGAAAGAGCTATTGGCTGAGGCTGCTGTTGAATATGGATATGCTGATCCAAAGGAAGTCGTCGAATCTACAAGCTCTGGTGTGACTGAGACCTCAGCTGCAGCATCTGTTCGGGAGTCTTCTCCTCGGTCTGCGTTGCCATCATCACCACATTTCCTCGATTCTAGATTCCATGAAGAACCTGTGACTTTTGAAGTGTATTCACCAGACCGGTTGGTTGGAGAATTGATTTTCCTAGACAACACTTTAGTTTTCACAGCTGAAGACCTGTCCCGTGCTCCAGCAGAGGTTCTTGGAAGGAGCAGTCATGGTACAACGTACAAAGCAGCACTACAAAGCGGGCATGTCCTGACAGTGAAATGGTTGCGTGTTGGTCTTGTAAAGCATAAAAAGGAGTTCACTAAGGAGATAAAAAGGATTGGCACAATCAAGCATCCGAATATAATTTCATGGAGAGCGTTCTATTGGGGGCCAAAGGAGCAAGAAAGATTAATTATTTCTGACTATGTCAATGGCGATAGCTTGGCACTATACCTTTATGGTAACTATCTCATGCTCATTTCCTTCTGAATCTGCAACCTTTGGAATTATTCCTTGTTAGGCCGATATACTTTTCTTGCTTGCACTGAAATATTTCTCACTCTCATCATCTCCAAAATTGTTCTTCCTGCTATTTGTTCCTATTGTCATCATTGGATATGCGGCATGTAATTCCCAAGTCATTCATTTCTGCAAACTGATCATTTTCTTCTGTAATTACTTGCTGAAAATATGACCTTGACTGTGCAGAGTCGACTCCTAGAAGATACTCCCGCCTGTCAGTCTGTCAACGGCTCAAGATTGCAATTGATCTGGCTCGTTGCCTCCAGTTCCTACACCATGAGAAGGGCCTTCCTCATGGCAACCTGAAGCCTACTAATATATTCCTGACCGGTCCTGACCTCTCTCCGAAGCTGGTTGATTACTGCCTCCATCGGTTCACGACTCCAAGCGGTATTGCGGAGCAAATACTGAATTTAGGAGCATTGGGGTACCGAGCCCCAGAGCTGGCAAACACGGCCAAGCCTATGCCGTCGTTCAAGGGCGACGTTTATGCGTTTGGCGTGGTCGTGTTGGAGATGTTGACGCGGAAGAGCGCGGGGGACATCATCTCGGGGCAGTCGGGCGCGGTGGACCTGACGGACTGGGTTCAGATGTGCAACAGGGAAGGGCGGGGGACTGACTGCTTCGACCGGGACATCGCCGGGTTGGAAGAGTCGCCGAGGGTGATGGACGAGCTGCTCGCCATCTCCCTCCGGTGCATTCTTCCTGTAAATGAGAGGCCTAACATGAAGACTGTCTGCGACGATTTGTGCGCCATAACAGCGTGAGCTTCCCCGCGTTTTTTTCTTTCTTTCATCAGTTCACCAGTGTACATGTAACCGATTTTTCTCGTCGTCGTCGTGGTGCATCCCAAATCTTTTTTCTGTGGGTTTTCCAGAGCCCTGTAGGCAGGGTTTGTTTGATTGGTGACTCTTAGTGTAAAGAGAGGATTTGATCCCGTCCGTCCATTGATTGATTGATACCATTGCCATCCTGTCTTTCTCTTTCCTTCCCCAGTTGGGGGACGGGGGACCCCACATGTTGCCTGTTGGTATCAACTCGTCAATTTTTTGTTTTCTTTTTGTGCAGAATCGGATCCTGTGATGATCTGTGAAGTGCAGAGTGCTGTCCATGTTACTCTGCACTGTTGCTGCTGCAGCGTGCATGTGTTGATCTTCTTCTCTTTCTTGTGTGAAGTTACTCTGGTCTGCTCTGGCCTTTGGGTTTTAAACAAGGCACATGGTGGTGGTCTGGGGCGGCTACAGCTTGTGCCTGGTGCCTAGTGCCCTCTGTAGCAACCAAACTGGCGCATGATTTATTGCGTTGGCGCCGGCCCATGGCCTCTGCGGCGCTTCAATGTTTGCTGTGGAGAGACAGGCAGTGCCACGTTCTCTTCTCCCAGGCCGGTGTGCTGTCTGATCAAACCGTCGAGAGCACCTGGTCGACGGCAGTGGTGCCGCCGCCCTAGGTGCTTGGAACCGTCACCGGAGTCGCACGGAGAAATCGGCGGCCGGGCAGGTGGGGGTTGAGGTTTGGCTCCGAATCGAGCATTGGGAGGAAGATTTTGGTCCTTGGGTTGGAGGAGCAGAGGTGATATGGGTCATGGGGCCGGGTATGCATGAATGATTTTGCTTCGGAAAATTCAGAACGCCTGCTGTGGTCCTATGTCTGCACGCCACATGGGATGGAACGCGCAGATGCAGTTGCTGGTGATTGGCTGATCGCCCGCTTGTTAGTAGCTGCTCGAATTCGAATTCGTTGCGTGCGAAGGTTCGGCTGGAACGATTTGACTGATTGCTCTGTCGATGCAGGGGCCAAGATCAGATCATCGTCTGCCACGCGCGTACTACGTCACCGTGAATGTTCCCTGTTGCGAGACGGAGTGAATGCCTGCCGCCCACCGGAGTAAATGACGCGGGCGAGCGAGCTACACGCCATGAATGCGGCGGTCGCGAGCTCGGCGGCGAGCAACGGAGCACGTACGTACCACCACCAAACCCACCTCCGATTATCTGCTGCCATGCCATCCTAATCTGCCATTGACGAGAGCAGAGCGCGGGTCAGGGTTGGACGGTGTGCCCCTCCCTCGATCCGTCGCTGCCTCGCTGTGGCTGGCGGGTTCGTCAGCCAAGAGAATTGATGGAACACCAGAGGCAATAAAGATCAGCTGATGAGTGCACAGCACAGTTTTTTCTCTTGCTTGCACATTTTCCTTATAAGTTCCGAAGCTGTAATACTTGTCGTTTAACATGAAATGAAACAGCGTAAAAGTTCAGACTTTGTCGATGCAGCGGATACAGCATTCAGACTTTGTCGATGCAGTCGATACAACATAGAATCAACACCTGCTGCGAGCACGTATACTTCTTGAATGATTCGCTGATGATCGATCGAATGTCCTCAAGTGCAAACAAATACTAGAGAAGTAGTAACTGATTTCTTAGGGCATCTGCAACGGCGACTCAAAATTTGCCTCCCACGGATGGGGGAGATCAGTCTGCGAAAACGGATGCGGGAGGCAGCCATCCAACGCTGCCTGCAATTTGAACTAACCGGTGAAATTCATGCAAACCGACTAATACTCATCCGAATTCGAATAAAACTAGCACAAATCATCCATATATGCATGCAAATTAAGTCTAGTACAACAATGTCTCAAATTCGACTATATTAACTGGATGTCCAACAAGTTTTTCATCACCTCATCATGCAATGATTACCCCTCTGTCCTGTGGTACATCAATGTCTCAAATTCGACTATATTAACTGGATGTCCAACAAGTTTTTCATCACCTGATCATGCAATGATTACCCCTCTGTCCTGTGGTACATCACAACAACGCGTGCGGGCTACATAAATATGTAGATCAACATTGAGTGAACTAATCAATCAATCAACAAGTTGAGCAAGAGGAAGCAAAACTTACGATCTCGTCCTCTGCTGCGTGCAATGGCCACCTTGCCTACAGCTGACGACCACGTTACAAAACTTGGTGACGCTGGTCTAGATAGCGTACCAGCGATACGATAACGGCCTCACATTGTGTGCTTGAATGATGTACATGTCGGAGGGCGCAATGTGCTTTCATGCGTGGAACGATTCATGCACTTACTGCGATAAGGCCTCCCCTCTGCTCCTGCCTATGAAATCCGCAGATATGGCCAACCACGCATGGCACAACAACTCATCCTCCATGATCGAGTAGCTCGCCATCCTTCCTACTCTAAAAAACGATAAAGTGTTCGAAAATAAACTCAATGGCATTTGACCGAACACCTGCCGAGCGTGATGTTCTCCATGGAGGTCGTCGACTGGGGGCGGAGTGTACCAGGGTACAAACGGCTCTAAGGTGGACAGTGCCATCGTAGGGGCGAGTGGGCGTGTCGGTGTTGGTCACAGACATCCGCCAATGCCTCTGTGGTGGTCGAAGGCGTACAACAGCGGCGTCGGAGGTAAAGGGTGCAGATGAAAAGTATGGGAAATAAAGGGCTAAGTGGAAGGAAATGGGACCGTGAGGGGGGATTGGGTGGGCCGAGGTGTCGAGTCTTACGTGTCTGCTGTCCGGACTCCCGCAAAGCTCCCCCACTTTGTCTTCAATTTGTGGGAGAAAGTGTGTACCGCCCGATGAACCGATATAGGCCCGCGTTGGATAACTTTTGCGGTCCGAACAGCGCGGCCTGGACGGCTTGAAGGTCGGCGCAGCGCGGCCCGGACGGCTTGAAGGTCGGCGTTGGAGATGTCCTTAGAACTTACTCCCTCCGTCCCATAACATAAGTGGGACGACATGAGTATAAAAATATATATTATCTATTCTTTGTTCCAAATTACTTTCTTAGATTTGTCTAGTTACATATGTACTAAAACTCGTCTAATTACGGTCATACCTAGACAAATTTAAGACAAGTATTGGGATGAAGGGAGTATAAGATTAGTAACCGATGCGAACCTCAAAAATGCAAACGGAGGCCAAGCTCCAGGCAAGGTAGTTAGAGTCGGGATTCGGAGTCGGATCGATTTTCCTCAGACAGTATCGAGTCGTAAGATCGAGTCCTGGAATCGAGGATTCTACTAGATTTACTGAAATAAGATATTTTGTATGCACACAACAAAGTTATATGGGTACTATAGAGTTTTGACACTAAAAATGGAGCAAAGAACGTACACATCAATGCTAGTTGTATTCCACTTCTTTTTATGGCTAACCTACCATCTAGCTCGCATGTATGGACATATATGATAGGGAAATATATAGAACATTTAAACGTTCAATGCATGAAATTTACTTAGGTTCTTTTTAGAGTGCGTGAACAGTCGGTCACTTGTCTATTTGAGCTGCAGTGCTAAACCTTGAAGGATCTTCCTCTCCTTCGATAAATCTTGAAGCATCCTCCTTTTCACGCCAATTCCATCAGTTGACAAGCCCGATCCTCAATTTCGATCTAGGATTTCTGAGAGCTAGATTAAAGGTGTTGGCAGCTGAGCGTTTGGGATTGGGAGCGGAATAAAGGTCCATGAGGTATATGGAAAGGGGTTTGGATGATTGCATACTATTCTGCTACAACTAAACAAACCGCTTAGATAAATTAGTAGAATCGGACATAGTCCATAGCATAGTCGGGATTGTATCATTTTGTATAGGATTTTGTGATTTGGATCGCGACTCAACATGGATTCTACCGGATCCAGATTCATAGTGGGATTTGGATCGACATGCTTCTGTAAGGTCGTGAAGTCGTAGGATTCTAGCAGTCGAGTCGGGATTCTGACTACCTTGGCTCCAGGGAGCTCGGTGTTTTGAAAGCATCAAAAGTCATATTTTTTCAAAAGAAATCAAAAATTATCCACGAAGATTTATATGATTTGCACATGCATGTGTGAGAAAAATATTTGAAAATTTTGTAATTTGAAAGCTGTACAAAAAAAGAATCCCGACCCAACAACAAGAAGGCCGGTCCATTCTAGAAATATGTTTTTTTTCTTTTTTCTATATGCCACGTGTGAAAGTATATGCATATGAATTTTTGCATGTATGCAATTGATACGTTTCCAATGTATCTATTTTTCTAAACACTTTTGTCCTTGCTTTAGACTCTAACTTGCATGATTTGAATGAAACTAACCCGGACTGACGCTGTTTTTAGCAGAATTGCTATGGTATTATTTTTGTGCAGAAATAAAAATTCTCGAAATGACCTGAAACTCCACGGAGTCACGTTTTGGAATTAAAAAAAATATTTGCGAAAGAATCAACAGAAGGGGGCCCACACCCTGTCCACGAGGGTGGAGGGTGCGCCCCTGCCTCGTGGGCCCCCTAGACCTCCACCGACCTCAACTCCAACTCTATATATTCACGTTCGGGGAGAAAAAAAGTCAGAGAGAAGGATTCATCGCGTTTTATGATACGGAGCCGCCGCCAAGCCCTGTTCTTCCTCGGGAGGGCTGATCTGGAGTCCGTTCGGGGCTCCAGAGAGGGGAATTCGTCGCCATCATCATCATCAATCATCCTCCATCACCAATTTCATGATGCTCACTGCCGTGCGTAAGTAATCCCATCATAGGCTTGCTGGACGGCGATGGGTTGGATGAGATTTACCATGTAATTGAGTTAGTTTTGTTAGGGTTTGATCCCTAGTATCCATTATGTTCTAAGATTGATGTTGCTATGACTTTGCCATGCTTAATGCTTGTCACTAGGGCCAGAGTGCTATGATTTCAAATATGAACCTATTATGTTTTCATGAATATATGTGAGTTCTTGATCCTATCTTGCAAGTTATAGTCACCTACTATGTGTTATGATCCGGCAAACCCCGAAGTGACAATAGTCGAGGCACTTCCCGGTGATGACCGTAGTTTGAGGAGTTCATGTATTCACTAAGTGATAATGCTTTGGTCCGGTACTCTATTAAAAGGAGGCCTCAATATCCCTTAGTTTCCGTTAGGACCCCGCTGCCACGGGAGGGTAGGACAAAATATGTCATGCAAGTTCTTTTCCATAAGCACGTATGACTATATTCGGAATACATGCCTACATTACATTGATGAACTGAAGCTAGTTCTGTGTCACCCAATGTTATAATTTTTGCATGATGAATTGCATCCGACATAATTATCCATCATTGATCCATTGCCTACGAGCTTTTCACATATTGATCCTTGCTATGTTACTTCTCCGTTGCCACTGCGATTACTACAAAACTGCTACTGTTACTTTTTGCCACCGTTATCGTTATTTCCATACTACTTTACTAGTAAATACTTTGCTGCAGATATTAAGTCTTTCGTGTGTGGTTGAATTGACAACTCAGTTGCTAATACTTGAGAATATTCTTTGGCTTCCCTTGTGTCGAATCAATAAATTTGGGTTGAATACTCTACCCTCGAAAACTGTTGCAATCCCCTATACTTGTGGGTTATCAAGACCTTTTTATGGCGCCGTCGCTGGGGAGCATAGATCTATTCTCTAAGTCACTTGGGATTTATATCTGTTGATCACTATGAGGAATTTGAAAGATCAAAGAACCAAGATTTTTCCCTCAACTACGAGGGGAGGTAAGGAACTGCCATCTAGCTCTGCACTTATTCACCTTCTATTTTGAGTAAACTTGCGACACCTACATCTGCTATTGATTCTAATATGTCGCATATTATTGATGATGCCACCTCAGCTATGCATGATACTTATGATGATACTACTTCTCTGCTTGATTATAATGTGCCATTAGGTGAATTCTGGATGAACAACTTGCTAGGGTTAGAGAGAATGAAATTACTGAAACTGATGATATTAATGAAAGTGATGATGAAGATTCTCCCCCTAGATATGAATTGCCTATTGTACCTGAGGGTTATGTTATGGATGAGGAAACTGCTAGAGACTTTCTTGCTTGCAATGACAGATATGATCTTAAGAAACTGTTAGCTAAGTTGAAAGAAAAGTCTTTGAATGCTAGAATGCAATATGACCCTGCTTTTGCTACTTCACCTATCTGTGTTACTGATAAGGATTATGAATTCTGTGTCGATCCTGAGTTAATTACTTTGGTTGAATCTGATCATTTCTATGGCTATGAATCTGAAACTGTTGTGGCACATCTTACTAAACTAAATGATATAGGCACCCTATTTACTCATTAGAAAAAACTTCGTTATTATATCCTTAAATTGTTTCCTTTCTCATTAAAGGATGATGCTAAAATATGGTTTAATTCTCTTGCTCCTGGTTGTGTGCGTAGTCCCCAGGATATGATTTATTAATTCTCTGCAAAATATTTCCCCGCTCATAAGAAACAAGCCGATTTCAGGGAAATATTTAATTTTGTGCAAATTGAAGAAGAGAGTCTCCCACGAGCTTGGGGGAGGCTACTCCGATTACTTAATGCTTTGCCTAATCATCCTCTCAAGAAAATTGAAATACTTGATATCTTTTATAATGGAGTAACCGATGCTTCTAGAGACCACCTGTATATTTGTGCTGGTTGTGTTTCCAAGGAAAGAACTATTGAGAAAGCTGAATTGCTATTGAATAATATATTGAGTAATGATAATGATTGGACACTTCTTGAACCAACTCCTAAGCCAGCTAGAGTGAAGTCTGATTTAAACCTTGAAGTTGTAGGGCTCGTCTAGAATGAACCCCCACCTCTAAATCCCTGAAGTTTGTACCCTGTCCTTTCTAATCCCAGTTGTTTTTAACCTTGTGATCCTATCCAAATAGGGATTTCCTATGTAGCACCGACAAAACCCGGGATGGCCCCACCCGTCCACTTGTCAGCAGAAGTTAAAAAGAAATACGCTGTTCGGACATACTAGCTCAATATATTTGATGGAAAATACACAAAAGAAAAACGCCTCCTTGTTGCAGGCCGTGCCTTGCCGGCGACGACCATGGCCGTCCAAATCCACCTTTAGGACCCATTGCACGCGCGCTGAAGGAGATATGCCCTAGAGGCAATAATAAAGTTATTATTTATTTCCTCATATCATGATAAATGTTTATTATTCATGCTAGAATTGTATTAACCGGAAACATGATACATGTGTGAATACATAGACAAACATATAGTCACTAGTATGCCTCTACTAGCTCATTAATCAGTACTACAGGTGTTTCCGAAGGTACATGTTGAGTTGGTATAATTCGAGATTAGGATTTGTCACTCCGATTGTCGGAGAGGTATCTCTGGGCCCTCTCAGTAATACTCATCACCTAAGCCTTGCAAGCATGTAACTAATGAGTTAGTTATGAGATGACGTATTACGGAACGAGTAAAGAGACTTACCGGTAACGAGATTGAACTAGGTATTGGATACCGACGATCAAATCTCGGGTAAGTAACATACCGATGACAAAGGGAACAACGTATGTTGTTATGTGGTTTGACCGATAAAGATCTTCGTAGAATATGTAGGAACCAATATGGACATCCAGGTCCCGCTATTGGTTATTGACCAGAGACATGTCTCGGTCATGTCTACATTGTTCTCGAACCGTAGGGTTTCGATGACAGTTATATTATGAGTTTATGTATTTTGATGTACCGAAGGTTGTTCGGAGTCCCGGATGTGATCACGGACATGACGAGGAGTCTCGAAATGGTCGAGACATAAAGATTGATATATTGGACGGATATATTTGGACACGGAAAGGTTCCGGAGAGTTTGGGAATATCTGGAGCTCGGGAGGTTACCGAACCCCGGTAAGTATATGGGCCTTATTGGGCCCAAGTGGGAGGAAGGAGAAGGAGCAAAGGAGGCGCTAAGCCCAATCAAATTGGGGAGGGGCGGCCCCCTTTCCTTTCTCCTTCCCCTCTTCCTTCCTACTACTAGTACTCCTTCCTTCCCTCCAACATGGATTAGGAAAAGAGGGAAACCTACTTGGAGTAGGTTTCCTCCTCCTATGGCGCCCCCTTGGGCAGCCACCTCCTCCCTCCCTCCTTTATATCGGGGTAGGGGGTACCCTAGAGCACACAAGTTGATCATTGATCGTTCCTTAGCCGTGTCGGTGCCCCCTCCACGATATTACACCTCGATCATATTGTAGCGGTGCTTAGGCGAAGCCTGCGACAGAGAACATCAAGATCGTCACCACACCGTTGTCTTGACGGAACTCCCCTCGGAGCCTCTCTTGGATTGGAGATCGAGGGTGCGTCATCGAGCTGTACGCGTGTCAAGAACTCGAAGGTGCCGGAGTAACGGTGCTTGGATCGGTCGGACCGGGAGGACGTACGACTACTTCCTCTATGTTGTGTCAACGCTTCCGCTTCGGTCTACGAGGGTATGTAGACAACACTCTCCCCTCGTTGCTATATCATCACCATGATCTTGCATGTGCGTAGGAAATTTTTTGAAATCACTACGTTCCCCAACACGCGCCTCAGTGGCGATAGGGGTTGCACGAGTTGCGGTAACAACCCCGTCCATCTCGTCGACGTCGTCGTTCCCGTCATGGCTTGACACTGTCTGTAAACGGAAACCAACATCGTCCATGGCCACGGGGTTGTTTGCTTTGGTTCGTTTCAGGCCACGCAGCCACCATATCCTAAGCTTCTGCGTCACGACAAGGCGCGGAGCAGCTGCGGCAGGGATCAACGAGGGAGAAAGAAGGCACCTTTTTTTGCCAAAGGAGGAAGAAGGCACCTGGTGCGGCGCATCGCTGTGGTGCTTACGGATGTACTTGGGCCTAGGGTGTAGTATGGAGACCCAGCCAGCGACGAGTACTTCGTACATGATGCGGAAGAGGAAGTAGATGGATGGTAGCGCGGAAGCCCCAACGAAGAAGTGTGCTCGTGCTCCGGCCACCGGTGAGACATGCAATAGACTGGGCCATCCAGGAGCCGACGAGACGCCCGACAGCTCGCCCGTGCAAGAAGTGGTGTACAACAGTTGGCTCGCATGGTGGGATCCTGCCGAAGAGTGCGTTGCACGAGAGGAAGAGCAGCTTGAGCCCGACGAGGTGTGAGGTCCGGGAAGGCGCCGGATAAGTAGCTCCCTTGATGCTGACTGACTGAGCTGCTGAGCACGCGGAAGCCGTCGAGCCTGGCACGCAGCGGGATTGCATCCGCTCCGGACAGGCCTCGAGCACCAGCTTGGCGAGCGGCAGGATTGTCTCTCCGGTGCATGGGATGGACTAGCAGACAGGTTCCAGCTCCCGAGCACGCCGGAGCGGTCGGCGGCGAGTCGGAAGTCGGCGAGCGCCGCGACGTTGCCAACGTGGAGCTTGTAACCCGGCCGGCTTCCAATGCGTACGCGTACATACGTTTTGTTTTTCCCTTTTGCGCCTAAGCTGCCACGCACCATGCATGCATGCATGCACCCACATCGTTTTTCCTTTAAATAAGTTAGCAATCCCGGTCTCTCCCAGCCACATCAGCAAATCCACTCCTAAAAGGGCAATAAGGTTAAAAATGTCTGGGATTAAAGATGACAGGGTATAGACTTCAGGGATTCAGAGGTGAGGGTTCGTTTTGGACG
The DNA here is from genome assembly GCA_021437245.1 of Aegilops speltoides. Lineage (NCBI taxonomy): Eukaryota > Viridiplantae > Streptophyta > Magnoliopsida > Poales > Poaceae > Aegilops > Aegilops speltoides. The sequence goes on from CM038142.1 coordinate 103,135,488, forward strand.
AGCCCTACAACTTCAAGGTTTAAATCAGACTTTTTCCAGCCAGCTATGAAGAAAAGGGGTATTCTATTTCTCAGTCCTGAAGATATGCAAGAGGCAAAGAAATCAATGAAAGAAAAAGGTATTAAATCTGAAGATGTTAAGAATTTACCGCCTATTGAAGAGATACATTGTCTTGATAGCCCGACATAGCCTAGATTTTATGAAGGTGATATTCCTCGTAATAAGTCTGCTAGTCAATGCTTGGATGAGTTTGATAATTTCATTGTTAAACAAGAAGACTTCAATGCTTATTTTGGTAGACAATTAAAACATGATGTTTATATGGTTGAACACTTGAGTGATTATATGTCTAGATTTAAAGGTGACCTTAAGCTTATTAGTAAACATGCTTCCATGGTTACAACTCAAGTAGAACAAGTACTTAAGGCACAAGATGATTTGCTCAGTGAGTTAAATAATAAGAACAATGATAATGCTATTAGAGTTATGACTAGGGGTGGTAAAATGACGCAGGAACCTTTGTATCCCGAGGGCCATCCTAAGAGAGTTGAGCAAGATTCTCAGAGAACTAATGTCAATGCACCTAGTCCTTCTAAGAAAAAGAAAAAAGATAGGACTTTGCATGCTTCTAGTGAACCTGTTATAGACACACTTGAGAATCCCAATGATATTTCTATTTCTGATACTGAAACACAATCTGGTAATGAACATGAACCTAATGATAATGTTAATGATGATGTTCATATTGATGCTCAACCTAGAATAACAATGATGTAGAGATTGAACCCACTGTTGATCTTGATAACCCACAATCAAAGAATGAACCTTATGATAACAGAGACTTCATTGTTAGGAAGCACGGTAAAGAAAGAGAACCATGGGTTCAGAAACCCATGCCTTTTCCTCCTAAGCCATCCAAGAAATAGGATGATGAAGATTTTGAGCACTTTGCTGAAATGATTACACATATCTTTTTTGCATATGCGTTTGACTGATATGCTTAAAATGAATCCTTATGCTAAGTATATGAAAGATATAGTTACAAATAAAAGAAAGATACCGGAAGCTGAAATTTCCACCATACTTGCTAATTATACTTTTAAGGGTGGAATACCAAAGAAATTAGGAGATCCAGGAGTACCAACTATACCATGCTCCATTAAAAGAAACTATGTTAAAACTGCGTTATGTGATCTTGGAGCCGTTGTTAGTGTTATGCCTCTCTCTTTGTATCGCAGACTGGATTTGAATAAGTTGACACCTACTGAAATCTCTTTGCAAATGGCCGATAAATCAACTGCTATACCCATTGGTATTTGTGAGGATGCGTGCCTGTTGTGATTGCAAACGTTACTATTTTAACGGACTTTGTTATTCTTGATATTCCCGAGGACGACAGTATGTCGATGTGATGCCCCCGATTTAATCGTACACTAATCATGCACGCAAACGTGTACGATCAAGATCAGGGACTCACGGGAAGATATCACAACACAACTCTAAAAACATAAATAAGTCATACAAGCATCATAATACAAGCCAGGGCCTCGAGGGCTCGAATACAAGTGCTCGATCATAGGCGAGTCGTGGAAGCAACAATATCTGAGTACGAGACATAAGTTAAACAAGTTTGCCTTAAGAAGGCTAGCACAAACCGGATCTGATCGAAGAGCGCGCAGCCTCCCGCAGGATCCTCCTAAACTACTCCAGGTCGCGTCGGCCTTTGCGTAGTAGTAGGCACCTCCAGTGTAGTAGTAGCCGTAAATGACGGTGGCGTCGCTCTGGCTCCAAAGATCTGGTTGCGACAACCGTAAAGAAAGGAAAGGGGAAAAGGAGGAGAAAGCAACCGTGAGTACTCATCAAAGTACTGCAAGCAAGGAGCTACACTACATATGCATGGGTATATGTGTAAAGGCCATATCGGATGGAAGCTGCAGAATGCGAGAATAAGAGGGGATAGCTAATCACGTCAAGACTACGCTCGCAGCCTCCATCTTGCAACATGTAGAAGAGAGTAGATGAAGTCCTCCAAGTAGCATCTCCAAGTAGCATCTCGGTAGCATCTCCAAGAGCATCGCATAGCATAATCCTACCCGCGATCCTCCTCGTCGCCCGTGGAAGCGATCACCGGGTTGTCTGTGGAACTTGGAAGGGTGTGTTTTATTAAGTATCCGGTTCTAGTTGTCATAAGGTCAAGGTACAACTCCAAGTCGTCCCTGTTACCAAGATCACGGCTATTCAAATAGATTAACTTCCCTGCGGTGCACCACATAACCCAACACGCTTGATCCCATTTGGCGGACACACTTTTACGGGTCATGCCCGCCTCGGAAGATCAACACGTCGCAGCCCCACCTAGGCACAACAGAGAGGTCAGCCGCGGTCTAAATCCTATCGCGCAGGGTGCAGGCCCATCGCCTACGAGCACACACGCACGTTGCGTCTGTGACGGTGAGCGACCTAGCAACCTCCATTACAAAGGAAGTTGCGTTAACGTAGTCCAACCGGCGCCGCCGCCGTCGTCCGACGTTAAGAAGGCTTGGTGATACCACGACGCCGGATACCCATAACTACTCCCACGTAGATGGTTAGTGCGTATAGACCAAATGGCGGACTCGGATCAAATACCAAAATCTCGTTAAGCGTGTTAAGTATCCATGAGCGCCGAACAGGCCAGCCCACCTGTCTCCTAGGTGGTCTCAACCTGCCTGCCGCCCGCCACAAAGTAACGATCGGGGCCGTCAGAACCCAGCCCACCTCTACCGGATGGAGCCACCGTCCTTTCAGCCCCACATCGAAATCACTTGCGGGTACTCAACGAGTGACCCGACTTTAGTCACCATCTCAGATAGTATGTATGTATGTATAGTAAATACCGTGATCACCTCCCAAGTGATCACGGCCCGATAGTATAGCAAGGCGGTGACAAGAGTGTAGGGCCAATGATGATAAACTAGCATCCTATACTAAGCATTTAGGATTGCGGTAAGATATCAATATTTAGCAACAATGACAAAGCTATACAATGTAATAGGAGTAATCAAGCAAGTAACATGCTACACTACTCTAATGCAAGCGGTATAGAGAAGAATAGGCGATATCTGGTGATCAAGGGGGCTTGCTGGTTGCTCTGGCAAGAGAGAGGGTCGTCTTGATGTAGTCGAACACACGGACATCGGCACCGGTCTCGAGTCTACGGAAAGAAGTAACGGAGGAACACAATAAATAACATAGCAATCAAAATGTAACACAAAGCAAGACGCGGAAATATGCGGTGCTAGGTGTGCCCTAACACGGTAGTAGGTGATACCGATGAAGGGGGGAAACATCCGGGAAAGTATTCCTAGTGTTTCGCGTTTTCGGACAGATGAACCGGAGGGGGAAAGTTGCGTGTTTGCTATGCTAGGGGTGTGTGGCGGACGAACGGAGCGCTCCTCCTGATTCGTCTCGTCGTTCTGAGCAACTTTCATGTACAAAGTATTTTCATCCGAGTTATAGATTATTTTATATTAATTTTCAAAGTTTTAAATGATTTTCTAATTTCTGGATTTAATTTAATTCGAAATTAAATTAATATTTAAATGCTAGGGGTACACAAGAAGTGTACCCAGCCATATGCAACAGAGGCTGACAGGGGGCCCAGTTGACTTGGTCAACTTCCCAGTCAGCAGAGGCTGACTGGTGGGCCAGGGTTGAGTCAGCAGCCCAGTCAACAATTGACCGTTGACTAGTCAACTGACATTTGGGGGGGGTCCGTTTGTCATTGCCTCTACACTAATTAACAGAGTTAATTTTAGAAAATCAAGTTAATTGGGCTAATCTAAGCAAGGTTAATTAATTTAATTACATTACTAATTATTTAATTAATTCATTCATTTTATTATCCTTTTTTTTTTCAGTTTCGTTTTTCTCTACTCCTTTTCTTTTTATTTGATTTACAGGGGGAGGGCCCCACATGTAAGTGGCTCAGGCCACCTCCCTCCTGTGCACGAACGTGCAGAGGGGAGGGGCAGGGGGCGTGGTGGCCGGACCTGGCCCCAGCGAGGCAATGGCCAACGCCGGCAGCGGGGTAGCCGACCAGCAGCACCACCAGCAGGTGGCGGGCGACAGCGAGCGAAGGGGCGGGGAGTAGCAGCTGCAGCGCATGCCGGAGCCGAGCGCTGGGTGGCGCGCGCGTCGGAGGCCGACGAGGGAGGTCCGGGCGGGCGTGGCATGCGCGTGTGTGTGGGCGCGCGAGCAAGGCAAGGGGGGTCGCGGTGGCCGGCGGGGGCACAGCCAGGCTCTGCGGGATGGAGGCGGAGCACGGTAGCGATTGGCGTGGGCGGCTCCGATGCGGTGCGGGATGGAGCCGAGCGTGAGGGGAGAGGGCGCGTCCACGGCAGAGGAAGGAGAGGGAGGGGGGTTGCTCACGGCGGGGAGTAGGGTCTGGGTAATGGTGCGCGAGGAGGAGGACGGAGACGATGCGGCGAGAGGAAGCAGGCGGCGGTGAGGTCCGGCGCCGGCGTGGTCCATCGGGCGGCGACGGGTCGGGCGCTGCGTCGCGATCTAGATCGAGGAGGAGAGGGTGCGAGGGGCTCGTCGGGGGCGAGGACGGCGGCCGGCGGCGGCGCGCCGGCGAGGGCCACGAGGCCATCCCGATCGAATCTGGATCGGGGAAGAGGAGGCGTGGGGAGTGGGGAAGTGGGATGGGGTTAGGGTTTGACCGGGGAGGGGGGTTAAGCCAGCAGGGGTGGACCAGGCTGGGCAGTGGGCTGGCAGTTGGGCCTTAGTTTCTTGGGCGAAGCCCAAGAGGCGGGGTTTTCTCTTTTTGTAGTTTTGTTTTATGTTTTTATTTTATTTTTCTTTTCTTTATTTTCTCTCTGTTTTAGCTCATTTTAAAAATATAGGCCTTATATAAAAACATGGTTTCTACATGACAAATAGTTAGGGAATATTTTCAACACATCGAACATTTTAGTTTTGACTTTTGAAAACTTTAATTGTTTTAACTTTAATTCAAATTTAGAATGTGAATCCGTTTCGATCTAACGTGGGATTATCAACAATAACCGAGGTGACGTGGCATCGTTAACACGGGATTACTGTAGCCTGATTATCCGGGCGTTACAGTCGATCATCCTTGGTATACCCTTTTTGAATATTGTAGGGGCTGTTATTGATTGCAACAAAGACAATGTCACTTTTCATGTTAATGGTAATGAGCATATGGTACACTTTCCGAAGAAACAACCTCAACTTCATAGTATAAATTCTATTGGAAAATTTTCAACGATTACTATTGGAGGTTAGAAATATGATGTTCTTATTGTTGGGGACATGCATATCCCCGTTGAGGTAACCTAGTGTTATTCAAAAATTCTCCGGTTTCATGTTATTCGGAAGAAATTTGTTAACAACACTTGATCAACCTTGTTAGTGGATTCCTTTTGATGAGCATAAAATGGATGAAGTTAGAAGGCACAACTCTCTGTACTCACCTTTTGCTTTCTGTTATTTAGATTAAATATAGCAAAATTAGTATTTTCGGTCTGTTTTCTAAATTATCCTTGCAATAAAAATACCCCAAAAATAATAGTTCTCCAAATGCCCCGAAAATTGAGTATGATTTTTTGTAGAATATTTGAGAATTTCTTGCACTTCGAACACACCAGGGGGACCCACCATTTGGTCACGAGGGTGGAAGGCGTGCCCTACCCCCTGGGTGCCCCCCTACCTCGTGGGTCCCACGTGCCCCCCTCCACTTATTCCAGCACCCACGCACTTTGTCTTCCTCCAGAAAAAATCATCCCGTAGCTCAAACTCGTGTTCTTGCTTGTTTTGCTGCTATTTTCGATCTCCTAGCTCAAAGCTCCATTCACAAAACTGCTTTGGGGGATTGTTCCTTGGTATGTGACTCCTCCAATGGTCCAATTTGTTTTTGTTCTAGTGCTTTATTTATTGCAAATTTTGCTGCTAAGGTGGCCCTATTCTTGAGCTTGCATGTCAAATTTATATGGTCCAAAGTAGTTTTAATGCATGATATAGCCTCTAGGCACTTGTGGGAGTAGTTGCTATAAATCTTGTTGAGTTTGGTTCACTTTTATTTTGAGTCACTAAAAATTTCAGAAATTTTTCAAAGGGAGAAAATGTTGGAGAGATTGTTGAGAGGCTCCTCGAGCCGAAGCTCAAAGGAAAAGCAAAATGAAGAGAATAAAAAGCCCAAGTACAATCTTCCTCGCACCACGGAGGTTCGACCGTGTGAATGGCCTTGTGATGCATTCTTGAGGGCCGCTGGAATTTACGATGACTTTTATTATTTGGCTGAGAATGCAGGCATCATCGACTTCATCCACGACCAGGGTGAACAGTATCTCCTACTCACTAATATTTTCATGCAAAACTTTCATTTCCATGCTAGGAGATCACCACCTTCGGTGGACTTTTATTTATATGATGAGTTTAAGGAGATGTCACTCTATGATTTTTGTGTGATTTGCAAGTTGCCCTTTGAGGGCAGTGTCGAGGAACCACGTCCTAATGATGTGGATGAATTTATTGATAAAATTGTTGTAGGAGAAATGAGAAAAGTGCCAGATGCAAGGATTACTAATGTACATTTTCCTGTTCTACGTTATTATGCAATATTTGCTAGTAGATGTCTAATTGGTCACGAGAACAGTGGGGGCCTCAGTGCTCGTGACCTTGCTATTTTGTGCCATGCCTTACTTCGTGATAGAACTTTCAGTTTAGGCGCTATAGTTGCTAAACGGTTGAGTCTGAACCGTTCAAAGGGCCCCATTTTTGGAGGTATCTTTGCTTCACGCCTTGCTAAACACTTTGAGATACCTATTAGGCATTATGAGAAAGAGGAAAAGGTGTTTCCCACTATTTTCTTAGACTATAAAAGTATGGTAGCACGTGATTTTATTGTTAATCATAAGGAGAAGAGACTTATTTATAACTTAGTATTTAGTAAAACTACTTATGAGACTATTACCTTGCCTGCACCATCTTTGTTTAACATACATTCAGGCACATACCTCATCATGCCCGATGACATTTATGCATACTGGGAGCTGACACGAGCCCCAGAGCCTAAGCCAGAGCCATCTCATGATCCATATCAGGAGTCTATTTATCAGTGGGATCCGCAAGAGCTCGCTAACCAGTGGCACCCCGAGGACCCTCCTCACTACACCAGAGAGGACCACTTTGATCCATGGGCTTAGACCAACTTAGGCTAAATGCCTAAGCTTGGGGCAGTATGTATTTCTCACCGACATTACATTCATGTTCACACACTCATTCTAGCTGTCGATGTTCATACTTTTTCATTGTACTATCCATGCTAGTTTATTTTCTTTTCTTGCTTTCTTCTTCTGTGTTTGAAAAACTTTGAGAAAAAAATAGTTGTAGCTTTTAGCTAGTTTACTTTCCATGCTTGTAGTAGTAATAATTAAAAGAAAACCCCAAAAGATTTTCTCGTTATTTTTTTGCTTGTTGGGAGCTTTCCCATGTAAATAGTTTTTCTGTTTCTTTGAAATTCTTTTCTTTTCTTTGGAGATCGAGAGGAGAAGACCACGATGAAAATGATGAGTGAATCTCACATTATTGTTGACCTAACCAGGAGCCCATATTACCTTGTCTTCTCCTTTGAATTAAATGTTTGCAGATTCCAGCTTAGTCCAATGCACGCGCACTATTATTATTATCCACACTGTTCGGTCGTGCAAGTGAAAGGCAATAATGACGATATACGATGAAATGATTGAGATGAGAAAAGATGGTATGAACTCGACCTATCTTGTTTTTGTAAATATGATTAGTCATCGTTCCTGATGTAGCCCATTATGAATGAAACATGTTTGCAATGACAATTAGAGATGATAGTTACTCATGCCATGCTTAATTAGCTAGGAGTTTATAATGGTTTATCTTGCGTGCCAACATGCTATTAAAATGGTTGTGATGTAGTATGATAGGGTGGTATCCTCCTTTGAATGATTCGAGTAGCTTGACTTGGCATATGTTCTCGCATATAGTTGAAACAAAATCAACATAGCCTCCACGATATTTATGTTCATGGTGATTTATATCCTACTCATGCTTGCACTCATTGTTGGTTAATATTAATGCACGTTTATGACTGTTGTTGCTCTCTAGTTGGTCGCTTCCCAGTCTCTTTATAGCCTTCACTTGTACTAAGCGGGAATACTGCTGGTGCATCCACTTTCATAAACCCCAAAGTTGTTCCATATGAGTCCACCATACCTTCCTATATGCGATATTTACCTACCGTTCGAATTTAATTTGCATGTGCAAAACTCCAAACCTTCAAATGAAATTCTGTTTTGTATGCTCGAATAGCTCAGGTATCAACTAGGGCTGTCTATATCTTCCATGCTAGGTGGGTTATTCTCACGATGAGTGGACTCCACTCATCATTCACGAGAAAATGGCTGGTGACCGGGATGCCCAGTCCCATGCTCAAATCAAATCAAAATAATTAAAAAAAAACTCTCTTAGGATTGTTGTTAGTTGGACGATACCCGTTGTTTCAGACCAGCCGTGGAATGTGCCCGTTGGTGGTGGGGGAGTATAAACTTTACCATTCTGTTTGGGAACCGCCTATAATGTATGTAGCATGGAAGATATCGAGATCTCTTGGTTGTTATGTTGACAATGAAACTATGCCGCTCAAAATATTATTTATCTCTGTTTTAAAACTCGAGCTCTGGCACCTCTGCAAATCCCTGCTTCCCTCTGCGAAGGGCCTATCTATTTACTTTTATGTTGAGTCGTCATCCTCTTATTAAAAAGCACCAGTTGGAGAGCACCACTGTCATTTGTATGCATTGTTATTAATTTACATTGAGTATGACTATGACTAGATCTCTTTTGCCATGAATTACAATGTCTAGTCAGTCCTTGATCTTCAGGGGTGCTCTGCATTTATGTTTTGCGGTCTCAGAAAGGGCTAGCGAGATACCATCTTGTTATATCATATCATGATTGTTTTGAGAAAGTGTTGTCATCCAAGATTTATTATTATTGCCCGCTAGTTGATTTGCCATTGATATGAGTAAACATTAGACCTAAATGTTATTGTGAATATGGTTAGTTCATGATCTTGCTGAAAACTTGAATGCTGGCTTTACATATTTGCAACAACAAGATCAAACAGAGTTTGCAAAAGTATTTCTTTATCACTTTCAGTTTGTCAACTGAATTGCTTGAGGACAAGCAAAGGTTTAAGCTTGGGGGAGTTGATACGTCTTCAACGTATCTACTTTTCCATACACTTTTGCCCTTGTTTTGGACTCTAGCTTGCATGATTTGAATGGAACTAACCCGGACTGACGCTGTTTTCAGCAGAATTGCTATGGTGTTATTTTTGTGCAGAAATATAAGTTCTCGGAATGACATGAAACTCCACGGAGTCACGTTTTGGAATTAATAAAAAAATATTGGCGAAAGAATCAACAGAAGGGGGCCACACCCTATCCACGAGGGTGGCACCCCCCTAGGGCGCGCCCCCTGCCTCGTGGGCTCCCTGGACCTCCACCGACCTCAACTCCAACTCTATATATTCATGTTAGGGGAGAAAAAAATCAGAGAGAAGGATTCATCATGTTTTACGATACAGAGCCGTCGCCAAGCCTTGTTCCTCCTCGGGAGGGCTGATCTGGAGTCCGTTCGGGGCTCCGGAGAGGGGAATCCGTCGCCATGGTCATCATCAACCATCCTCCATCACCAATTTCATGATGCTCACCGCCGTGCGTGATTAATCCTATCGTAGGCTTGCTGGGCGGTGATGGATTGGATGAGATTTACCATGTAATCGAGTTAGTTTTGTTAGGGTTGGATCCCTAGTATCCATTATGTTCCAAGATGATGTTGCTATGACTTTGCCATGCTTAATGCTTGTCACTAGGGCCCGAGTGCCATGATTTCAGATCCGAACCTATTATTTGTTTCATGAATATATGTGAGTTCTTGATCCTATCTTGCAAGTTATAGTCACCTACTATGTGTTATGATCCCGCAAACCCTGGAGTGACAATGGTCGGGACACTTCCCGGTGATGACAGTAGTTTGAGGAGTTCATGTATTCACTAAGTGCTAATGCTTTGGTCCAGTACTCTATTAAAAGGAGGCCTTAATATTCCTTAGTTTCCCTTAGGACCCCGCTGCCACGGGAGGGTAGGACAAAAGATGTCATGCAAGTTCTTTTCCATAAGCACGTATGACTATATTTGGAATACATGCCTACATTACATTGATGAACTGGAGCAAGTCCCGTGTCATCCTATGTTATAACTATTGCATGATGAATTGCATCCGACATAATTATCCATCATTGATCCATTGCCTACGAGCTTTTCACATATTGATCCTTGCTAAGTTACTTCTCCGTTGCCACTGTTACGATTACTACAAAACTGCTACTGTTACTTTTTGCCACCGTTATCGTTATTTCCATACTACTTTTCTACTAAATACTTTGCTGCAGATATTAAGTCTTTCAGGTGTGGTTGAATTGACAACTCAACTGCTAATACTTGAGAATATTCTTTGGCTCCCCTTGTGTCGAATCAATAAATTTGGGTTGAATACTCTACCCTCGAAAACTGTTGTGATCCCCTATACTTGTGGGTTATCAGCAATACACATGTGTGAGAGTGTATACAAAAGTTTTCAAAGTTTTTCACGCTGTGGAAATTAGTATTTTGAAAACAAGATCCGTGGAGCTCGGCCTCCAGAAGCGCTCACTCATGCGAACCTGCCCAATGTGGCCCTTCGGTGGATGACGCGCAGATCCAGAATCCTGGAGATGGACAATACGAAAGTTTGATGGCATTGTGGCTTAACACGTTAGATGTCCTCATGAAAGGACTTAGTCATGGAGCCATCGCAACGGGTTAGCTTGAAGGGGTTAAACTGGACGAGGGACACGGGAGTTTTATACTAGTTCGGCCCCTTCGATGAAGGTAAAAGCCTACGTCTAGTTGTGATGGAATTGATTGGGTTTCGATGATCAGGGAACCAATACGCTTGCCTGAGCCTCGAGTTGTTGTCTCTTTGCACCGCCGTTCTTCTTTCCCTTCTCTGGTTTCTCATCATCAGAACCGGGATCCTTGGTATTATCAGAATCGGCATACTTGACCAACGCTTCCATGAGGGTTCCCATGTCGTTGCAGTGGCGCTTGAGCCGTCCCAACTTCATTTTTAGTGACTTAAACCGGCAATTGCGCTCCAGTGTTATGATAGCTTGGCCAGCGTTAATCCGGTCAGACGAGTGCAAAACCTCTGAAACCCGGCGTACCCAATGAGTTGTTGACTCGTTCTCCCCTTGAACACAAGCATCCAGATCCACATGGGCTGTTTGCATGTGTCTTTGAAATTGGCTATAAACCGGGCTTTCAACTGATCCCATGACTCGATGGAGTTAGCTGGTAGATTTTTCAACCAAGTACGGGCCGTTCCTTCCAACATCATCGTGAAGTACTTTGCACAGGCCGCTTCATCTACATCCAGCATCTCCATTGCCATCTCATAACTCTCGACCCACGCCTCAGGTGGCTGATCCGCCGTGTAATTAGGTACTTTATGTGGACCCTTGAAATCTTTGGGCAGACGCACATTACGGAGAGCCAGAATAAGACACGACACTCCCCAGGAACTGAAGGCAAGCCCGGTGCCTCGGTCGACCGACGCTTTGGCTGAACCGGGCGGTTGATGATGACCCAAAGCGGCCTCCCTTCGTGCCCTGCCATGATCCACCACATCTTGAGCATTACGATGCCGTGCGCTGCTAGACACTTCTGGTTCATCCATACGCCTGCTATATCTTGGGCTCGGACGATGGGTTGAATGAATTCTATCCCGGCTATAAGAATAAACCTGCTGCTGTACCACGACGGTTTGAAGAAGGTCCCTAGCCCACCGCGTTTCAATTGCTGCTATTGAATCGCCCTCCATCGGAATGGCTGCCAGGCGCGATGTTGCGGCAATCATGTTATCCAGAGGACTCGAGAAGTGACCCGACGGCGTAGACATGTATTGCGGCGGGTTATCTGTTCGCCGTGGTGGTTCTGTTATACGTAGTTGATCCGGAGCTGTCCTAGGCGCATTAGTCCGGTTTGCAGCTGCCGGATTGCTTGGCCCAGCGCCTGGTGTTTGAAAGAGATTCAATCCTTCGTAGACCGGTGGCAGACAAGACCGGTACTTCCTTCGCATTACATCCTCTGACGCAGTCCGATCCAACATGAGTCGATAATTCTGCGCCTGTATCTGCTGTGACTGGGCACCCAAAGCGGCCCGTTCTTCAGCCATCCTAGCATCCTCAATTGCCAGGTCCTACTTAGCCTGTGTTATCTGGTCCTTCAGCTTCGCAATGTCCGCATTGTGCTGATCCCGCGTCTCCGGGGTGACTGCCATGGTTAACAAACTCGCCCAGGCATCCATCAAACCGGAGAGGACTTGAGCTAGTCAGTGCGCCAGGACTCCTACCGCAGCTGCTGATCCGGTATTCATTGCCGCTGTTGAGGAAGACTGCAAAGTGGGCTGTGTTTCGGCCATGTAAACAGCAACCCGACTTGGCGGTTCAAGGAGGTCCGGAATAATGTTGCCATCGGAATATCCTTCGAACACACCGTTATGAATCTCGTACAAGGACTCAGTTTCGCCAGTGGATGACTCGCCGTCAGAATATACGGCCGTCTCGCCTTCAGACACCGGCTCAGATCCGATCCCATGGACACATCCAACGAACACACGCTTCATGGCGGGCTTAACCTGGGCTAGATTCGCACGCTGAGCCGTCTCGACGAGGTCGGTGCAGATGTCCGGCTCAGGGCCCGGTTCGCCGATCTTGCCGATGAAGACATGAATTCCACCAAAGGGGACCCGGTACCCGTACTCGATTGAGCCGTCCTCGGGGCCCCATCCTTCGTCGTTGATGTAGAGCTTGCCGCGATGACTCTTGGTCATCCGGCCGACCACGTACCCCTTGAGTCCTTCAAAGCTGCCCTTCAAGAACTCGAAACCATCGTGCGATAGCCCCACAGTGGGCGCCAACTGTCGTGGAATTGTCACGGCAGATGTCCTTAATGCGAGGACTTAGACAGGAGGCCAACACATCTATGTGGTAGCTTGAGAGGGGTTGAGCGGAATCGAGAGACGCAACACAAGACAAGGGTTTAGACAGCTTCGGGCCCCGGGAAACATCATCCGGTAACAACCCTACATGTTGTTTGAGGCTAGATCTCATTATCATCACGAGGGAGTCGCCGTAAACCGGCTCTCCTCTAGTTGTGTCTAGCCCTAGAGATTATTTCTTGCTCGTCCTTCTTTGGGGAGCCCCGCTCCTCCTTATATATGTTGAAGGGGCGGGTTACATGTGGAGTCCAACTCGGACTTTAACTTAAACTATTTTGACTTCCCTTCCTGGGCTTCTTAACGTCTGCTGGTTTAACATTGTCTGCCGGTTTAACATCGTTTGCCGGTTTAACATTGTCTGCCGGTTTAACATTGTCTGCTGGTTTACCACCAGCTGGTTTACCGTCTGTCTTAGCCATCTGTCTTGACTCTCTGCCGGTTTACCACAAGCCGGTTTACCGTCTGTCTTAGCCATCTGTCTTGACTCTCCGCCGGTTTACCAAGTCCCAGCCGGTTTACAACTCCAGCCGGGTCATATCGCGGGGTATATCCCCGATAGGGCATGTATAATGATGCTATCTTAGGAGTGATACGTCGGATAAATGATGGGGTGGAGGAGGGAGAACTCATAAGAAAAGGCTCGTCTTCTCTTATTTAAGAGAAGACAAGAGATGATCTCTTAGCACAATATGTCTCACCACGTGAGGGAGTCCTGGACTAGGGGGTGTCCGGACAGCCGGACTATCATCGTCCACCAGACTCCAAGACTACGAAGATACAAGATTGAAGACTCCGTCCCGTGTCTGGATGGGACTTTCCTTGGCGTGGAAGGCAAGCTTGGCGATACGGATATGTAGATCTCCTACCATTGTAACTGACTCTGTGTAACCCTAGCCCTCTCCGGTGTCTATATAAACTGGAGGGCTTTAGTCCGTAGGACATAACCTCCATTACAACAATCATACCATAGGCTAGCTTTTAGGGTTTAGCCTCCTTGATCTCGTGGTAGATCCACTCTTGTAATACATATCATCAATATTAATCAAGCAGGACGTAGGGTTTTACCTCCATCAAGAGGGCCCGAACCTGGGTAAAACATCGTGTCCCTTGTCTCCTGTTACCATCCGCCTAGACGCACAGTTCGGGACCCCCTACCCGAGATCCGCCGGTTTTGACACCGACATTGGTGCTTTCATTGAGAGTTCCTCTGTGCCGTCGTCGATAGGAAGGATGCCTCCACCCGTCTTCAAGGACGGAATTTTCGCCAAAGGGGCCTTGGCCGCCGGCCAAACTATCCGGCTAGGTGGTTTTCTTATGACCGCCTGTCCGGCCACCGCTTCGACAATGACTTCTCAAGTCGTCAAAAGCAATCTTCACGTAAGCTCTGGATTTGCCGAGCGACTGGATCCGATTGAGCTTTCGTCTGTCAACGAGCTCTTGGATCGCATCGCCGCCCTGGGAGTCGCTACGGACTACAATCAGATTGGGCTTAAACCGATCTGAGAGAGATTAACTCTCCCCAGGTCACCCACCACGTCGCAGTGGTAGAGGAACAATGCGGCGACTCTTCTCCTGTATTGAAAACTAGTCATGTACGGGCTCCCGAACCCTCCATGCCGGATTCACGCGGAGGGACGGACTTCGGTCAAGCACTGAACTTAAAGTCAGGCATCGGACCGGACTTGTTGGACAACGTCCAGCAATCCAAGCTTCCAAATTTGTAAACTTCACGGCCTTCAAGCCTTGAGATGGGTAGGGTTCCGGACTTTATTCCACCACCCGCCCAAACATATGCGATCTATCTCTAATGCGGCAAGAGCCCGCTGAAACAGTACATCACTACTGGGCCAGATTCCTCCTGGTTATGGACAGGATAAAGGACTGCCGAGAGGAAAACATAATCTCAATTTTTGCAATAATTGCGGACAAGGGAATATTGAATGCCATCGGCCGTCGTGAAATTACACGCCGCCAACTGGCGTCCATAGTACAAAAGTACTGTGCGATGGAGAGTTTCGGAAAACCGAAAACCAGTTTTGGGACAATCCGGCCCGAATACAACCCTAGTCCGCAACAAAAGGGTGCATTACACTCGGGCCCCGGATACAAAAACCAAAAGTAAAAACCCATAGAGGGTGCGGAACCGTCTTGGAGGGATGGCTTAGCGGACCTCAGTAAAATTCATGATCTGAGGGTGCCGTCCCAACACATAGCCTCGAGCATGTTGGATATTACGGCGGTGGCCAAAAGTGGCGAGGAGCTTCTAGCTCGGAAAACCACTCAACAATACCGATGCGGTATCAGCGATCTTGAGACCTTCGCATCAAATAATATGCGAAGCGAACAATCCAGCGGCCTCGCCGAAGTCTACCAGGTAGCAACAACAAATCCATGGAGCGACACAACCATCACCTTCAACGCCAGCGATGAACCTAAATTCCGAACAGCCCGAGCACCAGCCGCA
Source organism: Aegilops speltoides (assembly GCA_021437245.1). Lineage (NCBI taxonomy): Eukaryota > Viridiplantae > Streptophyta > Magnoliopsida > Poales > Poaceae > Aegilops > Aegilops speltoides. The sequence goes on from CM038142.1 coordinate 103,151,092, forward strand.
CTGGTGCTTAGTCCAATAGTGGACGGCTTTCGACTTACAAAGGTCCTCATGGATGGTGGCAGCAGACTAAACCTCATTTACGAGGAAACCCTTCAAAAAATGGAAATAGATTGGAGCCGCATTGAGCGAAGCATCACAACCTTCAGAGGAATAATCCCTAGCTGGGAAGCGCGCTGCATCGGAAAAATCACACTCGATGTGGTTCGGCTCGCTGGACTATTACAGATCCGAAGAAGTCACGTTCTAAGTGGCCCCGTTCAACAGCGGATATCACGCTATATTAGGACGAGAGGCATTCACAATTTTCCAAGCAGTACCCCATTACGGGTACATGAAGCTCAAAATGCAGGCCCGTGGAATAATCACTCTCGTTAGTGATCCGGACATAGCACTCGGCGCGAAAACAAGACAGCCGCATTAGCCACGGAGGCACTATCCGAAGCCCTAGCGGCGAGAAGAACTCACCGCGCTGCGCTCTCACGTAAATAGGGACGACGTGATACTCGATAAGACATCCAAGTCCACCTCCTTTAAACCAGCGGACGAAATAGTAAAATTCAGGTCCATCCAGCGGACCCAACAAAGACGGCCTCCATCGGGCACAATTGAACCACGATGTAGATGCCGCGATGCGAAATTCCCGGGAAAATTGGGACATTTTCGCTTAGCACCCCTCGGACATGCGGAATCCCATGATTGGCGAGAACACAGCCTAAACATCCTAAAAGTTTAAGCCGATCAAACAAGCTCTTTGACGATTTTCCGAACCCAAAAGACAGGCAATGGGAGAAGAACTAGCCAAACTATTGGAAGCCGGATTCATCAGATATCAAACATCCGGATTGGCTAGCAAACCTGGTAATGGTACCAAAGAAGGACAAATCCTGGCGCCTATGCGTCGATTTTAAAGACCTCTTCAAGCCATCCATGCTATGGGAAGAGGAGTCTGGAAACGACAAACCGGAAAAAACCACGCCAACCGGCGATTCAGCCGATGACACAACACCTTCAGCCCACGACATAATGGCAGTAATCGCCCCGTGGATGAACCATTCCTAGCCTACTTGCTTGGCGGGAACTTCCGAAGACCAAAATGAGGCCCGCTGCATAGTCCGGTGATCTAAAGCCTACAAGGTCCATGAGGAGAACTTTATAAGAAAAGCACAACCGAGTCCTTCAAAGGTGTATCTCCGAAGAGGAAGGGCGAAACCTCTGGCTGAAATTCATGCGGACTAGGCGGACACCACGCAGCAGCCGGGCCCTTGTAGGAAAGGCATTCCGTGCAGGATTTTATTGGCCGATGGCACAGGGCGGATGCTCGGGACTTAGTCCAAAGATCGTCGGTTGTCGCTCTTAGCTAATCGAGCCATCGCCACCCACCGCCTCATAACTATACCCATTACCTGGCCGTTCGCGATGCAGGGGCTTGACATGGTTGGACCCTTAAAGGGGGAACCCACAAGCAAAGGTACCTATTGGTCATGGTGGACAAATTCACCAAATGGATAGAGGCCAAACCAGTCAAAGCGGCGAGTCCGGACCAGTGATAGACTTTATATCCGAGGTAGTACACCGTTATGGTGTCCCCACAACATCATCACCGATAACGACCACGAACTTCACGGCCGGCGAGGTTAAGTCATGGTGCAAAAACATGGGCATTAAGCTCGATTACGCTTCGATCTATCATCCTCAAACCAGCGGTCAAGTGGAGCGAGCAAATGGTCTAATAATGGCGGCATTAAACCCGGACTAGTGCGGTCACGTCTGAAATCATGCCTTGCTGGTAGAGGAGCTCGACTCCGTGCTCTGGGGCTGCGGACAATGCCCAACCGTACTACGGATTCACACCATTTTTATGGTATCTGGCGCAGAGGCGGTTACGCCTGCGACATTATTCATGACTCACCTCGAGTGCGCATGTATGAAGAAAGAGAGGCCGAGCTGGATCGGCGGGACAGCTTGGGCGCATTGGAGGAAAAACGCGGCGTCGCCAAGGCTCGTTCCGCATTCTATCAACAACGAGGCTTGAAGATATCAAAGCGAAAAATGCGGGCCAAGACTTACAACATTGGCGAACTAGTTCTCGCTTTGCGGACAAGAAAAAGGACAAGCTCAAGCCCAAATGGGAGGGCCCCTTCATTGTCGATCAAGTCACGGCGGCGGAGCATACCGTCTCTGAAATGCATCGGACAACCGACTCGAGCGAACCCATGGAGCGCAGCCCGCCTCAGAAGATTCTATGCCTAGCGCTGGACTAAGAGTTCGTCCCCTTCCCCCGTCCAAATTTTTACATTTCAGCTGTCTTTTGTTTCTCTTTCTTCTCTTAACCCTTTTTCCTAAAAAGCCCTTAAGGGCCTACTTGCGCATTGTTCGCACATACTTGATGTGCCATCCGCACTCATTATACCTGGGGACTTCCTTTCCAGAAGCTCAATTATAAGGGCTTCATGCCCAGCACAGGTGTCAAGCTTCCACATGTACCTTTTACTCACCATTATATGCATCGATATGACTTAAGTTTTGGCCAAGCTGGGTTACCTGTCTCCTGTGCTTACCCCTACGTTCCCGATTGTTCGGCTAGGAGGTAAAGGGAGCACCTCTGCGATTATTCTTGCCGGTCGACGGATGTGTACCTCGACCGGGTGAAGCCGAGCTAAGCGTTCTTAAGGGAATATTCGATCGGTGACTTGAAAGATGATTTTTACCTACTTATTTATCTGCCCCAGATGTTTTTACGCTTTTTACTGAGTCCGGACATGCACTTTAGGGCATGCCTCCCGAGAAAGGAACCCCTAACGGAACTATTCTCCTGGAAGATTTTTCTTACTAACCATGTAATATAACATAACTAGTTGGGCACTTATGCGATAAAGCACTAATGACCCCTCGCTTTGGTCTCCATGCATACCCGGTTGTTTCTTAACCAAGAAGGTATTCGGACACACTCCGGACTCTAGGGTCCCGAGGTTGAAGCGAAAAGGTCAGCAAAGGCAAACGATCTACAATCCGGCTAGAAGGCATTTCACATGTCATTTTAAAAATACATTGTCAAATCTACTGACTGTATTCCTCCTCGTCTAACAGGCTGTCTAATTTACAGTCCGGTTGGGAAAATTTAGCGACCAACTCTACTTGGCCGTATACTAAACTCACAGGGATCTCCTTCCCATCGGGCCCCACAGGTCCGACCTCGGCCATGTGGTTAGGATCCGCATTCTTGTACGCGTCTTCACCATGGCCCAAGCCTCCTGGCACCTTGGCGGCGGTCGAAATCTTCCATAAGCGGAAGCACCGCCGCACTCCACAGAAGCTTCTCCATAAGCTCCCAAGGCCCTCGGGTAGGAAGAGGGCTGGCCATAAACACAGACGACGCCGCTCATTGCTCTGCCGAACTCGTTCGAAAGTTTGCAACATCTCGGAAGTTGATCACCCGTTGATCTGGCATCTCCTCCATGAGGCGACCTATGAGTATACCTACAAAGACATATTTTGTCAATTGACTTCCTCGCCGAACTCTTCTTTTCAAAGGAGTCCGCTCAAGCACTTACTATAGATGCCGGCAAGGCTGCTGATTCTCCTTACGGAGCTGGACAGCTCGGCCGAACGCTTTCAGCTCTTCTCCAAGCTGGCGTGGGCATCTTGGAGCTTGTTCCTTTCTGCTGCACTCTATTCAGCACCCTCTCTTGACCTTCACCGGGCGCAGAGGTTCTGCCTGTCCGGATCTTGTCCGCAAACCCGCAATGTCATTATTAGACTTGCGCGCACGCCGCCTGGCAACGCTTATTTTTTTAAATGTGTTACCGGAGGGGCCTCCGTGTTTCCTCTGAGGCGACAAGTCTTGACCTCAAGTTGGGCCTTGCACTCTTGCAGCTCTGAGACAGTGGGTATTCTTCTCGGTAAGATCCTGCATTTCAAATGATCCTTAAATCACCAACATAACTACTTTAAGTCTCGGGAGACTCTTGGCATATATTCTCGCTAAATTCTTTTACCGTATGTCTTTTACATCTTTGCTCCGTGGTTACGGTAAAACCATCTTGAGCAGCCTGAGGTCTGCGTCCCCGCGTTAAAGGCATTTAACGCCTCGGGGAGAAGCACGCGTCACGAAATATTGTCCGTGGCGCCTATGGTTCATGGCGCTCTCCACCTCAGATTTGGTGGTGGACAACCTGTCGGCATCCTCTGTTGGAGGAGTGTCGGCTCGCGCCTTCGCCGCCTCCCCCCGGTGGGTCTTGGGCTGGCTGGTAGAGGTTGGATTAGCAACCTCCACGCCCGCAGTCCGTGGGCGCTTTTCTCTACAAAAATCATGAGCACTCAAGCGCTTCCTCGGGCGTTGCTCCAAATAATTAATCATGAGCTATACCTTTGCGTGACGTTTGATCAGCGCGCGCTCCTCTTCCGCCTCTTGGTCGGATGGCCTTTGTTGGTCACCGCCCTTGGCTCGGCTTCCCGCCTTGAAGGCGCTTCTGCAAAACACCATCATATGCGAAGGTCGAAATGAGCAAGGAAGAGATAATGGTGTCGGGACTTGGTCACAATCACAGGAAGCGAATATAGTCCGGGTAGTCGGCCGTAATGGCGACTAAAGCATTATCCATGTTGAGCTGGTGGAACACCCGCCGATTAGCTCCACCTTTATGTCCGGATCCTCTTGGAGGCGGATCACAGGATCTCTCTGGATCCTCGGGTTGTGGAGCTGGACTTGTCATGTCCTCCACAATCCGGCGCAGTTCCTGCGTCGAAGACATAATATAAGAAGCTTAAACTTTGAAAGCATGGGTCGGGCCCTTAAAGTGTTCGCTTACCCAACGACGGGGGTTATTCATGGAGAACCCATTCAACAGGTTCGTCTGAAGGAAGTCCTCCTTCTCCCCCTTGTACAGGCCGGACAAGATCTGCATCAGGTCCTTCGCCGAGTCCGGTCCTTTGCGGCCATGACGGGTGGCATCGTCTTCCCCGTTGAAATCCCACATGGGGTGGCCCTTGTATTGCAGTGGCTGCACCCCTCGCGTAATGCATGTTGCCATGACTCCAATCATGGTCAACCCGGAATGAGCCAATAATCTTATTCGGCCCATCAGATAATGGACGCTCTTGTCTTCCTCCAGATGGGGGCTCCTCGGGCGCCAACTAAGGCGTTTCTTCAGGGGAGCAGTACTGAACTCCGGGAGGCCGATCCGAACAGGGTCCGGCAGCAGAGCATCTTCCATGTAAAACCATTCCGAAGGCCAGTCTTCGGACGCCTTCTTAGGGGTTCCGGATGGATATCCGGTCCCGGCGATGCACCATATTTTGGCGCCGCCCACTTGATATATGGACCCCTCGTGAGAACGGGGTACAAGGCAGAACAACCTCTTCCACAATGCAAAATGGGGCTCGATGCCCAGAAATAGCTCGCAAAGAGCTACGTAACCCGCGATATGCAGGATAGAGGCGGGCGTAAGGTGATGGAGCTGGAGTCCGTAGAACTCCAGGAGCCCGCGGAGGAACGGATGTATAGGAAATTCGAGTCCCCTTATCAGATAGGGGACGAAGCATACCCGCTCCCCTTGGGTAGGTGGCCAACCCGGCTCGAACCGGGACCATGAAGGCCAGAGGGAGATATCCCTTCGCTTGGAGCACCACCAGCTCGTTGTGCGGGACAGAACATCTCTGCCAGTCTCCTGGCAGTGGGCTGGGAGCGCGAGAGGAGGAGCCGCGTCGACGATCCATGATGGAATGGATTTCTCGGCCGGAGGCGTTCCGATGAGTACTCGCGGAAGGAAGATGGTATGATTTGGATCTGGATTCTTGCCTCTCTTATAGGCAGATTATTTGCACAGCTAGGGGGTAAAACATAAAAGGTACCCTGGCTTTTCGCATTCGTGTGACGCGTGGAAGAAGGCCATTATTGGGCGTGGAAGCCAAGAAGCGCAACATTGATAAGGAAGCCGGACACTGTTCGGCTGGTACATGGAACTTAAAAGGAGAACCGCCTTTGCAACGCCAAGACTATATCTGCTACTGGACTTATCGTCATTGAAGCCTGGTTCGGGGACTCTTGAGGAGTCTGGACTAGGGGTGTCCGGACGATCGGACTATCATCGTCTGCGGACTCCAAGACTATGAAGATACAAGATTGAAGACTCCGTCCCGTGTCCGGATGGGACTTTCCTTGGCGTGGAAGGCAAGCTTGGCGATACGTATATGTAGATCTCCTACCATTGTAACCGACTCTGTGTAACCCTAGCCCTCTCCGGTGTTTATATAAACCAGAGGGCTTTAGTCCGTAGGACATAACCTCCATTACAACAATCATACCATAGGCTAGCTTTTAGGGTTTAGCCTCCTTGATCTCGTGGTAGATCCACTCTTGTAATACACATCATCAATATTAATCAAGCAGGACGTAGGGTTTTACCTCCATCAAGAGGGCCCGAACCTGGGTAAAACATCATGTCCCTTGTCTCCTGTTACCATCCGCCTAGACGCACAGTTCGGGACCCCCTACCCGAGATCCGCCGGTTTTGACACCGACACCACGTTTTAGGAACAACTAGTTATTGAAGATAAGGCTAAGAAACAACCCATTGTAGCCATCTTTTTTTGTCATCTCTAAATTACATGCAAGACTTAAGATAAGACTATCTTATCAAACATTGTACATGTCCTTACACCACGTAGCAGGCATGGAGGGATCGGAATGATCGTATCTTCAACCTTCGGCACTGACGTGTACCGTGTTCGGAATCAAAGAATCTATTCGCAAATGAGAGAAAACTTTTGCTAGGGTAGTTCATGATGATGGCGGCTAAGACCATATATAGTCAGACTTGGTAAATTTGACCTCTTATACGTCTGTGGACGCACCAGGCATGCCCGTGGGCGCATCCGGACGAACGCTCATATTTCCCTCCGGCATCCACATATCTCAAATCCGGAACCCCGAATCCGTGCAAATCCATGCACGTCAATCATACAAGCAAATACCGCACGTAAATAGCAAATATTGGTATGAAGCATGGATAACATTTACATAAAATTTATTTTAAGCACCAAACTCAAGCATTGGCTCCTTGGTTGTGCTCCACGAGATTATTGAGTAGCTACGTGTGCACCTAATGATCTCAAAGATTCTGATGCATCTGCAAAAAGTTCATAAGCTCAACCACATCTTGATCTTCCAGGATTTCAACTTGTTTTTCAGGTGCTTTGAAATCATGAGTTTGGAATACACCATCACCCTCACCCTCGACAATCATATTGTGCAGAATAATACAACATGTCATTAGCTGTCACAAAGTTTTTGATTCCCACATCATTGCAGCGCTTTGCACAATTCCCCAACAAGCTTGAAGCACACCAAATGCCCTCTCAACATCCTTCCCAGCCGCTTCCTGCATTGTTGCAAAGTGGCTCTCTTTATTGCCATGCGGTTCGGATATGGTCTTCACAAATGCCGCCCACTGAGGATAGCTACCATAGGCAAGATAGTATCTCATGTTGTTCTCTCAGCCGTTGACGGTGTTGTTGCACAACAGTGATTCCCCAATTGCAAAGCCTCCTGAACGTCGGAGATCATTGAAGCATGTTGATGTCATTGTGAGAACCCGACATTCCAAAGAAAGCATGTCAAAATTCATAAGTCATGTGATGCCACTTCTTCTAGTATGATGGTGGCCTCTTTGGTGTTGGGGCAGTTCTTCCATTGCCAATGCATGCAATCAATTGATCCGAGCATTACTAGACACCCCCTTGCCTCTCCAATAGCCAACAACTTCTCCATGTCATGTGCATTTGGTTCTCTGAGATACTCAGGTCCAAACACCTCCACCACAGCGCGGGCTAACTTGACAGTAGTCTTCAAACACGTGCTCTTCCCCATCCTGACCATCTCACCAATGACATCTGCAGTAGTACCAAGTGCAAGCATCCTCAGAGCAGCCATGCACTTTTTCTTGGGAGAGAAAGAGAGTTGTCCGCAACAATCTCTTATGAGCTTGAAGTAGTCGTCGTGTGTCACATGCAAAAACGACAATGAAACCATGGATCATCCGGGAAAGCAGGATTGCGAGCAAAGTAGTCCCTGTACAGTAGCTTTGCTCTGGACACCCTATCCCGGTTGGTCACTTTTCTCCCTCTGATTGAGCCATTGAAGTTTTGAATATGCTCCACTTGGCGGTCCATTTCCTCTTGCATGCTCATGAGCATAATCATGTCCACTTCTTCGTCCGAATCTGAGGAATTGAAGAACTCATCTTTAATCATTTGGTCAAGCGCTACAAAAAAATACACTTCCGTGATGATACGTGTTTGTCACAGTAGGTCACATTTTCTGTCATGCATGTACATCCATGACGATTTATGACAGAATAATGATAGTCATACCCATGCTGTCGTAGAAGTGTTCCATGACATTGACAAAATTATCATCATGGAAGTGTCCACTTCCATGAGGATAAATCGCACGTCATAGAAGTGCTTTCGTCAAAGGTTAACCGACACGTGGCATCCACCATAACGGCTCACCATTAAGCTATCGGGTCCGGTTTTGGATCCGATAACCCGTTAACACCCCGGACCAATGGGGATTTTCCATGTGTAAAATTCTCATTGCAGGAGGAAACATGTGTCTACTCCTCGGTGGGCCAGATGCCATCCACTCATTGGACAAGAGGCGCCTATGATACGTCGACACGTGGCATGACCCAATAGAGGCCTATTCCGGTGAAAAGGCCGGCCTGTTTGACTTGGTCAAAAGGTAACGGGCCAGCCCACAGAAAATTTGTTAACGACCTGTTTGTATATCACCCATTTACGGCCCGCTAACACCCGACCTGTTACGGCCTATCGGAATTAAGCCCAGTAGCTTCATCTGGGCCGTCCAATATGATTCCAGCCTGTTGTAACTTCCGGCCCATGTATGGCCCGTGATGTCTTTCGGCCCATATGAGGCCCTTCGTAACTTTGGACCCATTAAAAGCCCAAGATGAAACTGGCCCATAATGAACAGTGTATCGCTTTATACGCATTAATGGCCTTCTAAGGGCCCGTTTCCAGCCCATGTTAACTTTCGGCCTTCTAAGGGCCCATTTATTCTTGGGCTCATTTCTAGATTTCGGCCACTTATGTTCCCTTACTGGCCTGTTCCGTTTGTGGGCCAAATTCAGCCAGTGGTTACATTCGGCCCGTTTGTGGCCCATTAACCCATTGGGCTGTTTTCATGTCAAAAAAAACCGTTGGGCTGATTTCATAGAGTTATCAAATATGGCCTATTAACGACCCGTTATGGTCCACGAACAGTACGACCCATGATTGGCGAAATGATTATACGCCCCGTAGAAGGCCCATGGATCCTATGGCCCGTAGAAGACCAATGGATCCTATGGCCCGTAGAAGGCCCATGGATCATACGGCCCGTAGGAGGCCCATGGATCATACGGCCCGTAGAAGGCCCATGGATCCTACGACTCGTATAGAAGACCAATGGATCATACGGCCCGCAAGAGGCCCATGGTTACAACAGTCCGTGTGTTGCCATGATTATTGTGGCCTAGTTACCAAAAATAGGTTATTGTGGCCACTAGAAAAACGCGGAAAAAGAACTGCAGTGACTACAAGCAAACAACTAAACAAGACAATAAGGAAATAAACAAGCAAGCAACTAACGCTAGCCTATTACCGCTATTACACATATTACATCCACTGGGCATCAAAGTTCGCCACTAGTGCAAATATAGGGAACAAAGCAGCATATTGCATACACTGGCCGTCAAAATTGGCCACCCGTGCAAATAAACGCGGCAGCAAAACAAGAGCATAACTGAAACAAGTTCAGAAGAGCTCAAGAAACATTATCCTGGGTATCCACCATGGTGGCAATAAGCTTAGCAAGCTTATTAGCTTTGTCCTGTTTGGCGCTAAAATCCTCCAATGCTTGCTGTTGCACCAGAAAGTATGCATCTGAGTGCTCCAGGGACTTCCGCAGTCCTTCCGCTTCTTGTCGCAGTAGAGCTGATCGATGTCTTTCAGCTTGTAGTTGAGACTCAAGAAATCGAACTGATTCAGACATGGTCACTGCATTGTCTTGCCAAATCAAAATAGAGACACGGTTCAAATCATATCAGTTCAAGACAAAGCAGGAGTAAAAGAATACAAAGCGTGGGAAACTCACGACACAACAAGATTTCAGATGGGTACCACGGGTCTACATGTACAACAACACTATTGGCTATGTTGTGATGCTAGTAATGTGCATGATATGAGAAGTCAACTGTATACACAATTGAAATTGAAATCAACAGAGCTATTGATAAGAGCAAACATGTTAAAGAAACATGCGTGAACATACATGTTGTGCCATTGGAGTTTCGATTGGATCCTTCAATTTAAAAATAAGTTTGTATGAGTAAATATAGTGATACAAGAGCAAAGCAGTATGCACGATAGCAATGGAATCTTAAACTAGAACAGTTGTTCTTCAGGTTTAAGCACTTGTTCTACATGAACAGAGTATAGTAAGACGTAAGGGAATTTGATGAGTTTCTTTGTCGATGAAGTACGTTTTCTTCAGGTAATTCCAATACAGCCACCAAGCATTCTTGAAGATAGCAGAGGTATTAACACAGGTTACCTCATCCTGAGTTTCCAAATCGGTCCTTCTCTATAGAGAAAAATGGGAAAATTTGCTATATTATAACCATCATGGAGGTAAGATGTACGGGACAAAGCAAAGTAATTGCCATGAATAACATTACTTACACATAACTCCTGGACAAACACCTGCAACTGGCATTTTCCTTCATCTTCAGTATAATATTTCCAAGATGGGAAGACATGCACATAGGATTTAACAACATCAAATGCAATAGATGCTAAACTACGACTGGCTGGTTGTGCTTCATCCACAGGAATAGGCGTATTAACTGGTGGAGTTGGTGTTCGCCGTGGTAGTACTGGCCCTTTGGGCACTGGAGCTGCCTTACTAACTGCTCTTGTTTGGGAGCTCTGTGGTGGAGATGGTGTTGTGTCAACAGGAACTGGGTTACTATCTGCTGGGGTTGGGGTTAGATTGGGTGAAGCTGGTTCTCTGTCCATCGCAGTAGGGGTACAATCCGCGAGAGTCCGGGTTAGGTGTGGTAGGGCTGGTTCTCGTGCATGTACAACCGGGGTGCTATCTCCACCAAGAGGTAGCACTGTTTTATTTGAAGACAGTGTTTTTACTCCGCTAGATACTGGCATCACCCGCTCCAATTCAAATGGCTGATAAATAGGAAACGTAGTTGAATGTACACACATTGTATGAGAGACATATGCAATAGATAGTGTGGAAAAAAGAGGGCATGAAATAGTTGACATGTATATTGTTTAACTAAAACATATAGCATGACATAATTTCACATATATGATGTCTATCTAAACTGGATAGCATAACATAACATAATTCAAAGATATGATGAATAACTAAACAAGATCGCATGACATAATTCACCTACATGTTATCTAAGTAATCAGGATCACATAATTTAATTCACAGATGTGATTTATATGCTAAACAGATGGCATTCAATATGATGTCTGAACTAAGAACATGGTGTTGAATATTGTGTTTATGATGTCTAAACTATGCAATGCAAGACACCATATGCATGATATGAGCAGTATAACCATGCCAAGTTAGAGCATACACCTCGATGGGTGAATAGGACTAGTCATCTGTCTCTGAATCCATCTCTAAGGAGATATCGGGACCCAACAAGAGATCTGCTTTGACACGTAGCACTGTCTGCTCTGAAGGCCTTGTTTTCACTCCAGATTTTTCCATCTCCCACCCAAATGGCTGATTCACAGGAAGAGTAGTTTAATGTACAAACATTGTCGACAAATGGAAATGTAATGAAGAAAAGGATGGGCAAGATATCATTCAAATATATGATGCCTGGTTAAACAGGATGGCATTGCACATTTCACATATATTATGGCTGGCTAAAAGACATGAGACTGCATAATTCCCATATATGATATAGAAACTAAACATGTGGCATTCCGAACATGTCTAAACTAAGCAGATGACATATATGATGTCAAAAGTAGGCACTGCAAGGAAACATATGCATGATATGACTAACATCATCATGCCAAGGTAGAGCAAACACCTTGGGGGGTAAATAGGAGTGGTCAGCTACGTCTGAATCCGCCTTAGAATAGATATCTTCCTCTGGATTACAATCTTGAGAGGGGGGAGGGTTTGCCATTGAATCCACCATGGAGCGATGTCTGCATGACATTGTATTGCCGCGCAAAACTCTTCTCTTTTTCTTTACATGTTCAACATGACTGTGTATAATATCTGACATGCATACAAAAAAAATATGGTGAGTGATGACCCACAAGTGTAGGGGATCTATCTAGTCCTTTCGATAAGTAAGAGTGTCAAACCCAACGAGGAGCAGAAGGAAATGACAAGAAGTTTTCAGTAAGGTATTCTCTGCAAGCACTGAAATTATTGGTAACAGATAGTTTTGTGATAAGGTAATTTGTAACGGGTAACAAGCAATGAAAGTAAATAAGGTGCAACAAGGTGGCCCAATCCTTTTTGTAGCAAAGGACAAGCCTGGACAAATTCTTATATAGAGAAAAGCGCTCCCGAGGACACATGGGAATTATCGTCAAACTAGTTTTCATCATGCTCATATGATTCGCGTTCGTTACTTTGATAATTTGATATGTGGGTGGACCGGTGCTGGGGTACTGCCCCATTCTTGGACAAGCATCCCACTTATGATTAACCCCTATTACAAGCATTCGCAACTACAAAAGAAGTATTAAGGTAGACCTAACCATAGCATGAAACATATGGATCCAAATCAGCCCCTTACGAAGCAACTCATAAACTAGGGTTTAAGCTTCTGTCACTCTAGCAACCCATCATCTACTTATTACTTCACAATGCCTTCCTCTAGGCCCAAACAATGGTGAAGTGTCATGTAGTCAACATTCACATAACACCACTAGAGGAGAGACAATGTACATCTCATCAGAATATCAAACGAATACCAAATTCACATGAATACTAATAGCAAGACTTCACCCATGTCCTCAGGAACAAACGTAACTACTCACAAAGCATATTCATGTTCATAATCAGAGGGGTATTAATATGCATTAAGGATCTGAACATATGATCTTCCACCAAATAAACCAACTAGCATCAACTACAAGGAGTAATCAACACTACTAGCAACCCACAGGTACCAATCTGAGGTTTTGGTACAAAGATTGGCTACAAGAGATGAACTAGGGTTTGAGAGGAGATGGTGCTGGTGAAGATGTTGATGGAGATTGACCCCCTCCCGATGAGAGGATCGATGGTGATGACGATGGTGATGATTTCCCCCTCCCGAAGGGAAGTTTCCCCGGCAAAACAGCTCCGCCGGAGCCCTAGATTGGTACCGCCAAGGTTCCACCTCGTGGCGGCGGAGTTTCGTCCCGTGAGCCTGCTTAGGATTTTTTCTAGGGTAAAAGACTTCATATAGCAGAAGATGGGCACCGGAGGGCTGCCAGGTGGGCCACGAGGCAGGGGGGCGCGCCCTCCACCCTCGTGGCCAGGGTGTGGGCCCCCGCTAGTACTTCTTCCGCTCAATATTTATTATTAATTCCCAAAATGACTTTCGTGGAGTTTCAGGACTTTTGGAGCTGTGCAGAATAGGTCTCCAATTTTTGCTCCTTTTCCAGCCCAGAATCCCAGCTGCCGGCATTCTCCCTCTTCATGTAAACCTTGTAAAGTAAGAGAGAATAGAAATAAGTATTATGACATAACGTGTAATAACAACCCATAATACAATAAATATCAATATAAAAGCATGATGCAAAATGAATGTATCAACTCCCCTAAGCTTAGACCTTGCTTGTCCTCAAGCGGAAGCCGATATCGAAAAATTTGTCCACATGTTTAGAGATAGAGGTGTCGATAAAATAAATTACAGACATGAGGGCATCATGATCATTCTTATAACAGCAAAATATGTATATTTTGTCATATGATTTCTTATGCTCAAGTAACAATCTATTCACAATGTCAAGTATGATTCAGAAACTTCATTGAGAACTAACAAACTATAATCTCAGTCATTGAAGCAATTGCAATTTATCATAACATCGGAAAGAGTCAATATAAGAGCTTTTCAGCAAGTCCACATACTCAACTATCATTTAGTCTTTCACAATTGCTAACACTCACGCAATACTTATGGTTATGGAGTTTTAGTCGGACACAGAGAAAGATAGGGGCTTATAGTGTTGCCTCCCAACCTTATACCTCAAGGGTAATGTCAACAATAATAGTTCATGCTAACTTACATGCATTATATATATATATCAGGATCTTTCCAACACGAGGTGCTTGCTAAAGGATAAAATATAAAAAGGAAAGGTGGCTGTATAATGCATGTAACCTACTCATGCCAACATTTTAGTGCATTCCAAATGTCTATACTACTGCTGCAATTCAAATTGAATTTGAATTCGTTTCTCTATTTCAATAAGAATCTACAGTCATGATTGTTGCCAACTTCAACCATCATTCCTGTATTACCTTAATAACACACCACATGATTACTATAGAGATAGATATGAACTATGTGCACTATATGAACTCGAATTCTATTTTTTGAATACACTTGATGTTGATTCCAAATAATAGTACATTTGATGTACTAACTATATATTCATAATCTAAACCATGTTCCATACGTACACCGTGTTTATCACACAAAGTATAGTGCCCCGCCCCCTACATTATGACAAGTATTTAGCCCTGAGCTGCAAAAGCCACACATTAGCCCAAATTATAATCAATGTTATACATTATGATATCTTCTTCAAGTATCCGTATCCACTTTTTTATAATGAATTATGATCTTTGTTCGTCTTTTACACCTTCGCGATCCTCTTCTATTTGTAGCTAGCTAGCGCTAACTATCTATCGTGCATGCACATGCCTGCCACCCTCTCATCCTCCCTCAATGTCCCCTCCATCACGCACGTTCGTTATTTCTCTTTAGGTTGTTCACCCGCGGTGTGTGTAGCCCCCCCGGCTCCTTCTTTCCGGCACACACCGGTCGATATACCTCTCTAGCCAAGTGTGCCTACCACAAACACATATATACTTCCCCTCTTCTCTTCTCACCATCCATGCCCCCTATGTTCAATACGGTTCCATGCAGGTGCACACTCCCGCCCCTCTTTTCATTGATCTCATACTCGCACACTCCTCCCCCCTCGACATGGTAGGCCTCTCGCACCACCTAGTAGCCGCACCCCTCTCCCCCTTCCTGTCTTTCCGGAGCTTATTTGCTTCTAACACATGCATGCATGTATAATACAGATCTCCCTACATATAGCCAGGTCAACTATAATTCGTTTTCCCCACGCACTGATACACTTACCTCGCTAGTTATGTCTCTCCCTTTCTCGGACACACGACAGTTGATCTTCCTATGTAGTTACGTATGCTTACCACAACCATATCGTCTCCCCTCATCATCCTTGCATACCTCCCGACCCGTCTCTCACACGCACGTGCATAGACAGATAGACATCCCCCGCCTTCTCTTATTGATATTGCACTTGTACCCTCCGTTTGTCTAGCAGGCCTCTCCTACCATTTGTGAGACGCCACTCCACCACCAACCCTCTGACACTCTACATTTGTCTTTCTCCCAACCTTATTCCTCTGCTACACATATCCATGGATGCCGATCGATCTCCCTCAATACATAGCTAGGTCTCTCTCCTTCCCCACACATATACTAGTCGATCGGTCTCGCCCCCTCCCCCGTGCACGATAGTCGAACGTTGTAGGTAGGTATCCATGCCACAGAGAAAAACTGCACCTCTTCCCTCTCAAACTCCAGTAGGCCAGCCGCCCTGTATCTTTGACGTGGCAAACACAAATTCGATGGCACTCTTTATCAATCGCGTAGCGACACACTTCATCCCTGTTTTTGTTGGGGAACGTAGCAGAAATTCAAATTTTCCTACATGTCACCAAGATCTATCTATGGAGAAACCAGCAACGAGGGGAAGGAGAGTGCATCTACATACCCTTGTAGATTGCTAAGCGGAAGAGTTCAAGAGAACGGGGTTGGAGGAGTCGTACTCGTCGTGATCCAAATCACCGGAGATCCTAGTGCCGAACGGATGGCACCTCCGCGTTCAACACACGTACAGCCCGGTGACGTCTCCCATGCCTTGATCCAGCAATGAGAGAGAGAGAGAGAGGTTGAGGAAGACTCCATCCAGCAGCAGCACAACAGCGTGGTGGTGGTGGAGGAGCGTGGCAATCCTGCAGGGCTTCGCCAAGCACAGCGAGAGAGGAGGAGTACTTGGGAGAGAGGAAGGGCAGCGCCAGAACTTGGGGTGGGGCTGCCCTCCCAACCCTCCACTATTTATAGGTGGGGGGAAGAGGGGGCCGGTCCCCTTAGATCCCATCTAGGGCTGGGGGCGGCGGCCAAGGGGGGAGGAGTGCCTCCCAAGTCAAGTGGAGGCCCTCCCCCTTAGGGTTTCCCCCTTCCCATGCACATGGGCCTTGGGGGGGGGGGCTAGTGCCCCTGGCCATTAAGGATAGGGCGCCCCCCTACAGCCCATGCTACTGTATTGGACGTGGTGGAACAATTTTCGGACCTCCGGACCCCTTCGGAATCCTCCGTAACCTTCAGAAGCTTCCGGTACAATACCGAAAAACTGAACTTTTCCCTAACCCGAACAACAACTTTCCATATATAAATCTTTACCTCCGGACCATTCCGAACTCCTCGTGATGTCAGGGATCTCATCCGGACTCAACAACATTCGGTAACCACATACAAACTTCCTTTATAACCCTAGCGTCATCGAACCTTAAGTGTGTAGACCCTACAAGTTCGGAGACATGTAGACATGACCGAGGCGTTCTCGGTCAATAACCAACAATGGATCTGGATACCCATGTTGGCTCCCACATGTTCCACGATGATCTCATCGGATGAACCACGATGTCAAGGACTCAATCGATCCCGTATACAATTCCCTTTGTCTAACGGTATTGTACTTGCCCAAGATTCGATCATCGGTTTACCGATACCTTGTTCAATCTCGTTGCCGGCAAGTCTCTTTACTCGTTCCGTAACACATCATCCCGTGATCAACCCCTTGGTCACATTGTGCACATTATGATGATGTCCTACCGAGTGGGCTCGGAGATACCTCTCCATTTACACGGAGTGACAAATCCTAGTCTCGATTCGTGCCAACCCAACAGATACTTTCGGAGATACCTGTAGTGCACCTTTATAGCCACCCAGTTACGTTGTGACATTTGGTACACCCAAAGCATTCCTACGGTATCCGGGAGTTGCACAATCTCATGGTCTAAGGAAATGATACTTGACATTAGAAAAGCTTTAGCATACGAACTACGATCTTTGTTCTAGGCTTAGGATTGGGTCTTGTCCATCACATCATTCTGCTAATGATGTGATCTTGTTATCAACGACATCTAATGTCCATGGTCAGGAAACCGTAACCATCTGTTGATCAACGAGCTAGTCAACTAGAGGCTCACTAGGGACATGGTGTTGTCTATGTACCCACACATGTATCTAAGTTTCCTATTAATACAATTATAGCATGGATAATAAACGATTATCATGAACAAGGAAATATAATAATAATGTCGGTGTACTAAAGTAGGGGTACCTTAGTATCCCGAACTTGTGCACGGGCAGTCGCAGCGCCCCGCGGCAAGGCTTGCCGGGTGATCGCCAAGGTCCTCCGTGGTTCCTTTGGAGCCATTCAAGAACAAAGTGTTCAAGACAAGAAAACAAGGCCCCGACAAGAGGAGCTTTCCGGGAAGACCAACCAAGGCCCAGTAAGCGACAAGCTTCCGGACGCCCGGCAAGAGGAGCTTGCCTGGAAGGCCAACCAAGGCATCTCAAGGAACTTGCCGCGACGCGCCTCGCGTCCCGGCAAGGCCCGGCGAGCGACAAGCTTCCGGACGCGACAAGACAACTACCGCGGCAAGGCGCTTGCCGCGGCAAGGCTACCACTTTGCACCCGCGCTCCAGCACATCCATCAACGTGTCGCCATACAGGGCCTTTTTCAAAGGTGCGTGGCGGGAAGCTGTGCAGCTAAGCGGTGCGGTGGCAGCGGAGATGGCGAGATGACCATCGTGTGGCGGTGGCGCCCCTAACGGTCACTTTTCTGCACTGTTTGGGCGACGCAGACGGGCATTTAATGCTTTTGTCCCTTGTCGTCAGGGTTAGGTACGGTGCACTATACAAGCAGTTGTACCAACCACATCTTTTACGTTTTTGCCCTCGCCTACGTTGCCACCTGTCAGTGACCCCTTGAGCGTATAAAAGGAGGCCCATGCACAACGTAGAGGAGGGGGGAAGCATTCGAAACGAGGAAACACTTACGCTCTCAAGCAAGAACACAATACAAATCACAAAGCAGCAGTAGGAGTATTATCTCTCCAGAGAGCTCTGAAGCTGGGTAAAATCGCTCGCGTGTTCCGCCTCGATCCGCTCTTCGCGCGATCTCCGCCCCCCACCGGACCGAAAGGGGCTCCGGTCCCATAGGTGTTCGTTCCCACGACATCTTTGGCGCGCCAGGTAGGGGGCGTCGAGGTTGTGTGAACCTGATCCGGCGTTCACGCGAGCTAGATCTTCGTCATCTTCATCGACATGCCACCGAAGAAGAAGGCTTCGGAGGTGGCTGCTCCGTCCGCGTCAAACCACCACCACCGGAGCAAGCAGGTGGTGGGGTAGACGCCGGCGGAGGAACGGGCGCCGACGAAGGAGCTCATGCTACTGCCAGGTCCAAGGACAAGGCGGCACAGACCTCGACGTCCGTACACGCACCGCGCCCATGTCAAGAGGCGCGGGACCGGCAGCGTCATGGTACAGGCGGTACCATACATTCGTTGGGCCAGGGCCAAGCTGGTCGATCTCGGGATGCTCAAGACTAGCATGCACGCCAACATGCTGGCACGAGCGTGGCGCGGTCGCCTGGACGAGATGCTGCTCCTTCTAACACAGTTAGAAGTTCGAGCATATCCCGCTCCTCGCATCGTTTCGCCACCGCCACCCAAGACTCGGAAAAGCGCTGGCGAGCTCAATCGCTCTGGATTACCCTCCGCGACAGACAAGATCGGCGATTGGAGGCCACCATTGAGTCTCGCCGGCCGCCAGGCGGCTACTCCCGGCAACCGAGCACATCGAAGCGCGGCAAGACGCCCGGCGCGATCCGATGGCGACAAGACGGTGGGGTGCAACTACGTGCACTCTCCACCCGAAGGCCAAGATCTTCGACTTCGCGGGTCAACCTCGGCAAAGAACTCCACCGCATCGTTGCATCCGCGAGCTCGTCGCGATCAGCGCCAAGTTCTTCGAGAGCGGCAGCAAGAGGGCCTTCGTACCGCATCGGCGTCGAAGAAAGCGGCGTCGGTCGGACCAGCGCGCTGGGCCCATTGTCGACTTGCATGCGCCCGAAGAACGAGCGACTTGCCAGTCTGTGATAGGTTGCCCTACGTTCACTCGTGAGCTGCGGCAAGTCCAGTGGCCCAGCACGAAGAACTTCAAGCCAGACGTACTAGAGAAGTATGACGGCAAGACGCATCCATCGGAGTTCCTCAGCATCTACACCATTGCGGTGCAAGCTGCCGGGGGACGGGACGACAAGATCCTTGCCAACTACTTCCCGCTGGTGCTCAGGCCCAATGCCAGATCCTGGCTCATGCACTTGCCGGACAACTCCATATCCTCATGGGCGGATCTATGCCATCAGTTTGTCGGCGCCTTTACAGGCGGCCACAAACCTCATGGCCAGGAGAGTGACCTTCACATACTCATCCAGAAGGAAGGAGAGTCCCTGCGCAAGTACACTCAAAGATTCAGCCGTGTACAGCACACAATCCCAGATGTCCACCCTGCCGCGGTCATCAGCGTGTTCCATCAGAACGTGCGTAACGCGAGATGCGGAGGAGATGGCGATGTGCAAGATCGAGCGTCGATGAGCTATATGCCTGGCCGACAAGTGTGCGTCTTTGAAGAAGGAGGAGACTCCACGGAGAGAATGCAGGAGCAGGAGGATCGGCGGTGAGGATGCCGCCCGCAAAGAAAAAAACCGCGGCGGAATAACGAGAAAAAGGAAAGGCAAAGATGTGCTAGTTGTTGAGTAGTCCGCAACGGAGGTGGCGCGAGAAAGCCAAAAGCTGGTAGCTCTGGCGAGGCGGCGACGCCGACAAGCGAGCGGCTCCGATAGCGATGTTGCAAGATCCACCGCACCAAGGGCCATGATCTCGAGCTGCAAGAAGGTCGAGCAGCTTGTCGAGCACCGAAAGCTGAGTCGAGTGACGCGACAAGGAGAAGGCCCAAGAGGGTCTGGGGATCCGGCAAAAACGTCCGGCGGGGGAGGCGCGCGGCAAGGCCAAGCGGCTGACAGGAGATAGAGCCTCCCAGCGGCGCGACAAGGATGAAGATGAAGGCGATGATGAAGAAATGGATGATGGCGAGGCCGGCGGCGGGAGTTTGAAGCCACGAGGTCTGCGTGTTGTGGCGGTGCTTCTGCGCATGCCGCACCACCAGCTCAAGCAATGGGTGCGGGAAGTCAATGCAGCGAACGCCCGTTGAGTCACGCAAGCCTCTGAAGTGGTCGGCCGCGCCTATCATCTTTGATATTGAGGACCACCCGATCGCATAACTGCGGTCGGTGCTTGCCGATGTTGGTTTCACCAACTATCCGCAACCTCAAGGTCACAAAGATGCTAGTTGGCGGCGGGGCGGCTTGAACTGATCTCTTCCGCGGTACTCCGAAACTCCAGATCCCCGACAGCGAGCTCGAAGAGACCGGAACATTTCAAGGAATCAATCCGGGAAGGAGCAAGCCGAAGGGGAAGATCACGTTGCCGGTGACATTTGGCAGCGAGCTGAACTTCAGGACTGAGAGGGTCACATTCGATGTTGCTGATTTTCCATTGCCTTACAATGGGATACTCGGCCGTCCAGCACTCGCCAAGTTCATGGCCGCCTCTCACTATGTGTACAACGTACTGAAGATGCCGGGTCCGATAAGTGTCATCTCTATCCCTGGCGACAAGAAGGATACCCTTATCTGCACCGAGTAGATTTACCGGGAAGCAGCAGCCGCAGCAAATCGCAAGACACTTGCCGTTGAAGCTCCCGAGGGGAAGAAGAAGACCAAGTCCGGCAAGAGCTCTGATGCCCACTCCGGCAAGCGCACCTCTTCGGAGTGCTGCGCTACCGTCGAGGACGCACCATCGAGCTCCACCGGCAAGTGTAAGAAGGCAAAGGCAGCTCCACTAGAGACAAAGAAGGTGTCCGCCAAGGAGGACGGCACTGGTGGTACCTTCACCATCAGTGCCACGCTCGACCCTAAATAGGAAAGCGCGCTCGTTGCTTTCTGCGGCGAATCATCAGCGTGTTTGCATGGCAACCATCGACATCCTGGTGTTCCCGGAAAGTAATTGAGCACCACCTTGCCGTTTGTCCTCATCGCGCGCCCGTCAGCGAAGGTCGAAACAAGCGATGGGCGCCAAGAATTCATAGCGAAGAGATCAAGAAGTTGGAAGCAGCGGGCCTTGTCGGGAGTGCTCCATCCCGTGGCTGGCCAATCACGTAGTCGTGCGCCAAGGCAAGCGGAAATGGAGGCTTTGTATTGACTTTATTGATGTTAATAAAGCTTGTCCCAAAGACCCATTTCCCTTGCCGCGTGTCGGTGTCAAAACCGGCGGATCTCGGGTAGGGGTCCCGACTGTGCGTCTAGGCGGATGGTAGCGAGGCGAGGACACAATGTTTTTACCGAGTTCGAGGCCCTCTCGATGGAGGTAATACCCTCGTCTGCTTGATTAATATTGATGATATGGGTAGTACAAGAGTAGATCTACCACGAGATCAATGAGGCTAAACCTAGAAGCTAGCCTATGGTATGATTGTTGAGATGTAATGTTGTGTCCTACGGACTCTGCCCTCCGGTTTATATAGACACCGGAGGCTAGGGTTACAGAGTCGATTACGATGGTAGGAGATCTACATATCCGTATCGCCAAGCTTGCCTTCCACGCCAAGTAAAGTACCTTCGGACACGAGCGAGTCTTCAATCTTCTATGTTCGCGATGCAGGAGTCCGGCGGATATTGATAGTCCGGCTATCCGGACACCCCTAGTCGAGGACTCACTCGGTAGCCCCGAACCAGGCTTCAATGGCGATAAGTCCAGCGTGCTTGTAGTCTTGGCGTTGCAAGGCGGGTTCTCCTTCAATTCCATGTTCTGCCGAACAATGTCGGCTTTACCTCTAATCTTGTGCTTCTTGGCTTCTCGCCAAATTATGGCCCTCTTCCACGCGTCGCTTGCAATCGAAAAGCAGAGAGCCTTTACATTTCACCCCCGGTTGTGCGGGTCACCAGCCTATTAAAGGGGCGAGGATCGAGATCCAAACCGCACCATCCTCCTCCAGCGTATACCCATCGGCGCCTCGACTCTGAAATCCATTCCACCATGGATCGTCAGCGGCTCTTCCTCCGCGCTCCCAGCCCATTGCCGGGTGATTGGAGGAGGTGCTCTATCTCGCCTGACGAGCTAGTAAAGCTCAAAAGAGGATGGCTTCCTCCGGCCTTCATGGTTCGGTCCGATCCGGACTGGTTACTATCGAGGAGGAGCAGGCGGAGGACAACCCAAACCCCAGCAGGGGGGCGGGTGTGCTTTGTCCCTTATCTAATAAGGGGCTCGGGTTTCCAATACACCCGTTCCTCGCGGGCTCCTGAAGTTCTCGGACTTCACCTCCATCACCTCACGCCCGCTTACATGTTGCACATCGCGACTCGTAGCTCTTTGCGAGCTATTCTTGGGCATCGAGCCCCATTTCGCATTGTGGAAGAGGCTATTCGCCTCGTGCCCGTTCTCACCGGTCCATATATCAAGTGGGCGGCGCCAAATATGGCGCATCGCTGGGACGGATACCTATCCGGCACCCCCAGAGGGCGTCCGAACTGGCCCTCAGAGTGGTTTTATATAGTAGACGCTCCGTTGCCCGACCCAGTCCGGGTCGGCCTCCCGGAGTTTGATGCCGCTCCCTTGAAGAAACGCCTTAGCTGGCGCCCGCGGAGCCCCCGTTTGGAGGAAGACAAAAGCGTCCATTACCTGATGGGCCGGATAAGATTAATGGCTCATTCCGGCTTGACCATGTTTGGAGTCATGGCAACGTGCATCAAGCGGGGGGTGCAGCCGCTGCAATATAGAGGCCACCCCATGTGCGATTTCAACGGGGAAGACGATGCTACCCGGCATGGCCGTAAAGGGCCGGATTCGACCGAGGATCTGGTGAAGATCCTATCCGGCCTGTACAAGGGGGAGAAGGAGGACTTCCTTCGTCCGAACCCCGTGAATGGGTTTTCTATGGTCAATCCACGAGGATGGGTAAGCGAATGCCTCAAGAGGGCTTTTACCCGTATCTTCGAAGTTTAAGCTTCTCATGTTATGTCTTGGTGCGAGTCTCGCCGGACTGTGGAGGACATGGTGAGTCCGCTCCATAGCCCGAGGACCGGAAGGGTCCACAGGTCCAACCTCGAAGAGGATCCGGACCTTGGGGTGGAGCTAATCGGCGGGTGTATCACCGGCTAAGCATTGATGATGCTTTGAGTCGCCATTCTGGCGGACTACCCGGGCTGAATTCGGCATCGGTGACCAAGACCGAAGTTCGGACACCGTTATTTTATCCTTGCCTATTCGACCTTCGCGAGCGATGGTATTTTGCAGGAAGCGCCATTCGGCGAGAAGCGAGCCTGCGGCGGCCGACTTCTGAGGCCAGCCGAACCAGCGGGAGGAAAAGGAGCACCGTCTTGGCGAAGCGTCACCGCAGAGGTATAGCTCGCTTTGACCTTCTGAGCAACGTTCCGAGAAATTTCTAAGTGCTCATGATCTTCATAGGAGAAAAAGCGCTCGGCGGACTCGAGCACAGGTGCCCCCAATCAACTCCCGAGCTCAACGCCGGTGGAGGAGGGAGGCAAGCGCAAGGCGAACGGATCCTACTCCAGCGGAGGATACCGACAGACTGTCGCCTAGCGTCGGAGGTGGAGGCGCTATGAATCATAGACGCCGCACGGACAGTTCTTCAAGAGGCGTACTTTTCCCTGAGGCATTGGATGCCTTTAAAGCGGGGCAGCGCATCTCGGGCTGCCCAAAATGGTTTTACGAGCCACGGGCGGTATGTTAAAGACATACGGGTAAGGGAAATTTAATGGTTGTATAAACCAGTAGCCCAAGACTTAAATTAGTTATGTTAACTTATTTAAGGATCATGTAAACTTTCGGGCTCTTAGCGAGAAGAACGCCCGCTGTCCCGGGGCTGCAAGATTGCAAGGCCCAACTTGAGGCCGCACTTGCTGCCCTTGAGGAGACGCAAAAAGACCCCTCCTGGTAACACATTTGTATAAATGAATATAAGCGCTGTGCGGCGTGCGCGCGAGTCTAATAACGACACTGTAGGTGCTGCCGAACAAGATCCGGACAGGCAATCGCTACTACGCCAGCTCAAAGCCGGCGAAAATGTGTTGAACAGAGTTCAGCAGGAAAGGAACAAGCTTCAAGATGCCAATGCCAAGCTCGGAGAAAAGCTGAAAGGCGCCTGAGCCGAGCTGTCGGCTCGATTAAGGAGAATCAGCGGCCGTCGCAGCATCTATAGTAAGTGCTTGAGCAAACTTTCTTAGGAAGAAGAGTTGGCGAGAAGCGATTTGGCGTGATATGTCTTGTAGGTATACTCACGGCCGTCCTGCGGAGGAGATGCCCATATCAATGGGTGATCAACTTCCCGAACTGTTGCGGCTGTCGAGCGAGTTCGGCGAGCAATGAGTGGCGTCGTCACGGGCTTTATGGCCATCCTCGTCCGCCTGAGAGCCTCGGGAGCTTGCGAAGAAGCTACGAGGAGTGTGGCGCTTCCATTTGTGGAAGATTTGGCCTGCCGTCAAGGTGCCAGGAGGCTTGGGCCATGGTGAAGACGCGGTACAAGAAGGCGGATCCCAACCATATGGCCGAAGTTGGACCAGTGGGGCCCGACGGGATGGAGATCCCTGTGAGTTTAGTGTACAGCCAGGTAGAACTGGCTGCGAAATTTTCCCAACGGGACTTTAAGCTAGACTGCCTGTTAGACGGGATTGAGGAGGAATACAATCGATAAACTTGACAATGTATGTTATCCTTAAAAATGACATGTGAAATGCCTTCTAGCTGGATTGTAGATCGCTTGCCGTTGCCGACCTTTTCGCTTCGACCTCGGGACCCTAGAGTCCGAAGTGCGTCCAAATACCTTTTTGGTTAATAAATAACCGTGGTATGCATGGAGACTAGGCGTAGGGGTCATTAGTGCTTTATGAGGCAAGTGCCCAACTAGTTATGTTATATTACATGGTTAGTAAGAAACATCTTCCAGGGAGAATAGTTCCGTTAAGGGTTCCTTTATTTGGGGTGGCATGCCCTAAAGTGCATGTCGAACTGCCAATGGAAGCGATAAAACATCGGGGCGGATGGAAGAAATAGGTAAAAAGTCATCTTTTAAATCACCGACGAATATTCCCTTAAAACGCTAGCTTTCGGCTTCACCGGTCGAGGTACACATCCGGTGACCGGCGATAACAATCAGAGGTGCTCCTTTACCGCCTAGCCGAACAATCGGGAGCGTGAGGGGTAAGCACGAGGCGAACAACCCAGCTTGGCCAAAACTTAAGTCATATCGATGCATATAATGGCGAGTAAAAGGTACATGTGGAAGCATGACACATGCGTTGGGTATAAAACCCGTATAGTTGAGCTTCTGTAAAAGAAGCCCCCAAGAATAACGAGTGCGGGTGGCACGTCGTATGTATGCAAAAAATGCGAAAATAGTCCCCGAAGGGAGTTGTTAATTTTTTTTAAAAAAAGGATAAAAACGGAGATAAAAGAAAGCCGAAGTATAAAAGATTGGACGGGGGAAGGGGACGAACTCTTAGTCCGGCGCTAGGCATAGAATCGTCGGAGGCGGGCTGCGTTCCATGGGTTCGGCTCGAGTCGGTTGTCAAGCGCATTTAAGTAGGCAATGCGCCCGCGATCGATGCTTGATCAATGATGAAGGGCCTTCCCATCGGGTTTGAGCTTGTCCTTTTTCTTGTCCGTGAGCGTAGAACTAGTTCACCAGCGTTATAGGTCTTGGCCCGTGCTTCTACTGCTTTGATATCTTGAGCTGCTTCTTTGGTAAAATCTGGAGCGAGCCTTGCGACGTCACGTTCTTCCTCAATGTGTCCAAGCTGTCCTGCCGATCAAGCTCGGCTTCTCTTTCCTCGTACATGCGCTTTTCGAGGTGAGTCATGAATAATGTCGCGAGGCGATCTGCCTCTACGCCGTATACCATAAAAAATGGTGTGAATCCGGTAGTACGGTTGGGCGTTGTCCGCAGCCCCAGAGTACGGAGTCGAGCTCCTCGACCCATTGGGTGTCTGATTTAGTGAGTGATCTCACTAGTCTGGGTTTAATGCCGCTCATTATTAGACCGTTTGCTCTTTCCACTTGATCGTTGGTTTGAGGGTGATATACTGACGCATAGTCGAGCTTGATGCCCATATTTTTGCACCATGCCTTGACGTCATCGGCTGTGAAGTTCGTGTCGTTATCAGTGATGATGCTATGGGGGACTCTGTAACGGTGTACCACCTCCGATATAAAGTCTATCACTGGTCCGGACTCTGCCGTTTTGACTGGTTTGGCCTCTATCCATTTGGTGAATTTATCCACCATGACCAACAGGTATTTTTTCTTGTGGGTTCCCCCTTAAGGGGTCCTACCATGCCAAGCCCCTAGACCGCGAACGGCCAGGTAATGGGTATGGTTTTGAGGGCGGTGGGTGGCATATGGCTCTGATTAGCGAAGAGCTGGCAACCGACGCATCGCTGGACCAAGTCATGTGCATCTGCCTGAGCTGTTGGCCAATAAAATCCGTTACGGAACGCCTTTCCTACCAGGGCCCGGGCTGCTGCGTGGTGTCCACCTAGTCCGGCATGGATTTCAGCCAGGAGGTTTCTCCCTTCTTCTTCGGAGATACATCTTTGAAGGACTCCGGTAGTACTTTTCTTATAATGTTCTCCCTCATGAACCTTGTAGGCCTTCGATCGCCGGACTATGCAGCGGGCCTCATTTTGGTCTTCGGGGAGCTCCTGCCTAAGTAAGTAGGCCAGGAAAGGTTCAAATCCACGCGGCTATTACTGCCATTATGTCGGTGGGCGGATTGTGCTACATTATCTGCTGAGTCACCAATTGGTGCGGCTTTCTCGGTTTGTCGCTACGGACTCCTCTTCCCACATACGGATGGCTTGAAGAGCCTTTCGGGAAGATATTTGGAGGGACAACATCACGTTTCGCACCGATCGTGCGAGAATGTCGGCCGCTTGGTTGTTATCTCGGGCTATGTGATGGAATTGAGTCCTTCAAACCGGTGACATTTTCGGGACAGCATTACGATATGCTGCCATTTTCGGATCCTTGGCGTCAAAGTCTCCATTTATTTGAGGTATTGTGAGGTTTGAATCCCCGCGCACCTCTAGGCGTTGAATGCCCATGGAGACCGCCATCCGGAGACCATGTAACAAGGCCTCGTATTCGGCTGCGTTGTTGGAGTCCGTGTACATTATTTGAAGTACATCTTGGATGTATCTCCGGTGGGGGCGTCGATCTGACGCCTTGACCCGATCCGGCCAACATTTTGGAGCCGTCGAAGTGCATAGTCAATTGGAGTATCGCCGTACTCTTTAGGTAGTTAAACTTGTCCATTCAGCGAAAGTCGGCAAGACTTCGACTTTATGGCTCGTCGAGGTTTGTAAGTTATGTCAAATGGCAAGAGCTCAATGGCCCATTTGCAATCCTGCCCGTTCGTCGCGGTTATTTATAATGTCATTGAGTGGTACTTGAAGCCCTTGTTATCGAACACTCTTGAAAGTAGTGCGGAGCTTCGGGGCGCCATGAACACCGCATATGCTATCTTTTGATAGTGCGGGTAACGAGATTGCGAGGGTTAACACGGTGGATCGTAATACACTGGTTTTGAAGAAATTTATGCCCTTACATTTGCTCGTTCGACGACGAGGACAGCGCTCACAACTTGATGTGTTGCGGCGATGTATAATAACATCGGTTCGCCTTGAGTGGGCGCAGCTAGGACCGGATTTGTTGCCAATATGGCCTTTATTTCTTCGAGTCCGGCAGTGGCCGCATCCGTCCACTCGAAGTGTTCGGTGCGCCTTAGGAGAGGATAAAGAGGCAACACCTTCTCTCCTAAACGGGAGATAAAACGGCTTAAGGCCGCCACGCATCCTATTAATTTTTGTATTTGCTTGAGGTCCTTTGGGATATCCAACTGTGATAGAGCTCGGATCTTGGCTGGATTTGCTTGATTCCTCTACGGATATGATGAAGCCCGGCAGCTTTCCGGCTGATGCGCCGAAAACACATTTCTCGGATTCAGCAATGTCATATGCTCGAGGTTGTCGAATGTGAGCCTCAAATCGTCTACTAAAGTTTCGGCGTGCTTTGTTTTGTGACTCGTCGTCTCGTTATGCCTCATTGTTTTGCCTATCTGGGTAGCGGACATGTTTGAATCATGCGCTGATATGTTGCGCGGCATTTTTAGTCTGAAGGGCATTGTGTTGAAGCGAATGGTCCGCGCGGAGTGATGAATGCCGTTGCGGCTGATGCCTTCCGCCATCTTGATTTGATGATAGCGAGTATGCATCCGGGAAGCACAGCGAATCGTGTCTGCCGTGGCATCGATAATTTGGTCGATCTTGGGGGAGGAAAGGATCCTTTAGGGCAAGCCTTATTGAGGTCTTTGAAGTCGGCCAGAGGCGCCGAGTTTGTCCTTCTTTGGTACCATTACCAAATTTGCTAGCCAGTCCGGATGTTTGATATCTCGATGAATCCGGCTTCAATAACAGCTAGCTCTTCTCCCATTGCTTGTCTTTTGGGCTCGGAAAATCGTCGAAGAGCTGTTTGATTGGTTTGAATCCTTTTAGGATGTTTAGGCTGTGTTACGCCAACTGCGAGGATTCGGGCATGTCGAAGGTGCGGCGAAGATGTCCCAATTTTCCCGAAGGAATTCGCGCGATCTTGGCGTCGACTTGAGGTTCGATTGTGCCCGATGGAGGCCGTCTTTGTTGGGTCCGTTGGGTGGACCTGAAATTTGACTATCTCATCTGCTGGTTTGAAGGATGTGGACTTGGATCTTTATCAAGTATCACGTCGTCCCTATTTACCGTGGGCGTGGCGCTGTAAGTTCCTCTGCCGCTAAGGCTTGGATAGTGCCTCGAGGGCTAGTGCGGCTGTCTTATTTTCAGCCGGTCTTGTGTCCGGATCAGCGACGAGTGATTATTCCGCTGGGCGGGCATTTTGAGCTTCATGTACCCGTAATGAGGTATTGCTTGAAAAATTGTGAATGCCTCTCGTCCTAATATGGCGTGATAGCCGCTGCTGAGCAGGGCTACAGGAGCGTGACTTCTTGGATCTGTAATTGTCGGAGGCGAACACCACATCAGTGTGATTTTTCGGTGCAGCGCTTCGGCTAGGGATTATTCCTCTGAAGGTTGTGCTACTTAGCTCAATCTGGCTCAATCGATTTCCATTTTCCGCGAGGTTTCCTCGTAAATGAGGTTTAATCATTGCCGCCGTCCATGAGGACCTTTGTCGATCAAAGCCGTCCACTATGGGACTAAGTACCGGTCTTGGTGGGGCTCTGTAGTTAGAGATGTGGGCTCGTCGCTAGCGCTGAAGGTGATAGCTGTGTCGCTCCATGGATTTCTGTTGCTACTTGGTAGACTTGGCGAGTTCGCGGATTGTTCGTTTTAGCATATTACTTGATCACGAAAGTCTCAAGACTATTGACACCGTCTTTGGTATTGTTGGAGTGGTTTCCGGGCGAAGCTCTTTGCCACTTTTGGCAACCTGCCGTAATATCAACATGCTCGAAGGCTATGCGTTGGGATAGCTCCCCGTATTGTGAAGTTCTGAGGTCCATTGAGCCATCCCTCGATGCGGTTCCGTTTCCCTTCTTGGGTTTTTGTTTTTGATTTTGGCAAGCTGGGGCCTGATTGTGGCGCCCTTTTACATGGACTGGGTTTGGGGCGGATTATCCCAAAATTGATTTTCAGTTTCCTGGAAACTTTCCGTCGCACAATACTTTCGTACTATGGACGCCAGATTGGTAAAACGCGTAATCTTGCGACGATCAATGGCATTCAGGATTCCCTTGCCCATGCAGTTATTGCAGAATATTGAGATTGCGTTCTCCTCTCGGCAGTCCTTTATCCTGTCCATAACCAGGAGGAATCTGGCCCAGTAATGATGTACTGTTTCCGAGGGCTCTTGCGAACTAGAGATAAATCGCATATGTGCAGGCGGGAGGGTTTAACATAATCCGGATCCCTGCCCATCTTTGGGCTCAATGGCGAGGACTTCGATTTGGAAGCTTGATTTGTTGGAGACAGCCCAGCGAGTCGGGAGCGACGCATGACTTTAGGTTCAATGCTCGATCGAGTCCATACCTCCGGAAATCCGGTGTGGAGGGTTGAGTCGGACACAGATTGTTTTCAACAATGGCAGCGAGTTGCGGTTGTTCTTCTACCACTTGATGTGGTGGGTAACACAGGGAGAGTTAATCTCTCTCGGATCGGTTTTAAGCCCAATCTGATTGTAGTCATTGCGACTCCCGGTGGCGATGCGATCCAAGAGCTCGTTAACGAGCGAGCTCGATTGGATCTAAGCTGTTCGGCAGCTTTAGGGCTGACTCGAAGATTGCTTTCGGCGACTTGAGAAGTCATTGCGAAGCGGCGGCGGACGGCGGTCATAAAAGCCGCCAAACGGATTATGCGACGGCGGCGGGGCCCTCGGTGAGACACCGTCTTTGAAGGCGGGTGAAGGCATCCGCTCTATCGGCGGCGACACGGAGGAACTCTCGCCAAAGCACCAATGTCGGTGTCAAAACCGGCGGATCTCGGTAGGGGTCCCGAACTGTGCGTCTCAGCGGATGGTAACGAGGATCGAGGACACAATGTTTTTACCGAGTTCGAGGCCCTCTCGATGGAGTAATACCCTACGTCCTGCTTGATTAATATTGATGATATGGGTAGTACAAGAGTAGATCTACCACGAGATCAATGAGGCTAAACCCTAGAAGCTAGCTTATGGTATGATTGTTGAGATGTAATGTTGTGTCCTACGGACTCTGACCCTCCGGTTTATATAGACACCGGAGAGGCTAGGGTTACAGTCGGTTACAATGGTAGGAGATCTACATATCCGTATCGCCAAGCTTGCCTTCCGCCAAGTAAAGTACCTTCGGACACGAGCGGAGTCTTCAATCTTCTATCTTCGCGATGCAGGAGTCCGGCGGATATTGATAGTCCGGCTATCCGGACACCCCTAGTCGAGGACTCCCTCACGCATTGACCAGATTGTTGACTCCACGGCGGATGTGACTTGCTTTCATTTCTTGATGCATACTCGGGATATCATCGAACTTCATGGCGGAAGAGGATGAAGAAGACCGCATTTATTACTCCGTGTGGCACATCTTTGTTTTGTCTGAGATGCCTTCGGATTAAAGAATGCTGGTTCAACATTTGCAAGGGTAGTCCATGGCGCTTTTGAGCCACATTGCACGAAATGTGGAAGCCTACATGGATGACATAGTGGTGAGAGCAAGGACAGAGCAACTCGATTCGAGGACTTAGATGAAACCTTCACAAATCATGCAAGATCAACCTCAAAATTTGAACCCGAGAAGTGTGTGTTTGGAGTCCCTTCGGCAAGCTTCTCGGGTTCTTTGTGTCTCAGTGGGAATTGAAGCTAACCCGACAAGATCAAGGCCATTGAGCAGATTGAAGCACCAAAGCGTGTCAAGGATGTCTGAAGGCTTGCGGTTGCGTGGCTGCCCTCGGCGAGTTTATCTCTAAGTCTGCTGGTGGCATGCCATTTTCAAAATATTGAAAAAGGCAGGTCCAATGAAATGGACTCCGGAAGCGGAGGCTACGCTGCAGGACTTAAAGAGATACCTGTCCTCCACTCCGACACTTGTCGCACCTAAACCACAAGAAAAGTTGCTGCTGTACTTAGCGGCAACTAATCAAGTGGTTAGTGCTGCGTTAGTGGCGGAGAGGGAGGCGGATGATGAGCCAGCAACCGCGGCAGATGCATCCAGCGACGAGCAGGGGGCTTCCCCGACAAGCTCTGGTCCCGACAAGGATCGATCTGCGCAGGCACAGGAGGAGAAACAGAAGAAGATGGTGCAGTGCCGAGTTTACTTTGTCAGTTCCCTTCTACAGGGGGCTAGATCAAGGTATTCTGGTGTGCAGAAATTGCTTTTCAGCCTTCTCATGGCCTCGAGAAAGCCACGCCATTACTTCCAAGCACATGAGATCACAGTTGTCACTCACTTTCCGCTAAAGAGGATCTGCAGAATCCGAAGCAACAGGCGGGATTGTCGAGTGGGCCTTTGGAACTGTCAAGCTTTGGCCTCAAGTTTGAGAGCACTTCAACTATCGAGCCGGGCATTGGCGAGTTCATAGCGAGTGGGCGCCAACACATGATGAAGAAATTCGAAGCGAGCATCCCGTCAAGGAAGCAAGCAAAAGTGGATTATGTACTTTGATGGTGCCTTCTCGCTGCAAAGCGCGAGTCTTGGCGTGCTACTTGTCGCACCTTGGAGAGCACCTCAAGTCGTAGTCGGATGCACTTTCCCAAGGAGCAAGCGACAAACAATACCCAGAGTATGAAGGCTTGCTTGCGGTCTCGGGATCGCAGCGGACCTTGGGATCAAGAAGCTCATTGTCGGGGTGACTTGCGACTTGTCGTCGCCAAGTGAACAAGAACTACGAGTCCGTTGATGGAAGCTTACGTTGATGAGGTGAGAAAGTTAGAAGAGCACTTTGACCTCTGAGATGGAACATGTCCCAAGAGCTCAGAACGACATTGCCGATGGCCTGTCAAAGTGCGCTGCACTAAAGTTACCTATGTAGCCAGGGATGTTTGTGCTCAAGCTGACTCAACCGTCTGTAACACCATCAACTGGACAGAGCAAGAAGAGGAAGTTGATTTCTGGTGACTACTTTCCGTGAGCTCCACAAGCCACCGCCAAGAAGGTCCCCAAGATCAACACCAAAGGGTCTTGAGGAGCGATCTGCTCCGGCAAACCATAGGGTTTGTTCCGTTGAAGCGAGCGCTCGACAAGTTTTGCTCCGGCAAGCTTGCCGGGGAACATCAAGCTCCGGCTGAGCCGCAGGTTCTCGCCGTAGAAGCGGATGTTCCCGCAGCAGCATATGTGCCTTTAGTCCTTGTTGTCGAGCCACGAGCTCCAGCATGGGCGCAACAGATTGTCCGTTTTCTTCAGACAGGAGAACTTCCCGAAGAGCAAGAAGAAGCGGAAAGAGTAGCCCGGCAGTCAAGTATGTACCAGTTTGTCGATGACACACTGTACGGAAAGAGACTCAACGGTGTGAAATTGAAGTGTATTTCCCGGGAAGACGGACAAGAGCTGTTGGCGGAGATACATGGAGGCATATGTGGTCATCACATTGGTGCAAGAGCACTTGCCAAGAAAGCATTCGGCGGGGTTTCTTTTGGCCGACAGCCCTCCGGGATGCTGCACAAGTAACCAAGTGTGAAGCGTGCAGTTCCATTCCAGAAGATACACCAGCCAGCTCAAGCTCTCGGGCGATCCCTTTATCACGGCCATTTTCGGTGCGGGGCTTGACATCCTCGGCCCCTTTCCCGAGCTGTCGGGGCTTTGAGTACTTATGCGTTGCAATCGACAAGTTCACAAAGTGGCGGAAGTGGAGGCGATGAGGAAGGTGACAGCCGGTCGGCGATCAAGTTCTTGGTCGATTGTTTGCCGTTTGGGGTACCTAACGGGATCATCACCAACAGCGATGCGCAATTCACGAGCCGCACCTTCATGCGATGCGTCCAAGATCTTGTCGCCAAGGTTTGCTTAACCATTGCTCAACCGAGAAGCAGCGGTCAAGCGAGAGGGCAAATCTTTGAAGTGCTGCGCGGGCTCAAGACCAGGACTTTCGACAGGCTGCACAAGTGCGGAAAGAACTGGATCGAGGAGTTGCCGGTGGTTCTTTGGTCGATTAGGACGACGCCAAATCGAGCCACTGGCGGTTACCTTTGCTCTCGTCTATGGAGCGAGGCAGTTCTCCCCACGGAACTTCGTATCTGGTCGCCTCGAGTGCTCGCTTATGATGAGCTTGAGCAAGAGCAGCTGCGACAAGATGGCGCCTTGCTCCTTGAGGAGGACCGTCTTGAGCTGCTGTCTGACGAGCTGCTCGATACCGGCAAGCTTTGCGTCGTTACCATAGCCGCAAAGTTAATGCGAAGTCTCGAGGAAGGCGACCTTGTTCTTGGCGTTCAGTCCGCCAAGAATTCCAACAAGTTGACGCCAAAGTGGGAAGGCCCTTACGGGTGAAGCGAGTCACTAGGCTGGCGCTGTCCATGCTTTGAGACCGAAGATGGCTTTCGGTGAGCAACTCTGGAACATTGAGCATCTTCGTAAGTTTTACAGTAAGAAGCGCGGTTGCGGAACCTGTTCGGCAACCACCTTTTGTACAAGCCTTGCCGCTGTTGCATGTAACCCTTTGTACAAAGCCAGGCGCAGACCCCGTGCATAAATAAAGCTCATGTGCTCCGCACATCCTGTCAATTCCATGCTTTCTATTTTTTGCATGTATTATCTGACACTTTGTGCAGCACCTACCCCCGGTAAGCAATAACGAGCCATAAGGCTCCATATCTTTATTTTCTCTTCGTTCTTTTTCTCAAAGGAAGGGAAAGGTTCCCTCGCGCACAAGTTTGCCGGGGGGGAAGGAGAAGATAATGGTGAGGACCAGGCGTCGTTCAAGCAAGTATCGCCTTACCGGGAAGCAAACGATAGAAAAGCTAAGTTGCCAAAGTTTGAGCAATCAGTTTTTAAAAATTTTAAGTTATCTTCTTCGAACCATTGTGCTTTGTATGGAAAACCTGTGCGCGGAGGAACCAACTCGTAGCTAGTTGCGCCCTTACTTTGTTTCGAGTCCGCTCAACAATTTAAGTGTGCTGTGACTAGTTGCGACAAGGTTTCTTGTCGGTAGCGGCACCGCCAGCAGGCTGCTGACGTTCCGCACTCAGCGCCCGAGGCAAAGGTGCCTGCGCCGACAAGTTCCCTAAAAGCGTAGGGCAAAAAACATACAAAGGAAGGAATCAAGTAGAGGAAATAACATAGCAATTGATACCCAAAATAAAGTATATTACAGGATAACTTGTCGCCACTCTAATGGATTGTTCTCGTAACATGGCCAACAGCGGCAAGAAAAGAAGAAAACAGGCGGCCTAATCTACGCGACCGCCATCAACCCTCTTGACCTCATTCACCTTATCCACAATGGGTGCGACAAGGGCCTTGAGCGCTTCCAGATCAGCATCCGCCGGCAGCTTCTTGAGGACGTTGGTGAGGTTGAGGCCTGGGTTGCGGAAGGCCACCTTCACCAACACCTTCTCCAGAACTCTGGCACAGATCGTACACGACTCGTCGGCCAACTACTTTGGGATCTTCTCTCGGAGCCGCTGGAGGGCCGTCGCCACGCCTTTGAAGAACAGAGTGAGCTTGGCGCTGGGCTGGAGGTTCTCGTCAGAAGAGTACCCGAGATCCTCCACCCCCAGCTGCACCAGCTCCTCGTCAATGACTGCAGCGATGTTCACGAGGCCCTCTGTCCAGAGCTCCACCGTCTCCCTAAAGGTGTTCTGGGTTTCGGCGGCCTTCGTCAGCAGCGCTTCATTGCCCTTGATCTCCTCCTTCAAGGCCACCTCCCGCTCCTTGGCGTCGTCCAGCGTCTGGGTCAGTGTGGCCAGCTTCAACTCAAGATCAGCGTTGGAGTCCTTGGCGGCGCTCAGCTCCTTGCCCTTCTCGACGAGACGACCCTGCAGCTCGCCATGGGCAAGGGCGTCCTTCTCGCGCTCACGCTGGAGCGCGGCAAGCTCTTCATCCCTCATCTTGAGATCGCCCTCCAGCCGCGCCACCTTCGTTTCCAGCTCCTTCTTGGCGGCCACGGCAGCTACGGCAACATCCTTTGCTTCCTTGAGAGCCCCGCCAAGTGTTTGCTCGCGCGCGTCAAGTTCCTCTTCGTGGCTATCGAGGTTGACCTTCCGCTGCGTCAGCTCACCCTCCCGCGCAGACAGCTCCTCGGCGGCAAGCCGCTGTTGCTCTTCAGCTTCAGCCTTCTCGAGAAGGAAGGCTTTCCGCGCCTCGACGAGCTGCGCCCGCTCCTCTGCAATGGACCGGAGAGCTTCCTGATTGCGTTCCCGGAGCTCCTCCGCGCGCTTCTCAATGTTTGCTCCCGCCTGCGTGACAAGCGCTTCCCGGGATTCCACCTTGGCTTGTCGGGCGCGGTAGAGCGACACCAGCTTCCGGAGCAGCTGCTCCTCCTCAGACTCGCCGCTGCTGCTGCTTGGCGCGTCAACTAGCGTCAGCCCAGCGAAGGCAAGCACCTCTCCGTCAAAGGTCTCTCCTTCAACCGGCGCCCTGGAGCTTGAAGCCCAGGGGAGCTTGATGAAGACACCATCGCCGGCCTTCAAATAGGCGCTGGGCTGGGGCTCTTCGGAGCCTGGCGCTGCGTCAGCGGCGGAGGGATCGGTGGTCGGCGTAGCGCCTTGCGCTCCTGCGGCCTCTGGGTCGTCAGTGCGATCGCCGGACCCCTCGCCAGCTCCTGCGCCAGCAGCCTTGGCGGCCTCTTCGCTGGCGGGATCATCAGCGCCGACCTCTTCTTCGGTGGCGGCGACGTCGTCAGTGTTGCTACACGCGTTCTCCTCGCCGGTGGCCTCGGTCTCCATCGGCTCCGTGGAAGGTGGATCTGAAGGCCGGAAGAGGGAGAAAAGTCAAGCAAATATCCAAAAAGAAAAACAGAAAAAGAAGAACCCAAGGGAAGTTTCAAGCAAGGGGATTACCTGTGCTGGGATCTACAGTCATGGGCTCCGCCAATGGGGGATCGCTGGTGCTGCCCCTTGCCGGAGACTCCTCCCTTGCCGGGGACTTCTCCGTTGCCGGAGAACGCTCCCTTGCCGGGGAATTCTCCCTTGGTGGCGTAGTCGAAGCGGATAGCATCTCAGGGGCGGCTTCCGGAGGTTCTTGGTGAGGCTGTTCTGCTCCTACACAAGCAAACCAAGAGTCGGATATCAGCAGAGAAAGAATACCCATGCGCGCCTAATAGCGGGAAGTAAACCATATACTTCTGTTTGGGGGGCTCTGTTGAGGGCTGCTTGAGGTAGTTGCGGGTCGGCAAGGTGGTCTTAAGCGCGCCCTAACATCACAGTGGGCTCGTCCTCGATGACAATCACCGGAGCCTTGGCCCTCTTCGCCGCTCTCTGGGCTAGGGTCCTGAAAAGGAATCAGTTCAGAGTCAAGCAGATCAGATAAAAGACAAAAACAGCAAGAATTGAAGAAATACAAATACAACAAAGAAGCTTACTCTTCTTCTTCCTCGTCGGAGCTGAGTGCGGAGAGGTCGAAGTCCGGTCCACCTTCGGCCCGATGAGGCGGAGGGGTAGGTGCCCTTGGCCGCTTGGCGGGGGCAGCGGCGGTGGTCCGGGCGACCTGCTCCGATTGCCACCGCTGGTCTGGCGTTCAGCAACATTGCTTGTCGCGGCGGAGTGTGTCGCGCGGCGCGATGGCTGCTGACCCGTCTGCCGCCCTGCTACATCCCCGGCCTTGCGGAGACGCCTTCTTGGTGGAGCTGGGGGCTGCGCTGTGGGCTCCGTTTGCGGCAAGTTGCCCGGAGATGGCGGGCCGCTCGCGCCCTCGGCAGACTCGCTCGACTCGGCGTCAGGCGCGGCAAGCTCTTCCTCGCCATCAAGCCATTCTCGCTCGGCAAGGCTTGCCGCCTCTGCTGCCTCTGCCTCCTCCACGGTGAACCCAAATTCGCCCGCGGCAGCGGTTGCCGCCGCCTCTTCCGCCCTGGTGGCGATGCGTTGCATCTCCTCCTCAGTGGTGTCGCGGGTGAGGCTCCTCTGCTCGTCAGCGCGGACCGCTACCTCCACCAGGCCGTTGAAGAACTGCTGCACAACATCGTCTGCAGGCTCCTGCCAAGTGGGGACGATCCCATGCGAGTCGCACTGCGGCATCATTGCGCGGATGCGATCCAGCGAGGAGTTGTTGCACAGCGAGCGACACCGCGGCAACTGAACCACTCGGGATCTTTGAGGTCGTGCTTGAACAGCTCCTTGAGCATCGCGTCAATTCCAAAGATAGTGAAATTGAAGTTGAGGCCCGGCGCAGCCTCGCAGATATCCGCCGGACCCCAAACTCCCGGTGGTCTCCTCCTCTCTTGCGAAGCGTCTGGCGGCGGAGAAAATCCGCGCCAACGGCGCCTTAAGTGAGCCCGACAAGCCTGAGACGCAAGATCCGGATGGTGGCGATCTTCAGCTTGTCGTCGTCCGCGGCCAGGGCGCTCCAATTGCCGCCGCGCACTACTGGGGCTTGGCGCAGGGTGGTGAATGGCTGCGTGTTCTCCTCGACGATCTAGCACCATTCCGCTCTCCACTCCTCCCATTTGCTGCGGAGCTCCCCCTCCAGATACGTCTCCTTCTTGCCGGCTCTCGAGATCCAGGCGGTCCCGCCGGATAAGGGCTCTCCTCTCTCGACCCGGGGCATGAATTAGTGCGAAAAGGGCTACATTTGGGTGGACTCCGACAAAGTTTTCGCAGAGATGTGCGAAAACCGCCATGGTCAGGACAACATTGGGGGTGAAATCAAGGAGGTGGAACCCGTAGGTGCTCATGATGTCACAGAAGAATTCAAAGAAGGGCGGGCAGAGCCCGCAGTAGAAGAACAACACGAAGAAGGGGTATCCGTTTGGAGCCCGTTTCGAAGCGGCGGTGGAGAGTACCTTCGTGCGCGGATGCGCTCGCGTCTCCGTCGACCAGAAGAGGTAGTACCACTCCCTCAGCTCCGCCACGGCGAGCTCGGAGGGGAAGGTAGCCCGCTCCTTCACAGCGCCTCGAGCCGCAGCGCCTCGGCCGACTTCACGCCCTTCCCGGTTTTTTGGAGCCATGCCGGAGGTGGTGGGGGAGATCGACGGTGTTGATGGCGACGGCGGCGATGGGGGGCGAAGCGCTGCTCTCTTTCGGCTTTGGAAGCGGAGGGGAGCGGCGGAGATTTCTGAGATGGGAACAGCAAATGGCGAAGGTGGGGGAACTGCCCCTGTTTCCCCTGCTTATAAAGGGAGGAGGCGAACGTTATGCTTTTTCCGAATAAAGAACCACCCACGATCTCTCCCACGACGCCGCATTCGACGCGTGCCGTTAAGGAAGGCGCGTGAATCTGGTCGATTCGGCGTAACCCGGGCGGCGTGCCCGTGCCTGTTTTGGGCCTGGCCCAACAGCGCTTCGGCACCGTGTGTAGCCCGAGCCGGGGGCTCTGTCGGTGTACTAAAGTAGGGGTACCTTAGTATCCCGAACTTGTGCACGGGCAGTCGCAGTGCCACGCGACAAGGCTTGCCGGGTGACCACCAAGGTCCTCCGTGGTTCCTTTGGAGCCATTCAAGAACAAAGTGTTCAAGACAAGAAAACAAGGCCCCGGCAAGAGGAGCTTGCCGGGAAGATAACCAAGTCGATGGCGACAAGCTTTGGACGCCCGCAAGAAGAAGCTTGCGGAAGGCCAACAAGGCATTTCAAGGAACTTGCCGCGGCGCCGCCTTGCGTCCCCGGCAAGGCCAGGCGGCGACAAGCTTCGGACGCGACAAGATAACTATCATGCAAGGCGCTTGCCCGCAAAAAAATCCACTTTGCACCCACTCCCAAAGACATCCACCAACGTGTCGCCACAGGGCCTTTCCAGCGCTGGCGGAAGAAGCTGCAGCTAAGCGGTGCGGTGGCAGCGGAGATGACGAGATGACCATCGTGGCAAGCGGTGGCGCCTCTAACGGTCACTTTTCTGCCTTTGTTTGGGCGTCTGAGACGGGCATTTAATGCTTTTGTCCCCTGCCGTCAGGGTTAGGTACGGTGCACTGTACAAGCAGTTGTACCAACCACATCTTTCACGTTTTTGCCCTTGCCTACATTGCCACCTGTCGGTGACCCCTTCAGCGTATAAAAGGAGGCCCATGCGCAACGCAGAGGAGGGGGGAAGCATTCGAAACGAGGAAACACTTACGCTCTCAAGCAAGAACACAATACAAATCACAAAGCAGCAGTAGGAGTATTATCTCTCCGGAGAGCTCCGAAGCTGGGTAAAATCGCTCGCGTGTCCCGCCTCGATCCGCTCTTCGTGCGATCTCCGCCCCTCGCCTGACCGAAAGGGGCTCCGATCCCATAGGTGTTCGTTCCCACGACAAATAACTAATTTATTATTGTCTCTAGGGCATATTTCCAACAGTCTCCCACTTGCACTAGAGTCAATAATCTAGTTCACATCGCCATGTGATTAACATTCACACGTCACATCGCCATGTGACCAACATCCAAAGAGTTTACTAGTGTCATTAAACTAGTTCACATCATCATGTGATTAAGACTCAATGAGTTCTGGGGTTTGATCATGTTTTGATTGTGAGAGAGGTTTTAGTCAATGGGTCTGCAACTTTCAAATACGTATGTACTTTGCAAATCTCTAGGTCATTCTGTAAATGCTGCTTCCACGCTCCACTTGGAGCTATTCCAAGTGGTTGCTCCACTATACGTATCTGGTTTGCTACTCAGAGTCACTCGGATAGGTGTTAAAGCTTGCATCGACGTAACCCTTTACGCCGAACTCTTTATCGCCTCCATAATCGAGAAACATGTCCTTATTTACTCCAAGGACAATTTTGACCGCTGTCCAATGATCCATTCCTGGATCATTCTTGTACCCCTTGACTGACTCATGGCAAGGCACACTTCCGGTGCGGTACACAGCATAGCATACTATAGAGCCTACGTCTGAAGCATAGGGGATGGCCTTCGTCCTTTCTCTCTATTCTGCCGTGGTCGAGCTTTAAGTCTTAAGTTCGTACCTTACATCTCAGGCAAGAACTCCTTCTTTGACTGATCCATCTTGAACACCTTCATGATAATGTCAAGGTATATGCTCATTTGAAAGTACCATTAAGCGGTTTTGATCTATCCTCATAGATCTTGATGCTCAATGTTCAAGCAGCTTATTCCAGGTTTTCTATTGAAAAACACCTTTCAAATAACCCTATATGCTTTCGAGAATTCTACATCATTTCGATCAACAATATGTCAACAACATATACTCATCGAAATTCTATAGTGCTCCCACTCACTTCTTTGGAAATACAAGTTTCTCATAAACTTTTGTGTAAACCCAAAATCTTTGATCATCTCATCAAAGCGTACATTCCAACTCCGAGATGCTTACTCCAGTCCTTAGAAGGATTGCTGGAGTTACGCATATTGTTAGCGTTCTTGAGATTGTCAAAACCTTACGGTTGTATCACATACAACCTTTCCTCAAGAAAACTATCGAGGAAACAATGTTTTGACATTCTATCTGCAAGACTTCATAAATAATGCAGTAACCTCTAATCCATTTCCAACAGACTCTTAGCATCGCTACGAGTGAGAAAGCCTCACCGTAGTCAACTCCTTGAACTTGTCAGAAAACATCTTAACAACAAGTCGAGCTTTCTTAATGGTGATTCTTACCATCATTGTCTGTCCTTTTAAAATCCATATGTACCCAACGGCCTTACGACCATCAAGTATTTCTTCCAAAGTCATGGATCAGTTCTCGGATTTTAGGGCCTCGAGCCATTCGTCGAAATCCGGGCCCACCATCGCTTCTCCATAGCTCGTAGGTTCATTGTTGCCTAGCAACATGACCTCTAAGACAGGATTGCGTACCACTCTGAAGTAGTACGCATCCTTGTCACCCTACGAGGTACGTTAGTGACTTGATCCGAAACTTCATGATCACTATCATAAGCTTCTACTTCAATTGGTGTAGGCGCCACATGAAAAACTTCCTGTGCCCTGCTACACACTAATTGAAGTGACGGTTCAATAACCTCATCAAGTCTCCACTATCCTCCCACTCAATTCTTTCAAGAGAAACTTTTCCTCGAGAAAGGACCCGTTTCTAGAAACAATTACTTTTGCTTCCGGATCTGAGATAGGAGGTATACCCAACCATTTTGGGTATCCTATGAAGATGTATTTATCCGTTTTGGGTTCGAGCTTATCATGATGAAACTTTTCACATAAGCGTCGCAGCCCCAAACTTTTAAGAAACGACAACTTAGTTTTCTCCAAACCATAGTTCAAACAATGTCATCTCAACGGAATTACGTGGTGCCCTATTAAAGTGAGTGCGGTTGTCTCTAACGCCTAACCCATGAACGATAGTGGTAATTCGATAAGA
This sequence comes from Aegilops speltoides, assembly GCA_021437245.1. Taxonomy (NCBI): domain Eukaryota; kingdom Viridiplantae; phylum Streptophyta; class Magnoliopsida; order Poales; family Poaceae; genus Aegilops; species Aegilops speltoides. The sequence goes on from CM038142.1 coordinate 103,193,527, forward strand.
GACATCATGGTACGCACCATATCAATAGGGTGCAACTATGATGTTCGGACACACCATCACACTATGGTGTTCCAGGCGGTATTAATTGTGAAACAATTTCCACAATGTCTTAATTGCGTGCCAAAGCTCGTAACTCAGATACTCATCTCTATGATCATATCATAGACATTTTATCCTCTTGTCACGATGATCTTCAACTTCACTCTGAAATTACTTGAACCATTCAATAATTCAGACTTGTGTTTCATCAAGTAAATATACTCAACATCTACTCGAATCATCTGTGAAGTAATAACATAACGATATTCACTGCATGCCTCAGCACTCATTGGACTGCACACATCAAAAATGCGTTACTTCCGACAAGTTTCTATCTTGTTCCATTTTACTGAAAAACGAGGCTTTTTAGTCATCTTGCCCATGTGGTATGATTTGCATATCTCAAGTGATTCAAAATCAAGTGAGTCCAAACGATCCATCTGCATGGAGTTTCTTCATGCGTGTACACCAATAGACATGGTTCGCATGTCTCAAACTTTTCAAAAAACGAGTGAGTCCAAAGATCCATCAATATGGAGCTTCTTCATGCGTTTTATACCAATATGACTTACATGGCAGTGCCACATGTAAGTGGTACTATCATTACTATCTTATATCTTTTGGCATGAAAATGTGTATCACTACGATCGAGATTCAATAAACCATTCCTTTAGGTGCAAGACCATTGAAGGTATTATTCAAATAAATAGAGTAACCATTATTCTCCTTAATTGAATAACCGTATTGCGATAGACATAATCCAATCATGTCTATGGTCAACGCAAACACCAAATGACAATTATTCAGGTTTAATATTAATCTTGATGGTAGAGGGATTGTGCGATGTTTGATCACATCAAACTTGGAAACACTTCCAACACATATCGTCAGCTCACCTTTAGCTAGTCTCCGTTTATTCCGTAGCTCTTTTATTTCGAGTTACTAACACTTAGTAACCGAACCGGTATCTAATACCCTGGTGCTACTAGGAGTACTAGTAAAGTACACATTAACATAATGTATATCCAATATACTTTTATCGACCTTGCCAGCCTTCTTATCTACCAAGTATCTAGGGTAATTCTGCTCCAGTGGCTGTTTCCCTTATTACAGAAGCACTTAGTCTCGGGTTTGGGTTCAACCTTGGGTTTCTTCACTAGATCAGCAGCTGATTTGCCGTTTCATGAAGTACCCCTTCTTGCCCTTGGCCTTCTTGAAACTAGTGGTTTCACCAACCATCAACAATTGATGCTCCTTCTTGATTTCTACTTTCGCGGTGTCAAACATCGCGAATACCTTAAGGATCATCATATCTATTCCTGATATGTTATAGTTCATCACGAAGCTCTAGCAGCTTGGTGGCAATGACTTTGGAGAAACATCACTATCTCATCTGGAAGATCAACTCCCACTCGATTCAAGTGATTGTTGCACTCAAACAATCTGAGCACAAGCTCAACGATTGAGCTTTTCTCCCTTAGTTTGCAGGCTAAGAAAATCGTCAGAGGTCTCATACCTCTTGACGTGGGCACGAGCCTGACATCCCAATTTCAGCCCTCGAAACATCTCATATGTTCCGCAACATTTCGAAAACATCTTTGGTGCCTCAACTCTAAACCATTTAACTGAACTATCACGTAGTTATCAAAACGTGTATGTCCGATGTTCGCAACATCCACAAACGATGTTTGGGGTTCAGCATACTGAGCGGTGCATTAAGGACATAAGCTTTCTACTGTCCGCATAATCGCTACAGTCAACTTTCAACTATATTTTCTCTAGGAACATATCTAAACAGTGGAACTAAAGCGCGAGCTTACGACATAATTTGCAAAGATCTTTTGACTATGTTTAGGATAATTAAGTTCATCTTATGAACTCCCACTCAGATAGACATCCCTCTAGTCATCTAAGTGATTACATGATCCGAGTCAACTAGGCCGTGTCCGATCATCACGTGAGACGGACTAGTCATCATTGGTGAGCATCTTCATGTTGATCGTATCCACTATACGACTCATGCTCGACCTTTCGGTCTCTTGTGTTCCGAGGCCATGTCTGTACATGCTAGGCTCGTCAAGTCAACCTAAGTGTTTGGCGTGTGTAAATCTGGCTTACACCGTTGTATGTGAATGTAAGAATCTATCACACCCGATCATCACGTGGTGCTTGAAACGACAAACTTTCATAGCGGTGCACGCAGTTAGGGGAACACTTTCTTGAAATTTTAATGAGGGATCATCTTATTTACTACCGTCGTTCTAAGCAAATAAGATGCATAAACATGATAAACATCACATGCAATCAAAAAAGTGACATGATATGGCCAATATCATTTTGCTCCTTTTGATCTCCATCTTCGGGGCTCCATGATCATCATCGTCGCCGGCATGACACCATGATCTCCATCATCATGATCTCCATCATCGTGTCTCCATGACACCATGATCTCCATCACCGGTTAGCAATAAAGTAAATTAATTACATGGCGTTGTTAAATGACATGCAGGTCATACAATAAATAAAGACAACTCCTATGGCTCCTGCCAGTTGTCATACTCATCGACATGCAAGTCGTGATTCCCATTACAAGAACATGATCAATCTCATACATCACATATCATTCATCACATTCTTCTTGGCCATATCACAGCACATAGCATACCTTGCAAAAACAAGTTAGACGTCCTCTAATTGTTGTTTGCATGTTTTACGTGGCTGCTATGGGTTTCTAGCAAGAACGTTTGTTACCTACGCAAAAACCACAACGCGATATGTCAATTGCTATTTACCCTTCATAAGGACCCTTTTCATCGAATCCGATCCCACTAAAGTGGGAGAATTTGACACCCGCTAGCCACCTTATGCAACAAGTGCATGTCAGTCGGTGGAACCTGTCTCACGTAAGTGTACGTGTAAGGTTGGTCCGGGCCGCTTCATCCCACAATGCCGCCAAATCAAGATTGGACTAGTAACGGTAAGCATATTGAACAAAATCAACCCCCACAACTACTTTGTGTTCTACTCGTGCAAAGAATCTACGCAATAGACCTAGCTCATGATGCCACTATTGGGGAACGTAGCAGAAATTCAAAATTTTCCTACGTGTCACCAAGATCTATCTATGGAGAAACCAGCAACAAGGGGAAGGAGAGTGCATCTACATACCCTTGTAGATCGCTAAGCGGAAGCGTTCAAGAGAACGGGGTTGAAGGAGTCGTACTCGTCGTGATCCAAATCACCGGAGATCCTAGTGCCGAACGGACGGCACCTCCGCGTTCAACACACGTACAGCCCGGTGACGTCTCCCATGCCTTGATCCAGCAATGAGAGAGGAGAGGTTGAGGAAGACTCCATCTAGCAGCAGACACGACGGCGGGGTGGTGGTGGAGGCGTGGCAATCCTGCAGGGCTTCGCCAAGCACCGCGAGAGAGGAGGAGTACTTGGGAGAGGGGAAGGGCAGTGCCAGAACTTGGGGTGCGGCTGCCCTCCCACCCCTCCACTATTTATAGGTTGGGGGAAGAGGGACCCGACCCCCTTATATCCCATCTAGGGCTGGGGGCGGCGGCCAAGGGGGGAGGAGTGCCTCCCAAGTCAAGTGGAGGCCCTCCCCCTTAGGGTTTCCCTCTTCCCATGCGCATGGGCCTTGGGGGGCTGGTGCCCCTGGCCCATTAAGGCTAGGGCGCCCCCTACAGCCCATGCTACTGTATTGGACGTGGTGGAACAATTTCCGGACCTCCGGACCCCTCCGGAACCTTCTGGAAGCTTCCCGGTACAATACCGGAAAAACCCGAACTTTTCCCGGAACCCGAACAACAACTTTCCATATATAAATCTTTACCTCCGGACCATTCTGGAACTCCTCGTGATGTCCGGGATCTCATCCGGGACTCCGAACAACATTCGGTAACCACATACAAACTTCCTTTATAACCCTAGCATCATCGAACCTTAAGTGTGTAGACCCTACGGGTTCGGGAGACATGTAGACATGACCGAGACGTTCTCCGGTCAATAACCAACAGAGAGATCTGGATACCCATGTTGGCTCCCACATGTACCACGATGATCACATCGGATGAACCATGATGTCAAGGACTCAATCGATCCCGTATACAATTCCCTTTTTCTAACGGTATTGTACTTGCCCAAGATTCGATCATCGGTTTACCGATACCTTGTTCAATCTCGTTGCCGGCAAGTCTCTTTACTCGTTCCGTAACACATCATCCCATGATCAACCCATTGGTCACATTGTGCACATTATGATGATGTCCTACCAAGTGGGCCCAGAGATACCTCTCCGTTTACACGGAGTGACAAATCCCAGTCTCGATTTGTGCCAACCCAACAGATACTTTCGGAGATACCTGTAGTGCACCTTTATAGCCACCCAGTTACGCTGTGACGTTTGGTACACCCAAAGCATTCCTATGGTATCCGGGAGTTGCACAATCTCATGGTCTAAGGAAATGATACTTGACATTAGAAAAGCTTTAGCATAGGAACTACGATCTTTGTGCTAGGCTTAGGATTGGGACTTGTCCATCACATCATTCTGCTAATGATGTGATCCCGTTATCAACGACATCTAATGTCCATAGTCAGGAAACCGTAACCATCTGTTGATCAACGAGCTAGTCAACTAGAGGCTCACTAGGGACATGGTGTTGTCTATGTACCCACACATGTATCTGAGTTTCCTATCAATACAATTATAGCATGGATAATAAACGATTATCATGAACAAGGAAATATAATAATAACTAATTTATTATCGTCTCTAGGGCATATTTCCAACAGTTTTCAATTCTATCGATATCTCACGTCCATGACTCTGTTTCACACACATTGCATATGTTACATTTTTTTGTTTGAGATATCATCGACACATTGCCTCTGTTTTGCACAAACCATCTATCTCACACCCACCCAAGTATGTACCTGCACCTAAAGAAGAGGTGCATGCAGTATGCATGTACTCACGTCTCGTTCCCGGCCACACCCGCGCGGGTACACGGTGGAGTTCGTTTCTGTACGAAAAGGCAGCTCACATGATAATTTAACGCGTGTAGTGGTTGTTTACTTGAAGGAGGGTCGGGTACCATGCCTAGACGGAACAAAGTTTGACTTGGCACGTTAGTATTAAATAAAGTTATATATTCCTCAACGTCACGTACAGAATATAAAACATTGCCATGGGGAAAATGGAAAAATGGATTTGTATCTCGTCACACTATCTCACACAAGGTGGCGGTGGCCCCTCTCTCTCTCTCATCCTTGGTCAGTGATCCGGCCGCATCTTGTTCGCTGGCGGAATGGGAGGATGTGCATCGTTTCTCCGTTCGACGACATTAAGGCAGCACGTCCCGATCTGCGGTACCCACCGTTCTCTCTGACCAAGCTCCGGCGCTGTAGGGCCTTCGCCACTTGCTCGCTGCCGCAGTATGGGCAGATCCAGGCCGCTGGCGCCCTCCTAGTAACATGCCGACGACCCTCAGGTACAGCTTCCTCCGGCCTTGCTCCACTGCCCATCTTCCCATGTTGCTGCATGTGGATCTTCTTTAGTTGTTTGCTTAAAATGTATCTCGGTCGGCGGACTTTTCATCTTGCAATCTCGTCCTCAAACCATTTTTGATAAACCACCATGTGCTATCTTTCCCTTTTTACATGGAATATGCTTCTTTTTGTCGGCGTATGTGTCGTCAATGCGTGTTATTGGGCAGTAATTGTTTCCTTTCTACCTCCTTTTGCAAACAAGGCTATCCATTTTCACCTCGTTGCTATTGCGACCTTTTGGTGAACTACACAAATCACTTTTTCTTAAGAGTGTTTTGTGCAGTTCCGCCAAAATGTCACACGGGCAACATTTTTACATTTCTGTGGGACTGCAGAAAGGCAGATTGGTTTTGTTATCCTCCTCATCCAACTCCGTGCCTAATCTTCTCCAACAAGTAGTTAGTCCTAAAGAGAGATCGTAGAGGTGATCGGCTTCTATTTGTGTGTGTTATGTTTCATCATCTAGCTCCATTATTATTTTAATCACATTGACTGGATATCTTTGCAAACCGGGATAGTCCGCTCGATTTTAGTGGAGCTGCACAAAATGAACGGATTGTGGTGTCTTCCATAAACCTCTTTTTTGGCTACAGAGCTGGGTGAAACTAGCTGCCAAGCAATGAACACTGTGCCAAGGAAATGGAGCCATGCCTACGAACAACATCGATCAATTATATATTTTTCTTTATTTGTACACCTTCTCACAACTTTGTCTTCAGGTGTGATGTGAATATTGGCGCTGATCTGTGAACCATTGAGATGCATTAGCAGCCATGGTAGTTTCATTTATATTTGATGGAATGTTGTAACGAGATAATCTTGAGGCGAGAGACATGAATCCTAAGTTGAAACCTTTTTTATCTGCGGGAACCAAAGTTGAAACCTTAGTAGCATCACAGTACAATTTGATTAAAATTATGTGTACATATAAACAAATCCTGAAGGATTGATAGCAATGACAGAAACAATTCAACTTCGTTTCGCCGACATGTGGGACATCCTTCATCCGGCTCCACCTGCCATGCATCAATATTGAGTGCACAACTGCAGGGAAAGATTCACCCCAGTCGTTGCGCCACAGTAGTAATGACTAGTGAGCAATCAAATCATAGAGCCCCACCTTCGCCAAAGTAAGTTGCTCGGACGAAGCAACCATCATTTCTCTGTTCCTTGAATCCGCTGGTACTCCCATATTCCTAGAGTAATAAGTTGCTCAGGCGAAGCAACCATCACTTCACCTTTCCCACAGTAAGTACTAGTACCTCCTTTTTTTACTCTAGAAACAACCAAACGCGAATATTGGCGGTAGCAGCACAGCAACTGAATCAAAAATCGAAACCAACCAATGAACTACTACTAGTGGTGAGCGTTTGCTAGTACGTATCATGTACTCCGTTTGTCCATGTATATAGGGCTTAATGCGTTTTCTGAGACTAACTTTGGCCCTGTTTGGATTCATGGGTTAGAGCTAGTTTGAGCTAGTTGGGGCTCAAATAGCTCTAAAGTATCCAAACATGAGAGTTAACTTGGAGCAAGTTAGACTTGTTCGGTTCAACCGCCTCCCTAGGTGTTTGGAGAGGAATTGGCTAGCGCGAGGCGGTTCTATAGGTGGGCAAGCAGCTTGTAAGCAAAAGTTTCTCCTCATGTTGCGAGCCACCGCGCACGCGTTGGCGAGGGAGAAGGCGCAGTAAGCAAGTTTCTCGTCGTTTTGCGACTTGACGATACACATCAAAGTTATTTAGTACGTACTCTCTCCAAAAAGGGCTGACCATGTCATGGCTACCATTCCGTGCTCTATCGCTCAGTACGTGCACTATCCACGTGCCATCGAGGAGAAAAAATATTGCGTAGTAGGTGCCATCAAAGAGCATGACTCACTTAGGCACTGCTTATCTGATTATCTCCATTTTCTTGCATGACACGTGCACCTTGATGCTAGATGTCTCGCGTGTTGGCAAAAGGATGAACAAAGCTCATGTCAAAAAAGAGAGTGGAAGAACATAGATTCCCGACGACCGAGAAGGAGCAAGAAACCTCGTGGTGGAGCGTCTGCACTCATAATATTTTGTATTATTCAGCGATATAAAATCAACCAATCATCTCCACAGTGGACAGGAAGAGTACGAAACACGACAACCAAGTGTAGTTACATCATACTACATTGCTAACCCACTCTATCACCATATGTCTTGCCTTTTGTGCGACACCTAGATCTAGTAATCCAGCAGCCTGTATCGCTTCTCGCTCCTCGTCTCTCTCAAACTACGGCGGGCTGGCGTTTTGCCGTCTATTGAGGTCGGTTAACTCATCACATGTTAGCGACATGCCAAGAGCATTCTAAAAAATATCGTACTCTATTCTTATGCCAAGAAGAGGAAGCGCTTTGACCAACGTACCAAATGAGACAGGCGTGCCGTGCGGTGAGTGGGTCTAGTTTCTTGTTTTGAACTCGTTTAGAACACTTGGATTTGACAATTGATAAGATTTTATATAGGGCCTAATGTATTCTTCGAGGATGCCTTTGACTATTGATAAGATTTTATATAATTTGGAAATTATATCATTCGAAGATCCTTTCACATTCTATTTTCAAAAAAAAAAGATCCTTTCACATACGAATTTGATTGTATGCTTTGAGCAACTTGCATGTCCTATACTGCTCCTGTTTGGATACTCTAACTTAGCTAGAGGTTAGACTAACTCATGACTAACCCTGAACTAACTGTAGCCAAAGAGGTGTTTGGGTGACAGGGTTAGATTAACAATAAATGCACTTGTTGGAGAGAGAAAAGTGATTTTTCAGTGGGCCCAATGAGAATTATCTCCAATTAGCACCTCTTGGGTGGGATAGTTTTTTTGGTGGGTTCGGTGCAACTTGCTCCAATTTAACCCTCATGTTTGGATACTTTAGGGCTATTTGAGCCCTAGCTCAAACTAACTCTAACCCATGGATCCAAACAGGGCCAAAGTTAGTCTCGGAAAACGCATTAAGCCCTATATACATGGACAGATGGTGTACATGATACATACTAGCAAACGCTCACCAGTAGTAGTAGTTCATTGGTTGGTTTCAATTTTTGATTCAGTTGTTGTGCTGCTACCGTCCAATATTCGCGTGCGGTTGTTTCTAGAATAAAAAGGAGGTACCCCTACTTACGTTAATCCCACTATGCCTAGCCTAAGGTTAGTAGGTGACCTTGCGCTTGGCTCTTTGCCTCTTCCAGAAGTTGAACAATAATGATGGTTCCAGTAGTACTTCTGGCAATCTGACACCAAATGAACTGCTACACGTCCAACGCTAGTAAGCAAAAGTTTCTCCTCGTATTGCGAGCCACCACGCACGCGTTGGCGAGGGAGAAGGCGTAGTAAGCAAGCTTCTCATCGTTATGCGAGTTGAAGGGACACATCAAAGTTATTTAGTATGTACTCTCTCCAAAAAAGGGCTGACCATGTCAAGGCTACCATCCTGTGCATCGTCATTGAATACGTGCACCATTCACGTACCATCGAGGAGAAAAAATATTGCGTAGTACGTGCCATCGAAGTGCACGACTCACTTACGCACCGCTCCATTTTCTTGCATGACACATGCACCTTGATGCTAGATGTCTCGCGTGTTGGCAAAATGATGAACAAAGCTCACGTAAAAAGAGAGTTGAAGAACATAGATTCCCGACGACCGAGAAGGAGCAAGGAACCTCGCGGTGGAGCGTCTGCAAGGAACCTTGCACGTTTCCCCCTGTTTTTTGCCGCCAGCCCACCTATAAACAAATAAAAGAAGATGAACTCTTCGCTAACCACTAGAGACGATACATCAGGATGCTAAGTTGAAGATGTTCTATAGTTTATATTGATAACCATGCAAGAAGCCACGCATGTACAGGACGCATGCAGCCACACATGTACAGATGGCAACGCACTAACTCATGCCGATCCAACTCATGCACATATGCGCACACCATGGAGCACACAACGCACGTACACAACACATGCATGCACACACACTCGGCCGCAGAATGCACGAGAGTAACACATGCATGCGCACACACTCGGCTACATGGAGGCGTGCGCCATCTGTGGTGACGTCCGGTTCGTTGTGCTACGATCAAGCTCGCACACAACGGCGCCTACGCATCTCTTGCAACACCTCTTTGCCGTTGTTGCTCAGCGACTAGTCGGAGACGAAGACGACCGCAGCCTCGGCCTTAGAGCTAGCACCAATGGAAAAGCACGCACGCTGCACACACATGAGCATGTACGGAGTGCCCACGACGTGGTGCGTCCCCAGTCGCCTCTACTCCTTCTGCGCACGCTGTCTACCAAGGCGGCTGCATGCCTAATGATGATGTGGATGAGATCTTCTAGGACTCAGATGATGACGAGGAAAATTATGAGACTACCCACAGTGTGAGTAACATAGGTAGGAACATCACACATGTCTAGATAAAGTAGATGATGTGGCAAGCAATAAATGAAGAAAGAGAGGAAAGTAGTAACATCACACATATCAAGGCAAGATGTATCTATAGCCTAATAAATGAAGTGTTGCATGTTACCACACATATGTTACTATATAGGTAGTAACATACTAGACTAGTAACATGAGCATGTTACTAGTCTATGTTACTACCCATTGTGGCTAGTCTGAGGGGGGTGTCTCCAACAGTGTTCCTCGGCTCGCACCTCTTGCATCACGATGGTCGAGCTTGGAGTCATTCATCTGGTACACGTGACATCTCAGATCTAGACACAAGGTGACGTCCACCATCAAGGTCCACGGTCAAGGGGGTGGTAAGTGCTAAGCGCTTAGATGTGCTTAGATGAGGTGCTAAGTGCATTAAATGGCTTAGCAACTCAAGTCTCAAATGCATAGGTGCTTAGTTTGTTGTTGCTAAGCTTGCTTCATTTAATTAGCTATAGACTCAAAACTGTCTTTCCATCGTTTCTTCCTGGGATCACCAAACTAGTCTCTCTCTTCTTAATTAACTTGCCACATCATATTTTATGCCTACATGGCAGGCTTAGCAGCTATACATGGTGGAGCACTGGGAGAGGCCAAGGCTGGTCATAGTGGGGAGTAACTTATACTGTAACATATTACTATGTTACTCTAAACATCTCTATAAACCGGAAAGGAGGGAGTAGTAATATAGACTAGTGTCATATGCGTGAAACTACTAGTGAGTATGGGAGCACATGATATTTCCCCGTCCGGACCGATCCGAAGTTGGCTTCTCACCTTCTTGGCCCAACAAAAACCCCTCCCCCTCCTGCACACGCTTCCCACCCGGCCCCAGCTGAGCCCGCCGCTCCACATTGATGGCAAGTCAGGGCGACGCGGCCTCTCACTGCTTCCGCTGTTGAAGCGGCATGCCGACCGAGGCCACCGTCCGCTGCACGCGCAACATTTCAGACTACATAGTGGAGAGTAACTTTAGAGCAAGTGCTACAATTAGATGACATAAGCAAGCTATAAGGATTTAAATATAGTATTTGTGTTTAGTTGAAGGAGAGAGAAGAGAAGTGGGTTGTAAACTTGTAGCCGGTTGTAGCAGGAGCTCCAACATACTTTGTGAGACAAAAGGTGGGGATATTATTAATGATATAGTATTATACTAAAGGGACTAACTATTGTACTAGCAGGCTATTAGGTTGGTTCTAGATGATGTGTCAACTTCATATAGCCGGATGTTGGCTATACTATTAACCATGCTCTAAGTGTCGTGTGAGTGGGACTAAAGTTTAGTCCCATACTGCTAGGCGGGTGTGAGTTGCACCACTTTATAATGTGATCTATTCTAGCATTTGCATGAGCATGATAATAGGAAACCTACATGTGCGCTCTTCGGGAATGAGCCTGTCTAAGGACAAAAGCTATCCATGTGGTCTATATTTTTGTTGGTCGGAAAATTTATTAAGTCATTAATGAATAATTAACAGACACCTTAATTACTTAGCTTTTTTTGAGACAAACCTTGGTGGGGCTATTATTGACTTGGACGCGGGGTTTGGGCAAAAGGCCTACTATTATACTTGGTCTTACTTGCACAATCCTTCTCCAGTCCTCCTTCCGGCGTGCACCATAAGAAGGGACGGCAGTCCTCCGAACCCCGCATTTTGTGATTCTGTACGGGAGAGGGGCGATCAGGTTTTTGGGGAGCACACTCCTGTGACTGCTGCTAGCGACGACTTCCTCAACGACATCCTTCTTCCCCGACCTTGGTAACCTCTTCATCAATGACATGAGTGACAACATCAACCACAGCGGTTCTGCTCCCACTGTACTGCATGTGATTCTGTCCTCCTGGTTTAGTCCGCATCATTACTTTGATCTTTGCAATTGTCATCATGATCTATTTACTGTTGATTCAGATTAAATCTCATAGTAAATTGTTCATATATTTAACAAGCCAATCCAAAAACCTGATTATAGACAATTTACTCCGAGTGGTTTGCTGTGCTTTTGAGGTCGCACTACTAGGAAAAGGCCTACTAATGCCGCACCGGTTTTGCCTACTAATGGCGCATTACCAGTGCACCATTAGTACCACGCCGCTAGTATTCTTTACTAATGGCGCACCACTGGTGCGCCATTAGTATCTGGTATACTAATGGCGCACCAAGCAGTGCGCCATTAGTACGTAAGACCATGCGCCATTAGTGTGCCTCCCGGGGGGCCATACGTAAGCATGTGCTTTGTCATACTAATGGCGCATTCTGTGTTGATGCGCCATTAGTATCCTTTGGCGTACTAATGGCGCACCAGGTGGTGATGCATCATTAGTATGAATATTTGTTTTTTTTACTTTTCTGATTTTTGCACAGGTTACAAAATATATTATTGGACAGAATATAGACAGCAGCACACAGCAACATCAGATTCATCGAATACAATAGAAGATTAGTCTCCGAATACAATTCATCATATTAGTCTCCGAATTCAAAAGACCGAGCAAAGATAAAACATTACAACTCTCAAGACCGCGAGTATCGAGTTTGTCTTCACATTACAAGTCGATATCGATCATCTAAACTACCATCACATAGAAGAGGGTTGTGGTCATCACGATGAGCATCATCGCGATCAAGCTGGTCTTCATCCGGTTCCTCCAACGCTCCCTCCTCTCTCCCGCTAGATAGCGGGCGTATCTAGATTCGGCCTCCGCCCTAGTGGTGTACCCTTTGTAACTGTTACCGCTGAAACGGTGAACCTATCTCCGACACTCCTCCCAGTCGTTGTAGACTCCGGGAACCTTAGCCTTGTACACGACATACGACGGCATCTCTATGCACAAGCCAAACAACAGACAATACATAAGCAATATGTAAGTATGCAACAAAAGGAGCGGAAGAGAAAAGCAAGACATTAATAGCACGATTCATGGTCCTACTAATAAAAAGCATCGATTACATCTAAGTTGAACGACTGTCCAAACCAAAGAGACATACGAATTCATTAAAGTTTAATTACAACATGAGCCAATCAATGTTTCAGAACTACACATCACTACTTTCGACTCGACTCATCGGACAGGAGCGTGGATGAAGCCGCCGTCTGTCGTGATGGTCATGAAATCGCGATCGTTGTCACCCTACATTTGTAGCATTCCATCTATCTCATTGTTGGACGGTTGATATCTGAGGAAGAACTGCCCCGAGGTATGAAGGACATCTTGATGGATGATGTCCGCAAACTCCGATTGGATGCGAAAGAATTCTTGTCCGAGGTCCGCGTCTGGATTGGCGACAAGTTCGCGCCCAATCTTTGAGATTATCTGGTAGCGAAGGTGATGATGGTCCTTATGATCGCCGCATGTGATGGAGGGCGTAGTAGGCATCCTTCGACCGCCCGGCTGCTTGACGCAGCAGAACTTCGTGTTGTGTGAGAACATGTGCTTGCCGTGCCTACGAACTGCCACGGTGAAGGTGCCTCCAGATTTGGCGTGGCAGGGAGAACATCATCAAGAACTTTCTTGACATTTGTGTAGTCTATCTTGGAGTTACGGTTCGGTTGAAATCGTGGCCATGGAATATTTTGGGCTTAAGAGGATGAGTGTGCAATGTGTGTCACCGCACGTAACAAGGAATGTTAGAAAAAAGAATGATCGAAATCTAAGAAATCATATGTTACAGGCGGTTAAGGGATGACTTACTCAGAAAGTAAGCCACAAGGAAGTTATCCTTATCCGGGTTTGCGAATGACGCCTTCGAGGTGTGAACTTCGCAACTTGGCGGTCCCAGCGCTGCTCAAGTGCTTGGTGCGCATGTAGAAGGGGTCGACTATCACGATGTCCGGGGTCTTGTCTCTAATGATCTGCATCTCCATACTCAGCGAAAACAGCCGAACGAAGGTGTAGTGCAGCGGATGAAGGTTAAACATAGCAAAGATTTCATCAAACCGCAGGACGATCGTACCCCCGATGTCGCCATCCACAAAGCCCTTGCCCTCTGGCACCTTGGCCACGAAAACCGGGTATGCCACATCCTTCTCTCTGAGACGCTGCTTCTCCAAAGAAAGAACACTGTCGTGCAGACTCCGTATAGCACCGGTTGCAGCATTCAGCATATTTGGCGGTAGCATCGGCCTACCCGCCACATGCACCCTCCTCGAGATATCCTTAGGTGAAGGTGGCCCGTCCTGAGCACAGATCGAACTCGGTGCCGGCTGGCTCGCATCGGCGCCCTTGTTAGTCTTTCGTTCCCGTCCCTTCTTCTTGATCTCCTGTAATGGGACCGAGTTCTACTCACAGACCGCCTTCTTGAGCGTGTTGGGGCTGATAATCTTTCGCACCTCAGCTATCTGAGGCTCGGTGAAGGCGGGAGCTGGAGGCGTCTCCTGAGAACTGAACGCCAGACGACGCCTGTTGCAATTGGATTTCTCCGCCATACCAGCTAGATTGCGGTCGTCTTGGTTGGGTTCTTGAGAAAGAGGCCCGAAGAACTCGTCAGTGTACCCATGTTCGGCAAAGTACTTATCGACTTTGGTAAATGTACCGTCGTCATTGTCGTCGTCGTCTGGATCCTGTGCCATAGGGTTGTCCGGATCCTGTGCCATAGGGATGTCTGGCATAGGGATGTCCGGCAGGTCCGGTAGCGTTGCAGCGTTCTTGCCATGGCTTGGCGCCGGCACGACTGGTGGTCTTGTCTGTGGGGTGGTGTCCCCTGCCCCCAAACGAATCTGGCTCTTCGGCCAAAGCAGGGCCGATTCTGCAGCGCCGAGGGTCATCTCATCTTCTTCGTCGGCCCCAGCGGGTCGAATCGGAGGTAACAGCTCGTCGCAGCCTGGCAGCACCCGAACCACTTCAACCCTATACACTGTGGGTGGCATCGGATTACCGTGGAACATGGGGTTGCCCGGTTGAACAATTCTGCACTTGGCGACATCGACCAACTCAGCGCCCACGAAGTGCAGAAGAGTGTAAGGAACGTCGGCGGTGCCCTACGAAAACATGTACAGGGCGTCAGGGATGCCCAGTCAAAGGCAAGGAGATGAAGTCATCGGCCGAGAGGCTTAGTTACCGTGATGCCGTCGAGCTCGGCTAATGTCGAGGCACCGCCAACGGCGGGCGTGCAACTGACGGAGGGGGCGCTTGCTAGCGAGGTGCCGACCAGCGTACACCCGGGTGCATTAAGCTCCAATGCTCGTGCCGGCACCGGAGACACGAATACCGCCTCCGCCGGAGACACCAATGGCACCGCCACCGGAGACACCAATGGCGCCGCCTGCGCTGTGTGAGTTGCTGGCCGTGAAGCTGGGAACCGGGGGAGGCCCCTGTTGGCTGCCCGCAATCCACGTCGTCAGCCCATGAATCAACGTAGGCACCATGGCGTTGAGCTTCGTTCCCAGTTGTTGTTCCACTTGCTCTTGGACAAGCTCCAAAATCCGCGCCACTTGTGCCTTGAGTGCTTCAACCTCGCGTATCTGGCTTTCTGATCTGGTCTTTTTCTCCTTCCGCACACCAGCAGTATAGTATGACCCCCATTTTGTGGACAAGCCTTTGCCGGCCACACAACCAGCTGACGTCAGCTTAGTGAGCTTATCCTTGTTTTTCATTACGTTCAATGCCCTATTTAAAGGGGTGTCGAAAGGGGAGCTCTGAGACGACCCTGCGCTACTGCTTTCAGTGTCCTGCGAAAGGAACGTGAACCATTTAGAAATATTGGGGATTAATTAGAGTGCAACCATATGGAGCTAATATTACGCGGTGGTGTATTCCTTACCAGAACAAGCTCAAGTGCCCTGGTCTTCAGATCTGTGGTAAGCTCCTTTGTTATCGGGTCCTCCTTGTACTGGGCCCTGACATAGTTCTTGATCTGCTTTTCACCGCTGTATTTCTCGAAGCGAGGCGGTAGGCCTTGCTCGGCACGCTCCGCGTCCTTCTTGTCCCATATAGGCTCCGCCACTCTGTAACCGCCGGGACCGAGTTTGTGTTCCCCTAAGTTCAACTCCCGCATTTCTTTCCCCCACTGACTTGATTCAGAGGTTGCGCTGCTCTCGCACTTGATCTTGAACTCCTTGTACTCATCTTCGCTCATCAAAGGATATTTTGCCTTGATCTTCTCATAACTATCACCTTTATCAATCATTATCTTCACCGCGCTTCTCCAAGTAGACAGGGTCATGCTCATCTTCGTGAGGGCGTCACTGTTCACTTTATTCCCTGAGAGGCGTGTGTTTTCAAATTCAGCGGGGAACTTGTATCGTTCGTGCAGCTTCGTGAAGAGGAGGTTGCGCAAATTCCCGTGGTCCTTATTCCTAAGGTTATCGGTGTTGATCGAGACGGTGCTCCGGAGAATGCACCCGAGCTGAAGCGAGTACCCCTTGACTATATGTTTGGGCTCCGTTGGATGCCCGTCGGAGTCCACTTGAGTGAATTCCTCCTTGAGGGTGCGGAGCGCATTCGGGCGCCGGTCCTTCCTTTGCTTCTTCGGTTGGCTGCCATCTGTGTGTGCGCCGCCATCATCAGTGGTGGCATCCTCGGCGGCACCATCAGTGGTGTCATCCCCGACGCCACTAGGGGTTGTGTAGTCAGGATCGGTGTCTTCCACGGCGTCCTCATAGCGGTGAGGTTGTTCCTCCATCTCCTGGGACAGCTCCCAGAATTGCTTGCCGCCCGAACCACCGGCCTCATTGTTGTGGGCCATGTTTCGCTCTAAATAGGAAAAAAATTTGTCAAAAAGTTGGTTATTGTCAAGGAACAAGATCATGGTCTCATCATTTAGGGTTTGTCAACACCGAGGCATCCTAAAAGCTAAGCTTTTATCATTTAGGGTTTGTCGACGCCGAGGCACCCTAAAAGCCTAAGCGTACATCATTTAGGTTCTCATCGACACCGAGGCATCCGGGGCAGCCAAGTTAAGTTTTCATCATTTAGGGTTTATCGATGCCGAGGCACCCTAAATGGTAAGTTAAGTTTTCATCATTTAGGGTTTATCGATGCCGAGGCACCCTAGGTTGGGCCTAATCACTTGGCTCTATTGCCACCTATGTTGGGTTTATCATCTAGGGTTTATCGATGCTAAGGAGAATTCTAAGTTGGGCCTAATCACTTGGCTCTATTGCCACCTATGGTTTAATGCAGCAAGAATGGCGGGGCAGTTGATCCTTCTTAACTAACTACTAAGATACCCCGACCCATGCATTAGTCGCAAGTACCCCATATGTCCTATTTTTAGCAAAGTCATGCTAAAATTCACGAATTTTTTTAGCATGACCTTTGCTGAAAACAGGACATATGGAGTACCCGAATTTGCCGGAACGGAAGTTAATCGACATTCCGGCAAACTCAAGGGCCTCTCGGGGTACCTGCAAATTCATCACGACACAATGCTCGGAGACAAAACCCGCAACTTTACAAGTCTTTCACATATTTGTTTGTAAGTTCTGATATGTAATAAAGATGAGCCTCAAAGATGAGCCCCCAATGCTGATTTGTTTGCCTCAAGACAAGATGAACCTTCAATGCAACAGAAGTAAAGAAATCTATGCATCCTGTAAATTTCTCTTCGAATGGCATAGACAAGGTTCAGACATCTTTTTACACAGAAGGTGATGCCTATTATTTTTTACTGAATTAGATGTATACACTATAATGAAGAACAAAAAACTCATCCTAATTAAGCAAGTTAATGATTGTCACAGCCAGTGTAGTGTATTTGACATTTTTAATTACATACAAAAACAATGTGGACACAGAAATGTGACTGGTAACATCTTTAACAACAGTGCAAGAAATATTCAACCTACATAACAGAGTCTTCAAACAACCCAAGAGACATCATGGATGAAATGGACCAACAATATGTATACATAAAAGTAACAACAACAATATATTTAGGCTTTAACAGCAGTACAAGAAGTTCATCCTTACTAGCCTTAATCACACCTAACATTTGTACATTTTTCTCAGTTCTAATACTCTACCAATCAAGCCCAACCCGAGGTCAAAAGATTCGACAGGCCAACGTTCACTCTTCAACAGCAGCTACTCACGCCACAGCACTCATCAGCTTGCTATACTGGTATCACATCCATGTCTGAAGTATCTTCACATCTCACGACCAGCCCATCAAGGTTTGCTGGGAAGAAACAACTTCCCCACTGGCAACCTCAAGACAATGATTGACCAAAACTGTATCCCTGATGAGAACCCTTTGCATCAAAAAATACTAGTATTAAATTAATGGTTTTCACAATCCAGTATGCATGATACAAACCATGGACAAATACATGCTATGCTATCAGTTTCAATACCATGGACAAATACCACACTAAATTCGAGAGGTGATTTTAGCACTGAATTCCATCCATGCTATCTTTGTCGGTTTCAATCTTGAACTTTAGTCTCTTCAGATAGACACTACATTGTTAGCGATATGTATCTCAGCTCATAGATTTATGAATGCAGAGTACTACACGAACGCTGGCACCAAAATCAACATGATACTCTACATACAGCGCAATAATAAGAAACCCACCATCACACTACTCAACTCCACACAAAAAAGTGCAGAAAGAAAATCATGCTAACAGGGGACCCTTCCTAGCATCCTGCAAATAAAACCCAAATCACACTACTCCACTCATCTTGTGTAGTATGTAATCTAGCTGATGGAAACTCGACTAGCACGGTAGCCAAAAGGTTACCCAATTGCACTTCTAAAGTGAAGGGACCTTTTTTTACACTCCTAAAGTCAAGGGACTTGTTCACGTCTTGGGCACACACACACAGTCAGTCAATCAGTGCATAGACTTGACCAAAAGAATAAACATCGCTCTGATCGTGAAGTCATAACACGTACCCCCTGCAAGGACTTGTGTTAACCAGATTCCCCATAAACTGCACATAAGACCGCAATCGCACAATTTTTTTTCACAATTCAGAGTATAATTATAGTATACAACTATATACATCTAATATGAACACTGACACTAAAATTAACAAGGTAACCATGGCAATACTGAACTTTAGTCTCTTCTGCATGCACACTACATTGTTAGCGATCGAGTAAGTAGATTTAGGGGATTCACTGACAGTGTGGCGCTTGGAACAGTGCCTAGCAAAAGAGAGAAGAAGAGGGCATGGCCGGGAGGGAGGAGAGGAGGAAGAGAGGAGAAGAGAGGTAGAGGGAGGAGGGTTACCTGACCACGATGAGGTGGTGGTCGGAGCGGAGACGACGGAGGGCGGAGACAGCAAGCTTGGGGGAGGCGGGGATAGACGGCGGGGAGGTCGCGGGCCTCCTCTCCTGGTGGACGTGGGGCCTCCTCTCCTGGTGGACGTGGGGCGGCTCTAAGGCTCCAAGTCTCCGGCGGTTCCGAGGCTCCAAATCTCCGGCAGGTTTCTAGGGTTTCGAGGGAGGCGAGGGAGGCGGCGCTCGCGGGGGAGGTGGGGCTCGAGGGGGAGGCGGCGCTCGAGGGGGAGGAAGGGGAGAGGGAGGCGGCGGGGGCGCGTGGGCGGCTGCGGCGCCGTGGGTCGGGGCAACGGCGATGGCGCGGTGGAGGGAGGGAGCGGCGCGGTGGAGGGAGAGGAAGGAAGTGTCGATCTGGCGAGAGGGAGAGGGACGAGGAGGGACGAAGTGTACGGATGGGGGCAGATTACTAATGGCGCACCACCAGGGGGTGCGCCATTAGAAATTTTTTTCATAGCAATGGCGCACCAGCGGGACAGTGCGCCATAAGTATTCTTTTTTTTGAACTTGGGGGAAGCTTACTAATGGCGCACCCCGCAACGGTGCGCCATTAGAAAGTTTTTTATTTAGTTCAAGCACTCAGGTTATATTCCACCTAACCCAATCCACATCAGAACCCGCCCACTAGCCCCACTGGTCAGCATGCAGCACACACACCAGGAGGTCCTGGGTTCGATTCCCAGGCTCCCCAATATTTTTTATGCATTTTAAATGCTGTTTGATATTTATTTGTGTTTAAATATGTTCAAACTTGTTTAAATCATAACAGTAATATTTTTTTTATAAAAACAGTAATAATTTTTTTAGAAATATGTTCAAATTTGTTACTTGAAAATATCATCGGTGGCGGCGGTGGAGTGGGGGAGGGTGCGGGGGGTGCCCGTTGGCGGCGGTGGAGCGGGGGGCCGGGTGCTCGTCGGTGGCGGTGGAGCGGGGGAGGGTTGCAGTGGGTCGGCGGCGGTGGTGGAGCTAGCGGGGGAGGGTGCGGGTGGGATCGAGATGGAGGGGGATCGAGATCGAGATGGAGGGGGAATCGAGATCGAGATGGAGGAGGATCGAGATCGAGTGTCCTCATGAATTAAAAAAGTGGCCATGAAATTTAAAAATATTCATGATATCAAAAAGTGCCCATGAAATACAATCGAGAAATGAAGACTACGATTTAAATACAATCGATCTTAGCTAGCTATCTGTTCACAAACTTCTTGCCCTTCTTTTTTGCAAATGGAGTTCTTGTGTGGAACGGACATCCTTTAGGTAGGGTGGTCCTGCTTCTTCTTGTGGTGTGTGCTGCTACTTCATCGTCGGTGTCATGTTCGATCTTCGGGTCGCCGTACTTGTCGAAGTCTTGCTCATTGGCTAGTCCATCCATTCTGATGATCTTCCTTTTGCCTCTCCTCACGACAACACGACTAGGCTTTGACGGGTCGGTAATGAAGAAGCATTGGTCCACTTGGGAAGCCAGTACCCATGGCTCATTTTTCGCGGTGACGTTTGCGCCCGCGGTCTGGGATTTGGCTTCGGGTATAACCACGGTGGTGAAGTACCGGTCTTCTTTTAGGACGCTCTTGGCCCATCTGACACGGAACATCGAGACCTTCTCTCCAGCGTAGCTCAGCTCCCAGATCTCCTCGATCCTTCCGTAGTATATGTCCTTGTCGTTGCCGGTGTAGGATTCCATCGTTACCCCGGAGTTCTGATAACCATCGCTCTTCATGTCCTTGTTCTCGGTGTAGAATGTGTAGTTGTTGATATCGTATGCCTCATAGGTCATCAGGTTGTGCTCGGCGCCCTGTGACAAGGCGAATATGAATTGTTCTTCCACGGAAGAATCCTCATGTAAAGGGTACGACAGAAGCTTCTGCTTGAACCAACGCGTGAAACATGAGTTGTGCTCTTTGATTATATCTCCGTCCGTCCTCTGTTGGCCTCGGTCATTGTACGTCTTCTCAATAAAGGTTTTGTGCTCTACCACCCAAGGATCGACCACGTCTATGTGTTGTAGAGCGACTAGGTTTGCTCTTTCAAAGTCGGCGAGTCAACCCTCGAAGTCAACATGCATTTCGCGGCGACCCTCATGGTGACCCCATCCAGCGAGCCCGCCGAGGTGCTGCTGACGGAAGACCAACGGGTTCTCGATGCCTAGATAATTCGCGCGAGAGGAGATGCACTCTTGATCGAAAGCCCCTCGCTATACTTCCTCTGGGCGTGACATGTTGCGAACGTATCCTTTGATGACACCATTCATCCTTTCAAACGGCATCATGCTTTGTGCGGAACGCCGCCCGAGTTGGATGATATCCTCCATGATATGGACCAGCAGATGCACCATAACGTCAAGAATGCGGGCGGAAGTACATCTCAAGCTCGCATAGTATCACCATGATCTCTTCCTCTGTAGCCTTCGAGTTGCCTCACGCCAATCGACTTCCGAGATGACGCCGTAAAAGTTGCATAGGCCAAATAGCGTTTCACGGACGTGCGCGTCCATGATCCCAATGGATTGCAATCGAAGTATCTGCGTCATCAAGACGTGATCGTAAGACTTCACCCCATGAACTTCGCTTGGGTCTAGGTATCTTCTTATCTTCCCGTAGAACCATAAGGAAGTTTTACTCCTAGGAGGCGGTGAAAACTGCTCGATCTCCTCCCCGACTTAGAGTGAAGCATGCGGGAGGGTAGTCATTTCTGGTCTTATTGGCCTTTTTGCCTTTGCAACGACTTTCTGTGTCCTGCTTCGCCTCATCATCATCATCATCATCATCATTAGCATGAAGCTCCTGCCTGATGCACATTGATTTCAAGTATGCCCTTGCTTTCTGCCCATCTTTGGTCCTCTCTGGCATGTTGAGCAGGGTACCAAGCAGACTCTCGCACACGTTATTCGTGATATGCATGACATCAAGGCTGTGAGGCACACGGTGGATCTTCCAGTACGGCAAGTCCCAGAAAATAGACCTCGTTTTCCATACCTTCAACAGCGGCTCTGGCGCCTTTTGCTTCTTTCCCGGCAGTGGGCAGTCTTTCCAATTTTTCAACAGCTCGTCTATTTCCTCGCCGCTCCTCGTACACGGGCGTTTTTGGGGTTCAGTTTCACCATCGAATAGATCCTTGCATTTCCTCCATGGGTCATCGTCGCGAAGCCACCTTCGATGTCCCATGAACACGGTTTTCGAAGACCCAGGATCTCTATCTAGCTGGCGATACATTGTGTCATCCATGCACCTTATGCATCCAGAAAATCCGTGGACTACCTGCCCCGCGAGATATCCGTGATCGAGATAGTCGTGCACCGTCGTGAGCAGTGCGGCTCTCATAGGGAAATATTCTTTCTCTGCGGCGTCCCCACGTATTGGCTCGCGTTTTCACAACGTGTCTAGCTCCTCCTTCAGAGCCCCAGATCTGATTGATGTCGCTCCCTGGTTGTTTCGCCCTTCAATTAGCATACTCATGTGAATGTACTTCCTCTTCATGCACAACCGGGGGAAGGTTGTACATCCACACAAACACAGGCCAGGTGCTATGTGTGCTTCTCTGGCTGCCAAACTGATTGACTCCATTGGTGCTCGCGCCCAGCATGATGTTCCTTGGATCCTTCCCAAATTCTAGGTATTTGAAGTTCAATGCTTGCCACTGGCTCACATCCTTAGGGTGACTCAGCATCTTGTCTTTTTTATTTATCTCCGGATCATTTCCTTCATCTTCCCACTTCTTATCCTCCCTATCCGCGTGCCAACGCAGGAGCTTTGCTACCTTAGGGTCCGTGAAATACCACTGCAGACGAGGAGTGATCGGAAAGTACCACACCAATTTTCGAGGAGCTTTCTTCCTCTTCTTGTATTGAGTGACGCCACACACCGGACATATGGTAGACTCTGCGTGCTCGTCCTGATAAATGATGCAATTGTTCATGCACACATGGTATTTCACGTGCGGTAAATCCAGAGGACACACGATTTTCTTCGCCTCCTCGAAACTGGTCGGGCACTTGTTCCCCTTTGGAAGACATTCGTGCCAGAATCACATGTTCTCGTCGAAGCATGCGTCGGTCATTTTGTGTTTTACCTTCATCTCCAGAGCCATGAGCGTTACTTTCAGGTGGGTATCCTCGGGCCTGCATCCTTCATACAATGGAGTAACAACGTCTATCTCCAGTTGATCCATCTTGGCTTTCTCTCGGGTGGCAGCTCTTGCGTTATCCGTTTGCTTGAGAAGCAGCTCTTGAATATGAGGGTCCTGCACCCAGCCTCCATTGTGGTCTGCTCCGGCATCTTCATCTTCATGATCATGCCCTTCGTCTAGATCTTCCTCATCATCATGTACGACATATTCTACATGATGACTGTGTACATCATCACCGTCGTGATCATGTCCTGGAGATTCTTCGTCTTCTCGCTCGCCCTCGCCGTGGTGGTACTTGTCTTGTTGCCCTTCATCATTTCTTGCCCGGCCCCTATGGATGACTTCATAGTCATCTTCATCACCTTGCCACCGATAGCCATCCATGAAACCACGCAAGAGCAGGTGGTCTCGCACCTGCCCGGAATCCGGGTCCGCAATAAGGCTCTTCAGCTTGCATCTTCGACACGGACATCTTATCTCCGTCTCGTTCTTTTGAAGCATCTCGGCCTTCGCAGAGCTCAAAAACCTATTCACGATGCCTTCGGTCATCGTGCGGACTATGGTCGTCATGGGTAGAGCAAAACGATATTTTAGAACCAAGAAAAATTTGGCATGACCTTCCCTAAAAATAGGACCAAAAAGAATGCATAGTGCCAAAATTCTCGCTAAACGGAAATGAATCAACATTCCGCAAAATATTGGCAACTATCGCATTTCAAATACCAAGACTGCAAACACAAACATATATGCAACACCACAAACACATGCAACACCACAAACATACATAGATCTAGCTAGGCCACAAAAAGTGCATGTGCACGTTGTTGGAGCGAGCTAGGGAGAAAAAAAAGTAGATCTACATCATGAAGATAGCTTTCCCCTTACTTACCTATCAAAAAAAGGTAATTTCACCACTTAATTTTGATGAATCTATGGTGGAAATGAGGTGAGGAGGAGGAGGCAGCCGAAAGCTTGGAGAAGGAGGTGGAGGGAATGAAGTGGGGAAAGTGAGTGGGTAGGTGTGGCTGTCCAAAATATCTTGTTGGGGTCCCAGGTTACTAATGGTGCACCACCTGCAAATGCGCCATTAGTAACCCTGGTTACTAATGGCGCACCTGCAGGTGGTGCGCCATTAGTAGTTTTGCAGAAAAGTAAAAAAACAATATATATATATATATATATACTAATGGCGCACTGATACGGTGCGCCATTAGTAGTTTAAACTAGTAATGGCGCACTGTTACACGGTGCGCCATTAGTAGTTTTGCAAAAAAAAGAATAAAAAAAATTCAGTACTGGCGCACTCCTTGTCTGGTGTGCCATTACTAGTTAGAACTAGTAATGGCGCACTTCGGTAGGATGCGCCATTAGTATGTATGTAAAAATGAAAAAAAAAATTATCACTAGTGGCGCACCTTTTGTCTGGTGTGCCATTAGTGTCTTCCACACTAATGGCGCATCACCAACTGGTGCGCCATTAGTATATAGTAGTGGCGCACTACTTCCCTGGTGCGCCATTAGTGTCAATCCTATCTATAGCCCTTTTCCTAGTAGTGTCGCCTACTTTTAAGGGGGTGCAATATAAAAGGTAGCGCACTAGAGCAGTATATTGGTTTCAGATCTTGTACTGCTATGACGCCACTAAGGGTAAGCCTGAGGGCGATCTTAATCCTACACACCAGGAAGCTTTTGAGAACATGGATACCCTCTTCAAAGCCGCCCTGCTGAGTGTTCTTGACAATTCCATTGTGGATTCATATATGTCATTTGACAGCGAAAAAGACATGTGGGCTGCGCTCGAGGCCACGTTTGGGTCCTCGGGTGCTGGCAACGAGTTGTTCGTCATGGAGCAATTCTGTGACTACAAGATGACTGATGAGCGCTCTGTAGTTCAGTATACTCATGAGATACAGTCAGTCACTAAGGAACTTGAGTACTTTAAGTGTGTGTTGCCGGACAAATTTGTTGCTCGGACCATCATTGCCAAGTTTCCACTAAGGGAGTCCTGGATTAGGGGGTATCCGGACAGCCGGACTATGTACAACGTCCAGACTATTGAAGCATGAAGATACAAGACTCAAGACTTCGGCCCGTGTCCGGATGGGACTTTCCTTGGTGTGGAAGGCAAGCTTGGCGATCCGGATATTGTGTTTCCTTCCTTGTAACCGACTCCATGTAAACCCTAGCCCTCTCTGGTGTCTATATAAACCGGAGAGGTTGGTCCTTAGAAGGCCGATCACAACTACAATCATACCATCATAGGCTAGCTCTTAGGGTTTAGCCTCTACGATCTCGTGGTAGATCTACTCTTGTACTACCCATATCATCAATATTAATCAAGCAGAAAGTAGGATTTTACCTCCATCGAGAGGGCCCGAACCTGGGTAAACATTTGTGTCCCTTGCTTCCTGTTACCATCAGCCTTGATGCACAGATCGGGACCCCCTACCCGAGATCCGCCGGTTTTGACACCGACATTGATGCTTTCATTGAGAGTTCTTCTGTGTCGTCGAAACAGGGCTCGATGGCTCCTTCAATCATCATCAATGATGCTGTCCAGGGCGAGACTTTCCTCCCCGGACAGATCTTCGTGTTCGGCGGCTTCGCACTGCGGGCGATTCGCTTGGCCACCTGGAGCAGATCGATAGCTATGCCCCCGGCCACCAGGTCAGGTTCGGAAACTTGATCTACACAACGGATATTCGCGGAGACTTGATCTTCGACGGATTCGGGCCAGCGCCAGGAACGCTGAACAATCACGATGAGCACGGCTTAGACCTGTTGTCAGACGATGCTCGGGATATCATCCCAGCAGAAGCCTCGGATCTAAATCCGGGGCAGGTTGCGTTGCCTAAGGACGGAGGGCTGGACCCCGCCCCGCAGGCCGTACCCTCACCGGCGATGGAGCCGAACACAGGCCTCGCTTCTGAGGGAGCCTGTGACTCCGGACCCCCGGGTTCATATCCAGTTGTAGGTTCCAGTCCGCGCGTCCCCGAGCCTGCCAAGCCTGGTTGGGCTCCGGTGATGGAGTTCACCGCGTCGGACGTCTTTCAGCACTCGCCCTTTGGCGACATGCTGAACTTGTTGAAGTCTCTCTCTTTTTCAGGAGACTCTGGGCCGAACTATGTCCGGCTCAAGTGGGAAGCAGGTGACGAAGAAATTCGTTGCCCACCCACCACCCACTTCATAGCCACGGTTGATGATTTAACCGACGTGCTTGACTTCGACTCCGAAAGCATCAACGGTATGGACGACGATGCAGGAGAAGACTCAGAATCTATGGGGTACCGGATTCCCGCTTCGTCACATGACATATACATGGTGGATACGCCCAAGGAAGACGACGGTGACAATCCGGAAGATAAAACCCTTGGACAAAGACCAAAGCAACGGCGCAGACGCCATTCCAAGTCCAGCAACAGTAAAAACATCAGCAAGAGCGCCAGAAGGATCGATACTCCGGTCAACCCCAAAGGCAACAACGACCATGTGGAACCAGTGATGGAGCGGGACGAACCAGGTCACATCGAGCACAATTCGGAGCAGACGCCCGAAGACAATGATCCAGAGGGACGTGTTCATCAAACTGGCCCAGGACAAGAAGACAGTCCGGACGATGACACATTCATAATTCCGTAAGAACGCGTGGAATGAGATAACCTCCACAGAAAGCTTTTGGCCACAGCAAGAAGTCTGAAAAAGCAGAAGCAACGGCTTAAAGCCGCACAGGAAATGCTCAACCGCAGATGGAACAAAGTGCTAGACACTGAAGAAAGATATGGCAACGATCACCACACAAAGAGCTACCCAAAACGTAAGCTACTGCTAGAATTCGACGACGAGGCCGTTCCACCAAAGAATAACATGACCAGGAAACCAGACGCACCGCTTCATAACCGCAACAAAGCAGTTACCGAAGACGCACACGATTTACGTGAGCACCTGGATAAGACAGCTGGCGCAGCTAGGTCCATCTACGGATCTAAAGGACACACCCCAGCGGGGGATTGCGGTCGTCACAAAGACTATGTCAATCAAATACCAGTTCGGAATAAACACCGGACACAACAACAAACGACAAAGATGCCACAACGCGGCCCAGATCTGAGAGGGCTGCTCACCCCTGCATTACTAATGAAGCTTCGACTATGAATTCCCACAGTGGCTTTAAACCTGTGAACATAGAGGCATACGACGGAACGATGCACCTGTGGTCCGGATCGAGGACTTTATCCTACATATACATATGGCTCGCGGGGATGACCTCCAAGCCATCAAATACCTTCCCCTCAAACTAAAGGGACCAGCTAGACACTGGTTGAAAAGCCTCCCCGAAAATTCAATTGGGAGTTGGGAGGAACTCGAGGACACTTTCAGGGCCAATTTTCAAGGGACTTATGTTCGGCCTAGGGATGCTGACGATTTAATTCACATAATCCAACAGCCGGGAGAGTCCGCCCGGAAGCTTTGGAACAGATTCCTCACTAAGAAGAATCAAATCGTTGATTGTCCGGATGCCGAAGCCCTAGCGGCATTCAAACACAGCATCCGTGACGAGTGGCTCGCCAGACACCTCGGCCAAGAAAAGCCAAGGACAATGTCAGCCCTAACAAGCCTTATGACCCGCTTTTGCGCGGGTGAGGATAGCTGGCTAGCCCGTAAAGGCACCAGTGACCCCAGCACGTCCGAAATAAGGGATGGCAACGAGAAGCCATGGCGTAATAAAAACAAACGCCAAAACAAGGAAGAGAGCCCGGATAACACAACGGTTAATGCCGGATTCAGGGGCTCTCGACCTAACCAGCAAAATAAGCCATCTAAAGGCGGTAAAGAGGGACCGTTCGGTCTGAACAGAGTTCTGGATAGACTGTGCCAAATTCATGGCACCCCCGACAAACCTACGAACCACACGCACAGAGAGTGATGGGTCTTCAAGCAGGCCGGCAAACTAAACGCCGAACACAAGGAAGGGAAACACCAAGTGAGGACGAGGATGAACCTTGCGCGCCGAACACTGGGGGACAGAAAAAATTCCCACCAGAGGTTAAAATAGTGAATATGATCCACACGACTCGCACATCCTTGAGAAGGCACGAACGCGCCCATAAAGATGCACGCGATATAGAGCCCATCATACCCACACCTAACTACTGGGTGTCTTGTCTGATCACCTTCGATCACCTGGACGGCCGAACTAGTATTCGGTGCAAAGGATCAGATGCCTTGGTGCTTGACCCAATAATCGATGGATACCATCTCACCCACGTCCTCATGGACGGCGGCAGCAGTCTCAATTTAATATATGAGGACACTGTCCGCAGGATGGGGATAGACCCATCCAGGATCAGTAAAATCAACACCACCTTTGATGGGGTGATACCAGGCGTCGAAGTCTACAGCAGGGGCTCCGTCATACTGGAGGTAACATTCGGCTCTCCAGGCAACTCCAGAAGCCAAGAACTACTCTTCATCATCGCACCCTTCCAAAGCAACTATCACGCATTGCTTGGAAGAACGGCCTTCGCCCGCTTCAATGCATTGCCGCACTACGGCTACCTTACACTCAAGATGCCCGGTCCACGTGGCATCATCACCGTTAGCGGAATAACAGAGCGCTCTTTGCATGCAGAGGAACACGCAACGGCCCTAGTGGCCGGACTATAAGCGGCCTCTAACAAAAAAACGTGACTGGTCGTTAAGACCACAGACATGGTTAGACGAGTCCGGCAGCCCATATTACACAAGGGCACCATATATGTAATCCCATAGCAGACACCAGGGGCTATAAATACAGTCCCACACTTGGCTCAACCCTATCGGCAGGCCAACATCTTACACTTTCACTATCCATCGCATACTCACGTTGTACTCTCCTATGAGTTTTCTTTTTCCACAGACGTTCGTGAGATACCCTTCCAGGATACGGCACAACGGAGACAAAGGCGCAGACGTGCAGCAGGGCCCCGTTCAACTGGTTTCTTTGTAGATTAAGCCCCTGTGTAAACCTTTTTATTGCCTCTTGTTGTTTAACCATCCCATGGGTTCCATACCCACAGAGGATACTGCCGTTTCTGGCATTTCGCCACGACAGATCAACGCACGTACCTGGAAACACAGGGTTTATAATGAATGGGCATTCTAGAGCCCATCATCTGTTATAAAGTCCGAATACCTTCGGGAGTGTTCGGCATCACGAGTTTGGCCTTATATGCATCAACTCCGAATCATGTCTTTGGTCAAATATTGGGTTAGCCCGGCTCCTGGGTTTGCCGCCTTACGTTCCGTTATTATTGGCTAGGGTGGCCAAAGGAGAACTACTATGATTGTGCCCTAGTTATTCCGGATGAGCACCTCAGTAGAGAAAGCCGAAAACAGACTGTCATGATACAGCAAGAGACTGGTCAACCAGTCGACGACTCACCGGAATCTTTAGGATTCCTCCACATTAACGAAGGGCCATTTCCCGGCCAAGTACACCTGCGCCCGTATTCGGATGCACGCGACGGTACCAGAGGCTACATAGCAGTCCCACGTTAGAATCCCGTGGCTAAGCGAAAGTGTTACAGCTATATAGTCCGGTTGCCTAGTTCGTCGTGCGATCACCTCCTTAATGGACCAAGACGTTGGATCAAGTGTGATTAAGCATATTTTATTGCGAACACCCCCGCATTGTATGTGTGGGGGCTGAAGCCAACGACTGCTAACTTTCGGATTACATATTTATATATACATATATATAAACGGCCGCACAGGGGAAATAATCATATTCTCAGGTAAATAGTATAAATCTAGCCTCATAACCAAAATAAAACATTGTTTTTACAATGATTTTGCTCATCATTCGAACAAGACATTCTTCGAGCACTGCGCCTCTATCAGGCGGGCACCCTCTGTGACCTGCGCCAAGTAGTGCCCGGCCGGATATTGGCCACCCACCGGATCCTGGGACGCTATAATAGTGGCATCCATATCTGTCCAATACGCATTAACGCAGGCAAGGGCCATCCGTGCACCCTCTATGCACGCCGACCTCCTCATGGCATCGATCCGAGGCACGGCCCCAAGGAACTGTTGCACCAAGCCAAAGTAACTATCCGGCTTAGGCCCCTTCGGCCAAATATGGTCTATTACAGACCGCATTGCAAGCCCAGATAGCCTGTGAAGCTCTGCTACAGCAGCCATCTTATCACTTAACGGCAGCGGGCGAGTGGGAGCATTGAACTGCGACCAGAAAAGCTTCTCCATTTCCTTCTCACCCTGATCTTTGAAGAATTTCACAGCATCAACCATACTCTTCACCAGGTCCGCGTATGCGTCTGCCGAACTCCAGCGTCCATCCAGGGGAGCGTACTTCAGATCGAAGAACTTCGTCTGCAGCAAATAGAAGCCCCCAGCCGCGATTTTACCGGCCTGTTGAAGCTCCTCCCGTGCACCCCTGAGCTCAGTCCGCATTTCCTTGGTGGCATCAAGTGCCTTGCTCAGGTCGGCCGATTTATCCTCACGCTCCTTTTTCAGGAGCTCATACCGGTCAGCGGCATTTTTTAACTCGATAGCCATTTCGGCTATCTTTTCCTTGCTTCGGTGATGAGCAGCCTGTTCGGCTCTCAATTCCTCGACCGCCTTTAGGGCAGCCGCATTGCTCACCAAAGTTTGCTCCTTGGCTAGAGCAAGTTCCGCCCTCAGGGCCTCCACGACAGCAGCACCATCTGCAGTCCGAACATAGTACATTAATATATATCACCTTAATATTTTCCTATATAAAGGAAGACAGGGCACATACCTTGTGATTTATCCAGCCGCTCATTCACCAGCGTGATATCGGCATCAATCGACCCAATTTACCTCGTTAGTTCGGCAACTTCAACGGACGGGCCGGCGGCCGGACCCACAGCTATCTGCACATATCTACAACATAAATTTTTGGTTTATGATCCCCCGTTTGCCGCCTAGGGCGGGCAACCAAAGTCTCAGGGGCTACTATCTATATGGCGTATTCTTCACTACATACCTCAAAGCCTGTGAGCAGGCTTGTAAATACTTCAATCAAACCGCCGGTAGCAGATGAAATCTTCTGGAGTACCGCGCTCATTAATGAGCGGTGCTCCTCCGAGAGTGCAGCTCAGCTCCAGTAAGCCCGTCAGTACGTCTGGCCATTGAAATGCGCCAGACCCTTCCCATCACCGCTCGTGGGAGAAACGCCCCGGGCACAGGGGGCTGACGCATTGACTTCCGGCTTCAGCAGATCCGGACTCCTCCGTGACAACACTTCGGTGTCGCCCGCTTCATGAGCCGGAGAGGTAGGTGGGGTCTCGCTCTCCATCATCTCCGGAGGAAGATCCCCCGAAGACGAACTCTGTCGAGAAGAGCTGCTAGCCGGACTGCAAAAAACAAATCCTGGTTATTGATCTAGGAGAAGTATAGTACCTTCGAATTAACGATTGACTTACGACTCGGTGGAGGGCTGGCCCATTGGTGGGCATAACACGGTGAGGATGCCCGTCGCGGCAGAGCCCCTTGGTGATATCTTCTTCCCTGGTTTAGGCGTCTCCGTCTCCAAGTCTTCGGAGGCGTCCCTCTTTTTCCCGCGCGGGGAGGAGGCTTTAGCCTCTCCTCCCTGAGTATCCTCCTTGGGGGAGGTAACAATCCCCCGGTTCGGATGCGTAGCGTGTGGGGTTCAGATTCTTCGTCCCTCCCCTTGTCTTTCCCTTAGGGCATTCTGCTGAGTACCTGGTCGAGCATCTTGGCCATGGTAGGGGCGGGTGAGCCTTCGGGAAGCGGTGCCGGACACCTGATTCTCTCCGCCTTGCTGAGCTATTCCTGGATGCGGATGATTGTCAGAATAAACAGTCATGATAAATACAGAACAGGGTGTCCGGTATCAAGGCTACTTACTTGGGTATCTAGGCGATTGCAGCTTAGGCCCGCATCCTCGATGGTGTCCAGACACTTTACTTTCTGTCCGAAGAATAATTTGCACATCTCTTCAGGCATCAAGCCGAAGAAGTGCTTGACAGTCCACGGACCCTCCGGATTGAATTCCCACATCCGGAGAGGCCGACGTTGGCACGGCAACATCCGCCGGATTAACATCACTTGCATTATGCTGACGAGGTTAATGTCCCTCTCAAGAAGCTCCCGGATGCGATTCTGCAGTACTGGTACATAACCAGTGGGCCCCAAATTCCGTCCTACGTCTGTCCAAGACGCCAACTGTGACGAAGGGCCCGAGCAGAACTCGGGGGCGGCTACCCACTTTGTGCCCCTGGGAGCCATAACATAAAACCACCTCCGTTGCCATACATCAGATACTTCTGGGAAAGAACCCTCTGGCCATGGGGCGTCGGCGTTTCTGCTTATTACGGCACCTCCGCACTCTACATGTCGCCCCTCGATCATCTTTGGCTTAACATTGAAGGTCTTGAGCCATAAGCCGAAGTGTGGCGTGACGTGGAGAAAAGTCTCGCGCACGATGATAAACGACGAGATATGGAGGATAGCATCTGGAGCCAGATCATGAAAATCCAACCCATAGTAGAACATGAGCCCCCTCACGAAGGGATCGAGGGTGAAACCCAAACCGCGGAGGAAGTGTGGGACAAAAACGACACACTCATTGGGCTCCGGCGTAGGGATGACCTGCCCTGGAGCAGGAAGCCTGTGCTGGATATCGGCGGTCAGGTATCCGACCTCCCTAAGCTTTGCAATGTCCTTCTCTTCAATCGCGGAGGCCACCCACCGGCCTTGAGGGTCAGATCCGGACATATTGGAGGTTCCGGGGGGTTGGAGCTTAGGTTTTGGGTGTTAGAACTCGAGCTGCGAGAAGGCGCGATGAAGGTGAAAAAGAGGCGTGGGTCTCAACCCCTTTATAAAGAAGTTGAATATCAAGAGTCCTCGGTGTGACCGTTTCAGGCTTACCTAAACACACACGGAGTTATACCAACAGCCGTCGTGGGGTCACGCATGCCCATATTGATGGAAAATCCCATAATAAGAGGAACACGATCTCTGCCTCGACGGGACGTGCCAATAAAACAGCCACGTAACACGAGTCGAGGTGGGGTAGGAAACGTCAGTTCGTGTTGGACCAGGCCATGATGCAAGGGCACGACGCACGAAGATTGCTAGCAAATCAGATTTATACCATGTGAAGATCATCCTGCAGATCCGGACACGGTCTACGTGTTCGCTAACTACTTTGGAGTATTCGGAGAAGGAACCCGCCTTACAATGCCGAAGACAATACTGCACGCCAGACTCATTGTCATTGAAGCTTGGTTCAGGGGCTACTGAGGGAGTCCTGGATTAGGGGGTATCCGGACAGCCGAACTGTGTACAGCGTCCGGACTATTAAAGCATGAAGATACAAGACTCAAGACTTCGGCCCATGTCCGGATGGGACTTTCCTTGGCGTGGAAGGCAAGCTTGGCGATCCGGATGTTGTGTTTCCTTCCTTGTAACCGACTCCATGTAAACCCTAGCCCTCTCCAGTGTCTATATAAACCTGAGAGGTTGCTACTTAGAAGGTCGATCACAACTACAATCATACCATCATAGGCTAGCTCTTAGGGTTTAGCCTCTATGATCTCGTGGTAGATCTACTCTTGTACTACCCATATCATCAATATTAATCAAGCAGGAATTAGGGTTTTACCTCCATCGAGAGGGCCCGAACCTGGGTAAACATCTGTGTCCCTTGCTTCCTGTTAACATCAGCCTTGACGCACAGATCGGGACCCCCTACCCGAGATCCGCCGGTTTTGACACCGAC
Source organism: Aegilops speltoides (assembly GCA_021437245.1). Classification (NCBI taxonomy): domain Eukaryota; kingdom Viridiplantae; phylum Streptophyta; class Magnoliopsida; order Poales; family Poaceae; genus Aegilops; species Aegilops speltoides. The sequence continues at coordinate 103,227,704 of CM038142.1, forward strand.
ATCCACCTTCGTGAAACGATTTGCTACTTCTCTGAAAAACAAGAGGCATGAGTTTTCCGTTTCGAATCTCATTAGCACTCTTGATTTTGAAGAGAAGGTGAGAGCAAAAGACACACGTGCTCGGGTCGCTGAGGGAGCTTCTAGTGCCCACATGGTACACGAGAAGAACTTCCAGCCCAACCAGCCCCAAAACAACAAGAACAAATCTGAGGCGAAAGGCAAGTTTGATGCAAAGAACAAGCCGTCACATTCTACCAACTTCAACAAGAATTCTCATAACAGGAAGGGATACAAACCTCAATTTTGGTAGCACCGCACAAAATTTATATGGCTGCATCTACCTGCTGTCAGCTAACCCCTCATGGTGCTCCAGGTATTCCTACATTCGTAACTAGGTACAATGACCACCGCAAGATGAAATAATCTTATTCGTACGTTGACTTGTTGATTGCAGTGCGGAACGATCTTGTCATGTGTGGAGGAGCAAACAAGCAGTGCAGCTGAAGGTGGAAATCAACCAAGGACTTATGAAATTATATATAGTCTTCCCCAGGTAGGTCAGTATCCCCTTCGTCCAGATGATCGTGTTTTGTCATGCCGAGCTATTGATATGTGCTACTATTTTGCAATACCGTTTAAGTATAGCTATTGTTTTCCTATCTTTTTAGATTCAGGACAATGAAGATGATTTTAGGGGAACTTCACAATATGGACTTATGTCGAGTCATCTCTATTGCCTCATGTGTTTGCTACAAATGTGTCAGCATCAATTGCAAGATGAGGCAGCTAGCTAGATGTGGAGTTGCAAACACGATCAAAGTGCTCGTAACATTGAGAAGAAACAAGCATGCCCAGGAAATTAATGCGTGCGCATGGGAGGCCGTTTACTCAGAGAAGCATTGACCGATTTTCTTTATTTCCACAACTTCTCACAACTTTGTATTGGTTATAGTATGGTGAATCATTGAGATGCATAAACATGCTGAACTTTTGTTCTTCTGAATGTTAGTATGCATACAGTATCTTCTGAAGCGTAGTTTAATGTGACTGTTTGCATCCAGTACCGTATCCTCTAATTTGGTGGATGCCAAGTTGAAAAAGGTTATCGATGAGTAGCCATAAGATGGAGGCGTCTCTTTTTTTTCTTTCGAATGGGCAATAAGTTGGAGAGTGTCTCGGGCTGCCTCTAGCACAAGGCCCTCCAGTACGAAACATGGGCAGCCGACTGGGCCGATATAAAAGCATATCCATCTTAAAACCCATTTGTTTTTGTTTTTTGCGAGGAGAAGCCCATATTTCTTGAAGAGGGGGCGATCCCAGAAAAACCCTCCTTCCTCCTCGCTTCCACTTATACTCCCTCCGTCCAGGTTTATTAGGCCCATGGGCCAATTACTAAGACCAAGAAGATGCACACAGAGAAAATAAATCTCCTTAATTTACTCCATAACCATCCTATTAAATAGGCCTAATAACAAACTAGGTGCATGCAGTGGCCAGCGGGCACATGCATCCTGCATGCATGGCCAGTCAGCCAAGTCCATGCGCCAGCTCCAATGCAGCAACGCAAAAGAAGAGAGCAGTTCTTGGGGAAAAGCGAGTAGTTAGTGCAATGGGCTTTATAAACACGAACAACTCGCTCTCCCGCTTCCGTCTCCCCTTAACTCCCCCCGCTCCCCTTCTTCCTTACTCGTCCAGAAAACCCCCGCTCACCTTCTTCCTCACTCGTACAGAAAACGCCTGCTCCTCTTCTTGCACTCCTACAGAAATCCCCAACCCTCCTTCTTCCCCACTCGCACTGCCATTAGTCTCGTCTCTAGCTACTCTGCTCAAACCCATGAGGTCGACACGACGCCCACAAGGAAAATGGAGTCGGCTGGCCCCGACGCCAAGAAGATGAGGCTCCCGCCAATGGTGACGCCGGTCGTAGATCCCGCACCCAGCAGTGCGGGGAGAAGCGGCGAGCCCCCCCCCCCCACACGGGTCTGAGGAACCGGTAGAATCTCCGGTGGACCGCATCAGCGATCTCCCGGATGTCATCCTTGAGGAGATCATCTCGCTTCTCCCCACCAAGGATTGCTACCTCACACAAGTCCTCTCAACTCGGTGGCGCCCTCTATGGCGCACCGTGCCCCTCAATCTCGACAGTCGTCAGATATCTATCCTTCCTGAATTTTATCTCCTCAGAGCCATCGTCTCCTCTCACCAGCAGGGCCCCGTTCAACGCCTCTGCATCCCGACCCACTACCTGTTGTCCTTACCCGGCATAATGGACGCTTGGCTAACATCCCCTGAATTCGGAAAACTCTAGTAGTTTTAGTTGTACCATTACCACAAAAGTTTCATACCATGAACACACCAAGAATTCATGCCCACACCACCGTTGTCCATCTCACGGTTTTCCTCCTCTCTCCACACCACCACCTTCGCCCGGTGCCATCTACCAGACGATCTAGTACAAATGCTTCGACTCCCACTGCTAAAAAAAAACTTTCGCTTGTGGTGGTTTATCTGTCGGAGGCCTCACTGCACAACATCATCCACTCCAGTTGCCCTACCCTGGAGCGATTGCTAATTGTTTTAGGAATAGAAATCCCTAGCCGTTGTCTCCAAATAAAGTCGCCTCACCTTAAAAGCATTGGAATTTGTTTTAAAGGACAACAACTCATTATCGAAGATGCCCCTTCACTTCAAAGGTTGCTCCTTGTTGATTGTTATAAACCTTCACAAATAATTGTCGTCTCTACGCCCAAACTGGAGACCTTGGGTGTAAATCGTGACCCGTTTAATGATCACAAGAAGATGGTGTTGGGCTCCTCACTTTTTCAGGTACCGTATATTATCATCTACACATTTTTAATCATAAGCTGCATTTTTCATTTGTGCGCATAAGTTTTATATCACCTTGGAGTACACTTTGGGTACTAATATTACGTTATATGCTCAATGAAGAGTTCATCCATTGATAGCCTATCAATGCTGTTGGATTCTATTAAGATCTTATATATCGGAATGTTTAGTTTTGATCTGAACATAACTATTGGCTTGCTGCGATGCTTTCGATCTCTGGATAATTCATATATAGAGGTGATGATTTCATGCACATTGAAAGCCCATATATATTGTACTAGAATTAACCGTTCAGCTCTCGTTCTTTCGACATACTCTTTTTTCAGACCTTAACTGTTTTCAATCTTCATGTCTACTTAGGCACAACCACATGGAGCAAAACATATAACCAATCGGTGGCGTAATAAGCACCAGGATTTTCTCAGTTCTCATGACATTCGTTTGAGGACAATAACGATGGAAGGATATGCATCCAACCAGGCAGACAGAAACTTTGTTACATTCTTCCTGTTGAATGCGAGGTCACTATTGTCCATGAGGCTTAAGTTTTACCGCAGGAGATTTCTCACGGACGGACACGTTGAGCAGCAAAAAAAGAAGTTTCAGGTGGACAAATGGGCTTCTAAACGTGCTCGACTTCTATTTACAACAAGTTGTAGCCATCCTGAAATAAATTTTTTTGCACAGGATGTTGATTTTATGGATCAGACCGATCCATTTGTTTGTGACTGCGAAAAAGAGTGGTTGGGTTAGATGTTACTGCCATGTTCAATCTGGGTTTTGTCTAAAAATTTGATGAACAATTAATCCTTGGGCTTTTGGTACCAGTAGCAAAGTGGCCCGCTCGATGCGCGGGCTAGGATTTACAAATGTAATTTACATAGTCAATATCTTAGCCTTTTATTATGAGACCATATTATTTGATTTGTCTAAAGAAGAAATGGGACCAAATTGGGTATCATTTACAAAATGATCCTTTCGCAACATAATTTCATCTTGGATATATTTGTTTTATTTTGACATTGGAATATATATGTCTCCAAGTAAGCATGTACCAGTAGCAGTGATTGGTGATCATAACAAAAGGGTGAGTATCTAGTATACACTCACTGTGTGTAAGAAAATACCAATCCATGAAGTATTATGGTCGAGTACCTTGGTAATTGGTTAGAAACTTATCAGCAAACTTTTCCTCTAGGTCATCCATCTCATCCATGTGATATAACACCATCGACTGCAAATTTTCAAGAGACATGATCATGTGTATATAAAAAATAAAACTCCAAACTTGAGTTTACAAACCGAAGATAATAGAGTTGAACTGAAATGTTAAATAGACTTTTTATAAAACAACACAATGGAGAACAATAAAGTTTCAAACAGTCTCTCTCGTCGCATAATGTGGAGGATATTAGAATTTTATACCGATCAGTATTTTTGCTAGTGGTATTTTTCACATCACATAGGAAATGACATCTCTTTTGTTGTAAGTATCTGAAACTATATGAATTGCAAGATTGTAATTAATCAAGAACCTCTAACAATAGGCAAGAGACGTAGAACATTTGGATCGTTTCTAAGCCCATCTCTTCTATTGAAAGTTATTTAATGTTTTTTACAACTACATTTTTTCATTGGGAATGAACGAAATTAAGTGTCTGGACGCAAATAGGATGAATAGAAGAAAACTATTGGAACATCCAGGGTTGTAATAACATTCTTATCCTCCGAATACGACGTCATACTTTTTGCAACTAAAATGTATAGTCATACTTAGCATTATTTGTTGTTTACAACAGTTTTACCAAAACATTTTCTGTCCATAAGTCTAATCATATACACATAGTTTGAATTTCTATCTTGCTCATCTTGTTTTTGCCTATTATCATCGGCGAATTTATGACACTGTAATTATCCATGAGGAAGTGATCCTAGTTAATGTGGGTGTAGAGTGCATGTACAGTCTAAAATCCTAGATAATAATCATTGCAAATGTTAATTTATGTTCATATGTATTTGTACTACCAAGGTCTTTGGAGATTCTGAAAACCATCTCCATGCCTCACCCGTGTCATTGGCTTGTTATTTTGGATTACCCCACATTGTTTTGTTATGACATACATATTATAGAAGAACCGAATTACATTGTTTGCACAATTAATATCATAATTAACATGATCTATTGTTTTTGGCTTTTATTATTGGCGAGCAAAATAGTTTTCCTTTGATCATATGAAACAACTTATACATGTATAATATTGGACTCGATCCATGCCTGGTGTCATGCTTGTCTTGCACCAGGTTTTGTACATGCATTTTCTTTTCTTCCCAGATTAACAATTGTATTGTGCTTACAGATAGCAGCTGTGAACATAATCAGTGGTTGTACCAGTCAAAGAAGAAAACACCTAATCTCGTATGTGTGCCTTTACCTCGCTTTATATTGTTCACGGATCAATCGGTCTTGCATTGCATATTTTTAGGGTAATCTGTCTTGCATTGCATGGTTGCGTACGGTGCATACAAAGGCAAGATTAAAATCTCAGACGCTGATATGCATGCACGTGGATGATAGAAACGGCCGGTAGAGGGAACCAAGTTGAATATTCTGAGTAGATACCTAAGCAGATACGTAGACTGGAACATGACGGCTGGTGGACATAGTAGATACCTGAGTTGATACATTGATCAGAATACGTAATGCAACGGTGGTGGCCGGACATCATACATAGTAGATCGGGCACCATACGTTCCTAAGATGATAAGTATTCCCTTCGTTTCTAAATATAAGTTCTTTTAGAGAATCCATTATAGACTACATATGAAGTAAAATGAGTGAACTTATACTTTAAATATACATCCGAATGTAGTCTCTTATTGTGAAATCTGCATAAAAGAATTATACTGATTCTGGAACGGAAGCAGTAGGTCAGAATACAACGACAGCGGTGGACATCATACATACCTGACATGCTATTGGGATGGAGGCAAGAAGTATTTATGCTGCATGTGATGGATGACTGGATGATCGGCCTTAGGGTACCGCGAGGCCAATGGGACAGGGATGGCATCCTACGTGGGAATATGCAAAGGAGAGTTCGTAACACTTCTTTTTAATCTTTTACACTTGAGAATGCATGGGTGCTATAAGCAAGCTAGGTTAGCTTTGGCCGTAGCGTTTTTATAGAGGAACGTGTTCATCATTTTTTATAGAGGATTCATGCGACGTTCATGTGGTGTTCAAAAAGAAAAAGATAGAACCACGAATGAAACTTTTTTTTCCATGTTATATTAAATAAAAATATATAATGGCAATGGTGGGTAATTTTTTTACTTGAAATTCTATCTGATGGCTGTATAATTTTAGTCTATTAAAATAAGCGGTCCGATGTTTCTAATTTTTGTGCTAATTTTTAGCCTTTTATCTTTCTTGTGGTGACCCCATCAAATATATATGGTGGTCAAGAATAATAAATCTTGACCACCAAATCAGAATTGATGACAGTGATAACATGCTCACGGTAGCGGCAAGTTGTGAAGGTATCCGGAAAAAAATAGTTTACACTTGCGTACACTTTCCTGGATTATGGACGTGAGATCTATACATGTGTTGTATGTGCAAGGGTATGTGTATTATTTTTCTTCTATAGATTGATACGTGAAGGGTGGGTTTCTTTTCCCTATATAAGTATGTGACAGATGCTACATAAAAAATAAAAAGGATACATGAGAGATGTGTAAGGCCCTGATGGATACGTGAGGGAGATTGTTTTTTTCACTTGGAAGATTGATACGTGAGGGATATTGCCTTCTTTTTATCTTTCATGGGTGGATACGTGAGAGGCAGGTTTTCTTTCCTGGGACACGTGAAAGTTAGAGTCCAATAGATTATAATGGCAGTGGTGGGTAATTTGTTGACATACAATCTAAACTAATGGCTATAAAAACTTAATCTATTAAATTGACGGATGGATGTTTCTAATTATTATGGTAATTTCTAAACTATTTCTCTTTTTTCTAGTTAACCCGTCAAGTACTTTTTATATATAAATAGATTTGTAAGCTTGAGTTGCATGTTGTTGCCCTCGTACTCCCCTCCACCTGCCACTACACTGTTGCATCTTCCACGGCTGCTGTTCGTTCCCGTCCGAGGCCTCGCCGTCGTTCTATGCCTTGGTTCGCTCACTATGCCCGCCGCCGTCTGGCGTTGTCAACATGGTCAACAACCAAGAGGAATCAGAAGATGACTGTACATGGAGAGGCTGACAGTAGGGACCCATCAGGATCATTGCATTACGCAAGCAGGTGCCTCGTTATTACAAGCCAAAAAAGTACTTCCTCCTAATTGTTTGACAACTAGGTCCCACTCCATTGTCAATGTAGTCAATAAATGAGAAAATTACACAACGAGTGGATAGCACCAGGGACCCAGCAGCTTGCCCAGTTGTTTTTTAGTTTCAGAGATGGAGCTCAACTGCGCGCTGTGCGGGGGCTGTGGCCCTTCTAGCCCACAATTACGCTTTTATTTAAGCACATGACGAGTGCTATGTCTTGAGCTTGCATTGGTTTTCCTTGAAGAGGAAATTAAGGGTGATGCAGCAAAGTAGCGTAAGTATTTCCTTCAGTTTTTGAGAACCAAGGTATCAATCCAGTAGGAGGCTCCTCAAAAGTCTCACGCACCTACACAAACAAATAAGAACCTCGCAACCAACGCAATAAAGGGGTTGTCAATCCCTTCACGGCCACTTGCGAAAGTGAGATCTGATAGAGATAATATGATAAGATCAATATTTTTGGTATTTTTATGATATAGATTGGAAAAGTAAAGATGCAAATAAAAGTAGATGGAAAGCTTATATGATAAAAGATAGACCTGGGGGCCATAGGTTTCACTAGTGGCCTCTCTCAAGATAGCATAAGTATTACGGTGGGTGCAAATTACTGTCGAGCAATTGACAGAAAAGCGAATAATTATGAGATTATCTAGGCATGATCATGTATATAGGCATCACGTCCGTGACAAGTAGATCGACTCTGCCGCATCTACTAATATTACTCCACACATCGACCGCTATCCAAAGATGCATCTATAGTATTAAGTTCATAAAGAACAGAGTAACGCATTAAGAAAGATGACATGATGTAGAGGGATAAACTCATGCAATATGATATAAACCCCATCTTTTTATCCTCGATGGCAACAATACAATACGTGCCTTGCTGCCCTAACATCCACCGGGAAAGGACAACGCAAGATTGAACCCAAAGCTAAGCACTTCTCCCATTGCAAGAAAGATCAATCTAGTAGGCCAAACCAAACTGATAATTCGAAGGGACTTGCAAAGATAACTTAATCACACATAAAAGAATTTAGAGGAGATTCAAATATTTCTCATAGATGAACTTGATCATAAACCCATAATTCATCGGATCTCGACAAACACACCGCAAAAAGAGTTACATCAAATAGATCTCCAAGAAGATCGAGGAGAACTTTGTATTGAGATTCAAAGAGAGAGAAGAAGCCATCTAGCTAATAACTATGGACTCGAAGGTGTGTGGTAAACTACTCACAACTCATCGGAGAGGCCTTGGAGATGATGTAGGGGCCCTCCGTGGTCGATTCCCCCTCCGGTGGAGCGCCGACGAAGGCTCCAAGATGGGATCTCACGGATACAGAAGGTTGCGGCGGTGGAATTAGGTTTTCGTGGTCTGTTCTAATGTTTGCTGGGTACGTGGGTATATATAGGAGGAAGAAGTAGGTCGGTGGACGCTTGAGGGGCCCACGAGGGTGGGGGGCGCGCCCACCTGTAGGGGGCGGCCGGGCACCCTCGTGGCCGCCTCGCTTGTTCCTTGACTTCCACTCCAAGTCTCCAGGTTCACGTTTGTTCCAAGAAGATCGCTCCCGAAGGTTTCATTCCATTTGGACTCTGTTTGATATTCCTTTTCTTCGAAACACTAAAATAGGCAAAAAAACAGCAATTCGGGTTGGTCCTCCGGTTAGTAGGTTAGTCCCAAAAATGATATAAAAGTGTAAAGTAAAGCCCATAAACATCCAAAACGGTTAATATAGTAGCATGGAACAATAAAAAATTATAGATACGAAGGAGACGTATCAAGCATCCCCAAGCTTAATTTCTGCTCGTCCCCAAGTAGGTAAATGATAAAAACAGAATTTTTGGTGTGGAATGCTACCTAGCATAATTCTCAATGTAATTTTCTTTATTGTGGCATGAATGTTCAGATCCAAATGATTCAAAATAAAAGTTCATATTGACATAATAAATAGTAATACTTCAAGCATACTAACTAAGCAATCATGTCTTCTCAAAATAACACGGCTAAAGAAAGTTATTCCTACAAAATCATATAGTCTGGCTGTTGCTCTATCTTCATCACACAAAGTATTTAATCATGCACAACCCTGATGACAAGCCAAGCGATTGTTTCATACTTTAGTAATCTCAAACCTTTTCAACTTTCATGCAATACATGAGCGTGAGCCATGGACATACCACTATATGTGGAATAGAATGGTGGTTGTGTAGAAAAAAAGGAGAAGATAGTCTCACATCAACTAGGCGTATCAACGGGCCATGGAGATGCCCATTAATAGATATCAATGTGAGTGAGTAGGGATTGCCATGCAACGGATGCACTAGAGCTATAAATGTATGAAAGCTCAATAAAAGAAACTAAGTGGGGGTGCATCCAACTCGCTTGCTCACGAAGACCTAGGGCATTTTGAGGAAGCCCATCATTGGAATATACAAGCCAAGTTCTATAATGAAAAATTCCCACTAGTATATGAAAGTGACAACATAGGAGACTCTCTATCATGAAGATCATGGCGCTACTTTGAAGCACAAGTGTGGTAAAAAGGATAGTAGCATTGTCCCTTCTCTCTTTTTCTCTCATTTTTTATTTGGCCTTTCTCTCTCTTTTTTATTTTGGCCGCATTTCTCTTTTTTTTAAAGTCCGAAGTCTCATCCCGACTTGTGGGGGAATCATAGTCTCCATCATCCTTTCCTCACTGGGACAACGCTCTAATAATGAAGATCATCACACTTTTATTTACTTACATCTCAAGATTACAACTCGATACTTAGAACAAGATATGACTCTATATGAATGCCTCCAACGATGTACCGGGATATGCAATGAACCAAGAGTGACATGCATGAAAATTATGAAGGTGGCCTTGCCACAAATACGATGTCAACTACATGATCATGCAAAGAGCAATATGACAATGATGATGCGTGCCATATAAACGAAACGGTGGAAAGTTGCATGGAAATATATCTCGGAATGGCTATGGAAATGCCATAATAGGCAGGTATGGTGGCTGTTTTGAGGAAGGTATATGGTGGGTGTATGGTACTGGCAAAAGTTGCGCGGCACAAGAGAGGCTAGCAATGGTGGAAGGGTGAGAGTGCGTATAATCCATGGACTCAACATTAGTCATAAAGAACTCATATACTTATTGCAAAAATCTACAAGCCATTGAAAACAAAGTCCTACGCGCATGCTCCTAATGGGATAGATTGGTAGGAAAAGACCATCGCTCGTCCCCGACCGCCACTCATAAGGAAGACAATCAATAAATAAAATTGTGCTCCAACTTCATCACAAAGCGGTTCACGATACGTGCATGCTACAGGAATCACAAACTTCAACACAAGTATTCTTTAAATTCATAATCACCCAACTAGCATGACTCTAATATCATCATCCTCATATCTCAAAACAATTATCGAGTATCAAATTGATCATAGCATCCAATTCACTTTCTATGATAGTTTTTATTATACCCAACTTGGATGCCCATCATTCTAGGACCAATTTTATAAACATAGCAAATACCATGATGTTCTAAGAGACTCTCAAAATAATATAAGTGAAGCATGAGAGATCAAAAATTTCTATAAAATTAAGCCACCGCCGTGCTCTAAAAGATATAAGTGAAGCACTAGAGCAAAACTATCTGGCTCAAAAGATATAAGTGAAGCACATAGCGTATTCTAATAAATTCTAATCAAGTGGGCTTCTCCCAAAAGGTATGTACAGCAAGGATGATTATGGTAAACTAAAAAGAAAATACTAATATCATACAATACGCTCCAAGCAAAACACATATCATGTGGCAAATAAAAATATAGCTCCAAGTAAAGTTACCGATAGACGAAGACAAAAGAGGGGATGCCTTCCGGGGCATCCCCAAGCTTAGGCTTTTGGTTATCCTTGAATATCTTGGGGTGCCGTGGGAATCCCTAAGCTTAGGCCCTTGCCACTCCTTATTCCATAATCCATCAAATCTTTACCCAAAACTTGAAAACTTCACAACACAAAACTCAACAGGAAATCTCATAAGCTCCGTTAGTGCAAGAAAGAAAAACCACCACATAAGGTACTGTAATGAACTCATTATTCACTTATATTGGTGTTAAACCTACTGTATTACAACTTCTCTATGGTTCATACCCGTACATACTAGCCATAGATGCATCAAAATAAGCAAACAACACACGAAAAACAGAATCTGTCAAAAACATAACAGTCTGTAGCAATCTGTAACTCTAGAATACTTCTAAACTCTAAAAATCCTACCAAAATAGTAAGTCCTGGGAAATTTGTCTATTTATCTACAGCAACAAGAATCAACGCAAAATCGCGTTTATGTGAATTACTAAATTTATTTTCATGCGCGCAAAGTTTCTATTTTTCAGCATAATCAAATTAACTATCACCATAGGTTATCCTATAGGTTCTACTTGGCACAAACACTAAATTAAACATGAAAACACATCTAAATAGATGCTAGATGAAAATTTTATTACTAAACAGAAGTAAAAACAAAAAAACAAAAACGAAATTGGGTTGCCTCCCAACTAGCGCTATCGTTTAATGCCCCTAGCTAGGCATAAAAGCGAGGATAGATCTAAGTAGTGCCATCTTTGGCACTCAATTCATAAGTAGCTCGCATGATATATTCATAAGGTAATTTAACTTTCTTTCTTGGAAAGTGCCCCATGCCTTTCCTTAATGGAAATTTGAATCTAATATTCCCTTCCTTCATATAAATAATTGCACCAATCGTTCTAAGGAAAGGTCTACCAAGAATAATAGGACAAGAAAGATTGCAATCTATATCAAGAACGATAAAATCTACGGGCACATAATTCCTATTTGCAACAATAAGAACATCATTAATCCTTCCCATAGGTTTCTTAATGGTGGAATCCGCAAGGTGCAAATTTAAAGAGCAATCATCAAAATCATGGAAACCTAGAATATCACATAAAGTTTTCGGAATCATGGAAAAACTAGCACCCAAATCACATAAAGCATAACACTCATGATCTTTAATTTTAATATTTATAGTAGGTTCCCACTCATCATAGAGTTTTCTAGGTATAGAAACTTCCAAATTAAGTTTTTCATCATAAGATTGCATCAAGGCATCAACAATATGTTTGGTAAAAGCTTTATTTTGAGGATAAGCATGAGGAGAATTCAACAAGGATTGCAACAAGGAAATACAATCTATTAAAGAACAATTATCATAATTAAATTCCTTGAAATCCAAGATAGTGGGTTCAATGCTATTTAAAGTCTTGACCTCTCCAATCCACTTTTACCAAAATTAGCATCAAGATCTACAAACTCCGAATCATTGGGACACCTTTTAACTAAAGTTCACTCATCTCCAGTCCCATCATTAATATGATTCATATTACAAAACAAAGATCTAATAGGGGACACATCAATACCTTTAAGATCTTCATCATTATTTTCATGGAAACTAGAAGAACACGCTTTTACAAAGCAATCTTTCTTAGCACGCAATCTAGCGGTTCTTTATTTGCACTCATCAATGGCAATTCTCATGGCTTTGAGAGACTCATTGATATCATGCTTAGGAGGAGTACGTCTAAGTTTCAAAGAATCAACATCAAGCGAAAGCCTATCAACGTTCCTAGCCAAATCATCAACTTTAAGCAATTTTTCTTCAAGCAAAACATTAAAATTCTTTTGAGAGATCATAAATTCTTTAACACTATTCTCAAAATCAGAGGGCATCTTATTATAATTACCATAAGAATTATTGTAGGAATTTCCATAATTATTAGAGGAATTACTAGGGAACGGTCTAGGATTAAAGTTTCCTCTATAAGCATTGTTACCAAAATTATTCCTACCAACAAAATTCACATCCATAGATTCATTATTATTCTCAATCAAAGTAGACAAAGGCATATCATTGGGATCAACAGGAGCACTCTTAGTAGCAAACAATTTCATAAGTTCATCCATCTTTCCACTCAAAACATTAATTTCTTCTATAGCATGCACTTTTTTACTAGTAGATCTTTCGGTGTGCCATTGAGAATAATAAGCCATAATATTATCAAGGAGTTTAGTAGCTTCTCCTAAGGTGATTTCCATAAAAGTGCCTCCCGCGGCTGAATCTAAAAGATTTCTAGAAGCAAAATTCAATTCGGCATAGAAATTTCATGAGTAGGGCAATTGCGAATAATCAATTTCATTCTTTCCCAAGATTGGGCAACATGCTCATGATCAAGTTGTTTAAAATTCATAATACCGTTCCTAAGAGAGATGATCTTAGCGGGAGGAAAATACTTAGAGATAAAAGAATCTTTGCACTTATTCCATGAATCAATACTATTCTTAGAAAAAAGGCGAAAACCAAATTTTAGCATGATCTCTAAGTGAAAACGGAAATAACTTCAATTTGACGATATCATTATCCGTATCTTTAATCTTTTGCATCTCACACAAATCAACAAAGTTGTTTAGATAGGTAGCGACATCTTCACTAGGAAGGCCGGAGAGTTGATCTTTCATAACAAGATTCAGCAAAGCAGCATTGATTTCACAAGACTCAACATCATTAAGAGGAGCAATCGGAGTACTAAGGAAATCATTATTATTGGTATTGGAAAAGTCACACAATTTGGTATTATCTTGCGCCATCGTGACAAGCAATCCAACACACAAGCAAACAAAAAGGCAAGCGAAAGAGAGAGGAGATTGGGAAAGAGAGGGCGAATAAAACGGCAAGGGTGAAGTTGGGGAGAGGAAAACGAGAGGCAAATGATAAATAATGTAATGCGAGGGAGATGAGTTTGTGATGGGTACTTGGTATGTCTTGACTTGAGCGAAGACCTCCCCCGCAACAGCGCTAGAAATCCTTCTTGCTATGTCTTGAGCTTGCGTTTGTTTTTCTTGAAGAGGAAAGGGTGATGCAGCAAAGTAGCGTAAGTATTTCCCTCAGTTTTGGAGAACCAAGGTATCAATCCAATAGGAGGCTCCTCAAAAGTCCCACGCACCTACACAAACAAAAAAGAATCTCGCAACCAACGCAATAAAGGGGTTGTCAATCCCTTCACGGCCACTTGCGAAAGTGAGATTTGAAGAGATAATATGATAAGATCAATATTTTTGGTATTTTTATGATATAGATTGGAAAAGTAAAGATGCAAATAAAAGTAGATGGAAAGCTTATATGATAAAAGATAGACCCGGGGGCCATAGGTTTCACTAGTGGCCTCTCTCAAGATAGCATAAGTATTATGGTGGGTGCAAATTACTGTCGAGCAATTGACAGAAAAGCGAATAATTATGAGATTATCTAGGCATGATCATGTATATAGGCATCACGTCCGTGACAAGTAGATCGACTCCTGCCTGCATCTACTAATATTACTCCACACATCGACCGCTATCCAGCATGCATCTATAGTATTAAGTTCATAAAGAACAGAGTAACGCATTAAGAAAGATGACATGATGTAGAGGGATAAACTCATGCAATATGATATAAAACCCATCTTTTTATCCTCGATGGCAACAATACAATACGTGCCTTGCTGCCCTAACATCCTTTGGGAAAGGACACCGCAAGGTTGAACCCAAAGCTAAGCACTTCTCCCATTGCAAGAAAGATCAATCTAGTAGGCCAAACCAAACTGATAATTCGAAGGGACTTGCAAAGATAACTTAAACACACATAAAAGAATTTAGAGGAGATTCAAATATTTCTCATAGATAAACTTGATCATAAACCCATAATTCATCGAATCTCGACAAACACACCGCAAAAAGAGTTACATCAAATAGATCTCCAAGAAGATCGAGGAGAACTTTGTATTGAGATTCAAAGAGAGAGAAGAAGCCATCTAGCTAATAACTATGGACTCGAAGGTGTGTGGTAAACTACTCACAACTCATCAGAGCGGCCTTGGAGATGATGTAAAGGCCCTCCGTGGTCGATTCCCCCTCCGGTGGAGCGCCGACGAAGGCTCCAAGATGGGATCTCACGGATACAGAATGTTGCGGCGGTGGAATTAGGTTTTCATGGTCTGTTCTGATGTTCTCAGGGTACGTGGGCATATATAGGAGGAAGAAGTAGGTCGGTGGACGCTCGAGGGGCCCACGAGGGTGGGGGCGCGCCCACCTATAAGGGGCACACTGGGCACCCTCGTGGCCGCCTTGCTTGTTGGTTGACTTCCACTCCAAGTCTCCAGGTTCACGTATGTTCCAAAAAGATCGCTCCCGAAGGTTTTATTCCGTTTGGACTCCGTTTGATACTCCTTTTCTTCGAAACACTGAAATAGGAAAAAAAAACAGCAATTCGGGCTGGTCCTCTGGTTAGTAGGTTAGTCCCAAAAATGATATAAAAGTGTAAAGTAAAGCCTATAAACATCCAAAACGGGTAATATAATAGCATGGAACAATAAAAAATTATAGATACATTGGAGACCTATCAACGAGCCCAGTTGATATATTTTTTTCTTTTTGAAAATGGCTAGCCCAGTTCTTTTTTTTACAATACCAAAATCGAGGCCTACTTGCTTTTCTCAGCCCTGCTCGGCTGCATATCTTTCAAGACGAGGAGGGATGTAAGTATTAAGAAATGGGCTACCCCAGAAAATGGGCTATAAGGTTTAAGAAATGGGATGTAAATTTTTAAACGAAAGCCAACCGACAATTACATTAAAATATCATTTTTTTTCTGGATTTCTCTACTCTCTACTCTTATAAAAACCAAAGCCAACTAGCAATTACATCAAAATATCATCTTTTCTCCCACAAGATAAACTACTCATACAAATGCATCTTCATGTTCCGTGGAACGAACGGGCATCTTGCTAGTTAAGATTTTAAATTTCATTCATTTTTTTGCGGAGAATTATTTTTGGAATTTTATTTTGACATAATTTTTTAAAAATTATTTTTAACGTGACTCAAAATTTCGTGATTAAAAGAGTTCTGACCACACCGAAATATGCAAAAATTCGTTGAATTTTTTAGCAGTGCCCAGAATATATTGTATGTAATGCTAATAAAAAGAATATGGGCTTCAAATATCTTGAAGAATTAGCAACTGGGCTATAAATTATTGAAAATAATGGCTAATGGGTCGTATGCTGTTTTCCACAGATTTGATGGCTGACTTCTGGGCCTACTAGGTTGACGATGACGCTGTCCTAAATTTTTTTTTGACGCGTACGCAAGGCTTTGTCAACTTAGTCAACACAGGGCAGTGACTGTTGGATGTCCCATCCAACGGCCGCCATGCTTCTTCAATCTCGATCTTCTGCTCCAAATTACCAAACCAGCGCCAAGGGATCGCCACTCCCTCCTCCCGTGGTGGGTTGTGCTGCCGCCAGACCATCCCTCTACCCACCCACACATCCTGTTATTTTTCGACGACGTCAGCCTCACCCCGCAGCCGACCAGTCAGCGCTCGTACTCCCCTCAGCATGGGCATCCACTGCGGTGGCTTCGCCGGCTCCGGGTCGTTCCCTTCCTGGGCCTCGCCCTCGTCCATTGCATTTGTGCTCTCGGCGAGGCGAGGTCAACATGGTCAACAAACAACAGCCATCAAAAGAGTCTGACAGTAGGGGCCCACACAAGAAAATGCCTCCTTATTATGCACAAAATAATGATTCCTCCACCTGACAGCTGGGACCCACCGGAAGGGCCTCTGTATTTCGCAAAAAAAAATGTTCCCCCTGTTGTCAGCTCAGACCTACCAGCTATATCTTCGCACGCAAGGAAGTGCCTCCATATTACGCACAAAAAAGAATACTCCCCCTGCTAGCTGGGACCCACCATAGTGGGCGGCTGACTTGTGGGCCTACTAAGTTGACGCGGACGGAGGGCTTTGTCAACTTAGTCAATATGAACTATTCTAGCTCCAGTGACCGTATGATGTCCATCCAATGGCCGTAGTGCTTCTTCAACCCCTAGTCTTCTTGCTCTAGCCGGCCAAAGCAGCGCCGGTCGTGCCGGATGCTCCTGCCTCCCGTGGCCGGCTGTGCTGCCGTGGAGGCCTCACCCCCTACTATTCCCACCGCTGGCCAGGCCCTACGGCGACGGCAGCCTCACACCATAGCTGAACCAATAAACCCTCGTACTCCTCTCCGCGTGGGCATCCACTGCCGCGTCTTCCCCGGCTCCACGTCGTCCCCTTCCTAGGCCTCGCCATCGTCCATCGCCTTGGTGCTCTCGGCGCGGCCTGGTCAATATGGTCAATGAACGACTTCCATTTGGAAAAGTAATGTACGTGGAGAGGCTGACAGCTGGGTCCACGGCCGCAGCAAGAAAGTACCTCCTTATTACGCGAAAAAAATGATTCCTCCACCTGACAGCAGGGACCCACCGGACGGGCAACCGTATTTCACGAAAAAAATGTTTCATCCCTGACTGTTGGGACCCACCAGCTACAGCTTCGCACGCAAGGAAGTGTGTCCATATTACGGACAAAAAAAATGATTCGCCCCCTGACTGATGGGACCCACCAGCTACATCTTCGCACGCAAGGAAGTGCCTAACAATCGGGACCCACCTGGTCGAAGCGTACGTAGCATTGTCATTCTAGTCGCGAACGTGTACGTACATACTGATCGATTGGTCTGTCTGCAGGCTGCAACGACGAACCGTGGCCGTGTAAGGAAGGGCACGTGTCGTAGTAGAGGCGCGCACGTAGCATGTCATGCAGTCCCGTTAATATCGTGTACACGTACGTACAGCGGCCAGGGTGCAAGAAAGTAAATACGGCCACGTATGTACATACCGGCGGGGTCTCGAACGCCTACTGCGCATACGTATAGCCAGGACTGGTGTACATGGCTGGATCGGAACGGAGAAACTTCGTCGTCGCCGTGTTCATGGGGAGGCAAAGGAATGCGTCGTGTTCATCAGGAGGCAACTGTGACGCCCGGATAATCAAGCCACAGTAAACCTTTGCTAATAATGCCACCTCACCTCGATTACTGCTACTAACCTTGCGTTAGATCAAAACGTTTAAAAATCAAATTTGAATTTTTGACAAACAATAAAAGTTTTCAAATATCAAAACTAAAATGTTCAAAGTGTGGCAAATAATCCCTAGATATTTGTCATGTTGAAAACCACATTTGGTAAAGAGTTTAAATGCACTAAGGTATTTAAAACAGTAGCTAAAATCAATACTGAAATTCCTTTTAAGATTTCTAAAATATTAAACTATCTTATTTAGTTGCCCAAACTTATGTGGCAGTAATATATTTATTTAGAAAAAATTAGGGACAACTTTTATAATCTATAAAACTAAAATAAAAGAGAAACTAGAAATAAAACAGAAAAAGAAAAGACAAAACAAACAAAATAAAATAAAATAAAATAAAACAAAGACCCCCATTTGGCCTCGGCCCATTGGCCTTCAAGCAAGCCAGGCCCCCCCGCCCCCCATAACCCCTAAGGCCCAGTTGGCCCATTGGGCAAGCCGCCCACCCAGCGCCCCATAACCCCCCCCCACTCCCACGTGACCTAGATCGGTCCGCCCACTCCCCCCTCCTGATCCGATCTGGATCGGGGCTGCGACCCCGTCGCCGGTCGACGTCCCAGACAACGCCGTCACCGGCCACCGCCATCGCCTGTCGCCTCGTCCTCCTCGTCTCCTCCTCGCCTACGACGTGTCCCCGTCCTCCTCTTCTCCTCCTCGCCGGCGACGCGTCCCCGTCCTCTTCCCCAAAGGCCCCACCAAGCCTCGCCGCCCCCCTGCTCACCAGCACGGGTGAGAACCCCGTCGCCTCCCGCCTCTACTCATGCGCCCGCCGTGGCCTCGCTTAACGCCATCGCCCATGGTCGCGCACTGTCGTGGTCTCCGCGCTTCGCTGCGACCGAGCCGCCGCGCGCGACGGCCAAGCCTCGCCTGGCCCCTGCGGCCATGCCACCGTCCGGCCTCCCCTCGCTGCACCCGTGGCGCTTCATAACACCGCCGGCGGCTCCTCGCCGCCCCGCCTGCGCCGCCTCCATCGCCCCTCTCGCGACCCCGCCATCCTCTGGTGCAGTCCGACACTTGGCCGGCCTCGCCGGTGCCGTTCCTGGCCAGCCCGCGGCTATGGTCATCGCCGACGCCGGCGCCCGTCGGCGGCCGCTCGGCCCTCGCCTGGTCGGGCATCGCTAGCGCCCGCAGCCCGTAACCGCTAGCGCCCAGTGCCCGCTAAGGCCCTGGGCCAATGACCAATGGGGCCTCGCCCCTTAGAACAAAAAAAGGGGAAAAGAAAATTATAAAAATAAAAATACTAATTAATTAATTAATTAACTAAGTTAATTAACTTAATTAATCATGTTGGTTAACGTAATTAATCTGTTAACTAAACTAACTAGGTTAATTAGTTAACACTCAATGACTAACAGACCCCACACGTCAGTTTGACTAAGTGAACGGCCGGTTGACTGCCAACATCATGCTGACATCACGCTGATGTCATAATTACATTTTCTAGTTAAAGTAATTTAGTTAATTCAAAAAATGAATTAAATCTTTAAAAATTAATATAAAATAATCCATAGCTCGGATGAAAATACTTTGTACATGAAAGTTGCTCAGAACAACGAGACGAATCAGGATACGCAGCGCGTTCATCCGCGACACATCCCTAGCATAGAGACACACAACTTACCCCCTCTGGATCACCTATCCGAAAACGCGAAACACCGGGGATACTTTTCCGGTTGTTTCCCCCTCTGGCTAGTATCACCTACTACCGCGTTAGGGCACACCTAGCACCACTCATTGTCATGTCCATGCCTCGTCATGCTTATGTTTGCATTGTATTTATTGTTTCTTCCCCCTGTTCTCTTTGGTAGATTACGAGACCGACGCTGCTGCAGTCTCGTTCGACTACGGAGTTGACGACCCCTCCTTCTTGCCAGAGATACCAGGAAAGCCCCCCTTGATCACCAAATATCGCCTATTCTTCTCTATACTGCTTGCATTAGAGTAGTGTAGCATGTTACTGCTTTCCGTTAATCCAATTCTGATGCATAGCCTGTCCTTGCTACTACTGTTGATACCTTCACCTGCAATCCTAAATGCTTATTATAGGATGCTAGTTTTCCATCAGTGGTCCTACACTCTTATCCGTCTGCCATGCTATACTACTGGGTCGTGATCACTTCGGGGGGTGATCACGAGCATATGCTATATACTTTATACTGTTACATTACTTATGATACTGTTTGGAGAAGGGGGCTGAAGTGACAGGTGGCTTCATCCCGGTAGAGGTGGGCCTGGGTTCCCGATGGCCCCCGACTGTTACTTTGAGGCGGAGCGACAGGGCAGGTTGAGACCACCTAGGCGAGAGGTGGGCCTGGCCTTGGTCGGCGTTCACGGTTACTTCATAATTACACGCTTAACGAGATCTTGGTATTTGATATGAGTCTGGCCACTGGCCTATACGCACTAACCAAATACACGAGAACAGTTATGGGCACTCGACGTCGTGGTATCAGCCGAAGCCTTCATGACGTCAGCGACTGAGCAGCGCGCGCCGGATTGGACTGGGACGCCTACTCTTGTATTAGGGAGGCTAGGTCTGCTTCCGACCGCCCACGCAACATGCAGGTGTGCAATGGGCGATGGGCCCAGACCCCTGCGCGCATAGGATTTAGACCGGCGTGCTGACCTCTTTGTTGTTCTTAGGTGGGGCTGCGACGTGTTGATCTTCCGAGGCCGGACATGACCCAGAAAAGTGTGTGCGGCCAAAGGGGATCGAGCGTGTTGGGTTATGTGGTGCACCCCTGCAGGGAAGTTTATCTATTCGAATAGCCGTGTCCCTCGGTAAAAGGACGACCCGGAGTTGTACCTTGACCTTATGACAACTAGAACCGGATACTTAATAAAACACACCCAGACAAGTTCCAGAGACAACTCGGTGATCGCTTTCCCATAGGGCGACGAGGGGAGGATCGCCGGGTAGGATTATGCTATGTGATGCTACTTGGAGGACTTCAATCTACTCTCTTCTACATGCTGCAAGACGGAGGATGCCAGAAGCGTAGTCTTCGATAGGACTAGCTATCCCCCTCTTATTCTGGCATTCTGCAGTTTAGTCCACCGATATTGCCTCTTTACACATATACCCATGCATATGTAGTGTAGATCCTTGCTTGCGAGTACTTTGGATGAGTACTCACGGTTGCTTTGCTCCCCCTTTTCCCCCTTTTCCCTCTTCTTTCCGGATGCCGCAACCAGACGTTGGAGCCCAGGAGCTTGATGCTACCGTCGACGATGACTCCTACTACACTGGAGGTGACTACTACTATGTGCAGGCCGCTTGCGACGACTAGGAGTAGTTAGGAGGATCCCAGGCAGGAGGCTTGCGCCTCTTTCGATCTATATCCCAGTTTGTGCTAGCCATCTTATGGCAACTTGTTATGTCTGTACTCAGATATTGTTGCTTCCGCTGACTCGTTTATGTCAAGCACTTGTATTCGAGCCCTCGAGGCCCCTGACTTTTAATATGATGCTTGTATGACTTATTTTACTTTTAGAGTTGTGTTGTGATATCTTCCCGTGTGTCCCTGATCTTGATCATACATGTTTGCGTGCATGATTAGTGTACGGTCGAGTCGGGGCGTCACAAGTTGGTATTAGAGCCGACTGCTTGTAGGAATCCCCCTTCCACACTCCTTGGCCGAAGTTGAGTCTAGTCGATGAAAATTGTTTTACTAACTTGGCTGTGCGGCCCATGGGCCCACGTCGCCATTGGGTGGTATTAGGATCTTTTATTCCTCGTCTTTACTCTGGGACTCCAATCTCTCTTCTATTCGGGTTAAATGATTTTACTAAACTCTGACTATAGGTTCTCGTAACTACTTTCTCCCGGAGAGACCCTCACTCAAGATGATTGCTCGGTGCGCCGAAGGTTTCCGAAGAAACTCTACGATGTTCTCTCGAGACTTTGTGCAATCGCTATTGCAATTCCTTCCATTTATAAACCCCTATGGGTAACCACGTGCACTTGCCATTGATACAATCATTCCCCGTTGATCTTGTTATTGCAAGATACCCCGAAATTCTTGCTATTGTTCCGAGAATCCTTTGAGCTTACTGCCTTGCAGGTCCTTGTCACATCAATACACCTACAAATTAATCCTCAAACACCCATCGAGGATTCGTTCATCCCCAGTTGATCATGTGTTTCACAAAAGTCCTCGAAATACCATTCGATTTTCTGAAAATCCTCAACAGCCTATTGCTCCTGAATTCCTTGCCTTCCTGGATTATGGTTAATTCCATACTTCTAGTTATCTTCGTTGGCACCCTCTGTCACTGTCATGTCGGGTCCCTTGATTCGATATGTTGCGGCAACCCCCAATCCGATCCTAAAATTCATTCTTTCGGCTCAGACATTATTTTAAACATGAGCTGGTTCTCGCCAATCAAATCGCCATCGATTATACCCCTAAGGCTATTTTACCTATCCATCCCTAATCAAAGCAGTGCTTCTGATCCCTTGTCTTGGAATTCATAATTCCTTTGCAATTGAGCTTTGAGTTAGTCAGTTGTTTCTATAATCAGACCTCCTTGCATTCTTTCTTCCTCTGGTTGAGTACCGATGGTCACATCAGATCCCTTGTGGACCACCAGACCCTTTTGTCGGATTTTATCCGACAAAGTCCTTCATATTCAATAAGCTTGTGAGACTTTCCTCGGATACATAATGCCTTTGGTAAATTGTATCCTCTGCTTTCTCAAACATGCTCTACTATCGAGTTTGTGTTATTTATTCTTGAAATTTGTGGTATATACTCCTAAGATGCCTCGATGGGTTGAACCTATGCCTTCCTTAATCTATGTGAACCCGAAAGATTTCACGGGTCATACTTATCTGGTATTGCACCAGGTAAAACTTTCAACAACTAATGCCATTTTCGAAAAGCGAAAGGTGAATGAAAGGTTATACATTGAAGAAGTGGGAGTCGACCTTGAACTTGTGTTCATGCCCATGGACCCGATGTGGAACTTATCATGGAAGATTCTTGCAAAATACTTAATCATTTGGGTAATTCTTTCGGTATCATTAAATTGGATCCCCTGCAGCTAGGGTTCCGACCATATTATTCTCCTTTGATCCCATTTCTTGGACAAGTTGAAGTACTTGTCTTCTGCAGGTCAATACATCTATCCAACCTCTATTCTGCTCTACCTTCAAGTATACCCTCAGGTATCTCGAGAATATCACGGAACTAGATAACTTCTTATGAGTTCTTTATCAACTATTATTCTCGACGATTCCAGTGCCCCCTCGGGTTATGAGTTAATAGTCACTCGAGAACACCGATAAGTGAATTGATTCAGCACTTCGATTCAATAAAGTAATTTTCGTGGCTTATGAGTTTAATAATCCTTCAAGTCATTCCTAGCCTGATTGGCTATATCATTATCGTGCTAAATTTTAACTGTGCCACCCGTTCCTTATTACCGGAGCACATCTTTTGACAATAAGCTAAGCTTACGTTAATTTCCTCGTCTTATCATTTCACCTCGAACCACCAACTGGATTCTGAGTTTGTGTCGTACCCATGGTTCCAATAACCCTTCGCTTCATCATTCCTTTGGCCTGATGTCGTCGCTGATTGATTACATCTTCATGAAATCTCTCGACAAATGTGTTGTGATCATCATCAAGATTCCGAGGTCTTCCAAGATATCTACTGAATTCTTGATGAGAAATACCATCCTTTGCCCTCGATGATTTGTGTTATCATCGACCACTTATTGCCTTCCGTTCAACACAAACTTGTCCGTGTTTCGTGTTATACTTTGAGTTCCTTGCTATCCAGCAATTGTTCTTCTTTACCTTGGAGTATTACCTATGTTAGGAATGTTGCGAGAATTTCACCACCTCTTGAGAATTGTTGATACAAGTGATACTTTTTACTATTATGGGTGAATTCAAAACTTCTAGCAACCCTATTGCTTGTAAGTTAGGAATGATAGTTTCTTTCTTCATATGTTGGTTATTGACTCAGCATCCTAACATTGATCGGGCTACTTAGTCCATGTTTTGTTATGCACTTTTCGATCAATGTTTATTTGCGAATGTTTCCCTCGGGCATACATCATTATATCATTTGATCTGACAAGTGTCATCTTCTTGTTCACATTATTGTCGAAATCCATCCGTTTGGAATTCTCGATGAATTGTCGCTGAGCCCATCAGCCACCTTCTCATCCCCTCCTTGGTTTAATGATGAACTATTATTTCAGGAACCCGCACCCATAGTTCATTTCCCGAGAATCTTGCAATGTCATTTTATCAATTTGTGTTGCACCTTTTTCTTCTCGGACATCCTGAGTCTGAGGTATCATGACACCAATCGGATCTGAATCTCTGCCAGGTATGATGGTTGGGACAACTTTCCACGAGTTATGATGTTGGTCCTTTGATGACCCGATAATATGATGTCATGCCTAGTACCCCCTGGCTGGAGGACCTATCATTATAATTTATTTTGCAAGGATATTCATTCTTCCTGGAGGGAATTGTAAGACTTATTTTATAAGTTGCTCCTGATGGATCATTTGTGTATCCAAAGTCTGGCCCTTGATTGAAACACCATATCATTGCTACCTCGAAGCATGACTATGATACCCCGCTCTTCAACAAGAACATTGGAGGCGCGATGCTAAATGTTTCTTGGTCAGTTATCCAAACACCATTGTATGGGTAACATCTTGATTAATCCTTGCCTCTTATCTGAATGGTTGGGTACTTCCTCTCCTACCCTGTATGCCATGTTCTGCTTGTACATGGGAAGGATATACTCCTAATAATTGTGTGCAATCACAATTTTCCTTTCCATTGTTCTGTTTAATCTGATAATCGCGTTTTCCTTTCCATTCTTTTGTTTAACCTTTCCTGAATCTCACTTAACTAAGCAGAGATAATTCCCTGTTTAGGTAGGCACCTTGTTGTACCACTATTGTTGATGACATTCCAGTAACCGCCGATGGGTGATAACTTTGCCAATTGGTTCGCCTCGTTCAACAAGCAGGAAAATTGCTCTCTTCGTTCCTCGTCCTTGGTACCGACTTTGTTGCCGGCATAGCTGACAAGCTATTCACTGACATGCCTCCCTGTCGCGGCTGTGCAAGATGTCACCACTCTTCCTACATTCAACCAACATGGTGGGCCCATAAGCCATAGGTCCACTGGATCGAAACCAGACTCTTCTTTACAACTCGGATTCTAATGTATCCTTTGCACCTGGCTTCGTATGTGATTCACGAGCTAAGATCTATACCATTATTCAGCTTGGAATCAAACACCATGTTAATATCATTGTTCAAACCCCCATCCCAGCTTCTGTCTAGTCATCGAATGATTGCCTACCCGTTTGAAACTTTGGTAACATCGTATATTGCACTCAACGAATTCACTGAAATACAACTCGTGGGGTACCTTGTGTATTTCCCATTGAGTTCACCGTCAGATGCCCAGCTTTGTGGAGATGCGTTCTTCCGGAGTTTTTCCCCTTGGTCGCGTTCGTAGGACGATGGAGATACCGAAGAAAGGATGACGACTTGATCATGGTGACTTGAAGCAGAGAAATTAATACATCAACGAAAGGGATTAACCGCTTCGAAAGGGCAGCCAAGACCGACAAGACTCGTTAGGTCTTTCACTACCAGCACCTTTCCCCCCTTACTCCACCGCGTAAATCTTGGGACGAGATTTCTTGTAGTGGAAGAGAATTGTGACGCCCGGATAATCAAGCTACAGTAAACCTCTTCTAATGATGCCACGTCACCACGATTACTGCTACTAACCTCGCGTTAGATCAAAATGTTTAAAAATCAAATTTGAATTTTGACAAACAATAAAAGTTTTCAAATATCAAAACTAAAATGTTCAAAGTGTGGCAAATAATCCCTAGATATTTGTCATGTTGAAAACCACATTTGGTAAAGAGTTTAAATGCACTAAGGTATTTAAAATAGTAGCTAAAATCAATAGTGAAATGCCTTTTAAGATTTCTAAAATATTAAACTATCTTATTTAGTTGCCCAAACTTATGTGGTAGTAATATATTTATTTAGACAAAATTAGGCACTACTTTATAATCTATAAAACTAAAATAAAAGAGAAACTAGAAATAAAACAGAAAAAGAAAAGACAAAACAAACAAAATTAAATTAAATTAAAACAAAGACCCCCCCCCCCCGCTGGGCCTCGGACCAGCTGGCCACTGGGCAAGCCAGGCCGGCCCAGCCGGCGCCCCATACCCCCCACTCCCCCGTGACCTAGATTGGTCCACCCACTCCTCCCCTCCCGATCCGATCTATATCGGGGCTGCGACCCCGTCGCCGCTCGACGTCCCAGACGAACCCATCACCGGCCACCACCATCGCCCGTCGCCTCGTCTCCTCCTTGCCTGCGACGCGTCCCCGTCCTCCTCGTCTCCTCCTTGCCGGCGACGCGTCCCCATCCTCCTCCCCAAAGGCCCCACCAAACCTCGCCGCCCTCCTGCTCACCAACGCGGTTGAGAACCCCGTCGCGTCCCGCCTCTACTCCTGCGCCTGCCGTGGCCTCGCTAACGCCATCGCCCGTGATCGCCACCACGCTGGTCTCGCGCCATCGCGACCAAGCGCGCCCACATCGGCCAAGCCCGCTGCCCCGCGGCCATGCCACCGCCGGCCTCCCCTCTTCTGCACCCGTGGCCGTGCGGACCGATCCGGCCACTCCCTGCCGCCTACCACCTGCACCCCTCTACCCCCCCTCGCGCGACCCGCCGTCCTCTGCTGCAGTCCGGCACTTTCGGCCGGCCTCGCCCGATGCCGTTCGCCAGCCTCACTCACGGCCTCGGTCGTCGCCGCCGCCGCCGGCGCCGTCGTGCCGCTCGGCCCTCGCACTGTCGGGCGTCGCTAGCGCCCAAGAACCCGTAAATCGCTAGCGCCCGGTAGCCGCTAAGGCCCTTTGGCCAATGACCAATGGAGCCTCGCCCTTGAGAACAAAAAAAGGGAAAAAGAAAATTATAAAAATAAAAATACTAAGTAATTAATTAGTTAACTAAGTTAATTAACTTAATTAATCATGTTAGTTAACCTAATTAATCTGTTAATTAAACTAACTAGGTTAATTAGTTAACAGTCAATGACTAACGGACCCCACACGTCAGTTTGACTAAGTCAACAGCCGGTTGACTGCCGACATCATGCTGACATCACGCTGACGTCATAATTACATTTTCTAGTTAAACTAATTCAGTTAATTCAAAAAATGAATTAAATCTTAAAAATTAATATAAAATAATCCATAGCTCAGATGAAAATACTTTGTACATGAAAGTTGCTCAGAACAATGAGATGAATCCGGATACGCAGCCCGTTCGTCTGCCACACATCCCTAGCATAAAGAACACGCAACTTTCCCCCTTCGGGTCACCTATCCGAAAACGCGAAACACCCGGGATACTTTCCCGGTTGTTTCCCCCTCTGGCCGGTATCACCTACTAACGCGTTAGGGCACACCTAGCACCACTCATTGTCATGTCATGCATCGTCATGCTTATGTTTGCATTGTATTTATTGTTTCTCCCCTCTCTTCTCTTCGGCAGATTACGAGACTGACGCTGCTGCTGTCCCGTTCGACTACGGAGTTGACGACCCCTCCTTCTTGCCAAAGATACCAGGCAAGCCCCCCCCCCCTTGATCACCAAATATCGCCTATTCTTCTCTACACTGCTTGCATTAGAGTAGTGTAGCATGTTACTGCTTTCCGTTAATCCTATTCTGATGCATAGTCTGTCCTTGCTACTACTATTGATACCTTCACCTGCAATCCTAAATGCTTAGTATAGGATGCTAGTTTTCCATCAGTGACCCTACACTCTTGTTCGTCTGCCATGCTATACTACTGGGCCGTGATCACTTCGGGAGGTGATCACGGGCATATGCTATATACTTTATACTGTTACATTACTTATGATACTGTTCGGAGATGGGGGCTAAGGGACAGGTGGCTCCATCCCGGTAGAGGTGGGCCTAGGTTCCCAACGGCCCCCGACTGTTACTTTGAGGTGGAGCGACAGGGAAGGTTGAGACCACCTAGGTGAGAGGTGGGCCTGGCCTTGGTCGGCATTTGCGGTTACTTCATAATAACATGCTTAACGAGATCTTGGTATTTGATATGAGTCTGGCCACTGGCCTATACGCACTAACCAACTACATGGGTACAGTTATGGGCACTCGACGTCATGGTATCAGCCGAAGCCTTCGTGACGTCAGCGACTGAGCGGCGCGCATCGGATTGGACTGGAATGCCTACTCTTGTATTAGGGAGGCTAGGTCTGCTTCCGGCCGCCCACGCAACATGCAGGTGTGCAATGGGCGATGGGCCCAGACCCCTGCGCGCATAGGATTTAGACCGGCGTGCTGACCTCTTTGTTGTGCTTAGGTGGGGTTGCGACGTGTTGATCTTCCGAGGCCGGACATGACCTAGAAAAGTGTGTGCGGCCAAAGAGGATCAAGCGTGTTGGGTTATGTGGTGCACCCCTGCAGGGAAGTTTACCTATTCGAATAGCCGTGTCCCTCGGTAAAAGGACGACCCAGAGTTATACCTTGACCTTATGACAACTAGAACCGGATACTTAATAAAACACACCCAGACAAGTTCCAGAGACAACCCGATGATCGCTTTCCCACAGGGCGACGAGGGGAGGATCGCCGGGTAGGATTATGCTATGCGATACTACTTGGAGGACTTCAATCTACTCTCTTCTACATGCTGCAAGACGAAGGCTACCAGAAGCATAGTCTTCGATAGGACTAGCTATTCCCTTCTTATTCTGGCATTCTGCAGTTAAGTCCAGCGATATTGCCTCTTTACACATATACCCATGCATATGTAGTGTAGATACTTGCTTGCGAGTACTTTGGATGAGTACTCACGGTTGCTTTGCTCCCTCTTTCCCCCCTTTTCCCTCTTCTTTCCGGATGCCGCAGCCAGACGTTGGAGCCCAGGAGCTTGACGCTACCGTCGACAACGACTCCTACTACACTGGAGGTGCCTACTACTACGTGCAGGCCGCTGACGACGACCAGGAGTAGTTAGGAGGATCCCAGGCAGGAGGCCTGTGCCTCTTTCGATCTGTATCCGAGTTTGTGCTAGCCATCTTATGGTAACTTGTTTAACTTATGTCTGTACTCAGATATTGTTGCTTCCGCTGACTCGTTTATGTCGAGCACTTGTATTCGAGCCCTCGAGGCCCCTGGCTTGTAATATGACGCTTGTATGACTTATTTTACTTTTAGAGTTGTGTTGTGATATCTTCCCGTGAGTCCCTGATCTTGATCGTACATGTTTGCGCGCATGATTAGTGTACGGTCGAGTCGGGGGCGTCACAGCAACGGAATACATCATGTTCATCAGGAGCCAACCAGCTTGGACGGAACAGCCAATCGAAATGGGGCCTGACGTACCGCAAAATGGAGGAAACGGCCTTGTGTTCGACCTGCCATGGTTGAAATGGGATCCTGTTCATCGGGAGGGGCCTGGCGTATCGCAAAACGGAGGAAACGGACTTCTCTTGGACCTCCTATGGTTGAAATGGGGCCCTGTTGATCGGGAGGGGTGTGGCATACCGCAAAACGGAGGAAATGGTTTTATGGAGCGCTACTGTCGAAACGGGGGTCCTGTTCATCGGGAGGGGTGTGTCATACCGCAAAACGGGACTCCACGGGATACTGTTCATCTCTACCGTCGACCTCCTCCAGCCTCCATAGGCTACTATTCATCCACCGTCGACCTCCTCCAGCCTCTACCTGTGATTGTTCATCCACGGACTCCTGTTCATCCAGCCTCCACCGCTCCTCCACCGGCTACTGTTCAACCAGCCCTCTCCATGGGGTCCTGTTCAACCACCCCTCCACGGGCTACTGTTCATCCAGCCCTTCACCGGCTACTGTTCAACCAACCCTCCACGGGGTCGTCCTGTTCATCTAGCCCTCCACAGGGTCCTGTTCATCCACCCCCAACCGGCTCGATCGGGGTCATGTTCATCCAGAGGCAACACCACGGGGCCCTGTTCATCCACCCGCACCGGGTACTGTTCATCCAAACCTCCCCAACAATGCTCATTATTCATCAAGTGAAGGAGGCAGCAGGGTTCGATCGGCTACAGTTATCAGCAGTAGCGAAGGAATCACTCGGGTTCAGTTAACAGTAAGGGATCGATCGCTCGGGTTCAGTAACGTGGCTAGTGCAATCGCTCGGGTTCAGTTAGAGCCCAACGCCTAATTCGGGTTCAGTTAGAGCCCAACGCCTCGCACACACACGCGTACGTGTACGAGAGAAACGCGCATCGCTCGGCCCCCGACCACCCACCGTAACCGGGAACTCCCCGAAATTCTCCTTGCCCTCGCTTCTACCACGTTTTTTTCCGTCATGGACGGCCCAAAGAATGTCATGCAGCTGCGTCTCCGTCCCGCCCAGGACAAAAAGCCCATTTTCTGTCATGATTTTTTGTCATAGAAGTAGGAGCCCACCACATCTATGATGATACTGGGTTTTGTCACAATTATCGTCATAGAAGTGTCATAAGCATGACAGAGAAAAATTTCGTTCGGCCCAAAATGTCATGGATGTGTCTTTTTTTGTAGTGAAGCTTCGTCGGTCCATACTCCTTGTCCGACCAAGCATCAGAATCCATCGTTTTCCCTAAAAACCCACAAAAAATCTGGTCGGACAATGTGTCGAACACATCAAACACAAGGCGGAGCCAGAGAGTTGTCGGACGTACCGCGGTGGCGTCCGGGCCGGAGACGACGTCCCCCGCGGCGAGGACGGGAAAGAGGACTGCTCTGCCGGCGCAGAGGCTATGGAGAGCTGCGAGATGGAGGACGTGAAGGAGGAAAAAGACAGGAGGTAGCAAATGGATCCGGCAGGTCTTTTGGGTGGATTTGGTGCAATTTGCGGTGGAGTTGGACCGTCGGGTCTGACGTGGTGGGCGTGCCCGGACGCGTCCGAGCGCCCCATATTCGCCCCATGTTTGGGCTGGATATAAAGGGAGCCGGTCAGCCCGGACATTTGAGGACCGTTTGAGGCGTCCATCTAGATCAAAATTTTGCGACCGGATATGATCGGACGGCCCGTCCAAATGTATGGGACGGGTTTAAGGCGCCCAGCCGTAGATGCTCTAATTGAGCTCACTAGTGTATTGGTCGTCCCTAGGCAAAGCCAGTATAGTAAGAGCTTTGGCTCGAACCTTTTTGCTTTCTCTCTCCTGCTAATAGAATCAGACAACGCTCTTGTCAAAGTTTGAAAAGAAATATTAGTAACCCTCTGGGCAATATGGTGGGTTCGACGCATAACAAATTCACGAAGATTAATTTAAAAGCCCACAATCCACTTATGCTTTCATTCTCAAATTTGCACCGCAGCCAGACGACACCCATGCACCAACACGTGGACGAAGGGCACTATTTTGTTTACAAAGGCTGCATTGAACTATAAATACTAGAGAGGTAATATCACTGGAAGTCATTGAACTTGCGCCGCACGTTCAGTTTGGTGCTAGAACTTTGAAAATACGGTTTTCTGGTCACATAACTTAACTCAAGCGTGCAGATACGGTCACACTACGCATATGCGGGCGTATACATGTGTATGGCCCCACTTGTCAGTGACTGATAGCGCTGGCCGTGATGTATTTTTACACAGAACACTCTGAAAATAATTATTTTCCGAAACAATCAACCACAGCGACGTATTTTTTTGCATAAAACACCCTCAAATTATTTTTTAAAAAAAAACAGGACCATCATTCTGTACATATATGTATTTTGTCTAATATGGATAATCAACATATATGTACTTCACGGGGACTCATGTGGAGCTTAATTGAGCTGCGGGTACTACGGCCCATTTTGTGCGCACTATTTTTTAAAAGATAATTTGTAAGTAATAAAGGTACGTTCACATATTTGTGTGTTAAAAAATATTATATATACAAATAATGATTAGTAGATAAAAACATTTAAATGTACACTTGCGCTTATATTTAGTTAATATGGACATTGATAATATTTATTAGATAAATATTTTTTAAAAATTCAAAAGAATACACTTGAGAATTATATTTAAATTATAAAATATGATGAACACAAACATTTACTAAATATTTATGACTATTCACTTGTGTAAATTTTTTATTTATGACATATATTCAACAAAGTTATATAACTTACATATTAGCCACGACTGAATATTCTTTTAACAGTTCAAATTTTAAATTATTAATATTTTTAATTGTACAAACATTGAACTATACAAAATGTGCGTATATATAATTATTGAAATGTTCGTATAATTAAAATAATATTTTTGAAAACCAAATATGCAATACGCACATTTATATAGTACACATGTTTATATATATTTTTAAATACCTCAGATAAAATGGGCCGCAGTCTCCATAGCCTATTTAAACTTTACATTCATCCTCGTTTAATATATATAAGTTCCTGATCCATTTTAGACATCCAGATCTGACCGGTTGTAGTGTCTATATTGTATTGATTTAAACAGTTGGTTGTAGGTTCAAGTCCTAGTAGATTCTTTTCGGCGTTAAACTTTTGCATTTGCATTCTCGGGTTAAAAAGTAGTTGTTCGTCTGTTCGAGTCCGGGCATGCCATTTTTGTTGTTAATGTTCGCATATATATGCAGTATTGTGGTCCTGTTTTCTGTAATAAAAGAAGTTTTAATGTTCGCATATATGTGCAGTATTGTGGTCCTGTTTTCTGTAAATCGAAGAAGTTTTAATGTTCGCATATATGTGCAGTACTGACTTATTGCGGGCCTGTTTTCTGTAAATAAAAAAAGTTAAGGTGTTTTCTATAAAAAAATAAAAATACATCGCCGTGGTTCACTTCTTCCACAAATAAATAAAAAATCAGGGTGTCCTGTGTAAAATACGTCGCGCCTAGTGCCGTTCGTCACTGACGAGTGGGGGCACACACATTGATATGTCTGTATACGCGTACTGTGACCGTATCTGCACGCTTGAGTCAAGTTAGGTGACCACAAAACCGTATTTTCGAAGTTTTAGCACCAAACTAAACATGCAACGCAAGTTCTATGACTACCGGTGATATTACCTCAATACTAGAAGAAGGAACAACATGCGGTGAAGGGCTTCCGTTAGCAATGGATTTTTTTAAAATAAAGGCAAAAGCTTTGTCTCATTTCAATAGAAGTTTAGACAAGGTTTTAAATTTACAGGATCACACATGTGCAAGAAAAACTAACGAGATCACTCGCGCGAGACTAAATTGCCCAGAAATCTAGCCCCGGTTATCACCCACGTCTTGGCCTCCACCTTGACTATCGCCACCACCCTCGTGGGCAGAGATTCCTTGTTAAGGATGAGAGGGGGGGGATGGCGAGTGGCAGTGATGGTTGAGGGTCAAGATGTTGGGTGGTGAACTCTGCCAGGAGAGAGAGAAAATTAGCGAGGGGGCATAAGAAAGGAAGGGGTAACAAGGAGTGATAACACATTTGGCTCTGGTCAATTGAGTCAATGTGTGAGATGGTAATTTTGCTGACCTGACTGCACTAAGGAGAAACCAGAGTTAAACCTGTCGAACTAAGTCCGCAAGTGATTTTAAGACGGTTTTGTAATTTTGAGGGGGTAATTTAGACCGGCATCGACTCCAGGGTTGAAACTTTCAGTGGGGTAGTATGAAAGCTCCCAGCATAGGAGTGCACTGTGGGGTAGTATAATTCGCCCCACTTTACAGGGATTGGATGATTTGTCCCAGGGTTGTTTTAATGACTAGTGACCTCGGTCCCACCCGCCAATCTGGAGGACAGATTATCAAATGGAGAAGCAAAGCGGAAAATGGTTTTTCTACCATGCACGGGATCTCCCGTGCATGCATACTGTTTTCTAGGTCCCACTACTTATGGGCACTTATGACTTACTACACCATATGGCCCTACCTAGATTATTTCTCTCCTCATATTAACCCATGCAATTTAAGTTGAGTCAGAAATTTTAAAACTATGTATCTTTTGAATGAATTTTTTTATTTCTGTTCTGTTAACATATTTGGGGTCTTGGGATGGAGACCTTTTAAACAAGGTCACTCATGAATATATTTCCATAATTTTTTAAATATAAATTTTGAAACTTGATGAATCTATAGAATATAAAACCTATCAAACTACAACATTTACATGTAACGAGTTTCACAGATTATCATAGAGTTTCACACCATGTTTCATACAATTTCACCATCTTTCGTATGGTTTCATCATGTTTTAAAAATCAAAATTTAAAAAGTATAAAAATATATTCAAGAGTGATCTTGTTTAAAGGTCCTCGTCACCAGGAATATAAATACGCACACGAAAGTTAAATCGGGATTTTGGTTCATAAGATAAAATGATTCCAAACTTTGAAATCACAAGAAAAGGCATGGGTGTGTGGTGGGTTTCATGTCAGATAGTAGGTGCATGGACCATGTGATTAACTGATATGACATGTCTAGATGAATGAAATTACAACTAAAATAGGAGTGCATGCATCCGAATCTCAATCTATATCTAAGGGCTGACCCATGCACGGCACCTCCCATGCATGGTACTCCCTCTGTTCCTAAATAATTGTCTTTCTAGAGATTTCAACAAATGACTACATACAGAGCAAAATGAGTGAATCTACACTCTAAAACATGTCTACATACATCCGTATGTTGTAGTCCATTTTTTTGCATGGTAATACGTGTCTCATTTATATAGAATAAAGATCAAGTTACAAGGCACGTAAGCACCGGCCATACATGACTGAAAAGATAGGAAAATCCTATGCAAAATACCAGCGCCTGTCCCTTTCCTTCGACACCACCGAAGCGGTGACCAAAGGGTAAGAAGACAGATCACCTCTTCGCCCAAGCTCGACGCTGCTCCATCGCGGAGCAGCGACTTCTGGACCTCCAAAGTAGTTTGCCAAAAGCAAAACCATAGCCGTTGAAAGAATCGGACGGGCAACATGTCCCCTGACACGCCATCGAACTTCGAATCGACACCCTCGCATGACGGCGGCGCCGGAGAAGGAAACCGAATCGCCCGCCATCGACCACGGACCCAACACAAGATACTCCATCTTCCGGTTGTCACTTGCGTAGACAACCGCCGCACGTATTCTCGAGCGACAAAACCTCCTCGCTCCACCATGACGTTGGAGACAACGCCACAAAGAACGGGACAGAGCGGAAGAGAGACACACGATGGAGTCGCCGCTGCCGCCTCGCCAACACCATCCATGAACCCTAACGCTGTCGATCTGAGGGATCGACAGAGACACGATGCCATCAACTCCGAGACGCCGCCATGAAAGACACCGCCGGTGTGGAAGTGGGGTTGAGGCAGATTTATTCGTCCGGACGCCGCTCCCACCACCCCAACGACGCACCACGACCTACAAATCCAAAACCTAACTACAGAACGGAGGAACGGGTCCCTCCTCTTCTGGCGGAGCGGCCGGCCGAAGGAGAGGGCAGACCCGGCCGGTGGAGATCGGAGGAAAAGAGTCGCCTCGCCCTAGTCGCCTGGTGGCGGCGGCGGCTAGGGTAGGAAAAGAGTCCTCCGCGGACGGGGTATTCCCACGTCTGATCGTACTTCTATGTTGTAGTCCATTTGAGATGGCTAGAAAGACAATTATTTGGGAACGGAGGGAGTAGAATTGCTTTTCTCAAGCAAAGCGTGGCTTTATGGGTGCGTTTGGATGACAGCCAAAACATACCATACCAAAATTTTGGCTTGCCCACAGACTTTGGTGCTCGTTTGATCGTCTTTAAAAATTCGGTAGGCCAACGGCAGCCGTATAATCGCCGTGTAATTTTGGCCAGCGAGGTGGCGAGCCGAGGGCGCGCAGAAGCTCCGCCAAAAAATTGGCGTCGCCTTTTCCCTCTCTGTCTTGGTGGGTCCCAGGTAGTTTCACCTTTTTTTATTACTATGGTGCATGCAGCTAGGCTCCAGATTCTTTGTCCGGTAGCTACTTAGTGGGCCCTAGCACAATTACCATGCATGTGCATTTGTGGGCAACTTTTTCGATGGCTACAATCCAAACAAGATTTGCTTACCAAATTTTTGGTCATGCCCTGACATTGGTTATGCCAAAATTTTGGTGTGGCTAACATGGGGCTTAAACCAAACATACCCATGATCCAATTTCTCTGCGCCGTGCACGCCCTAGCTTTCACCCTGCCGCCGTTCTATGACGAGCGTCACGAACCGGCAACCTGCCTCGTCGCGAGGACACCCCAGCCAACGTTGCATTCCCGCCGTAGAAGGAGGAGCCATCCACATGACCACAATGGCCGTGAGGAGACCCGCTCCGTGTCTGCTCCACTGAAACCAGAGCGCACCATCACTCCCGCGCCGCGCACATCACTACACCCGAGGCCCAGGGCGGCGCGGGCACCACCGCTCGCCGACCCATCCCGAGCGGTTCGCCGCCCCCGCTTCTCTTCTCACGGTTGCGCATGCAGCCGCGGCCCCTGGCGGCGGTGGCGGTGGCCGCCACCGCGCCTTTCCCGCCGTCATGGGCGCACCAGGTCCGCGAGGCGGCGACCCAGGGGGACTTCCTCCACGCCATCGCCCTCTTCCTCCGGATGCGCGCCGCCGACGCCCCCGCCGCGCCCCGCTCCGCCGTCCCGGCGTCCCTCCCGGCCGCGCTCAAGTGCTGCTCCGCCCTCGGCCTCCCCGCCCTCGGCGCGTCCCTCCACGCGCTCGCGCTCCGCTCCGGAGCCTTCGCCGACCGCTTCACCGCCAACGCGCTCCTCAACCTCTACTGCAAGCTCCCTGCAGCGCCATGCCGCTCCCCCGGGACGGAAGACGCGGCAGGGGAGTCGTTGGAGAGCATGCGGAAGGTGTTCGACGAAATGACCG
This sequence comes from Aegilops speltoides, assembly GCA_021437245.1. NCBI lineage: Eukaryota > Viridiplantae > Streptophyta > Magnoliopsida > Poales > Poaceae > Aegilops > Aegilops speltoides. Next base: position 103,264,811 of record CM038142.1, read on the forward strand.
AGAAGGACCCCGTGTCCTGGAACACGCTGGTGTTCGGGTGTGCGGAGAAGGGGAGGCACCAAGAGGCTCTGGTAGTGCTCAGGGAGATGTGGATAGATGGCAGCAAGCCAAACTCGTTTACCTTGTCGAGTGTGCTGCCGATCTTCGCCAAGTGCTCCGACGTCAGGAGGGGAATGGAAGTCCATGGCTTTGCAACCAGGAACGGTTTTGTTGATGATGTGTTCGTTGGCAGCAGCTTGATCGATATGTACGCAAACTGCACTCGAACGGATTACTCGGTCAAGGTGTTCGACAGTCTCCCGTGCCGCGATGCTATCCTGTGGAACTCAATGCTTGCGGGGTGTGCACAGAATGGGTCTGTGGAGGAGGCTCTTCGAATATTTCGCCGCATGCTGCATTCTGGAGTTAGACCTCTGCCTCGCACTTTCTCGAGCCTCTTACCTGCCTGTGGAAATGTTGCTTCGCTGCTTCTCGGCAAGCAGCTGCATGCGTACGTCATCTTTGGAGGGTTTGACGGTAATATGTTCATATCTAGCTCCCTGATTGACATGTATTGCAAATGTGGAAACGTGAGCATAGCTCGTCACATCTTTGATCGAATGCAGTCACCTGATACTGTATCCTGGACTGCGATGATCATGGGACATGCTTTACATGGTCCAGCAAGAGAGGCTCTGTTGTTGTTTGACAGGATGGAGTTGGGAAATGTGAAGCCTAATCATATCACGTTTATAGCTGTTTTAACTGCGTGCAGTCATGCTGGATTGGTGGACGAGGGCCGGAAGTATTTCAACAGAATGTCGGACCATTACGGCATTGTTCCCTCTCTTGAGCATTATGGAGCACTTGCAGATATTCTTGGCCGTGCAGGGGAGTTGGAAGAAGCCTACAATTTCATCTCTAAGATGCAAATAAAACCAACCGCAAGTGTCTGGTCCACGTTGTTAAGGGCTTGCAAGGTCAACAAAAATACCGTGTTAGCTGAAAAAGTTGCCAAGAAAATCTTTGAGCTTGAACCTAGGAGCATGGGATCCCATGTAATTTTATCAAATACGTATTCCTGTTCCGGGAGATGGAATGAAGCAGCACACCTGCGGCTATCTATGAGAAAGAAGGGCATGAAGAAGGAACCAGCTTGCAGTTGGATTGAATTGAAGAACAAACGGCATGTTTTTGTAGCTCATGATAAGTCTCATCCTTGGTATGAAAGGATTATTGGTGCACTTAATGTTTTCTCAGAGCAGATGGCACGTCAAGGTTATGTTCCCAATACAGAGGATGTTTTCCAGGATCTTGAAGAAGAGCAGAAGAGCGGTGTGTTATGTGGTCACAGTGAAAAACTTGCTATGGTATTTGGTATTTTAAATACACCTCCTGGAACAACAATTCGTGTGATGAAAAATCTTCGAATTTGTGTTGACTGCCACACGGTAACAAAATTTATTTCAAAGATAGCTGAGAGAGAGATTGTTATGCGTGATGCAAACCGTTTCCACCATTTTAAGGATGGAAACTGTTCTTGCGGTGACTTTTGGTGATTGAACAACAGTTGGTGATCAACTTCATGTTCATGACATGATTTCCTATTGGAAATGCACCTGTACTGAGTATATCTTTTTAAGGATGGGGTTATTTCTGACATTTTTGTGAAGTGTCAGGGGTAAAACAAAGTGTGCTCGTAATCACTAGAAATGGATCATGTTGTTCTTTGCATATGGAACCAGTCTTTACTGTTGAAGAGTAATGCAAGACTACATCACTAGCTAGTCTTTCCAAGTTTCTAGCATTCAAATGCCAAACTATAGCCAGCTGAACATCAGCAGTTCATCACTGTATCTCTTATCTGTTTTGACGTATTCAGGTGTACTAGTCTTCAAAAAAATATACTTCACTATATTTGATAGGATGATATTGTTAAGCTGCTACTTTATCATCTGATATGATTCAATTGATTAAATGTGTTGCCACATTTCCATGGTTGGATATTTCGTCAGGTTTATGCTTTTCATGTTCTTTTAACCTACTAATCAAGGCATATGTCATTCAAAAGGATGATACTTTAGGAAATGCTACTCAGGTTAGTGAAATTGATGATTTGCGCCTTCTCAAAGAGAAAAGAAATTGATGATTTGCCAACTAGTTTCTTCTCTGATCTACAGAATGTGATTCTTGCATTTCCTGGAGTGCTATTTTTTTGCCAAATAGCAGGTAAACTATGTTCCTCTTATCCAATCTGAGTTACCTACTTACTTTGCAAATGATGTTGGGAGTATTGTGGTCCTGAAGCAAGATTAATAGCTATGGGAACCTTAGTATCCCCCTTGACATTTGTAAGTACTAAATAGTTCTGATACCTGTTGCCTCATTTACATTGTATCGGATGGAGCATGACTTGCAACCATGTCAAACGACAGAGTGATCATCCTGGAACAAATTTAGCAGAATACAATGTCTCGTATGCTTTTTACTACTGCTCGGAACCTTGCTTCAGCAACTCATTTTTCCTGGCAATAGGTTGTTGCCGTCGTTGCATATTCATCCTCCACTGTTTATCACAAATCTTTCTAACTAATAATAAATCAATCTATTTTCCTAACTAATGCTGTTGCTAGTTCTTTCACTGACTTTTTTGTTCAAAGCATCGATACCAGGTGTAGATTTTGGCACAGGTCGAGTTAGAGGCTAGCTGTACAGTCCTAGGAAATGCTCCAAGTACAGATCTTGTGCAGTTCAAACAATAGAAAATAGTATGACGGAACAGTTGCTTCAGAAGATTCCAAAAGCCGGTCTCAAACGCTCCTGAAAACATTTTCAAGCATTCTTTATGGTTGCAACGTGGAGATTGAGATGAACAAGCCAGTTCGAGGAGCTTACAGCAGACGAGATCTCGCGGGTGGTGTTTGGAGTCCATCTGGCGCAGGAGGTCCAGTTTCTTGCCTTCTCCAGTATATTCAACGTTTTTAGCCATGCTCCGGGATTCAGGTACGTATACGCAACTTATCAATTTTCGGAATTCTGTTAATTTGTCAGGTCAAAATAAAAAACATAGGCCCAAGTAATTAATCAATTTGTGCGTGTTTGAAGCTCCAGAAAGAGGTGAAGAGAGCATCCTCACCAATATTGTCCAAAGGAAAGCGACATTCAGGATTTTTTTTGTGTCCGAGAATGACAGGAAAACCCCGCCCGCTTGCTATATTAGTCGACGGACCGGGCAGTCTTACATAGCTTTACCAGTAGATTGATACATTTAAATATCACCAAATCAATCCTTTTAGGATTACATTCGGGCATTGCTTCCATGAAATCATTTTCTTGTAGAGCACTGAAACGAATCCAATTGTATCTTGAGCTGAAGCACTAAAACGATTCAAGCTTACGCTCCTCCCTTTGCCTTCTTCGGCGGACTTTGTCTTGGCTAAGGATGTGTATCAACGAAAAGACCACTGACGCAGCATGCACAACGGGCGGCACATCACTCTCAATGCCATTCAAGATGATCCTTCCTGCCATCCAATCTTCTGTCCGTAAGCTGCAAGGATTGTTGAAACGGGGTGCTGTTAGCCGGTGTGTGTAAGTGCGCCGGATTCACCAGGAGCATGATCTGGCTGACAGTGGATAGAAAGTTGGGAATCTTTCCCTTTCTTTTTATCCCTATGGGTTTTCGTCGATCCAAGCTTCTTCTGTTCGTACGAAACGAAAGGATCCAGGTTGCGTTTGTGGAGTGCGCAGCTATTTGCTTATATCTTCATTTGGCCAAGCCTGGTTGTTCTTTAATAGAACTACTCTCTTTATAAAGAAATATAAGAGCAAGTGATCTAAACGCTACCCGCAAAAGAAAGTGATCTATGCGCTCTTATATTTTTTTACGGATGGAGTACATTGTGCTATTTACCTAGGACAAGTCTAGCAAGTGGCCGGCCTAAAATAGAAATTTTTGGTCCCCTAATTTATAAAGGGTAATGAATTGTTCTCTCTAATTGATACAAGAAAAACAATTCTAATCCATATATTAGAAAAAGTATCATGTAAACAGAAAGGTATTACAAAGAGTCAATTACACCACAAATGTTTGAAGTTGGCAAGAAAAATCAGTTTGATGCTAAAACTTGCGGCATACATTGAACGAGTGACAGAACTTGGCTTGGGCGCACATCTACAGTGCTAACCACGGTTGTATACGTAGAGTGCTGATGTGACGCGCTAGCATGGTGCAGGGCCCACCCATCAGTGACGGGAGGCAGGGACGAAAGGCATGTGACCTGGGGCTTTTACGAGAATCCCCCTATTTTTTTTCCTCACAAGAAAGCCCCTTGAATTTTTTCTTAAAAAATGAAACGCCACCATTGGGCCCCACCCGTCAAGATCCATAACAGGGAGGAAGTTAATATGCAAAATCTTGCGACGCGCCGACCTTCAGGACTCTGGCCGGCCCGGCTAGCAAACAGACCAAGTACCATTTGATGTTCAACTTTTTTTAGTACATTTGATGTTCAATTTGGATAGCTAGACCTAATGACCTGTACCCGAGCACACACTTAAGTTCAAATGGCCTGCTGTCACCGTGGCCCATTTTCAGCATGTTAGTTTTTTCCGTTCCTTAGTATTATGTAGAAATATTTAAATTATAAATAATATAAATTCAAATTAAATAACTCATCTAAAATAATTTTCATGTAATTACAAAGATATTTTTATTTAAAATAATTTTCATGTAATTCTAAATGATGTTCTTATTTAAAAGAATGTTCATATAATTAAACAAATATACATGATTATTGAAAAATATTTACATAAGTAAAACAATAAGTACTAATTATAATAATATTCATGAATTGTCAAAATATTGTTAATGCGTTCAGAAAAAGATTCTTGTACTTTTAGGCAATATTCATGTATTCACTATAAGGGAATTATTATTATTTCAAATAATGTTCATGTAATTCTGAAAATTATTTATGTATAATTTTCGAAATTACAATTAAAATAATAAATATGAATTATAATAGTATTTAGCAATTAGAAAACTCGTGTGATAAATGGGCTGCGGTGACAGCAGCGGTGCAGCCTATTTAAGGCCCATGTGCGTGTTCACTTATAGGCCATTTAAAGTGGCTATCCAATTTGTCTCAAAAAACAGAAGTGGTTATCCAATATAGACAGCAAGTAACCGTTGGTCGCGGGTTTGATCCACCTCAGTTTAACATTTTTGCATATTATAATTTCTCTTCGTACTGTGTCCTGATGGATGGGTCCCAATGGTCGGAGCCGTAGTTATATTTGAGGGGCTTTAAAAAAAGATTCAAGGGGCTTAAAAATAATTTTAAGGTGTATTCTGCAAAAAAAAAAACTAGGCCACACGCCTACGTCCCGCCTCTAGTTACTGACGGGTTGGACCCCACCATGGTGGCGCGCCACGTCAGCACCTTGTACGTATACAAACGTGAGTAGCACTGTAGATGCACGCCCAAACCAAATTTTATCACTGGTTCAATGTATACCATAAGTTTTAGTATCAAACAGATTTTTCTCGCCAAATTCAGACACCTGTGATGTAGTGATTGACTCTATTACAAAAGCATCCATGTGAACAAGTGGGAAGCCATTTAATTTGAGTTTTTAAATTCTTAAAAAGTCATAATTTTTAAACCACGCGTCGGAATTAAGATTTGTTTTCAATGTTAGAATTCTCGCGACATGCTCTTCAAAACTAGATCTTGCATGAGTATGTTCCGACATAGTCTCCGTTTAGTGCAACTGTTTAGTCATCGATGTGCAACCTTTCCCTCTAACCTGGACATGCAGTTATCGTTGATGGCACCACCCCATACAACTCCCTAATAGTGAAATGTGCAATTTCGTCTATTGCCCCGGCTAACTACCCTGGCCAACTGCTTAGTAGTCGTCGGGCGTGTGTAGCCCCCACGGCCACGCATGAGGGACTATCTTTGTCGGTCCGAACTAAGGAGTCTGTTAGAAATGTTTTGAAATGGATATTGTTCTCTCTTTGATCAGGGATTGCTATATGAAAAGAAGTGGAGTTTGAAAAAGGGGAACGGAATGCTCAAACCGGAACTGCTAGAGGAACGAATTTTCAATAGCATAACCTGGGCTCCTAGAATATGGCGCCCTCGGGACAATCTATTTGATTGCAGGGTTTTGTTCCGAAGCAAAGATATCCGCGGAGGCCGGTTCGTTCGTCCTATTATGATATTCAGGACCAAGAGGTACTGGATTCTCTTTCGGATAGGCCCTGAAAGGAGAAGAAAGGCTGAAATGTCAACGGACCTCTGTCTATTCTCTAATTCACCCGATCCGATAGTACCCGTTTTTGGAATGTTCAGTGCCAAAGTCACTGAATGGGTAAGTCACCAATCCAATCCCTTTGACAAATCGGATGTAATATTAGATATCATATTCTATATATATAGAAATATCATAGATAGAATAGACATATAGAATTTTTGGTCGGCAAAAAGTGTGCCAACTCGCAGTTCGTGTGTGAGCAACTATGTCAGCTAGGGTGTGCAACTCCGCAGTCGCGCGTGAGCAACTACCCCATTGTGCATGTGCAACTCCCGCAACAGTGTGTGTGCGACTATGTGAACGAGAGTGTGCAACTCCACGGCAACGCATGCACGACTATGCTAACTAGAATGTGCATATCGGCAGCCGGGCGTGACCACCTCCCACGGCAATTCATGTGTGACTATGCGAACTAGATTGTGCAACTCCGTGGGCACACATGTGCAACTATGCCATCAAGAGTGTGCAACTCCACCACTGTGCGTGAGCACCTGTCTCAGTTACGTGTGCGACTATGTGGACGAGAGTGTGCAACTACGCAGCCGTGAGAGAGCTACTATGCCAACGAGAGTGCAACTTCGTGGTCCTGTGTGTGCGACTATGCCCCCGCGTTTGCAACTCCTGCAATTTTGCGTGAACTACTATACCAATAAGAGTGTGATGCGGGACCCGCAGCGAAAGAGAGTGGGCACCTAAACCGATGAAAGTGTGCAACTCTATGGCCGTGTGTCCAAGACTATGCGAGTGAGATTGTGCAACTCCGCTGTCACGCGTGTGCGACTATGACGACGAAAGTGTACAACTCCACGGTTATACTGAGCTACTGCCGACAATAGTGTGCAACTCCACGGTCGTGCGTATGGGACTATACCGCCGCATGTGTGCAACTCCGGCGGTCATGCGTGAACTATTATGCGGACGAGAGTGTGCATCTTCACGACCGTGCGTGTGTGACTATGCCGACGAGAGTGTGCAACTCCGTGCTCATGCGTGTGCACAATCTTCCAGTGTGCATCAGTAGTTGATCGAGCTTACAATGTCACCCGTCTAGCTATATTAAGTAAGCAAATGCAGGCGCAGAGACATTATCTAACCATCTTCGTGTTGTCGCGTTGTGCAACTTTCTAATGGTTGTATCCAATTGAGAACTACTATGTATGCAACTATAACCACTGCGGATGCCAACTAAAACTATGACTAGCAAAAATAGATCAACTTAAACGAAAACATCATCTAACCAATTTAGTGTCATCGTCTTGTGCAACTTCTTAAATCCTATATACAACTAAAAACTATTATGTATGCAATTACAACTATTTGACAATTTACTCAAGCAAAAAAGCACTACAAAATGTAAGATGGTGATATTCAATTCTTGGTTGTGCATTAAAAACGTTCTCGAGTGACTCCTGAAAGAGCATATAAAAAAGACACAAGAATATAACAAGATGATCTAGACTGCCATGCAGAAATTCACACCCAAGTCCACCAGAATTCAAGTCTTGGTGCTCACATTATACTTTTTTTTTTGAACCGGACATACCCCTTTCCATTTGCAAGAAATGGAAATACAATAGTATCAGATACAACGAGGAAGAAAGGAAAGAGAGGTAGCGAGTTCAACACACTGCCATGAAACCCACTGTGCTCGTCCGCCATCGAAACGAGCACCATGGGGCGAAAACCTAACAACTCCTACTTAGTTAAAACCTATCTATTACAAGCCAGAGAGAGGAACACAAAAGTGAGGCCATCTAACATATCCTCAACACAGATTACTCCTGATTTCTCAAAAGAGGAAGCCTTGGACGAAGCACATCACACATCCCAGCACCACCAGATGCTTGCTGATCGACGCATAATCATCACCAATCACCAAGAGAGCACCTCTCCCGCATCTTTCGCTGTATGCCTGGCCTTCTCGCACATCGCCATCAGCCTGGTCGTGCTCGATCTGATCATCTCAGTCCCTTGCCGAAGCTTCGCCGCTTCTTCCTCCGGCTGTAGACCTGCCCAGTACAGAAGAAAAGAACAAGCCGAGAACACAATCTCAAAAGAAGATTTGATCAGCTTTTTCTCAAAAGTAGCTTTATTGCGTGCCAGCCATATAGCCCTCACATTATTGTTAGATTTATTTCAGGATTTTCGGCGATGCGCTTTCAGTGGGAGGAGACGTTCTCGTCGACTACCACTTACGTACAATCTGTACCGTGTTAAAAATAAGTTTTGGATATCGAACAGGAATATGGAGCGTGTACAAGTTAACCAAACAGGAATCATCTCTCCCTAATAATAGAGCACGGATTGGGTCTCCGGGTTCACCGTCACAATACGCTTTCTTCTTTTGTCATAATACGCTTTCACAATTTGTGTAGACAAAATCCTAATATTAACGAGGTGGTACTATTATTGTATATGTTTCCTGAGGGCCACCTCTCCCTAGCCATCCTTCCCCAGCGCCGGCTGCCGTCTTGCCATGGCAACGCTTTTTTAATCCCCAACTCATGCGTGGGACCGCCATCTCTGAAACAACAGCGGCCCGTGAGCCGCGCCAAGCAGCGGCGGAGGGCGACGATGAGAAGAAGTGGGTGGCTGGATTGAGGTCGCGTGGCCGTGCGGGTGGGCAGACAGCGCGCCGAGGAGACTGTGGCAACCGGAATCATGAGGAGCAGCGGCGAAGTGGATCTCGTCTGCGGGGAGAAGGAGAATGGGAGGAGGCAGGTCCTGCGGGTGGAGGGCGACGGAGGAGTAGGGCCCTCATCAGCGGACCCGATGATGCCATCCATGGCGGCGGGAAGCGGTGAGATTCCTCTCGAGCATGCGGCGCGATGAATCGAGGGCACGCGGCGGCACCGAATTGAAGGCCGCGACAGCAGATCTCTGTCCGGTCGGCCGGTGTGGCCTCTGTGGCGTTCGTGTTGTGCTCCCGCCGCCCGCGCGAGTAACATGAGCGCGTGATGTGCGCCGGCCGGACGTGCGTCCGTGTTTTTGTGTGCAGTTGCAGGCAAATCAATAGGATTAGGATTAGTACAGATTAAGATATTTTCCTTGATATGCTTTGGTCTGCATTAGTACATCGGTGAACTGATATTACACAAGGGGCAGTCGGATTCAGGGCAACACATTCGTCTATGATATTTTCCCCTAATATGAAATTATTTGGCCCCTAAATTCTAATCCTCTTGAGAGAGTCAGAAAATTTGTAACTATGGTCTATGGATGTTGACAAATTTCATTATAGCGGAACCGTCAAAGCAAGTGCTCACCATTGTATTTATAATCGGGCAACATCAAACATCGAGCGAAGAACATGGTCGGGTAGGGAGCTTACAACAGCACTGGATGTTAGAAAGTTTGGCGTTAACTCCACTCTGCCCCACCCCTCCGGCAGCACTATCCCCGGCTACCTTGTCGCCTCCTTCGCGTGCGACCACTTTATCCCAAACCATCACAGGAGAGTTACAATGTACCCACGGACGAAGGACTATTACGCTGTCAGTTTCAGTTTCATGTCACGGACGCTTAGAAGTTATGAATTTATTATGTTCAATGCTCTCCAGTAAAAAAGAGTACAGTAGAAAAAAATACAATTTTGATTGTAGTTCACGTGAATTGGACCAAAAGATAGTTAATCTTTTCACAAAATGCAGAAAAGGTGCCATTTTCACCATAGTCTATGCGAATTTCACAAAGACCTCACGGGTTACAATTTGTAGAAATTTTGAAAACCACCAGACGGATTTGTTAAACTGTAGATGAGATGTGCTTTGAAATCTATGTTTTTTCTTGAAAGGCAAACAATAGGTTAAAAACCACACTGCTATTTTTATATAAAATAAAAACAAGGGAAAAAAATCTAGCAGTCTTACAAAAAAGATATCAAAAAGGCTTGAGATAAGCCAAAAGAAAAGAGCTAACTAACTAACTAAAAAGGCAAAGAAAACACTATATAAAAATAGTATCATTCTTTTGAAGTTTATTATTTTCATATATATAGTAGTCGGCGAGCAAATAACGTTGCGTGTGTTGGAGGGCATTACCTTCGTCGTGCGTAAAGCGTCCATTCCGATGGAAGTCGCGCCCAGGAGGGCCTCCATGTTCGTTAGCCGCCTCAAGTCAAATTAAACTCATCACCTTAGGATTGACCACATTTGGATTCATCATGATTAGATGGATAATCTGCTCATCGTCGGCGATGGCCGGAAGGAGGTCTGGTAAGTGGGCATCATGCTGAAATAGAGGACGTCAAATGTATGCATTGGGGGAGGGGATATTTAGGCATGCTGATTGGTTTGCGATATTGTTATCGCCCGTTGCAACGCATGGGCATGTATGATCATGGTTGTTTGCTCGGCTTCCTGAAGGGAGCCGGAAACCTAACCCTGGCTGCTGCCCTCTGCGCCATCTCCTCCTCCTCGCGCGATCACGGCGCCATCGCGCCGCCAGCCGCGCCCTACCCCTCGCCATCCTTCCTTCCACCCCTACAACCTACGATCTAGGCCTGGTAGGACCCTAGCTCCTATTAGTTTGCATTTTTCTCTTTTTTTACCCGTTGCAACGCACGGGCCCTTTTGCTAGTTATTGCAAAAGCGCAAGTGTCTTCCCAAATCACGATTGGGTAATGCGAGCAGGCCGCGTATTGGAGCCAATGGCGTTGGTGCTAGCTCTATATAAAGGCACGCGTGTAAACTAAAGGGATACTACGAAGCAGCAGAAATTCCCATGTTTTCTTTTTGTAGCGGAGAAGCAGGCATGGGCACGAAAGCCAGCAGACGACGAGGTGCCAAACGACGCCTCGCTGCGTTGCTGTCGCGTGTCGCGCGATCTATTCTGCCGTGCGTGACCGTGGACGATCATCCTGGGGCTGCGAAAGCCAGCATCCCGCAGGTGCCTCCCGGAGACTACAGCCGGCAGCAGATCGTGGAGGTGGAGGCGGGTCAGTGGTCCGATCTACCTGGGGATCTTCTCGGCGCGGTCTACGGTAGGGTCCCCACCGCGCTCGACCGCGTCCGCCTCGCCGCTGTCTGCAGGTCCTGGCTCGCCGTGGTGACATCACGGTGGCATCAGGCCCCGGGCGCTCTCCCGTGGCTTCTCTTCCCGCCGCGGGACGACGACATGGGGACGGAGCGCCTCCTGTACTCTCCCGAGGACGATGGAGTCATGCGCATGTCGCTCCCGAGCGTGGCCATCGATAGGCGGTTCGTCGGCTCCCACGACGGCGGCTGGGTCGCCGCGTTCGAAGAGGGGCGCCGCCTGCTCGCCATAGTGAGCCTCTTGTCCCGCGTCGAGTTGACGCTCTCCGATAAGCAGAGGCGGCTCGTGTGCACGGGTATCAACCGTCCGTTGCGCATCCGGAGACTCGTTTTCTCAGAGGCCCCCACGTCAACCGGGTGCATTCTTGCCGCCATCACCAAACATTGGTGGGTCGCGCTTTGCAGGATCGGTTGCCCGGATGGAGGGTGGTCGATGGCACCATGCAGCCACGCGGAGCGCGTGTCGGACATTGCCTTTTGCAACGGTGAGCTCTACGGTCTTACCGCCTGTGGCGCGGAGGGACTAATTAGGTACGAAATCGATGTGGACAGCGACGGTACGCCGGTGGTCACCGCCGCGCACCGGTTGGCCATCGAAAGGCGCGATGGCGCCGGCTTTATGGACGACCCAGTGGCGTACGTGAGCTACCTCTTTGAGCTGCGTGGTAAGCCGGCCATGGCGGTGAAGGCCCGGTGGTCACGCAACCACGAGCCATCCTTCGGGGTATTCGAGCTTGTCAGCACCAGCACCGACGATGTCTACAAATGGGTGGAGGTGACGAGCTTGGGCGATTACGCTTTGTTTGTGGGGCCGATGACTTCATGTAAGGTGGCCCGCGTATCGGTTGCTGGGCGCGGCGGGGTGCAGGCAAACCACATCTACCACCTCAACTATCGCTTCGTCTTCATAGACGACCATCTCGGCGGCGGCGCGACATGCATGGACGACAATGGTGGCCGTGCGCTGTACAGCGGTGAAGAAAGGCAGAAGATCGTGTCTGTGGGATACTACGTGGTTGACCCTACAACTGCCATGTGGCTTCTTCCTCCAAATATCTAGCTAGCAAATTATAAGGACCCTGATAAGATTCACATGTGTGGCATGAAGACAAGGCAACTCCGAACGTTTTATATAGTGACGCGAGAATGACAATTTTTGTTGTCAAGCATGTCAACTTTCTTTCGGGACGGTAAGTTTTAGTTTCTTTTTGGGTTTGTTTGGCAACTTTAGTTGTAGAAAACGTCAGGCTGCCACATGTGTGATACTTATCATTTGAGAATTATAAATTCTCTAGATATTCTTATGGCGAACTAAAAAATTTCTAGGTTAGCACAGTTGCAACTGTTATAAGCTACTAATTCTTAGCAATGCTACCGGTGAGCCGAATTTTTATGTCGCAATACAATTGTCATTGCGTTGCAATCTTCATTGAACGATCCCACGACACTAACATATTTTCATTGGATGCATACATATAAGACGAAAGTGCTAAGGACAGTAGAGATTTCATCTAATTTTAGATTCAAAATATTTTCTAGCTCAAACCCTCAGTTGGATAGGAAAATTGTTTTCATAAAAAAATTGTCACAACGAGCCGTTTCAAACTTGATCTCATATTGGTATGTTTTGGTGACTTTTTTGGGGTAAAGAGTTATCACGTCTAGGTTATATAAGTTATCACGTCCATGATATATGTTACCATGCTGTTTACATATATTACCGGGCATAAATAAATGGCCCCTTCAATCTTCTCCCCACATGCACATGCATGCTTGTATCAATTTGAAAACTTCAAGTGTTTTGTAGCTCAAACTCTCGTTCTGATTGGGAAATCCTCTTTTCACATAAAAAAACCTTCGAGATGAGACCTTCGAAACTAGATCTTATGTTTGATAATTATTGGCCACATAAGAAACTTATACACATGAGAAAGTGCATATCCCTCTTTGATATCTTTCTTCTCCTACAGGTCCTCTAGATTGTCTTTTTTATTATTCTTTGGTGGATTTGGTAAGACGTTGAGCAGTTGGTGCTTGTTTGTGTTGCGTATATCATTGCACTCATGAGTTTTTTGGATATATTTTGGACCCATGATTAGCATGATGATCTTATTGGATATTTCATTTATATCTTGTCCAAAAATGTTCATTAGGTCTTCTGAATGTAGGATACTTGTATTTTATGCTTAGGGCCATATTTTTTCGAGAATGATGCTTAGGATCATATCATATGTTCTTGTTGCATTCTATGGATCCCCAAGATTGTTTGAGCTCCTCCATTTATCCGTTATGGATAGGTGCATTTGATTCCACTCACATTATGAGAAACGTGCACTCATACTAGTAATAGAGAGGATTTTAAAATGATTAGTGTGCACCCCAACTTCGCTGATTTGATAAAGGAACCCATTATTGAAAATGAATTTCTTAACCTTGTTTCTAGGAGTGTGATTATTAAAAATATGTATGCTAAACCTCCTAGGAAGCATGGATGTGTAATTTAGGAGTTGGACTTGAAAGATGAAAATACTTGAAACTATGCATTACGCCTAGCTAGGGGCGTAAAACAGTAGCGCTTGTTGGGAGGCAACCCAATAGTTATCTTATTTTTATTATTCTATTTTCTATTTTTGAGTGTTCACACAATTATGCTACTGTTATGATTGTGTTTTTAAGTTTTAATTAGTGTGTGTGTGCCATGTAAAGTCTTTGGGATGATTTGGTTGATAGTTGACTTGACTCTGTGAAAAAACAGAAACTTTTGCGCCCAATACGGGAATTCTCATTATTCACTAAAACATGATAAAATTCTTACTTTTTTTTACAAATGATTGATATATAAATTCCCATGTTGTCCTAATTTTTCATATTTTTTGAAGTGACAGAAGTATTGTCATTATTACGATCATTACAGATTGTTCTGTTTTAAAGATGCTATGGATTATATCGGGGGGTATAAGTCATGGAGAAGTTAGAACAATAGGTATTATGCAATAATAAAATATGAATGGGTTCATAACAATACCTAAAGTTTATGATTTGGTTATTATACTAACGGATCTCACGAGGTTTTTGTTGAGTTTTGTGTGTTGAAGTATTCAAGTTTTGGGTGAGATCACGATGGATGAAGGAATAAGGAGTGGCAAGACCCTAAGCTTGGGGGATGCCCAAGACACCCCAAGGTAATATGTAAGGAGAACCAAGCATCTAAGCTTGAGTTGCCCCGGATGGCATCCTCTCTTTCCTCCACTATCCATCAATATATTACTTGAAGCTATATTTTTATTCATCACATAATATGAGTTTTGATTGAAGCATCTTGTATTATTGTAGTCTTTGATTTGTTTACTTTTTAGTTTGGCACAATCATTGTTTGCTGCACACACCTTTTGAGAGGGACACACATCTATTCGCGATTTGTTAGAATACTCTATGTGCTTCACTTATATCTTCTGAGCTAGTAAGTTGCTCTAGTGCTTCACTTATATCTTTTAGAGCACGACGATGGTTATATTTAAAAAAAATAGTTGCACTCTCATGTTTCACTTATATCTTTTTTAGAGTCTAATAAATAGTAATGCCAATGTGCACGTGTTATGAAATTGGTCCCGATATGATAGGTATTCAAAGGGGATATAAAAAAAATTCCTCAATCTTTTCTTCAATAGGGGGGTTATATTTAGACCGCTTCTCTTTAGGGAGACCAACATGAGTAGCAAATGATTCACAAAAAGAAACTACTATCTCAAAGTCAAGTCCATATTTAGTACTAAACTTATGAAAAGCATCAGTTTCCACAAAGGATTTAACACAATCAAACTTAAGTTTTATACCTGACTCTTTACCTTTGTCGAGTTCCTAATCTTCAAAGTTGCGTTTTCTTTTTAGAAGACCCCATTTGAATTCAGTAGTTTTCTTCATAAAGGAACCGGTAGAAAAAGAATAATGTATGGATTAATCATTATGAGAAAGCCAAGCATAAAAGTTTTGTAGAATAATTTGTCTTGAGAGCTCATGATTGGCGCATGTGTACATCATGTATTTAAGACTTCCCCAAACTTGAGTGATACTTTCTCTTTTACGAGGCCAAAAATTATATATATAGTTTCGATCACGATGAACCAGATGCATTGGCTGATGAAATTCCAATTTCAACCGTTCCAATCCCATATTCCAATGTCATCCGATAGCCTATACCATGTCAATGACTTTTCCTTCAAAGATAAAGGGAATACCTTCTTTTTAACTCCATCCTCGGATAAACCTGCAAGCTTAAACAATCAAAAAAATTCTTCCACATAGATTAAGTGCATATCAGGATGTACTGTTCCATCTCCTGCATGAGGATTAGCTAGCAGTTTCTCTAACATAGCTTCCGGTCGAGGTGAAGATACTCTGAACAAACCCCTCTAAGGTGATTATCGTTTTCTATGGGAGTAGACTTTGACGATCCGACTACGAACGTGCGAGACGTCGCGCCTTGGCAATCGCTAAACCAAACTTCCAAGGGTTATTGACCACGCCAGAGCACGATCAACCTGACCACGAAGGTCTATTTCCTTCAAGCAAACAAAGAACAAGCAAGAAACTAATATTGCAATCTGGATATTGCGAATATAGATGAAAGCTTTATTGATCAAGGTGGGGTTCTGTGACGTCTTGGTCTGGTCGTTGAACACAAACGAAGTATGTGAATTTGCAACTATGGCAAACTTTTAATGTAAACAAAACCCAAAGTCTAAACAATGCCCTAAGTGTTGTATATATGGAGTAGGGGGGAATTTCGTGACCCCTTGTAGGAGGGGTCCGAAACCAACCCTAACTTTGTTTCCCCACACATGCGGACTCTAAAAAATAGCCTATACTTAAGTATTTCGAAATTACATGGGCCTGGACCAATAATAAGGTGACACAACACCTATAATAGCCTTTGGACGAAATTTGTGAAGTGGCATCTTGCATATTTTGTCCAAGCCTTCATGCACTCAATATGGTGGCTTCAAAGTCCTGAAATCATCACTTGAAACTATGTTCTTGTTCCCCTTGCGCATGCCATCATCTCCATGCTTGTTCTTGCTCCAACGTTCATCCTTCTTGTCCAAGCTAGGCCCTTCATTTGTAAGCAAAACAAATGTATCCAATTTAGGCAACATCATATTCTCATGAACATTATAATCATTACCAAGAAATGAAAGTACCTTGTAATTTAATTAGCGAGCACGAGCTCTAGTAATTGGTCCAGTATGTATAGCAGCAGGGGCTGTGGGTGTAACAATGGTATTGATGTCCTCATTAGGATCAATAGTAGTCCTTTCGATAAGTAAGAGTGTCGAACCCAATGAGGAGCAGAAGAAAATGACAAGCGGTTTTTAGCAAGGTATTTTCTGCAAGCACTGAAATTATCGATAACAGATAGATTGATAGCAAGGTAATTTGTAACGAGCAACAAGTAGAAATTGTAACAAAGGCGCAGCAACGTGGCACAATCCTTTTTAAGCAAAGGACAAGCCGGAACGATCTCTTATTAAGCAAAGTGTTCTCGATACACATGGGAATTATCGTCTAGTTATTTTCATCATGTTTGCTACTTTGATAATTTGATATGTGGGTAGACCGGTGCTTGGGTGTTGTTCTTACTTGAACAAGCCTCACACTTATGATTACCCCTCACAAGCATCCGCAAGTATGAAAGAAAAATGAAGATAATTCTAACCATAGCATGAAACATATGGATCCAAATCAGCCCCTTATGGAATAACATATAAACTAGGGTTTAACCTTCTGTCACTCTACGAACCCATCATCTACTTGTTACTCCACAATGCCTTCCCTTAGGCCCAAGTATGGTGAAGTGTCATATAGTCGGCGTTCACATGACATCACTAAAGAAAGCAGCAACATACATATTATCAAAATGTCGAGCAAATACCAAATTCACATGATTACTTATAACAATACTTCTCACAACCTTTTTCAGGTCCAGATTTCCAGCTTCCAAAATTCTCCCTCTTGGTGTGTACCTTGCAAATTATGAGAGAAAAGGCATTACTCCAAAAAGCATTATTATGGATAAAAACATCATAAATAACAGTAAGAAAACAGGATGCAAAATGGACGTATCGAAGCATATGCTGATGTTATGAACGTGTAGCAAGCTCGATCTGATGACTACTTGATAGTTCAGTGTGCCATGCTCTACGGCTTAGAATCGGGACTTGAAAGACGTTTTGAACGTCATGGAGCATATGAAATGTTCCAGGAGTCGAAGTTAATATTTCAAGCAAATGCCCGAGTTGAGAGATATGAAGTCTCTAACAAGTTCTATAGCTGCAAGATGGGGGAGAACAGTTCTGTGAATGAACACATACTCAGAATGTCTGGGTATCATAACCACTTGACTCAGCTGGCAGTTAATCTTCCAGATGATAGTGTTATTGACAGAGTTCTTCAATCACCGCCACCAAGCTATAAAGGCTTCGTGATGAACTATAATATGCAAGGGATGGATAAGACTATTCCTGAGCTCTTCACAATGCTCAAAGCTACGGAGGTAGAAATCAAGAAGGATCATCAAGTGTTGATGGTTAACAAGACCACTAGTTTCAAGAAAAAGGGCAAAGGAAAGAAGGGGAACTTCAAGAAGAATGGCAAGCAAGTTGTCACTCCCGTGAAGAAGCCCAAGTCTGGACCTAAGCCTGAAACTGAGTGCTTCTACTGCAAAGGGATTGGTCATTGGAAGCAGAACTACCCCAAGTATTTGGCGGATAAGAAGGATGGCAAAGTGAACAAAGGTATATTTGATATACATGTTATTGATGTGTACCTTACTAATGCTCGTAGTAGTGCCTGGGTATTTGATACCGGTTTGGTTGCTCATATTTCTAACTCGAATAGGGACTACAGATTAAACGAAGATTGGCCAAGTACAAGGTGACAATGCACGTCGGGAATGGTTCCAAGGTCGATGTGATCGCCGTCGGCACACTACCTCTACATCTACCTTCGGGATTAGCTTTACACCTGAATAACTGTTATTTGGTGCCAGCGTTGAGCATGAACATTATATCTGGATCTTGTTTAATGCGAGACAGTTAATCGTTTAAATCAGAGAATAATGGTTGTTCTATTTATATGAGTAATATCTTTTTTGGTCATGCACCCTTCAAGAGTGGTCTATTTTTGTTGAATCTCGATCGTGGTGATACACATATTCAAAATATTGATGCCAAAAGATGCAAAGTTGATAATGATAGTGCAACATATTTGTGGCACTGCCGCTTAGGTCATATTGGTGTAAAGCGCATGAAGAAACTCCATGCGGGTGAACTTTTGGAATCACTTGATTATGAATCATTTGATGCTTGCGAACCATGCCTCATGGGCAAGATGACTAAAACTCCGTTTTGCGGAACAATGGCGCGAGCTACTGACTTATTGGAAATAATACATACCGATGTATGCGGTCCAATAAGTGTTGAGGCTCGCGGCGGGTATCGTTATTTTCTGACCTTCACAGATGATTTGAGCAGATATGGGTATATCTACTTAATGAAACACAAGTCTGAAACATTTGAAAAGTTCAAAGAATTTCAGACTGAAGTAGAGAATCATCGTAACAAGAAATAAAGTTACTACCATCTGATCGCAGAGGCGAATATTTGAGTTACGAGTTTGGCCTTCATTTAAAACAATGTAGAATAGTTTCACAACTCACGCCACTTGGAACACCACAGCGTAATGGTGTGTCCGAACATCGTAACCGTACTTTATTAGATATGGTGCGATCTATGATGTCTCTTACCAATTTACCACTATCGTTTTGGGGTTATGCATTGGAGACAGCTGCATTCACTTTAAATAGGGCACCGTCTAAATCCGTTGAGACGACACCGTATGAACTGTGGTTTGGCAAGAAACCTAAGCTGTCGTTTCTTAAAGTTTGGGGTTGCGATGCTTATGTGAAAAGCTTCAGCCTGATAAGCTCGAACCCAAATCGGAGAAGTGCATCTTCATAGGATACCCAAAAGAGACTGTTGGGTACACCTTCTATCACAGATCCGAAGGCAAGATCTTTGTTGCTAAGAATGGATCCTTTCTAGAGAAGGAGTTTCTCTCGAAAGAAGTGAGTGGAAGGAAAGTAGAACTTGATGAGGTAATTGTACCTTCTCTTCAATTGGAAAGTAGCTCATCACAGAAAACCGTTCCCGTGATACCACCAACTTGTGAGGAAGCTAATGACAATGATCATGAAACTTCAGATCAAGTTACTACCGAACCTCGTAGGTCAACTAGAGCACGTTCCGCACCAGAGTGGTATGGTAATCCTATTCTGGAAGTCATGTTACTAGGCCATGACGAACCTACAAACTACGAGGAAGCGACAATGAGCCCAAATTCCGCAAAATGGCTTGAGGCCATGAAATCTGAGATGGGGTCCATGTATGAGAACAAAGTATGGACTTTGCTTGACTTGCCTGATGATCGGCAAGCCATAGATAATAAATGGATCTTCAAGAAGAAGACTGACGTTGATGGTAATATTACTGTCTACTAAGCTCGATTTGTCACGAAAGATTTTCGACAAGTTCAAGGAGTTGACTATGATGAGACCTTCTCACCCGTAGCGATGCTTAAGTCTGTCTGAATCATGTTAGCAATTGCCGCATTTTATGATTATGAAATCTGGCAAATGGACGTCAAAACTGCATTCCTTAATGGATTTCTTAAAGAAGAGTTGTATATGATGCAACTAGAAGGTTTTGTCGATCCTAAAGGTGCTGACAAAGTGTGCAAGCTCCAGTGATCCATTTATGGACTGGTGCAAGCATCTAGGAGTTGGAATATACGCTTTGATAAGGTGATCAAAGCGTATGGTTTTATACAGACTTTTGGAGAAGCCTGCATTTACAAGAAAATGAGTGGGAGCTCTGTAGCATTTCTAATATTGTATGTGGATGACATATTGTTGATTGGAAATGATATAGAATTTTTGGATAGCATAAAAGGATACTTGAATAAAAGTTTTTCAATGAAAGACCTCGGTGAAGCTGCTTATATATTGGGCATCAAGATCTATAGAGATAGATCAAGGCGCTTAATTAGAAGGGCATATTTATCCCCAAGTTGTTTTGGTGATTGATGACAATGCTTTTGCGGACTAATCGTGTGCGTTAAGTTCTTTCCCTAGCTTCATCCATTGGTTCTATCATGTAGGCGATTTCCTCCCTCGGTGTTTTATTCAAGGCGGTGTAGCTCCTTGGTTTTGGTTGTTGATGGACTAGTTTTTGTAGGAGTCACCGTACTATCAAGAGGGGATCCGCTTTGGTAAGACTTGGGTGGAATCAACACGTACACATCCTTATCACACCCGTCGTCTTCCTTTCGCATATTTGGAGCTGCCCTTTTCTTCGTCACCTGCTCAAGTTCGACCCTTTGGTAAGACCTCGGTCAATCAACACGTACACATCCCTATCTCTCCGCCGTGATCCTACC
Source organism: Aegilops speltoides (assembly GCA_021437245.1). NCBI lineage: Eukaryota > Viridiplantae > Streptophyta > Magnoliopsida > Poales > Poaceae > Aegilops > Aegilops speltoides. Next base: position 103,285,639 of record CM038142.1, read on the forward strand.
GCTCCATTGAGCTGCCTAGTACCGCTCCGCTGAGCGGTAATACCGCTTCGGCGGTCAATGCCTCGGCTCTCAATGTAATACCGCTTTCATGGGCTTGTAGTACCATAGTTGTTCAGCTACTACTACGCCTCGATTCGAGACCGGTGTTTCTCGTGTCGGGTTTTGCGGTACTAGGAGCGGTAGTAGTGGCGGTAGTACCGCTCCAAGCGGTAATACCGCTCTTACTCCAGATAGTACCGCTCTGGGGCGAGAGCCTGTCTTCCTCGCCAGCGCGGTAGTACCACTGGGTAGGGAGCGGTAGTACCGCTCTCGGCGGTAATCTTGCCCTTCCTAGCGGTAGTACCGCTCTGTCTTGAGGATGTCTGATGGGGTAATGGTTGGATTGATTCCCCCACTATATAAAGGGGTCTTCTTCCCCAAAGTTGACCTACCTCTTTCCCCCAAAGCTCCATTGTTGCTCCAAGCTCCATTTTCGCCCGATCTCTCTCCCTAGCCAATCAAACTTGTTGATTTGCTCGGGATTAGAAAGGCCCGATCTACACTTCCACCAAAAGAAATTTGATTCCCTCTCTTATCCCTAGCGGATCTTGTTACTCTTGGGTGTTTGAGCACCCTAGGCGGTTGAGGTCACCTCGAAGCCATACTCCATTGTGGTGAAGCTTCGTGGTGTTGTTGGGAACCTCAATTGTTGTGGAGATAGCCCCAACCTTGTTTGTAAAGGTTGATTGCCGCCTTCAAGGGCACCAATAGTGGAATCACGGCATCTCGCATTGTGTGAGGCGTGAGGAGAATCTGGTGGCCCTAGTGGCTTCTTGGGGAGCATTGTGCCTCCACACCGCTCTAACGAGCGTACTTCCCTTTAAAAGGAAGGAACTTCGGTAACACATCCTCGTCTCCACTGGCTCCACTCTTGGTTACTTCGTGCCTTTACTCTTGCAAGCCTACTTGTGTTCTTTCCATTGCTTGCTTGTGTGCTAGTCGTACTTGCATCATATAGGTTGCTCACCTAGTTGCATATCTAGACACCTATTTTGTTGCAAAGTTTAAATTGGTAAAGAAAAGCTTAAAAATTGTTAGTTGCCTATTCACCCCCCCTCTAGTCAACCATATCGATCCTTTCAATTGGTATCAGAGCCTCGTCTCTTTTTAAGGACTTTACCGTCCGAAGAGTATGGTTGATGTCGTAGATGAGGTGGGAGAGCACTCCGGTGCGGATCCGATATCATCTACAGGAGATGGGGGTAACTCGATCTCACGTGAGGAATTCAATGTGGCTTTGGAAACATTGAAAACCTCCATGACGATCGAGGTCAAGGACATGTTTAAGGAATTCCTAGAAGGACTTAAACAATCTACCTCGCCGATGAAAGTGGGTGATCCCACCAACAAGGTGACGGATGCTACCTCCGACAAGGGGGAAGCTAATATTGAAAAGAGTCCTTCTATTAGTGGTAGAAATGGCACCGGCATCTTTGCCCATGTGGAACCCCCAATTTATGGAGGGCTGATCCCTTCCACGCATTTGAATCATGCTGGTCCTCCTCCTAAATATGAGAAACATGAAGATTTTGATTCTTGGGTTTATCGCTTCAAGCGTCATTTAAAACATGTGAACACTAACCTTTGGAGAATCATTGAAGAAGGTTTCTATCCTCATGACCCAAGCAACTTACCCCTCGAGAAGCCATGGACAATCAATTCAATGAGAGTGCTCTCTTCATCATCCAAGATGCAATCCTTCCCGAAGATCTCCCTCATCTTCGACCTCATGCCATGGCTAAAGAAGCATGGAAATGTGTTGAGTCTCTCTATCGAGGAAGTGCTAGCATTCAACGCTCCAACTATGAAGTGGTGCAAGATGAAGCCGATCAGTTTGCAATGAAAGAAGATGAAGAACCTCGTGAGCTCTTTCGAAGAGTGACCAAACTAGCGGTCTCACTCCGAGATCATGGAAGCAAGGACACGGATGACAATTGGATCAAGCGCAAGTTCCTCAAGACCATGATGCCCTACAACAAGGCCATGTCCTCCGTCATTCGTCAAAGACCGGACTTCCACTCCATGACCTCAAGTGAAGTGTTGGATGAGTTCGTTGCAATGAGCATCTTGGACAAGACCGCCAACAATGTGGTGCTTCGTTCTCAAAGGGCAAAGAAGCCCAACCTTGCTTTGAAGGCCAAGGTCATCATGGAAGAAGAGGAAGAAGTGGAAGATGAGGAGAGCAATCCCGAAGACACCAAGTATGATTATCATGAGCACATGGCCCTTGCTTCAAGACAATTTTGGAGCAAGAAGAATTCAAGACCCAACTTCAACAAGAACAACTCAAGTGGCGTCAAGGGCAAGCAACGAGTTAGAACTTGCTTCAAATGTGGCAATGTGAGCCATTTCGTTGCGGATTGTCCTTACGAGAAGCGGGAAGACAATGGTGGCAAATTCATTCGAAAAGACAAAGCCAAGTCCTTCCCCAACAAGAACAACTTCGCCAAGAAGACTCCAACTCGTGGGTTGGTGGTTCAAGAAGAATACCAAGAGGATGACGATGATGATGAAAGTGGAGAAACAATGGCCATGGCATCCGTTGCCGTTGCTACTACTTCCCCGGTGTCTCTCTTTGATTCACCCAACGAAAACATCACCGCCAAGTGCCTCATGGCTAAAGCTTCAAACAAGGTAACCCCCAACATCACAACCACCATCATTACTAATCCCTCCTTGGAGGATTGCATTGATGAACATGTTGAGTCTAATGAGGAAGTGAATGAACTTGAGTCTTTTATGAGTAAGCTCAAGGGTAAGTCCAAGAAGCACTTTGTCGCTCTCTTGGAACAACTTGGTGAGGCCATTGACATGATCGAGGCTCACGAAGAAACCATCTCTAAGATGGAAGGTCATGGTCGTGACTATGCCGATGAGATATCGGATCTCTCTAATGCTCTCGAGGAAGAGTGTGTGCATCATTTGACTTTTGAGGAGTCACACAATGATGACCATGCTAAGTTAAAGAAAGATCTTGATCATGCTCTTGTCGTGTCTCGTGTGCTAACTTCCGAGAAGGCTAAACTTGGGGTTGATCATGCTAGACTCAAAGAGGAGTTTGAGATACTTGACAAGGCCCACAAGGTCTTGAAGGGTGCTCACGCTAACCTCAAGGAGTCTCATGCTCAACTCCAAGTTAAGCTAATCAAGGAAAAGGCCACCTTTCCTCATATGGTATTAATTGATAATGCATGTGCTACTAACCCGTGTTGTGAGCATGTGCATCTTGTGGAGGAGAATGCCAAGTTGAAGGATCAACTTGAGAAAGGCCTTGTCACATGCATTCAAGGTGAGAAAAACCTCAACGACCTTTTGAGCAATCAAAAGGAAGTTGTGGCCAAGGAAGGAATTGGGTTTGCACCCAAGACCAAGAGCAAGAAGAAGAACAAAAACAAGACAAAACGTCCTCCTCCTCTCAAGCAAACATTTGTGAAAGAGGGAGAGGGTGCTCCTAAGGAGAAGAAGGAAAAAGTGAAGGGAGTTGATGTCCAAAAGGGCAAGAGCGTGTCCTCAAACAAAGCCGGCGACTTTAACCCGTCATATGTGTTGTGCCATGCTAGTGATGGACATGTTTATGCTAGATTTGTTGGTTCTCCTTATGAGTACATTGAGTGGTCTATTTGGGTTCCCAAGACCCTTGTAACTAACATCAAAGGACCCATTACTAAATGGGTACCTAAAACCAAGCATTAATCTCTTGTAGGTGTTTGCTTCTGGTGGGGGGTCATCATTGCTCGATAGTGGAGCAACAAATCATATGACCGGGAGCAAGGAGTTGGTGGTGGACGTGCAAAAGATTCCATCTATGCCCACCAATGTCGAGTGGGGTGATGCATCACATTCTAAGGTATTGGGTCTCGGCAAGGTTTTCATTTCTCATGATCTAACGATCGAGAAAGTCATGCTTGTTGAGTCCCTTGCATACAATTTGCTTTCCGTTCGTCAACTTGCACTCATGGGTTTTGCTACTTTCTTTGATATTGATACCGTGGCCCTCTTGTGGAGCAAGACTCTTAAAGTAGCCTTTGTTGGGCATGTAGAGAACGGTCTCTATGTGATTAACTTTTGGGCGACCCACTAAGACCGCGACATGCCTAATGGCTAAAGTTGGCGTGGGATGGCTTTGGCATCGCTGGTTATTACGTCAATATGAGATCTTTGCAAAGTCTTCTCAAGGGGACCATGTTCGTGGACTAACGAATGTTAGTTTTGCCAAAGATCGTGCTTGCGATTGCTTGTATCGAAGGAAAGCTTCATGAAAAGGCTCACCCTCCATCAACCATCATCTACTCGAAGAGACCCTTGGAGCTCCTTCACATGGATCTCTTTGGGCCTCCATCTTTTGATAGTCTTGGAGGAAGAAAGTATTGCTTGGTGATTGTGGATGACTATTCAAGATACACTTGGGTATACTTCTTCAAGAGGAAGAGTGAGACTCAACAAACCGTCATCGACTTTGCAAATGAAGCTCAACGTCAACATAATGCAAAGATCTTGACAATAAGAAGTGACAACGGCACCGAGTTCAAGAACTACACCTTGGATGAGTTTCTCAGTGATGAGGGGATCAAGCATCAATATGTTGCGCCTTATACCCCTCAACAAAATGGTGCAGCGGAGAGGAAGAACCGGACGTTGATGGATGCGGCAAGGACCATGATGGCGGAGTTCAAGTCTCCATACAACTTTTGGGCCGAAGCCATCAACACCGCATGTCATGCTTCCAATCGGCTCTATCTCCGCAAAGGCTTGAACAAGACCCCTTATGAGATACTCACCGGCAACAAGCCCAACCTCAAGTACTTCCGAGTGTTCGGTTGTAAGTGTTTCATTCTCAAGAAAGGTGTTCGGTTGTCTAAATTTGAGGCTAGAGCTCATGAGGGCATATTTGTTGGTTATGCTACAAACTCTTATGCTTACCGTGTTCTCAACAAGTCCACCGGACTCATTGAGGAGACGTGTAATGTGGAGTTTGATGAAAATAACGGCTCCCAAGTGGAGCAAAGTGGTACTTGTGATGTAGGTGATGAAATTCCTCCCCAAGCCATAAGAAGAATGGGTATTGGTCAAATTCTACCCATTGAGGAACCCCTTGTGGCCGAAGGAGAAGGACAATGCTCTACTCAAGTGGAGCCATCACCTCACCAAGACCCACACGCTTCCGAAGAACAAAGTGAAGGCCCTCAACCTCATGAACAAGACCAAGGGCAAGATCAACCTCAAGATGGTGGTGAACCTCTAAATGATGCCCAAGGTCAAGTTCTCCCCCTCGAGCAAGTTCAAGATCAAGAGCAAGCTCAAGATCAAGAACAAGCTCAAGACGGCGCTCAAGATGATCAAGTCAACCCTCCTCCTTCCACACCCGAGGAGGAATTAGAGCGTCGTGCCGTGAAGATTGCTTCCAAGCTCACCACCCAAGGCCATCTCATGGAAAATGTGGTTGGAAGCCTAAGAAAGGGGGTAAGCACTCGTAGACAATTAGCAAACTATTGTGAACATCATGCGTTTGTCTCTTGTGTTGAACCCCAAAAGGTCTATGAGGCGCTCGAAGACTCGGATTGGCTCAATGCCATGCATTAAGAACTCAACAACTTTGAGTACAACAAAGTATGGAGATTGGTGCCAAGGCCATCGGGGGACCACAACGTCATTGGAACCAAGTGGATCTTCAAGAACAAGCAAGATGCTCATGGGAACATCGTTCGCAACAAGGCAAGACTGGTAGCACAAGGCTACTCCAAAGTCGAGGGTATCGACTATGGTGAAACCTTTGCTCCCGTTGCTCGTCTTGAATCCATATGTTTGTTGATTGCCTATGCTTCCCATCACAACTTTAAGTTGCAACAAATGGATGTGAAAACTGCTTTTCTTAATGGTCCTATTAATGAGTTGGTCTATGTCAAGAAACCCCCCGGGTTCGAGGATCCCTACTTTCCGGATCATGTGTATCAACTCGATAAGGCACTCTATGGCCTTAAACAAGCCCCACGTGTGTGGTATGACCACCTTACCGAGTTGTTACAAGATCGTGGATTTGAGGTGGGGATAATCGACCCCACTCTTTTTACTAAGAAGGTCAAAGGGGAGTTGTTTGTATGCCAACTATATGTTGATGATATTATCTTTGGTTCTCCTAACAAAGCTTTCAATGAGGAATTTGCCGTTCTCATGACCTCCAAGTTCAAGATGTCTTCGATGGGAGAGTTGAAGTTCTTCCTTGGTTTTGACATCAAACAAAGAAGAGAAGGAACCTTCATCGATCAAGCCAAATACACTCAAGACATGCTAAAAAGATTCAAGCTAAGTGATGTCAAGCCGGCTACTACTCCAATGCCCACCAAGTGCCAACTTGACATTGATCCCAATGGTAAAGCGGTGGATCAAAAGGTATATCGCTCCATGATTGGCTCCTTGCTTTAACTTTGTGCATCTAGACCGGATATCATGTTGAGTGTGGGGATGTGTGCACGGTTTCAAACCGCACCGAAGGAAAGTCACTATGTGGCGGTCAAGCGAATCTTTCAATATTTGGCTCATACCCCAAACTTTGGCTTATGGTACCCAAGAGGGGCAAATTTCAAGCTTGAAGGATTTATGGATTATGATTGGGCGGGAGACAAAGTGGATAGGAAGTCCACTTCCGGGGGGTGCCAGTTTCTTGGGTGCTCTTTGGTGAGTTGGTCTTCCAAGAAGCAAAGTTGTGTGTCTCTCTCGTCCACCGAAGCGGAGTATGTGGCGGCCGGTAGTTGTTGTGCACAACTCTTATGGATGAGGCAAACTTTAAAGGAATATGGTGTCATTTGTGACAAAGTGCCTCTTTGGTGTGACAATGAAAGTGCCATCAAGATTTCTCTCAACCCGGTGCAACACTTCAAGGCGAAGCATATTGAGATTCGGTATCATTTCATCCGGGATCACATTAGGCGAGGGGAGATCGAGCTCAAGTATGTCAACACTCATGATAACCTTGCAGATATTTTCACGAAGCCCTTGGATGAAGCAAGATTTCGCGAGTTAAGGCATGAGCTAAATATCATTGATTCAAGCAATGTGACTTGAACCCTTGCACCCCCACCACACTCATCTTGTTGTCTAGTTTAGGTGTAGGCATGGACATAGGGGGAGTGTTGTTCTCTCAATGAACTCTCCCTCCCCCCATTATGCATAAAACGATCAACTCTTTCATATTAGCCATTTTTTGATGGTACTTGTGCTTCAAAGACGAGTTTGGGTCATGGGCCCAAGGATAATTCTTCGTGGTGCCATACCAATTGACTCAAACATAGGTGGCTCCGGCCACCGCCCTCTCTTGAGAGAGGCCAGAGCTCGCTCTTCTTTCGTGTGGTTGTCTTGAAGGAGTGGGTTCTGGATCTTTGTTAGTGTGTGTGTTGCCTTGTTGGTCTTTTTCTTGATCTTGCTTTCCCGTTCTTTTGTTGTACTTGTGTTTTATCTAGAGGCATTTTTTTGGTTGCTGGCGGTACTACCGCTGCTGGCGAGCGGTACTACCGCTCCAAGCGGTACTACCGCCCTCCAACGCGGTACTACCGCTGTGAGGCACGGGCAGGGGTTATATCGGGCCAGGAGGAGTTTTCTTCTCCCCATACCCATTCGCCGCCCCTTGCTCTGTTCTCTCTCTCCGACCACCGGCGCCGTGGGAGGGCTCGGCGGATCTCCCTCTCCGGGCGTCCTCTCCATTTCCTTCGGTGGAAGCGATCCCCACCTTGTCCTCTTGCCATGGATGCGGTATTGCCCCGTTCCTCGTTCTTCTTGTCTAGATTTCCAATCTAGCATCTTAGGGCGATGGCATTGCATCTCTAGGTTTTTGGACAAATCTAGGCTTGAGTAGGATGGAGAATGCTTCTAGGCAGTTTGGATTGATGTTTGGTTGGAGTATTTTTGAATTTGGTAGGACGGTAGTGCCGGATCTGACCACGGTAGTAGGAAAACTGATGTTTCCCCGTCTCGAGCGGTACTACCGCCCTCTCCAGGGCGGTACTACTGCTTGGAGCGGTACTACCGCTCTCTGTGGAGCGGTACTACCGCTTGAGCGGTATTACTACACCGTGGCGGTCGCGATACTCGCTCCCTACCAGCTTCCATTATGCTCTTACCTCTCAGTGATCTTTTTGCTCGTGTTTTGTGGCTTATGCTCGTTCTTTCTGGTTGTTTGCGTGTTCTTGTGTGTGGTTCCAGGTGATGAGCTTCCTGAGCATCCGGCTCGTCGTGTCAACCCCGGTCGTGCCACGTCCAAGCGCTACCGCACCACTAAGTCTGCCGGAGGTTCCTCTAGTGCTCCACCCCCACCTCCACCTCAACTCCAAAAGAAGACTGGTGTTAAGCCGAAGCACGCTGGCAAAACCGTGACAGAAATGCAACCCAAGGAGTTCTGGGCAAGGCATCGCCGCAACCCCTATGAGGCTGACCAAGATCCCACTTTGGTCAACCGTCCATTCTGGAACAGGTTCTAGTTTGCCATCTTCTTTGATGTCCTCAAGGCCAAGAAGAATCTCTTTGTCAACGTGCACTCAATCGACACTGACCATATGGAGAAGGATCCTGAGTATTTTGGTGAAGCTCTTGAGATGTGCACTCAACTGAACATTCTTGGGATCATGCTATTCAACAAAGACTATGATACTGATATTGCGGTTCAATTCTATGCCACGGTTCATCTCGGGACTGATGAGGACAGGACACTGACTTGGATGACCAATGGGAAGCTGCTTTCAGTCAAGTGGAAAGTTTTCATGGAGTTGATTGGGGTACAAGATCTAGGACTTGAGTCTCCTATTGGCTTTCGCCCACACCGCAACACCAACGCCACTCACAAGCAAGCTCTATGGCCCTACTGCACTTTGAGGATCAACCCTGAGACGAAGAAGGAAACTTATGAGCTGCCTACCTATCTGGATATCCTTCACCGTATCTTCAGAGAGACTCTTTTCTCTCGTATCGGGAATCTGGATCATTTTCACTCCTATCTCATGGACATGCTTCTCTTTTGCCAGCGTCAGAAGGAACAGAACATCGGAGAGTCCCTGGATATCTCTCATGTTATGTGGTCTGAGCTGTTGTTTGCTATCTCCGAGCGCAAGTGCCCAATTTACGGTCCGTTCATCATGCTGCTTATTGAGAAGGCACAGGCTCGTGTCTATCCCAAGGTGATCTTTGGAGACGGAGAGTTGGTTTCTCATGACATCAAGCGTCCGAGGAAGAAGGATAACTGGGGCACTCAGGCCCCTAAGACTGGAGTTCCTTCGTCTGCTACTGCCATGGAGACCGAGGAGGAGTCTGGGGCTAAGGATGATGATGATGACTACATGCCTTCTGCAGCAGAGCCCTCTTGGGCAAAGAAGCTCAAGTCTAAGATGAAGAAGTTGTTCTGCATGGAGGCTCATGGTCAGTACATGACTCATGTGGCAGAGAAGAAGGCTCGAGGTCGCCACAAGGAGCTCATGCGTCAGTTGGGTGCTACAGTTAACAGTGGATCTGAGGACCAGCTTACTGAGGAGGAGGAGTGGATTCAGCAGCACTGCCCGTGGACTGATTCTGATGCTGAGCACTTCCTGACCGACCACGGTGGCGCAGATGATCCCACTGACATCTGATGTGTGTGTCCGTCTCTGCTATCACCTGGAGCCGTAGCAACACTCCCTCTCCTTTTTGGTGTCTCGATGCCAAAGGGGGAGAGAGTTTAGGGATTTGTGCTTTGTGTCTTCCGTCCTTTGTGTTTGTGTTTTCCTCGCTATTTGCTTTGGTTTGTTTGTGTCAGTGAGACCTATGTTGGTTTGTGTCAGTGAGACCTAAGTTCCCGTCATATGGTGTGAGACATATGCTACCTTATATTTCCAGTATCATTATCTATGTCACCATATCTTATGATTTGCATGCTTATCTTGTTAGTTTATCTATGCTCCTCTCATATATCATGCTTAGGTGTTTTGGTCGGTCTCTAAAATGTAGGGGGAATGTTGATCCTAGTATGTGTGATGTGCAGTCCAAAGCACTTATCGAGATAGCACACATCTAGGGGGAGCCCATCTACATTTTAGGACGGTTGGTTTTTGCGCCTGTCCCATATCTCTCTTGTTTGTGCAAATCCCGTATTGTCATCAATCCACCAAAAAGGGGGAGATTGTAAGGGCATATTGATCCCCAAGTGGTTTTGGTGATTGATGACAATGCTTTTGCGGACTAATCGTGTGCGTTAAGTTCTTTCAGAGATTCATCCATTGGCACGAGACGATTACCTCCCCTCGGTGTTTTATTCAAGAAGGTGTAGCTCCTTCGTTTCGTTGTTGCTGGACTAGTTTCGTAGGAGTCACCGTACTTTCAAGAGGGGATCCGCTTTGGTAAGACTAGGGTGGAATCAACACGTACAAATCCCTATCACACCCGTCGTCTTCCTTCCGCACCATTGCAGCTGCCCTTTTTCTTCCGTACCTGCTCCGTTACGTCCCGGTAGCGATACATGATCTCTGATAGTACCGCTCTCCAGCTCTCCTCGATGGTAGTACCGCTCTCGATGGTAATACCGCTCCATGAGGTGGTAGTACTTGCTGCTGAACTTCGGCCGTAGTACCGCAGCTGTTCCGCGCTATACCGCCTCGATTCGAGACCAGTGTTTCTCGTGTTGGGTTTTGCGGTACTAGGAGCGGTAGTAGTGGCGGTAGTACCGCTCCAAGCGGTAGTACTGCTCTTACTCCCGCGGTAGTACCACTCTGGGCCGAGGCCTGTCTTCCTCGCCAGTGGTAGTACTGCATTGGTAAGGAGCGGTAGTACCGCTCTCGGTATAATGCCGCCCTTCCCTAAGCGGTAGTACCGCTCTGTCTTGAGGATGTCTGATGGGGAGTAACAGTTGGATTGATTCCCCACTATATAAAGGGTCTTCTTCCCCAAAGTTGACCTACCTCTTTCCCCAAAGCTCCATTGTTGCTCCAAGCTCCATTTTCGCCGATCTCTCTCCTAGCCAATCAAACTTGTTGATTTGCTCGGGATTGGCTTGAAAGGCCCGATCTACACTTCCACCAAAAGAAATTTGATTCCCTCTCTTATCCCTAGCGGATCTTGTTACTCTTGGGTGTTTGAGCACCTAGGCGGTTGAGGTCACCTCGAAGCCATACTCCATTGTGGTGAAGCTTCGTGGTGTTGTTGGGAACCTCAATTGTTGTGGAGATAGCCCCAACCTTGTTTGTAAAGGTTGATGCGCCGCCTTCAAGGGCACCAATAGTGGAATCACGACATCTCGCATTGTGTGAGGCGTGAGGAGAATAAGGTGGCCATAGTGGCTTCTTGGGGAGCATTGTGCCTCCACACCGCTCTATGAGCGTACTTCCCTTTAAAAGGAAGGAACTTGGTAACACATCCTCGTCTCCACCGGCTCCACTCTTGGTTACTTCGTGCCTTTACTCTTGCAAGCCTACTTGTGTTGTTTCCATTGCTTGCTTATGTGCTAGTTGTATTTGCATCATATAGGTTGCTCACCTAGTTGCATATCTAGTCAAACTATTTTGTTGCAAAGTTTAAATTGGTAAAGAAAAGCTTAAAAATTGTTAGTTGCCTATTCACCCCCCCCCTCTAGTCAACCATATCGATCCTTTTACTTGCTATGAGTCTAGCAAGGAGGTACCAAAGTAATCCAGGAGTGGATCACTAGACAGCGGTCAAGAACATCCTGAAGTACCTGAAAAGGATAAATGATATGTTTCTCGTTTATGGAGGTGACAAAGATCTCGTCGTAAATGGTTACATCGATGCTGGCTTTGACATAGATCTGGATGACTCTAAGTCACAAACTGGATGCGTATTTATATTGAATGGTGGAGCTGTTAGTTGGTGCAGTTCCAAGCAAAGCGTCGTGGTGGGATCTACGTGTGAAGCAGAGTACATAGCTGCTTCGGAAGCAGCGAATGAAGGAGTCTGGATGAAGGAGTTCATATCCGATCTAGGTGTAATACCTAGTGCATCGGGTCCAATGAAAATCTTTTGTGACAATACTGGAGCAATTCCTTGGCGAAGGAATCCAGATTTCACAAAAGAACCAAACACATCAAGAGACACTTCAACTCCATCTGTGATCAAGTCAAGGAGGGAGACATAGAGATTTGCAAAATACATACGGATCTGAATATAGCAGACCTGTTGACTAAACCTCTTCCACGGGCAAAATATGATCAACACCAAGATTCCATGGGTCACTACAAAAAAATGCACTTCCGTGATGATACGTGTTTGTCACAGTAGGTCGCGTTTTTTGTCATGCATGTACATCCATGACGATTTTATGATAGAATCAAGATAGTCATACCTGTGTTGTCGTAGAAGTGTTCCATGAAATTACCAAATTGTCATCATGGAAGTGTCCGCTTCCATGACGATAAATCGCGCGTCACAGAAGTGCTTTCGTCAAGGGTGACTGAGACGTGGCATCCACCGTAACGGAACGCCGTTAAGCTATCAGGTCCTGTTTTGGATCCGATAACCCGTTAACAGCCCCGACCAATGGGGATTTTCCACGTGTAAAATCATCATTAGATGGAGGAAACACGTGTCGGCTCACCGTTGGGACAGATGTCATCCACTCATTGGACCGAAGGCACCTATGATACAACGACACGTGGCACGGCCCAACAGAGGCCCATTCCTGTGAAAAGGCCGTCCCGTTTGACTTGGTCAAAAGGTGACGGCCGACCCACGGAAAGCCTGTTAATGGCATGTTCGCATATAGCCCATTTACAGCCCGCTAAACCAGGGCCCGTTACGACCTCTTCGTAGGCCCAGTAGCGTCATCTTGGCCATCCAATATGATTCCAGCCCATTTTAACTTCCGGCCCATGTGTGGCCTGTGACTTCTTTTAGCCCATATGAGGCCCTTTGTAACTCTTGGCCCATTAACAGCCCATGGTTAAACTGGCCCGTAATGAACAGTGTATCACTTTATACCCGTTAACGGTCCGTTATTCCATTGGGCCGTTTCCAGCCCAAGTTATATTTCGGCCTTCTCAGGGCCCATTTATTCTTGGGCTCATTTGCAGCATTCGGTTACATACTGCCTGTTACTGTCATTTTTTGCTTGTCGGCCAAATTCAGTCCGTCGTTACAGTCGGCCCGTTTGTGGACCGTTAATACGTTGGGCCGTTTTCATGTAAAAAAATCCGTCGGGCTGTTTTCATAGAGTTATCAAATACGGCCTATTAACAACCCGTTATGGTCCACGAATAGTATCGCCCATGATTGGCGAAATGATGATACGCCCCGTAGAAGGCCCATGGATCGTACGGCCCGTATGAGTCCCATGGATCGTACGGCCAGTAGAAGGCCCATGGATCGTACGACCCGTAGAAGGCCCATGGACCCTACGGCCCGTAGAAGGCCCATAGATCCTAAGGCCCGTATAGAAGGCCAATGGATCCTACGGCCCGTAGAAGGCCCATGGATCATACGGCCTGCAGGAGGCCCATGGTTACAACAGTCCATTTGTTGCCATGATTATTTTGGCCTAGTTACCAAAATAAGGATATTGTGGCCACTAGAAAAACACAGAAAAAGAACTGTAGTGACTACAAGCAAACAACTAAACAAGACAATAAGGAAATAAATAAGCAAGCAATTAACTCTAGCCTATTACCTCTATTACACATATTACATCCACTGGGCATCAAAGTTTGCCACCAGTGCAAATATAGGGAACAAAGCAGCATATTACATACACTGGCTGTCAAAATTGGCCACCGGTGCAAATAAGCGCGCAAAGAAAACAAAACATAAGCGAAACAACTTCAGAAGAGCTCAAGAAACGTTATCCTGGGTATCCACCATGTTGGCAATAAGCTTAGCAAGCTTATTAGCTTTGCCCTGTTTGGCGCTAAAATCCTCCAACGCTTGTTGTTGCACCAGAAAGTATGCATCTGAATGCTCTAGGGACTTCTGCAGTCCTTCCGCTTCTTGTCGCAGCATAGCTGATCGATGTCTTTCAGCTTGTAGTTGAGACTCAAGAAACCAAACTGATTCAGACAGTGAGTTTGAATAGCTTGTGCAAGCGATAGTGGCCAGTAACTCGAACACTAAACCAAGACAGGACTTTGGGGTTGTCTCGCTGTCTTCAAGATAGTCTTCCTTAGCTGTTTTATCAGCTTTCTTGGAGACCAACAAGGATGTATCACAATCCTGAACCTTATCTGCATTACTTCCTTTACCATTGCTTAATAAGGCACTCTTCCCCAATATTATGTCATCATTCTAAAAGAAGAAACAAGCAAACACATAACAAGTTTAGCAAGTACTAGTATATGAAACTCATTTCGGTGAACCAGTTCATTAGTAAGGTGGACAGGATTAAACTACCAAGTCTTCTATTGCCAAGTACTAGTACATAATAAAAGCATCAAACAAACATATATCTATGTCCTATGGTCACTGCATTGTCTTGCCAAATCAAAATAGAGACACGGTTCAAATCATATAAGTTCAAGAGAAAGCAGTAGTGAAAGAATACAAAGCGTGGGAAACTACACGACACAACAAGATTTCAGATGGGTACCACGGGTCTACATGTACAACAACACTATTGGCTCTGTTGTGATGCTAGTAATGTGCATGATATGAGAAGTCAACTGTATACACAATTGAAATTGAAATCAACAGAGCTATTGATAAGAGCAAACCTGTTAAAGAAACATGCGTGAACATACCTGTTGTGCCATTGGAGTTTCAATTGGATCCTTCAATTTAAAAATAAGTTTGTATGAGTAAATACAGTGATACAAGAGCAAAGCAATCATAGTTAAACAAGGCGCGCCTAAGCGAGCGCCTAGGCTCTAGGCATTGACAAAACGCATTGCGCATAACTATGCTTAATCTGTGCATAACGGCGCATAAGCATGCGCTTTGGTCAGTAAAGCGCAAGGTGGTGGCAAAACGCACAATTAACGCCTAGCGCTTTTTTGAACTATGATAGCAATGGAATCTTAAATTAGAACAGTTGTTCTTCAGGTTTAGGCACTTGTTCTACATGAACAAAGTATAGTAACACGCAAGAATATAGTACTTAAAAATAGAAAATGATCTCATAGACCTTACCACATTCTTGGTTCGGGACCAGTACAGAACAAGGCGTTCCCAGTCATCGTCCAGTAAATGTGTCTCAGGAGAATGTAAGGGAATTTGATGAGATTCTTTGCCAGTGAAGTACATTTTCTTCAGGTAATTCTGATACTTCCACCAAGCATTCTTGAAGATAGCAGAGGTATTAGCACAAGTTACTTCATCCTGAGTTTCCAAATCGGTCCTTCTCTATAGAGAAATATGGGAAAATTTGCTGTATTATAACCATCATAGAGGTAGGATGTATGGGACAAAGCAAAGTAATTGCCATGAATAACATTACTTACACATAACTCCTGGACAAACACCTGCAACTGGCATTTTCCTTCATCTTCAATATAATATTTCCAAGATGGGAAGATACACACATACGATTTAACAACATCAAATGCGATAGATGCTAAACTACGACTAGCTGGTTGTGCTTCCTCCACAGGAATAGGCGTACTAACTGGTGGAGTTGGGATTCGCCGTGATAGTACTGGCCCTTTGGACACTGGAGCTACCTTACTAACTGCTCTTGTTTGGGAGCTCTGTGGTGGAGATGGTGTTGTGTCAACAGGAACTGGGTTACTATCGGCTGGGGTTGGGGTTAGATTGGGTGAAGCTGGTTCTCTGTCCATCGCAGTAGGGGTACAATCGGCAAGAGTTTGGGTTATGTGTGGTAGGGCTGGTTCTTGTGCATGTACAACCGGGGTGCTATATCCACCAAGAGGTAGCACTGTTTTATTTGAAGACCGTTTTTTTAGTCCGCTAGATACTGGCATCACCTGCTCCAATTCAAATAGCTGATAAACTGGAAACATAGTTGAATGTACAGACATTGTATGAGAGACAGATGCAATAGATAGTGTGGAAAAAAGAGGGCATGAAATAGTTGACATGTATATTGTTTAACTAAAATGGATAGCATGATATAATTTCACATATATGATGTCTATCTAAACTGGATGGCATAGCATAACATAATTCAAAGATATGATGAATAACTAAACATGATCGCATGACATAATTCACCTACATGTTATCTAAGTAATCAGGATTGCATCATTTAATTCATATATGTGATTTATATGCTAAACAGAGGGCATTCGATATGATGTCTGAACTAAGAACATGGTGTTGAATATTGTGTATATGATGTCTAAACTATGCAATGCAAGACACCATATGCATGATATGAGCAGTATAACTGTGCCAAGTTAGAGCATACACCTCGGTGGGGGAGTAGGACTGGTCATCTGTCTCTAAATCCATCTCTGAGGAGCTATCGGGACCCAATAAGAGATCTGCTTCGACAGGTAGCACTGTCTGCTCTGAAGGCCTTGTTTTCACTCCAGATTTTTCCATCTCCCACCCAAATGGTTGATTCACAGGAAGAGTAGTTTAATGTACAAACATTGTCGACAAATGGAAACGTAATGAAGAAAAGGATGGGCAAGATATCATTCAAATATATGATGCCTGGTTAAACAGGATGGCATTACACATTTCACATATATTATGGCTGGCTAAAAGACATGAGACTGCATAATTCTCATATATGATATAGAAACTAAACAGGTGGCATTACAGAACATGTCTAAACTAAGCAGATGACATATATGATGTCAAAAGTAGGCACTGTAAGGCAACATATGCATGATATGACTAACATCGTCATGCCAAGGTAGAGCAAACACCTTGGGGGTAAATAGGAGTGGTCAGCGGCGTCTGAATCCGCCTCAGAACAGATATCTTCCTCTGGATTTCCACCATGGAGCGATGTCTGCATGACATTGTATTGCCGCGCAAAACTCTTCTCTTTTTCTCTACATGTTCAGCATGACTGTGTACAATATCTGACATGCATATGAAAAAATATGGTGAGATTATGTAAGGAGAGCATGCGGAAATTCAGAGTGATGGTAACAACAGTGGATGGATCCAAAAATAATGATAGCAGGCTGATGATTGCTCTAAATTTAATAAAAAAACAAATGATGATTTCTTTACTATTTGTTTCCCACCCAAGATGAACAACATAGGCATACCCTAGGTGAACCAGATATTAGACAGACATACTATTCATTGCTGCCTCGATATGTGCCCCACAACTAATTTAGAACTCAAGTTTGAACATTAATTTGGACCTGACTTGGAGTCCAAGAGTTGAGCATGACGATAAAGTAGCAGGTAATTTTAAGCAATGCATAACATAAGCAGAAACAAAAGAGTACGACCTCTCTTGTGGACTCGTGTACTCCTCAGGTTCATCTGCTGAGTCGATGATGGTGATGCCATTGCGGTGGGTGCCGGCGGCAGGGAAGGAGATCTGAGGCGGCGAAAGATGGTCAGGAGTCATTATGTCTGGTTTGGTGGATGCTTCTGTCGATGGAGCAGCTCAAGTGAGGTCGGCGACATCGCGGCAGGAGCAGGTCAAACCACACAAAGTTCCCTTCAACACCTACCTGTAACTGAAGTAATTCTATAACGGCTCATTTGGCTTGCATGATTCTAAAAATGCAGGGATAGGAGAAACACCGGAATAGGATAGGAATGCACATGGTAAACAGAGCATTTGTAAACACAAGATTTCTGTCAACTTGGGTGTTTGGTTTACAGGAATTGGAAGAGCAGAGGAATGCAAAGAAATATGACCAAAATAAAGTGAAACCATATGAAAGCGTGTATAGTTAGAATGTTATTCTGTCACTAATGCACTTGGTCCTGTTTTCATGCATAGGACTTTGAAAAGTAGATCCAGGTGGATGTTTTGCTTCATTCCTTTCAACAAAATGCATGAATAATTAAATAGTAGAGTGCCATTGGAAAATTTCCTATTGCTATGTTTTTCTGTTGAACGAAAATAGCCCTAATGGATAGACATGAATGTATAGTAATAAGTGATGCAACAAGTGTACACCCTCTTTGTCGTAGCCGTGTAGAACTCAACATCATTGGGTTGGTCGCTGAAGCAGTTGAGGCAGAGGTGGCTGCCGGAGGTGTGGAGGAAGATCTGAGGAATCTGTAGACGGCGTCCAAGGCACTGCTCTGTTGTGATGGATTGTTTTGTTGTTGGAGCAGCTCCGGTGAGCCATAAGACATCAAGGCTGAAGCAGCACAAGACAGACATCGTCAATCTCAAGTGGGATTCTAATAGCATCTCCAATAGATGATGTAAAATAGATGTAAAATTTACATCACCAAAACCACCTGACTACAACAGATGAGGTAAAAACTGTTGACTCTGAACTTAACTGTCGAAACTGAAATTTACTGTGGAATCTGATGCTACTGTTGAAATTGAATGCAATGGTAGCAGAGAGGCACTTGACATGTAGTTTAGGGAGGGCATGCAGTTCATCTTCAACCTGCACCACCCTGAGCCGCCAGCCACCACCGGCCGAACCGCCGGCCCCAGTGCCACCTCGCCGCCCTGAAACAACTCCCCATCACCGGTCCGCCGCCGCCCCGGCCAGACCTCTAGGCCCCCCGCCCCCCCACCCTGAACCCTAAGATAGATAGTGGGGTACCTCTCCGTGAGCCCGTCCCCCGCTGGGTGGTTCTTCCTTAACTCCGGCGAGCCCCCCCAACCCCTAAAAATCGACTGACCCAAAAGTCGATTCAGTCGACTGAAGTGTGGCTAAATCAGAGTAGGGCAGGAGCACGAGCGAGGGGGAGAGCAGCAGCAAGATGAGCGAGCGAGCGAGAGTCGGAGCAGTAGTAGCTAGGCGAGTGAGCGATCGAGCGAGAGTCAGAGCAGCAGCAGCAGCGTGACCGAGCGAGCGAGAGCCGGAGCTGTTGGGGAACGTAGTAATTTCAAAAATTTTCCTACGCACACTCAAGATCATGGTGATGTATAGCAACGAGAGGGAGAGTGTTGTCTACATACCCTTGTAGACCCGGCGGAAGCGATCTGGCGTAGAGGAAGTAGTCGTCGTTCTCCTCGCGATCCGACCGATCCGGCGCCAAGCACTCCGGCGCCCGAGTTCTTGACACACGTACAGCTCGATGGCGTCCCTCGTACTCGATCCAGCCGAGTGTCGAGGAGAGTTTCGTCGACCTGACGGCGTGGTGGCGATCTTGATGTTTCACGGCGCAGGGCTTCGCCTAAGCTTCGGATATAACCGAGGTGGAATATGGTGGAGGGGGCACCGCACACGGTAAGGAACGATCTAAAGATCAACTTGTGTGTTCAAGGTGCCCCCTGCCCCGTATATAAAGGAGCCGGGGGGAGGGGCGGCCAGGCCAGAGGAGGCGCCCAGGAGTCCTACTCCTCTCGGGGAGTAGGATTCCCCAATCCTAGTTGGACTAGGATTCCGGAGGGAAAGAGAGAGAGGGGGGCGGCCCTTCTCCTAGTCCTAGTAGGACTAGGGAAGGGGAGGCGCGCCCTCCTAGGGCTGCCCTTCTCCTTTCCACTAAGGCCCATCGAGGCCCATTTACCTCTCGGGGGTTCGGTAACCTCCGGTACTCCGATAAATTCCGTTTTACCGGAACCATTCGAACTCCAAACATAGGCTTCCAATATATCAATCTTTATGTCTCGACCATTTCGAGACTCCTCGTCATGTCCGTGATCACATCCGGGACTCGAACTCCTTCGTACATCAAAATACATAAACTCATAATAAGCGCCATCGAAACCTTAAGCGTGCGGACCCTACGGTTCGAGAACAATGTAGACATGACCTAGAACTATTCACGGTCAATAACCAACAGCGGGACCTGGATGCCCATATTGGTTCCTACATATTCTCGAAGATCTTTATCGGTCGAGACCGCATAACAACATACGTTGTTCCTTTGTCATCGGTATGTTACTTGCCCGAGATTCGATCGTCGGTATCCAATACCTAGTTCAATCTCGTTACCGCAAGTCTCTTTACTCGTTCCGTAATACATCATCTCACAACTAACTCATTAGTTGTAGTGCTTGCAAGGCTTCATGATGTGCATTACCGAGAGGGCCCGAGATACCTCTCCGACAATTGGGTGACAAAACCTAATCTCGAAATCGCCAACCCAACATCGCCTTTGGAGACACCTGTAGTACTCCTTTATAATCACCCGATTCACGTTGTGACGTTTGGTAGCACCAAAGTGTTCCTCCGCAAGCGGGAGTTGCATAATCTCATAGTTACGAGGAACATGTATAAGTCATGGATAAAAGCAAGAGCAACATACTAAGCGATCGTGTGCTAAGCTAATGGAATGGGTCATGTCAATCGATCATTCTACTAATGATGTGACCTTGTTAATCAAATAACAACTCTTTGTTCATGGTCGGAAACATAACCATCTTTGATTAACAAGTTAGTCTAGTAGAGGCATACTAGTGACATCTTGTTTGTTTATACATTCACACATGTATCATGTTTCGGTTAATACAATTCTAGCATGAATGATAAACATTTATCATGAAATAAGGAAATAAATAATAACTTTATTATTGCCTCTAGGGCATATTTCCTTGAGTCTCCCACTTGCACTAGAGTCAATAATCTAGATTACATGGTAATGATTCTAACACCCATGGAGTCTTGGTGCTGATCATGTTTTGCTCGTGGAAGAGGCTTAGTCAGCGGTCTGCGACATTCAGATCCGTATGTATCTTGCAAATCTCTATGTCTCCCACGGACTAAGTCCGGATGGAATTGAAGCGTCTCTTGATGTGCTTGGTCCTCTTGTGAAATCTGGATTCCTTCGCTAAGGCAATTGCTCGATATTGTCACGAAGATTTTCATTGGACCCGATGCACTAGGTATGACACCTAGATGGGATATGAACTCCTTCATCCGACTCCTTCATTAGCTGCTTCCGAAGCTGCTATGTATTCCGCTTCACATGTAGATCCCGCCACGACGCTTTGTTTAGAACTGCACCAACCGACAGCTCCTCCGTTTAGTGCAAATCGTATCCGGTCTGCGATTTAGAATCGTCCGGATCGGTGTCAAAGCTTGCATCAATGTAACCGTTCTTATGAGCTCTTTGTCACCTCCATATCGAGAAACATATCCTTAGTCCTTTTCGTATTTCAGGATGTTCTTGACCGCTGTCGATGATCCACTCTGGATTACTTTGGTACCTCCTGCTAGGCTTATAGCAAGGCACACATCAGTCAGTACACAGCATTGCATACATGATAGAGCCTATGGTGAAGCATAGGAACATCTTTCATTTTCTCTCTATCTTCTGCGTTGGTCGGGCATTGAGTCTTACTCAACTTCACACCTTGCAATCTGAGCAAGAACCCTTTCTTTGCTTGATCCATTTTGAACTTCTTCAAAATCTTGTCAAGGTATGTGCTTTGTGAAAGTCCAATTAAGCGTCTTGATCTATCTCTATAGATCTTAATGCCCAATATGTAAGCAGCTTCACCGAGGTCTTTCATTGAAAAACTCTTATTCAAGTATCCCTTTATGCTATCCAGAATTCTATATCATTTCCGATCAGCAATATGTCATCTACATATAATATCGAAATGCTCTGAGCTCCCACTCACTTTCTTGTAAATCTGAGGCTTCTCCAAAAGTCTGTACAAACCCAAATGCTTTGATCACACTATCAAAGCGTTTATTCCAACTCGAGATGCTTGCACCAGTCCATAAATGGATCGCTGGAGCTTGCACACTTTGTTAGCTCCTTTGGATCGATAAAACCTTCGGTTGCATCATATACAACTCTTCTTCCGTAAATCCATTCAGAATGCGTCTTTACATCCATTTGCCAAATTTCATAATCATAAAATGCGGCAATTGCTAACATGATTCGGACGGACTTAAGCATCGCTTCACGGGTGAGAAGGTCTCATCGTAGTCAATCCCTTGAACTTGCCGAAACCTTTTGCGACAAGTCGAGCTTTATAAACGATAACATTACCGTCGGCGTCGGTCTTCTTCTTGAAGATCCACTTGTTTTCTATTGCTTGCCTACCCTCGGGCAAGTCAACCAAAGTCCATACTTTGTTTTCATACATGGATCCCATCTCAGATTTCATGGCCTCAAGCCATTTTGCGAATCTGGGCTCACCATCGCTTCTTCATAGTTCGTGGGTTCATCATGATCTAGTAGCATGATTTCGAATAGGATTACCGTACCACTCAGTGCGGATCTTACTCTGGTTGATCTCGTGGTTACTGTAGTAACTTGATCTCAAGTTTCATGATCAACATCATCAACTTCCTCACTACTTGGTGTAGGTGTCTCGAAAACCGGTTTCTGCGATTAACTACTTTCAAGTAAGGGAGAAGGTACTATTACCTCATCAAGTTCCACTTTCCTCCCACTCACTTCTTTCGAGAGAAACTCCTTCTCTAGAAAGGATCCATTCTTAACAACGAATGTCTTGCCTTCGGATCTGTGATAGAAGGTGTACCCAACTGTTTCCTTTGGGTATCCTATGAAGACACATTTCTCCGATTTGGGTTCGAGCTTATCGGTTGAAGCTTTTCACATAAGCATCGCATCCCCAAACTTTAAGAAACGACAACTTTGGTTTCTTGCCAAACCACAGTTCATAAGGTGTCGTCTCAGCGGATTTCGACGGTGTTCTATTCAGTGTGAATGCGGCCGTCTCTAGAGCATAACCCCAAAGCGATAGCGGTAAATCTGTAAGAGACATCATAGATCGCACCATATCTAGTAAAGTACGATTCTGACGTTCGGACACACCATTACTGTTGTGGTGTTCGGGTGGCGTGAGTTGCTTGAACTATTCCGCATTGTTTCAAATGTAGACCAAACTCGTAACTCAAATATTCACCTCCACGATCGGATCGTAGAAACTTAATTTTCTTGTTACGATGATTTTCAACTTCACTCTGAAATTCTTTGAACTTTTCAAACGTTTGAGACTTATGTTTCATTAAGTAGATATACCCATATCTCGCTTAAGTCATCTGTGAAGGTGAGAAAATAACGATATCCGCCACGAGCCTCAACATTCATCGGACCACATACATCAGTATGTATGATTTCCAACAAATCCGTTGCTCTCTCCATAGTACCGAGAAGCGGTGTTCTAGTCATTTTGCCCATGAGGCACGGTTAGCTGCCAAGTGATTCATAATCAAGTGACTCCAAAAGTCCATCGAGATGGAGTTTCTTCATGCGCTTTACACCGATATGACCTAAACGGCGGTGCCACAAATAAGTTGCACTTTCATTATCAACTCTGCATCTTTTGGTTTCAACATTATGAATATGTGTATCACTACCATCGAGATTCATCAAAATAGACCATTCCTCAAGGGTGCATGACCATAAAAGATATTACTCATATAAATAGAACAACCATTATTCTCTGATTTAAATGAATAACCGTCTCGCATCAAACAAGATCCAGATATAATGTTCATGCTCAACGCAGCACCAAATAACAATTATTTAGGTCTAAAACTAATCCCGAAGGTAGATGTAGAGGTAGCGTGCCAACCGCGATCACATCGACTTTGGAACCATTTCCCACGCGCCGTCACCTCGTCCTTTGCGAGTTAAGCAATCAGTAGTCCTGTTTGAGTTGCAAATATTAGCAGAAACCAGATCAAATACCAGTGCTACTACGAGCTCTAGTAAGGTACACATCAATAACATGTATATCACATATACCTTTGTTCACCTTGCCATCCTTCTTATCCGCCAAATACTTGGGGCAGTTCCGCTTCGGTGACCGATCCGCTTGCGGTAGAAGCACTCGATTTCAGGTTTAGGGCCAGACTTGGGTTTCTTCTCTGAGCAGCAACTTGCTTGCTGTTCTTCTTGAAGTTCCTTCTTCTTCCCTTTGCCTTTCTTCTTGAAACTAGTGGTCTTATTGACCATCAACACTTGATGCTCCTTCTTGATTTCTACCTCCGCAGCCTTTAGCATTGCGAAGAGCTCGGTATAGTCTTTACTAACCCTTGCATATTATAGTTCATCACGAAGCCTTTGTAGCTTGGTGGCGGTGATTGAAGAATTCATCAATGACACAATCATCCGGAAGATTAACTCCCAATTGTGTCAAGTGATTGTAGTACCCGGACATTACGAGTATATGCTCACTAACGAACTATTCTCCTCCATCTTGCAGCTATAGAACTTATTGGAGACTTCATATCTCTCAATCCGGGCATTACTTTGGAATATTAACTTCAACTCTGGAACATCTCATATGCTCCATGACGTTCAAAACGTCGTTGAAGTCCCGGTTCTAAGCCGTAAAGCATGGCACATCTTGAACTATAGAGTAGTCATCGCTTTGCTCGCGGGACGTTCATAACATCTGCGGTTGCATTAGCAGCGAGCACGCACCTAGTGGTGCATCCAGGGCGTAACTCTTACATGCAGCAATGAGGATGATCCTCAAATTACGGACCCGATCCGTGTAATTGCTACCATCATCTTTCAACTTTGCTTTCTCAAGGAACGCATTAAAATTCAACGGAACAACAAAGACGAGCCATCTATCTACAATCAAACATAAACAAGCAAGATACTATCGGTACTAAGTTCATGATAAATTTAAGTTCAATTAATCATATTACTAAAGAACTCCCACTTAGAAAGACATCCTCTAGTCATCTAAGTGATCACGTGATCCAAATCAACTAAACCATAACCGATCATCACGTGAAATGGAGTAGTTTTCAATGGTGAACATCTTATGTTGATCATATCTACTATATGATTCCGCTTTCGACCTTTCGGTCTCCGTGTTCCGAGGCCATATCTGCATATGCTAGGCTCGTCAAGTATAACCCGAGTATTCTGCGTGTGCAAAACTGGCTTGCACCCGTTGTAGATGGACGTGAGCTTATCACACCGATCATCACGTGGTGTGCGGGCACGACGAACTTTGGCAACGGTGCATACTCGGGAGAACACTTCTTGATAATTTAGTGAGAGATCATCTTATAATGCTACCGTCAATCAAAGCAAGATAAGATGCATAAAAGATAAACATCACATGCAAATCAATATAAGTGATATGATATGGTCATCATCATCTTGTGCTTCATGATCTCCATCTTGCAGCACCACCATGATCACCATCGTCACCGGCGCGACACCTTGATCTCCATCGTAGCATCGTTGTCGTCTCGCCAAACTTATGCTTCTCGACTATCGCTACCGCTTAGTGATAAAGTAAAGCATTACGAAGCGATGCATTGCATACAATAAGCGACAACCATATGGCTCCAGCCGATTGCGATAACCGGTTACAAAACATGATCATCTCATACAATAAAATATAGCATCACGTCTTGACCATATCACATCACAACATGCCCTGCAAAAACAAGTTAGGCGTTCTCTACTTTGTTGTTGCAAGTTTTACGTGGCTGCTACGGGCTTAAGCAAGAACCAGTCTCACCTCGCATCAAAACCACAACGATACTTCGTCAAATAGACTCGTTTAACCTTCTCAAGGACCGGCGTAGCCACACTCGGTTCAACTAAAGTGAGAGAGCGAGCACCCACCAGTCACCTTTAAGCAACGAGTGCTCGTGGCGGTGAAACCAGTCTCGCGTAAGCGTCTGGCGTAATGTCGGTCAGGCCGCTTCATCTCACAATACCGCTGAACCAAAGTATGACATCTTTGGTAGGTAGTATGACTTGTATCACCCACAACTCACTTGTGTTCTACTCGTGCAAAACATCAAACCATAGAAAAACCTAGGCTCGGATGCCACTTGTTGGGGAACGTAGTAATTTCAAAAATTTTCCTCGCACACTCAAGATCATGGTGATGTATAGCAACGAGAGGGGAGAGTGTTGTCTACATACCCTTGTAGACCCGGCGGAAGCGATCTGGCGTAGAGGAAGTAGTCGTGCGTTCTCCTCGCGATCCGACCGATCCGGCGCCGTTACTCGGCGCCCCGAGTTCTTGACACACGTACAGCTCGATGGCGTCCCTCGTACTCGATCCAGCCGAGTGTCGAGGGAGAGTTTCACAAGACGACGGCGTGGTGGCGATCTTGATGTTTCACGGCGCGAGGGCTTCGCCTAAGCTTCATGACGGTATAACCGAGGTGGAATATGGTGGAGGGGGCACCGCTGCACGGTAAGGAACGATCTAAAGATCAACTTGTGTGTTCCAAGGTGCCCCCTGCCCGTATATAAAGGAGCCAGGGGAGGGGCGGCCAAGAGGAGGCGCTGCCAGGAGTCCTACTCCCTCTGGGAGTAGGATTCCCCCAATCCTAGTTGGACTAGGATTCCTGGAGGGAAGAGAGAGAGGGGCGGCCCTTCTCCTAGTCCTAGTAGGACTAGGGAAGGGGGGCGCGCGCCCTCCTAGGGCTGCCCTTCTCCTTTCCACTAAGGCCCATCGAGGCCCATTTACCTCTCGGGGGTTCGGTAACCTCCGGTACTCGATAAATTCCGTTTTAGCCGAACCATTCCGAACTCCAAACATAGGCTTCAATATATCAATCTTTATGTCTCGACCATTTGAGACTCCTCGTCATGTCCGTGATCACATCCGGGACTCGAACTCCTTCGGTACATCAAAATACATAAACTCATAATAAGCGCCATCGAAACCTTAAGCGTGCGGACCCTACGGTTCGAGAACAATGTAGACATGACCTAGAACTATTCACGGTCAATAACCAACAGCGGGACCTGGATGCCCATATTGGTTCCTACATATTCTCGAAGATCTTTATCGGTCGGACCGCATAACAACATCGTTGTTCCTTTGTCATCGGTATGTTACTTGCCCGAGATTCGATCGTCGGTATCCAATACCTAGTTCAATCTCATTACCGCAAGTCTCTTTACTCGTTCCGTAATACATCATCTCACAACTAACTCATTAGTTGTAGTGCTTGCAAGGCTTCGATGATGTGCATTACCGAGAGGGCCCAGAGATACCTCTCCGACAATTGGAGTGACAAAACCTAATCTCAAATCGCCAACCCAACATCCGCCTTTGGAGACACCTGTAGTACTCCTTTATAATCACCCGATTCGTTGTGGCGTTTGGTAGCACCAAAGTGTTCCTCCGCAAGCGGAGTTGCATAATCTCATAGTTACAGGAACATGTATAAGTCATGGATAAAAGCAGTAGCAACATACTAAACGATCGTGTGCTAAGCTAATGGAATGGGTCATGTCAATCAGATCATTCTACTAATGATGTGACCTTGTTAATCAAATAACAACTCTTTGTTCATGGTCAGGAAACATAACCATCTTTGATTAACAAGTTAGTCTAGTAGAGGCATACTAGTGACATCTTGTTTGTTTATACATTCACACATGTATCATGTTTCTGGTTAATACAATTCTAGCATGAATGATAAACATTTATCATGAAATAAGGAAATAAATAATAACTTTATTATTGCCTCTAGGGCATATTTCCTTCAGGAGCAGCAGTAGCTAGGCGAGTGAGCGATCAAGCGAGAGTCGGAGCAGCAGCAGCAGCGCGACCAAGCGAGCGAGAGCCGGAGCAGCAGCAGCTGATCCGGCTGGTATGGACGCCGCCGCTGAAGGGGCCTCACGTTGGGGGAGAGCCGCCATGGAGATGTCGCCCGCAGCGCCGGCTTCATGGTAGCTGCTCCATGGGGTGCAGGATGGAGCACCGTTGGCACCGGGAGGTCAACTTAAGGAGAAGGTGTGATGCGATGAGTGTACAACCTCTTTGGTGGTGCCGACTAGGCCTCGGCTTCGTTCGAGTAGTCGGTGAGGATGCTGCGGTTCCGGTGGAGTAGGTTAAGGTGGTGCTGTGGTGATAGAGCAGCCGTGATAAATGAGGCGATCGTCGGAGCAGCTCCTTGGAGGTGGAGGACGGGGCAGCTGAACCGGCGGGACGATGAGATGGACAACGGATCCTCATCCGGGGAGGTAGAGGAGGGACGTCGAGCTATTGCGGTGGACGACATCGTCGGGGAAGAGGCTCCGGCCGGGCAGTGGTCAGGTGGTGGACGGAGGAGGGTGGGGTTTCACGGCTGGAGCGGAGAGGTTATTACGGCCTGGGATTTCGAATGGCGAAAAGGGGGCGATGGGAGGGGTGAACCATGACTTAGGGATGCGCTTGTCAAAAATATAGGGTGTGTTACAAAAGTACCCCCCACCAATTTGAACTAGCGGCCGTTTTGGCTCAGGGTTGGAAGCGGGATTTCGCGTGTCGGGATTTGGCAGCTGGAGGGAATTTTCGCGCGCGTTGTAATTTCGGGATAGCAAGGCGCGGGTTATGAAGGCGCTAGTTTTGGGAGCACGATATCTGAATTTTCGGATATAACAAGGCGCGGGTTGAATTTTAGGGACAAGCCTAACATGTAGTAATATTGTAGTTGTACATACCAAATCAATTCGCAGTTCCCTCAACCAAAAAGAAAACAAAAAAAATAAAACTATTCACACCATACAAAGAGAGAGTCTTGCCCCGTTTTACTATACAAATGCTATTCAAAGCTACTCCCTCCTTCCATCTATATAGGGCCTAATGCGTTTTTTGATGCTAACTTTGACCAAATATTAGAGTAATAATATATGACATGCAACTTACACAAAGCACATCGTTAAATTCGTCTATGAAACGTTCTTTCAATGATATAATTTTCACATTGTGCATGTCATTTACTATTAATCTTGTCAATACTCAAAGTTGGTCTTAAAAAACTCATTACGCCCTATATAGATGGAAGGAGGGAGTATGAATCCATGTTATGTCCAATTAAAATTTTTTCGCTTGCTGTATAATGCATGTAACCTACTCATACCAACATTTTAGTGCATTCCAAATGTCTATACTACCGCTGCAATTCGAACTGAATTTGAATTCGTTTCTCTATTTCAATAAGAATCTACAATCATGATTGTTGCCAACTTCAACCATCATTCGTGTATTACCTTAATAACACACCACATGATTAGTATAGAGATAGATATGAACTATGTGTGCTACATGAACTCGAATTCTATTTTTTGAATACACTTGATGTTGATTCCAAATAATAGTACATCTAATGTACTAACTATATATTCATAATCTAAACCATGTTCCATACGTACACCGTGTTTATCACACAAGTATAGTGCCCCGCCCCCTACATTATGACAAGTATTTAGACCTGAGTTGCAAAAGGCACACATTAGCCCAAATTATAATCAATGTTCTACATTATGATATCTTCTTCAAGTATCCGTATCCACTTTTTTATAATGAATTATGATATTTGTTTGTCTTTTACACCTTCACGATC
Organism: Aegilops speltoides; assembly: GCA_021437245.1. NCBI lineage: Eukaryota > Viridiplantae > Streptophyta > Magnoliopsida > Poales > Poaceae > Aegilops > Aegilops speltoides. The sequence continues at coordinate 103,314,948 of CM038142.1, forward strand.
CTCTTCTATTTGTAGCTAGCTAGTGCTAACTTTCTATCGTGCATGCACACGCCCGCCCCCCTCTCACCCACCCTTAGCGTCCCCTCCATCACGCACGTTCATTATTTCTCTTTAGGTCGTCCACCCGCGGTGTGTGTAGGCCCCGGGCTCCTTCTTTCCGGCACACACCGGTCGATATACCTCTCTAGCCAAGTGTGCCTACAACAAACACATATATACTTCCCCTCTTCTCTTCTCACCGTCCATGCCCCCCTGTGTCCAATACGGTTCCACGCAGGTGCACACTCCCGCCCCTCTTCTCATTGATCGCATACTCGCACACTCCTCCCCCCTCGACATGGTAGGCCTTTCGCACCACCTCCTAGCCGCACCCCTCTCCCCCTGTCTGTCTCTCTGGACCTTATTTGCTTCTAACACATGTAGGCGTGTATATGAACTGATCTCCCTACATATAGCTAGGTCGACTATAATTCGTTTTCCCCACACACCGATACACTTACCTCGCTAGTTATGTCTCTCCCTTTCTCGGACACACGACGGTTGATCTTCCTATGTAGTTACGTATGCTTACCACAACCATATCATCTCCCCTCATCATCCTTGCATACCTCCCGACCCGTCTCTCACACGCACGTGCATAGACAGACAGACATCCCCCGCCCTCTATTATTGATATTGCACTCATACCCTCCGTTTGTCTAGCAGGCCTCTGCCACCATTTGTGAGAAGCCACTCCACCACCAACCCTCAGACGCTCTACCTTTGTCTTTCTCCCAACCTTATTCCTCTGCTACACATATCCATGGATGTCAATCGATCTCCCTCAATACATAGCTAGGTCTCTCTCCTTCCCCACACATATAGTAGTCGATCGGTCTCTGCCCCTCCCCCCCCCCCCACACACACCAATAGTCGAACATTGTAGGTAGGTATCCATGCCACGGAGAAAAACTGCACATCTGCCCTCTCAAATTCCAGTAGGCCAGCCGCCCTCTATCTTTGACGTTGGCAAACACAAATTTGATGGCACTCTTTATCGATCACGCAGCCACACACTTCATCCATGTTTTCAATTCTATCGATATCTCACGTCCATGACTCCATTTCACACACATTGCATATGTTACGTTTTTCTGTTTGAGATATCATCAACACATTGCCTCTGTTTCGCACAAACCATCTCTCTCACACCCACCCACGTAAGTACCTGCACCTAAAGAAGAAGTGCACGCAGGACGCACGTACTCACGTCTCGTTCCCGGCCACACCCGTGCGGGTACACGGTGGAGTTTGTTTCTGTACGAAAAGGCAGCCCACATGATAATTGACGCGTGTAGCAGTTATTTACTCAGAGGGTTGGGTACCACGCCTAGACGGAACAAAGTTCGACTTGACGCGTTAGTATTAAATAAAGTTATATATTCCTCAATGGCACGTACAAAATATAAAACGATTGTCGTGGGGAAAATGGAAAATGGGTTTGTCTCTCGTCACACCATCTCACACAAGGCGGTCGTGGCCTCTCTCTCTCAGCGTTGGTCAGTGATCCGCCCGCATCCCGTCCGCCGGCGAAAAGGGAGGATGTGCATCATCTCTCCGTTCGACGGTGTTGAGGCAGCATGTCCCGATCTGCGGTACCCGCCGTTCTCTCTGACCAAGCTCCGGCGCGGTAGGGTCTTCACCACTTGCTCGCTGCCGCAGTATGGGCAGATCCCGACCGCCGGCGCCCTCCTAGTAACATCCCGACGACCCTCAGGTACAGCTTCCTCCGGCCTTGCTCCATTGCCCATCTTCCCACATTGCTGCATGTGGATCTTCTTTAGTTGTTTGCTTAAATTGTATCTCGGCCGGTGTACTTTCCATCTTGCAATCTCGTCCTCAAACCATTTTTGATAAACCACCATGTGTTACCTTTCCCTTATCACATGGAATATGCTTCTTTTTTGTTGGCGTATGTGTCTTCAACTCGTGTTAGTGGGCAGTAATTGTTTCCTTTCTACCTCCTTTTGCAAACAGGGCTATCCATTTTCACCTTGTTGCTATTGCGACCTTTTGGTGAACTGCACAAATCACTTTTTCTTAAGAGTGTTTTGTGCAGTTCCGCCAAAATGTCACACGGGCAACGTTTTTACATTTCTGTGGGACTGCAGAAAGGGAGATTGGTTTTGCTATCCTCCTCATCCAACTCCGTGCCTAATCTTCTCCAACAAGAAGTTAGTCCTAAAGAGAGATCGTAGAGGTGATTGGCTTCTATTTATGTGTGTTATGTTTCATCATCTAGTTCCACTATTATTGTAATCACACTGACTGGATATCTTTGCAAACAGGGATGGTCTGCTCAATTTTAGTGGAGCTGCACAAAATGATCGAATTGTGGTGTCCTCCACACACCTCTTTTTTGGCTACAGAGCTGGGTGAAACTAGCTGCCAAGCAATGAACACTGTGCCAAGGAAATGGAGCTATGCCTATGAAGAACATCGATCAATTATATATTTTTTCTTTATTTGTACACCTTCTCACAACTTTGTCTTCAGTTGTGATGTGAATATTGGCGCTGATCTGCGAACCATTGAGATGCATTAGCCATGGTAGCCATGGTAGTTTGATTTGTATTTGATGGAATGTTGTCACGAGATAATCTCGAGGCAAGACACATGAATCCTAAGTTGAAACCTTTTTTTCCTGCGGGAACCAAAGTTGAAACCTTCATAGCATCACAGTACAATTTCATTAAAATTATGTGTACATATAAACAAATCCTGAAGGATTGATAGCAATGCCAGAAACAATTCAACTTTGTTTCACTGAGATGTTGGACATCCTTCATCCGGCTCCACCTGCCATGCAGCAATATTGAGTGCACAACAGCAGGGAAAGATTCACCCCGGTCGTTGCACCGCGGTAGTAATGACTAGTGAGCAGTCAAATCATAGATCCCCACCTTCGCTACAGTAAGTTGCTCGAACGAAGCAACCATCATTTCTCTGTTCCTTGAATCCGCTGGTACTCCCATATTCCCACAGTAATAAGTTGCTCGGGCGAATCAACCATCACTTCACCTTTCCCACATTAAGTACTAGTACCTCCTTTTTTTACTCTAGAAACAACCACACGCGAATATTGGACGGTAGCAGCACAACAACTGAATCAAAAATTCTATAGTATGAGAATAACTTTGAACGTAAGCCATTGATTCACTCTATCCGATGGTCATAGTTGGAAAATCAAAACAAAACCAAGCATTGGATCAACTCTTTTAGCACTGAGATTGTTGCCGCCTGCTCAACCGCCTGCCCACCTAGCCCACCTATATATTCGCTCATGTGTGATGACCACAGGAGCTATCCATTCAGATTGTATGTTAAAAAAATAAAGGTCGATAACTAATGCGGCAAACTTTCAAAAAAAAAACGAATGCGGCACCTCGGGCCAACGCGGCCAGATCGCATTTTGCACGAGAAATTACACACCATGTTTCGTTGACATGTGGTCCCGTTCCAACATGTCAGTGAGACAACGTCGAGTCCTTTTCTACTAGTATTTTCGAATGGACGTGTAGGCCGGGGCCCTGCTCGTGTACCGTGGCAAACTGGCAACCGTCCACCGACTCTTCGCCTTTCCCTCTCGATTTGGAACTTTTGTCGCACGCTCTTCCTCCCTCCTCCATTTGCCTTCACCCTTCCTTCTGCCATTGTTCGATCGTCTTCTCCATGGAGGGAACAGGCCGGAAACAACCCCGTTATTCTTGCCCCAATCTGAAAGATGACATGGTGGAGGAACTCATTGACCGGTGCGACGTCATCACCTCAGCTAGCATGGCAGGTTCGTTCAATACCATTCTTGACTCAACTAATAACATCATTACAAGGAACCCAAGGGTCAAGGAGCGGTTTGATCTCCCCTATCTTCTTCACCGTGACCCTGATGACTGGCACGGGAACGACGGAGGCCTCGCCTTGTGCAAGTTGATGCCGCTTGATAATGATACGTATGATGTTAAGATGTCATCGCTTGAGGGCAAGGATTGGGCAGGCACAAATGGAGATTAGGTTGTTTATATTGGGTACAACTGTGAGTGGGAACTTGTGAATGTGTACACTCGTCACCGGGTTCCACTTCAAAAAATCTCAGCAGACTGCCCAGAGGTTGAGCACACCGGTATTCTACGCACGTTCAAATACGATCATGGTGACTGTCTTATACGGAAGATAGCAATTTGCCGAGTTCCCAACCGCTCTTGGAATTACAAGAACTATGAAGTTGTTGCTATCTTCAACAAGCTTGTTGCCATCCTTTGTGGTTCGACTCAATGGATATTGCTCAATAATCAGTTTCTATACACGGATGTGTACTGTGATGCAATTCAATACGAGGGTCTTGTGTTTGCTTCCACCACTCATGGCACTATTTTTGCATGGGATCCTCGTAGTTTCGGTACGTTTGTCTTCCACCATAATTATAATTGTTTCATCCACATGCATGCGGGTTAGCAAGTTTCCCTTTACTAATTAACCTTCTTCTTGTGTTTCCAAGGTCCTATGAACATTCCACCACCTATACTTGAAAAAATTTATAACCAAGGGGGAGATGACGATGGTGATAAATTTTTATAGGCAAGGGGGAGATGACGATGGTGATGATCACGAGCATGAGGACGAGCAGATCTTATATACTCAGTGACGCCTGGCAACTAATTCTGATGGATCACCTCTTCTTATCTGTATACAGCGCACTGAGTTTGTTACTACTGAGGGAGCATGATACGTCTCCAACGTATCTACAATTTTTGATTGTTCCATGCTATTATATTACCCCTTTTGGATGTTTATGGGCTTTATTTTACACATTTATATCATTTTTGGGACTAACCTACTAACCGGAGGCCCAGCCCGTATTGCTGTTTTTTTGCCTATTTTAGTATTTTGAAGAAAAGGAATATCAAACGGAGTACAAACGGAATGAGACCTTTGGGAGCATGATTTTTGGAACGAACGTGATCCAGAGGACTTGGAGTGCAAGTCAAGAAGCAGCCGAGGCGGCCACGAGAGGGTAGGGCGCCCCCCCAATAGGGCGCGCCCCCTGTCTCGTGGGCCCCTCGGGCGGCCACCGACGTACTTCTTCCTCCTATATAAGCCTACGTACCCCGAAAACATCCAGGGAGCCAACGAAACCTAATTTCCACCACCGTTACCTTCTGTATCCGCGAGATCCCATCTTGGAGCCTTCCCCGACGCTCTGCCAGAGGGGGAATCGACCATGGAGGGCTTCTAAATCAACACCATAGCCCCTCCGATGAGTTGTGAGTAGTTTACCACAGACCTTCAGGTCCATAGTTATTAGCTAGATGGCTTCTTCTCTCTTTTTGGATCTCACTACAATGTTCTCCCCCTCTCTTGTGGAGATCTATTCGATGTAAACTCTTTTTGCGGTGTGTTTGTCGAGATCCGATGAATTGTGGGTTTATGATCAAGTTTATCTATGAGAAATATTTGAATCTCCTCTGAATTCTTTTATGTATGATTGAGTTATCTTTGCAAGTCTCTTCAAATTATCAGTTTGGTTTGGCCTACTAGATTGATCTTTCTTGCCATGGGAGAAGTGCTTAGCTTTGGGTTCAATCTTGCGGTGTCCTTACCCGTGATGAGCATGGGTTGCAAGGCACGTATTGTATTATTGCCATCGAGGATAAAAAGATGGGGTTTATATCATATTGCATGAGTTTATCCCTCGACATCATGTCATCTTGCTTAAGGCGTTACTCTGTTCTTATGAACTTAATACTCTAGATGCGAGGCGAGAGTCGGTCGATGTGTGGAGTAATAGTAGTAGATGCAGCAGAGTCGGTCTACTTGTTGTGGACGTGATGCCTATATACATGATCATGCCTAGATAATCTCATAATTATTCGCTTTTCTATCAATTGCTCGGCAGTAATTTGTTCACCCACCGTAATACTTATGCTATCTTGAGAGAAGCCTCTAGTGAAACCTATGGCCCCCGGGTCTATCTTTTATCAAATTTGCTTTCAATCTACTTTTGTTTGCATCTTTACTTTTTGCATCTATATTATAAAATACCAAAAATATATTCTTATCATACTATCTCTATTAGATCTCACTTTCGCAAGTGGTCGTGAAGGGATTGACAACCCCTTTATTGCGTTGGTTGCGAGTTCTTTGTTTGTTTGTGTAGGTGCGTGGGACTTTTGAGGAGCCTCCTACTGGATTGATACCTTGGTTCTCAGAAACTAAGGGAAATACTTACGCTACTATTGCTGCATCACCCTTTCCTCTTCAAGGAAAACCAACGCAAGCTCAAGACATAACAAGAAGGATTTCTGGCGCCGTTGCCGGGGAGGTCTTTGCTCAAGTCAAGACATACCAAGTACCCATCACAAACTCATCTCCCTCACATTTAGATTATTTTCCATTTGCCTCTCGTTTTCCTCTCCCCCACTTCACCCTTGCCGTTTTATTTGCCTTCTCTTTCCCAATCTCCTCCTCTCTCTTTCGCTTGCCTTTTTTCTATTTGCTTGTGTGTTGGATTACTTGTTGCCATGGCACAAGATAATACCAAATTGTGTGATTTCTCGAATACCAATAATTATTATTTCCTTAGTACTACGATTGCTCCTCTTAATGATGTTGAGTCTTGTGAAATCAATACTGCTTTGCTGAATCTTGTTATGAAAGATCAATTCGCCGGCCTTCCTAGTGAAGATGTCGCTACTCATCTTAACAACTTTGTTGATTTGTGTGATATGCAAAAGAAGAAAGATACAGATAACGATATTGTTAAATTGAAGTTATTTCCGTTTTTACTTAGAGATTGTGCTAAAGTTTGGTTTTTGTCTTTGCCTAAAAATAGTATGATTCTTGGAACAAGTGCAAAGATGCTTTTATCTCTAAGTATTTTCCTCTCGCTAAGACTATCACTCTTAGGAACGATATTATGAATTTTAAACAACTTGGTCATGAGCATGTTGCCCAATCTTGGAAAGAATGAAATTGATGATTCGCAATTGCCCTACTCATGGTTTGAATTTATGGATGATCATACAAATTTTTTATGCCGGTTTGAACTTTGCTTCTAGAAATCTCTTAGATTCAGCCACATGAGGCACGTTTATGGAAATCACATTAGGAGATACTACAAAACTTCTTGATAATATTATGGCTAATTATTCTCAATGGCACACCGAAAGATCTACTAGTAAAAAAGTGCATGTTATAGAAGAAATCAATGTTTTGAGTGGAAAGATGGATGAACTTATGAAGTTGTTTGCTACTAAAAATACTCCTCTTGATCCCAATGATATGCCTTTGTCTACTTTGATTGAGAATAATAATGAATCTATGGATGTGAATTTTGTTGGTAGGAATAGTTTTGGAAACAATGCTTACAGAGGAAACTTTAATGCTAGACCGTTCCCTAGTAATTCCTCTAATTATTATGGAAATTCCTACAATAATTCTTATGGTAATTTTAATAATATGTCCTCTGATTTTGAGAATAGTGTGAAAGAATTTATGATTTCTCAAAAGAATTTTAATGCCTTGCTTGAAGAAAAATTTCTCAAAGTTGATGATTTGGCTAGGAACGTTGATAGACTTTCGCTTGATGTTGATTCTCTTAAACTTAGATCTTCTTCGCCTAAGCATGATATCAATGAGTCTCTCAAGGCAATGAGAATTTCCATTGATGAGTGCAAGGAAAGAACCACTAGATTGCGTGCTAAGAAAGATAGCTTTATAAAGGCGTGTTCTTCTAGTTTCCATGAAAATAATGATGAGGATCGTAAAGTTATTGATGCGTATCCTATTAGATCTTTGTTTTGTAATATGAATCTTGATAATTATGGGACTGAAGATGAGTCAACTTTACCTAGAAGGCGTCCCAAAAATTTGGAGTTTTTAGATCTTGATGCTAAATTCGGTAAAAGTGGGATGGAGAGGTCATGACTTTAAATAGCATTGAACCGACTATCTCGGATTTCAAGGAATTTGATTATGATAATTGTTCTTTAGAAAGTTGTATTTCCTTGTTGCAATCCGTTGTTAATTCTCCTCATGCTTATAGTCAAAATAAAGCTTTTACCAAACATATCGTTGATGCTTTGATGCAATCTTATGATGAAAAACTTAATTTGGAAGTTTCTATACCTAGAAAACTTAATGATGAGTGGGAACCTACTATACTGATTAGAATTAAAGATCATGAGTGTTTTGCTTTGTGTGATTTGGGTGCTAGTGTTTCCACAATTCCGAAAACTTTATGTGATATTCTAGGTTTCCATGATCTTGATGATTTCTCTTTAAATTTGCACCTTGCGGATTCCACCATTAAAATGCCAATGGGAAGAATCAATGATGTTCTCATTGTTGCAAATAGAAATTTGGTGCCCGTAGATTTTATCGTTCTTGATATAGATTGCAATCTTTCTTGCCCTATTATTCTTGGTAGACCTTTCCTTAGAACGATTGGTGCGATTATTGATATGAAGGAAGGGAATATTAGATTCCAATTTCCATTAAATAAAGGCATGGAGCACTTTCCAAGAAATAAAGTCAAATTACCTTATGAATCTATCATGCGAGCTACTTATGAATTTAGTGCCAAAGATGGCACTACTTAGATCTATCTTCGCTTTTATGCCTAGCTAGGGGCGTCAAACGATAGCGCTAGTTGGGAGGCAAACCAATTTTATTTGTGTTTTTTGTTTTTGTTCCTGTTTAGTAATAAATCTTGCTTCTACCTTCTGTTTAGATGTGTTTTTATCTTTTAATTAGTGTTTGTGCCAAGTAGAACCTATAGGATAACCTATGATGATAGTTGATTTGATTCTGCTGAAAAACAGAAACTTTGCGCGCACAAAATTTAGTTTTGTTAAATCACATAAATGTGCTTTTGCGTTGATTCGTTTTTCTTCTGATCAATACACAAATTTTCCAGGACTTCCTATTTTGGTAGGATTTTTAGAGTTCCAGAAGTTTGCGTTAGTTACACATTGCTACAGACTGTTCTGTTTTTGACAGATTCTGTTTTTCGTGTGTTGTTTGCTTATTTTGATGCATCTATGGCTAGTAAAATAGTTTATAAACCATAGAGAAGTTGGAATACAGTAGGTTTAACACCAAAATAAATAAATAATGAGTTCATGGCAGTACCTTATGTGGTGGTTTTGTTTTCTTTCACTAACGGAGCTTATAAGATTTCCTGTTGAGTTTTGTGTTGTGAAGTTTTCAAGTTTTGGGTAAAGCTTTTATGGACTATGGAATAAGGAGTGGCAAGATCCTAAGCTTGGGTATGCACATGGCACCCCAAGATATTCAAGAATAGCCAAAAGCCAAAGCTTGGGGATGCCCCGGGAAGGCATCCCCTCTTTCGTCTTCGTTCATTGGTAACTTTACTTGGAGCTATATTTTTATTCGCCACATGATATGTGTTTTGCATGGGGCGTCGTGTATTATATTAGTCTTTTCTTTTTAGTTTACCACAATCATCCTTGCTGTACACACCTTTTGGGAGAATCCCACTTGATTAGAATTTGCTAGAATACTCTATGTGCTTCACTTATATCTTTTGAGATTGATAGTTTTTGCTCTAGTGCTTCACTTATATCTTTTAGAGCACGGCAGTGGATTAATTTTGAAGAAATTGCTAGTCTCTCATGCTTCACTTATATTATTTTGAGAGTCTTTTAGAACAGCATGGTATTTGCTATGATTACAAATTTGGTCCTAGAATGATGAGCATCCAAGTTGGGTATAATAAAAACTATCATAGAAAGTGAATTGGATGCTATGATCAATTTGATGCTTGATAATTGTTTTGAGATATGGAGGTAGTGATATTAAAGTCATGCTAGTTGAGGTAATTATGAAAAATGCATGTGTTGAGGTTTGTGATTCCCATAGCATGCATGTATGGTGAACCGCTTTGTGATGAAGTTGGAGCACAATTTTATTTATTGATTGTCTTCCTTATGAGTGGCGGTCGGGGACGACCGATGGTCTTTTCCTACCAATCTATCCCCCTAGGAGCATGCACGTAGTACTTTGTTTTTGATGACTTCTAGATTTTTGCAATAAGTACATGAGTTCTTTTGACTAATGTTGAGTCCATGGATTATACGCACCCCACCCTTCCACCATTGCTAGCCTCTCTTGTGCCGCGCAACTTTCGCCGGTACCATACACCCACCATATACTTTCCTCAAAATAGCCACCATACCTACCTATTATGGCATTTCCATAGCCATTCCTAGATATATTGCCATGCAACTTTCCACCATTCCGTTCATATGACACGCATTACTTTTGTCATATTGCTCTTTGCATGATCATGTAGTTGACATTGTATTTGTGGCAAGGCCACCTTCATAATTTTCATACATGTCGCTCTTGATTCATTGCATATCCCGGTATACCGCCGGAGGCATTCATATAGAGTCATATATTGTTCTAGCTTTGAGTTGTAAATCCATAAAAGTGTGATGATCTTCATTATTAGAGCATTGTCCTAGTGAGGAAAGGATGATGGAGCCTATGATTCCCCCACAAGTCGGGATGAGACTTCGGACTTTACAAAAAGAAAAAAAGGAAAAAGGCCAAAAAGAAAAAAGAAAAAAGAAAGGCCAAAGAAAAAAAAGAAAAAAGAGAAAAATAAAAAAAGGAAAAAGGAAAAAAATAAAATGAGAGAAAAAGAGAGAAGGGACAATGCTACTATCTCTTTTTCCACACTTGTGCCTTAAATTAGCACCATGATCTTCATGATAGAGAGTCTCCTATGTTGTCACTTTCATATACTAGTGGTAATTTTTCATTATAGAACTTGGATTGTATATTCCAATGATGGGCTTCCTCAAAATGCCCTAGGTCTTCGTGAGCAAGCGAGTTGGATGTACACCCACTTAGTTTCTTTTGTTGAGCTTTCATATATTTATAGCTCTAGTGCATCCGTTGCATGGCAATCCCTACTCACTCACATTGATATCTATTAATGGGCATCTCCATAGCCCGTTGATACGCCTAGTTGATGTGAGACTATCTTCTCCTTTTTTTTGTCTTCTCCACAACCACCATTCTATTCCACATATAGTGTTATGTCCATGGCTCACGCTCATGTATTGCGTGAAAATTGAAAAAGTTTGAGATTATTAAAGTATGAAACAATTGCTTGGCTTGTCATCGGGGTTGTGCATGATTAAATACTTTGTGTGATGAAGATAGAGCAACAGCCAGACTATATGATTTTGTAGGGATAACTTTCTTTGGCCATGTTATTTTGAGAAGACATGATTACTTTGGTTAGTATGCTTGAAGTATCACCATTTCTTATGTCAATATGAACTTTTATTTTGAATCATTTGGATCTGAACATTCATGCCCCAATAAAGAAAATTACATTGAGAATTATGCTAGGTAGAATTCCACATCAAAAATTCTGTTTTTATCATTTACCTACTCGAGGATGAGTAGGAATTAAGCTTGGGGACGCTTGATACGTCTCTAACGTATCTATAATTTTTGATTGTTCCATGCTATTATATTACCCCTTTTGGATTATTATGGGCTTTATTTTACACATTTATATCATTTTTGGGACTAACCTACTAACCGGAGGCTCAGCCCATATTGCTGTTTTTTTGCCTATTTTAGTATTTCGAAGAAAAGGAATATCAAACGGAGTCCAAACGGAATGAAACCTTCGGGAGCGTGATTTTTGAACGAACGTGATCCAGAGGACTTGGAGTGCAAGTCAAGAAGCAGCCGGGGCGGCCATGAGATGGTAGGGTGCGCCCCCTGTCTTGTGGGCCCCTCGGGCGGCCGCCGACGTATTTCTTCCTCCTATATAAGCTTACGTACCCCGAAAACATCCAGGGAGCCAACGAAACACAATTTCCACCGTCGTAACCTTCTGTATCCGCGAGATCCCATCTTGGAGCCTTCGTCGGCGCTCTGCCGGAGGGGGAATCGACCACGGAGGGCTCCTACATCAACACCATAGCCCCTCCGATGAGTTGTGAGTAGTTTACCACAGACCTTCAGGTCCATAGTTATTAGCTAGATGGCTTCTTCTCTCTTTTTGGATCTCAATACAATGTTCTCCCCCTCTCTTGTGGAGATTTATTCGATGTAAACTCTTTTTGCGGTGTGTTTGTCGAGATCCGATGAATTGTGGGTTTATGATCAAGCTTATCTATGAGAAATATTCGAATCTCCTCTGAATTCTTTTATGTATGATTGAGTTATCTTTGCAAGTCTCTTTGAATTATCAGTTTGGTTTGGCCTACTAGATTGATCTTTCTTGCCATGGGAGAAGTGCTTAGCTTTGGGTTCAATCTTGCGGTGTCCTTACCCGAAAGTGTAAAGGGTTTCAAGGCACATATTGTATTGTTGCCATCGAGGATAAAAAGATGGGGTTTATATCATATTGCATGAGTTTATCCCTCTACATCATGTCATCTTGCTTAAGGCATTACTCTGTTCTTATGAACTTAATACTCTAGATGCAGGTAGGAGTCGATCGATGTGTGGAGTAATAGTAGTAGATGCAGGCAAGAGTCGGTCTACTTGTTGTGGACGTGATGCCTATATACATGATCATGCCTAGATAATCTCATAATTATTCGCTTTTCTATCAATTGCTCGACGGTAATTTGTTCACCCACCATAATACTTATGCTATCTTGAGAGAAGCCTCTAGTGAAACCTATGGCCCCCGGGTCTATCTTTTATCAAATTTGCTTTCATTCTACTTTTGTTTGCATCTTTACTTTTTGCATCTATATTGTAAAATACCAAAAATATATTCTTATCATACTATCTCTATTAGATCTCACTTTCGCAAGTGGTCGTGAAGGGATTGACAACCCCTTTATTGCGTTGGTTGCGAGTTCTTTGTTTGTTTGTGTAGGTGCGTGGGACTTTTGAGGAGCCTCCTACTGGATTGATACCTTGGTTCTCAAAAACTGAGGGAAATACTTACGCTACTATTGCTGCATCACCCTTTCCTCTTCAAGGAAAACCAACGCAAGCTCAAGACGTAGCAGAGCACGTGTTGTCTCCCATGGTCGCACTCTCCGGACCTATTCGAACACTTGTTGCATGGTATTCGGGATGGATACTAGTGTGCTAGCGCCAACACCTTCTCCCTGGTACAAAATTGATAGTCTTGGAGAAAACTCGCTCTTCCTTTGACAAAACTATCCGATGATGGTGAAAGGCGATCCAACTGTTGTTGACACAACGTTACTAGTACCATTTATGAGAAGGACATGTATCTATACCTTGGACATTTGGGTGGTTCCCTCCCTGGTACTGATATAGTAGGCCGCTTCAGCCTGGATGATTAATCCTGCGTTGGTCTCGAGATTGGCAATAGATGCCCCATCCCAGAGAATCACTTGTGGTTCAAAGAAAGTGTTTCCAACGCCGAGGATTGGTTGAGTTGAAGTTCAATATTTGTTGTGTGATGAAAACTTTAGTATTTATAATGTATCCTCGTTGTCGTTGTGGGTTGATGACCTGTTGTATGTAATAAAATGATATGCCTGTGATAAACTTACTAAATTTATGAATGGCCTTCGAGTCGCTTCTCTGAGTGAGTGGTGCGACGAGGCAAAAAAATATTTTTCGAACACATAATTGTACGTACATTGCAACAGGTTATCGGATGAGGTCAATCAACAATAGTAGTACACTATTTGTACTAGCTTCACATGCTTCGCGCGTCGGGCAGGTGTTCTGGCCCGCACACGCCACCAGCACGACATCCATTTGACACCATATTTCTTGGAGTCCATGCTAGAGCAATCTCTTCAACCTCGTCGTTTCTCTAACTCAGCCATCGCGCGGCAGGCGAGGTGGGGGTTGTTGGTGTCAAAACCGGCGGATCTCGGGTAGGGGGTCCCGATCTGTGCGTCTAAGGCTAATGGTAACAGGAGGCAAGGGACACAATGTTTTACCCAGGTTCGGGCCCTCTCGATGGAGGTAAAACCCTACTTCCTGCTTGATTGATATTGATGATATGAGTGCTACAAGAGTTGATCTACCACGAGATCGTAGAGGCTAAACCCTAGAAGATAGCCTATGATGATTATGACTGTGTCTCTAAGGACTAAACTCTCCAGTTTATATAGACATCGGAGAGCGCTAGGGTTTACATGGAGTCGGTTACAAAGAAGGAAATATAATATCCGGATCGCCAAGCTTGTCTTCCACGCAAAGGAGAGTCCCATCCGGACACGGGACGAAGTCTTGAGTCTTGTATCTTCACGGTCCAACAGTCCAACCAAATTATATAGTCCGGCTGTACGGATACCCCCTAATCTAGGACTCCCTCAGTAGCTCCTGAACCAGGCTTCAATGACGATGAGTCCGGCGTGCAGTTTTGTCTTCGGCATTGCAAGGCGGGTTCCATCTCCGAATACTCCAAAGTAATTATCAAACACTTAAACCGTGTCCGGATCTGCAAGATGATCTTCACATACCACCGTAGATAGAATGATATTTCACAAATGTAATCTGCTGACAACTTTAGACAACGTGACACGACACTACGGTCGGGTCATTATTCGAACCGTTTTCCCACAACCAGCGCATATTGCGAGGCAGTTTCCTCGGCACGTCTTGTCAAAGCAGAGATCATGTCCCCTTATCACGGGATTCCCATCAATACGGGTATGGGTAACCCAACCGCACCATCAATCGTGGCGCTTGGTAAATAAGCGACCCTCAACGGGCAAGTGGGGAGGCGCACCGCTTTCGTCGTCTCTATAAAGGGACAAGGGTTCCCCACTTTCACCCATGCCTTCTTCCTCCTTCGCTTATCCATTCTTGCCTCCTCGAGCTCCAGCACCCTAGTCCATGCCTTCTCTGCATAGCCAAACATGTCCGGAGCAGGAGGCAAGTGGGTGGCCTCCACCGTGAAGGAGGAGCATATTGCGAAGCTTCGGGCGGCCGGATACTTGGCCGCAGACATCGCGCACCGGCTACCGGATGCAGGGCAGATCATTCCAACTCCGGAACCCCACGAGAGGGTCATGTTTCTCGCCCACCTCGTCCGTGGACTGGGATTTCCACTTCATCCCTTCGTCCGTGGGCTCATGTTCTACTACGGGCTAGATTTCCATGATCTAGCCCCAAATTTCGTCCTCAACATCTGGGCGTTTATCGTCGTGTGTGAGGCCTTCCTCCGCATCAAGCCACACTTCGGCTTGTGGCTACGAATCTTCTGCGTGAAGCCAAAGATCGTGAGCGGCCAGCAAGCGGAGTGCGGAGGCGCCATGGTGGGCAAGATGCCCAACGTCACCTGGCTTGACGGCTCCTTCGAGGAGACCGTGAAAGGGTGGCAATCAGGGTGGTTCTACATTACCGAGCCACGCAACGCCAACTGGGCGGTGGCCCCCAAATTCCGATCCGGAATTCCCATGCGGCTCACCTCCTGGGAAAAGAAGGGCCTGGCCTGGGGCGAGCCTGCGGAGCTGACCGGACTTCAAAACTATATCAAGAATATGAAGGACAAGAAAATCAAGCTTGTCAACATGGCCCTGGTCATGCTAGTCTGCGGAATTCTTCCGTGCCAAAGACGGGTATTTAATCTGTGGGAGTTCGTCCTGGCCGAACACCAGACACTTCGAGAGCTCTACGGCATGACACACAAGGACGCATGGAAGGCATTATTCAAGGCCTCCGAAATACCTCCTCCCACATCCGAGGACCGCGGACTTCACGCCATGCGGCTCCCCCGTCCGGTGAGTTTCCTGACTATCACCAGAGGTAGTTTTTTTCCAGCGCACTCATGGGAGGATCTTAAGTCATCGTGTGTATTTAATTAGGAGTACGTGGAGATGGCGGAGCGGATCGACTATCCGACTCCACTGCCAGAAGGTCCAGTAGACGCTCTCCTGACAGAGATGCCAGTCCTGTCGCCCTACAAGGCGCCGGAAAAGAAGGCCGAAAAGAAGGCCCCGGGGACCAGGAAGGGTCTCCGGCGTAAGGTCGTACCAGACGCCTCGTCCGAAAACGACGAGCCACACTCCTCCCCTGAAGGGGAGGAGGAAGAGGAAAGGGTCGCCCCATTCGGAGAGGACAAGGGGACTAAGAAGGTGGCCCAGGGGACCAGGAAGGGTCCCCGACGCAAGGCCGTCATACCCTCGTCGTCCGAAGACAACGAGGCAGATTCCTCCCGCGGAGGCGGGGGAATACGCGAAGACACTCTGCCTCCCCGCACTGGGGAGGAGAAGAAGAGGAAAGCCGCCCCGGAGGGGGAGGCTAGGACGCCCAAGAAGGGAAAGGCGTCCCTTCCGGATTACTCCACCACGGCCGCCTATAGCGAGGTGGAGTGGCTGCCCAGGGGGAAGCCCCTAGTGAGATCGTAAGTATCGGCACTCTGTTATACTTTAGTGCGACTTCGCTTCATAATCTGTTATAACGCCGAACACATATATGCAGTCCGGCCAGGGTCCATCCCGAGGTATCATCTTCGGATGGGTCCTTGAGTGATTCAGCGATGAACTCGCTCCCAACGGCCACTACTCCTCGACCTGCGGATGACACGGAGGTGTTGTCCCAAAGACTCCCAGAGCAGGGGGAGGTAACTCTGGAGACTCCCCAAGGTGAAATTCCAGACGTCGGGCACACGGGGTATAAGATCCCCGCGGATCGTGCCGACGAGAGCCGCAGCAAGCCGGGCTCTCAGCCGGATACTCTACCGGAACCTCCAATGGTTCCGGATTCGGGCAGGCGGCCCCTCACTAGGCAGGGCGAGCTGTCCGTGCCGATGACTTCCGTTACGCCAGAGGCATCGGGTAGTCTGCTGGAAGCGCTTCATGGCGCTTCCATGGATGAAGAGCATCGTACTCTTATGAGTGCGGTGATTCAGAAGGTTCTGTCCGCCAAGAGCGGACTAACCGAAGCCTGCACCAGCCTCCTGACAGGCTTTGAGGTAAGTAATCAAAAATGTGTAAAATTATCACCCGATAGATAGTAGCCCCTGATACTCTGTTTGGTGTTCGCAACGACAAGCCAAACGGAGGATCGATTATAATCCGTAGGAGTCTAATAGTAGGTGTGCATGTGAATAAGTAGGCGGTGCTGCTTGCTGCTGCTGCCCGCACGGCCGAGGTCGCCGGACTTAAACGGGATCTGGAGCAGGCACAAGGAGAGCTCGGCCTCACGAAGAGGCAGCTCGAAGAGAACAAAGGTGAGTGATACCCCGTTCGCATATCATAAAGAATAGACAAAATTGGTGATTCTAACGACAAAGCGTCGTGACTTTGTAATAGGGGCCACAACCGAAGTGGCGTCCTTGAAGAAAGCGATGTCCGAGGCCGAAGACAAGGCGGCCATGGAGCGCATTGAGCGCGAAAAGCAGAATGCTAGGGTGGGCGAGGTACAGCAAGTGCTCCAGGAGCTCGACAAGAAGTTCGAGTTCTTGGAGCGTGACCTCAAGACGAAGGAGTCTGAGCTTGCAAAGGCCCTTGCGAGTATGAAAGACGCCAAGGCCAAAGCCGAAAAGGCCCAGCAGGAAATCCAGGCGGCCAAGAAGATAGCGGCGGGTAAGACATTCTTTATGCAAAGCAAGCATGTGGAGGAGACGTTTCTTTTACTTACCCGGTTCGGAGCTCTCCAGGGGCATTCACAGATCTGCCACGCAGCGTATCTGATGCTACGGAGTTCTACCATGACGAGGAGGGGAGCTCAACGAAGAAGCTGTTCTGGTCCCAGTATGCTGGAGCCGAACACCCGATGCCTCCGAGTGACCAACTAAAGCAGTTGGTTGAACTCCATAGGGCGGCCGAAGTGGCTATGAAAGATTTCATAGTCCGAATGTGGCCTGGTGAGCCCCTGCCCGCTAGCTACTTTGGCCTGATAAAGCGGATGGTAAATGCATGTCCGCTGCTTGAAGTGATCAAGCGATCCGTTTGCATTGAGGGTGCCCGTCGGGCCTTTGCCCGTGCGAAGGTGCATTGGGGCAAGCTGGATGCGGAGAAGCTGGTGAAGGACGGACCGTCGGAGGGCAAGGCGCATCGCTGTCCCGAAAAATATTATGATGGCGTTATGAAAGGCGCTCGTCTCGTGGCCGATGAATGTACTAAGGACACGGTCTTTGAGTGAATGTACTTCTGTCGTTGTTGTAATATGAAGACGAAGTTACCTGTGCTATATATCGCTTTTTGATTTAAAATATTACCTTCTATGCGGCTGTTTTGAAAATTCTAAAAGTAGTCCAGTCGTGGGCTTCCGCCCCCACATAACTAGTACCGAGGTGTTCCTGGAAAAACCCAGACACTCTTTATCCAAATTTTTGGTCCCTGAAGGAGGTGTTTGGCGCAGCGAACAAGGCAATCGGACTATGTGGCTTTATAACTTTCACTTAGCCATAGAATTCTACAATTTTAAATTTTGGCCAAGCCCCTAGAATTCGGAAAGCCGAATTGGGGCGCTATATACGCCTAAATCGGACAAGGCCGATTCCTCGCCTAAAGCGGAAAAAATCTTTAAGGATTTTAAGACCTCTCGAACAGCGACCAGCTCTCGCCGCATCATGTCAGTCAGTTTTTGGCTTTCTCTACTGAGGTGCTCGTCCGGAAGAACCGGGACACAATCACAGTAGTTCTCCCTGCGCTACCTTAGCCGATATAACGGAATGTAAGGTACCAAAACAAGGGAGCCGGGCAAACCCAACTATTGACCCAAGACATGATTCGGAGCTGATGCATATATTGCTATAAGTTCGGGGTGTCGCACTGTTGAAAGTGTCCGGACTTGTCTTGCCTTGTTATGGGGCGCCAGAAGAAGCCCTTGGCAAACTGAACGTACCAAGGTGTACGGATGCAATATCAAATAAACATTTATAGAAAAAATGTGCAAATAGGAATAATAAGCTGACGCTATATATTATCTCCCATTGATAAATAATACGTCTAAGCGTATGTTTACAATGAATGCGTTAAGCAGGAGTAAATAGGACTATTTGACATGTCCCCTCCAAGGGCGGGTTGCATGTAGGTATATAAAACAGGTATAACGATCATGAATAGATTCCACCTGGGTATTCCCTTTGTGCGCAAAGCCTTTTGCCTCCTTGGTTTTCTCTCCTGTGCAAGTCCAATAATCCTGCTCTTCTGAAGAGGCTGCCCGAAAGAAATATCTTGAAAGATAAAAAGGTGTTATTAAAGTATGTTGCGGCTGAGCTGCACTGTTGACTGAGTCACTATTGTGCCTCCGCCTATGTCCATGGTATTTTTAGTGCGTAATTGTGTACGCGCGGCACGAATGCTGCCTTGATGGGGCTGGAGCGGAGGCCGGACTGCTAGTCGCGCTCTTGGCGTGCCTGGCGATCCTGTTGCGGGGTACTCCGGACTCGCTTGATGGTGTTCGGGGTTTTTGTCGCCGGATTGGTGGTTTGCCGGAGAAGGCCGCATTGTACTTCCGCCGCAAGGGCTACATTACGCTCTTCTGTACGGAGAGAGCGGTCCATGTTTCCGTTGACTGTTATGACCCCGCGAGGTCCTGGCATCTTGAGCTTGAGGTATGCATAGTGTGGTACCGCAATGAATCGAGCGAATGCGGTTCGTCCAAGCAGTGCGTGATAACCACTACGGAAAGGGACGATATTGAAGATTAACTCCTCGCTTCGGAAGTTATTCGGAGATCCGAAGACCACTTCTAGTGTTATGGAGCCCGTGCAATGGGCCTCTATTCCTGGAATTACACCTTTGAAGGTGGTTTTGGTGGGCTTGATCCTCGAAGGGTCGATGCCCATTTTGCACACTTTGTCCTGGTAAAGCATGTTCAGGCTGCTGCCGCCATCCATAAGGACTCGCATGAGGTGGAATCCGTCGATGATTGGGTCTAGGACCAATGCGGCTGAACCGCCGTGACGGATGCTGGTAGGGTGATCCCTACGATCAAAGGTGATCGAATAGGCTGATCGTGGGTTAAATTTTGGGGCGACTAGCTCCATCGCATAGATGTCCCGTAGTGCATGCTTCCGTTCCCGTTTGGGGATGTGGGTGGCGTAGATCATATTGACTGTTTTCACCTGTGGAGGAAATTTCTTCTGTCCCCCCGTGTTTGGACGCTGGGGCTCCTCGTCATCGTCGTTGTGCAGCCCCTTGTCCTTGATTTTGGCGTTTATTTTACCAGCCTGTTTGAACACCCAGCAGTCTCTATTGGTGTGGTTTGCTGGCTTATCCGGGGTGCCATGAATTTGGCACGAGTGATCAAGTATGCGGTCCAAACTGGACGATCCCTGATTGTTTCTTTTGAACGGCTTTTTCCGCTGACCGGATTTCGAGCCACTGAGTCCAGCCTTGACTGTCGTGTCTTCGGTGTGGTCACCGTTGTTCCTTCGCTTATGTCTGTTGCGTCGTGGCTTGCCGTTATTGTCGCGGATATCTGAGGTGCCTGAATTTATTGGCGTGGTGCTACTGCGAGCCAACCAGCTGTCCTCGGCCGCGCAAAAGCGGGTCATGAGTGTTGTGAGGGCCGCCATGGACTTTGGTTTTTCCTGGACAAGGTGTCGAGCGAGCCACTTGTCATAGATATTATGCTTGAAGGCCGCCAGGGCTTCGGCGTCCGGACAGTCGACTATTTGGTTCTTTTTGGTTAGGAACTGAGTCCAGAATTTCCTGGCTGACTCTCCGAGCTGTTGGGTAATGTGGCTCAAGGCATCAGCATCCGATGGTCGCACGTATGTGCCCTGGAAGTTGTTGAGGAACGCGTCCTCCAGGTTTTCCCAACTGCCAACGGAATTCGCCGGCAGGCTATTTAGCCAGTGTCGTGCCGGTCCTTTGAGCTTAAGGGGAAGGTACTTGATGGCGTGTAGATCGTCACCGCGGGCCATGTGAATGTGGAGAAGGAAATCTTCAATCCATACTACGGGGTCTGTTGTGTCATTGTATGATTCAATGTTTACGGGTTTGAACCCTTTTGGGAATTCATGATCCATCACTTCGTCAGTGAAGCAGAGGGGGTGTGCGGCACCTCTATGCCGGGCTATGTGGCTACGCAGTTCGAATGATTCTGGTTGGCTGTGTTTGGCCCGGCCGAACTTGTTGATAGTGTATCCGGCGTGACGATCATCGTCACGTATTGGGGCACGCCCCCGCGATCCGTAGATCGATCTTGGCTGTCCTGCCTTGTTTTCCAGTATATCTTGTAGGTCCTGCCTATTGCCCTGGGCCATAGTGTATTGGCGTGGGGGTGCGGGCTGGTATTCAGGATGATACGCCGTTTTATCCCGGCCACGAGGTGGCCGATCAGCCGTGTGGCGCTCGAGTCCATATTCTTCAGCTGCCAGGACTTCGGTCCATCTGTCTGTGAGCAGGTCTTGATCGGCTTGGAGCTGTCGCTGCTTCTTTTTCAGGCTCCTCGCAGTGGCCATAAGCCTGCGCTTGAAGCACTCCTACTCCACGGGGTCTTCAGGCACGCCGAACTCGTCGTCGCTGAGTCTAATCTCGTCTTTGGAGGGGGCATGTAGTTGTCCTCCTCCGGATATCCATCCGCCGCCTGTTCGTCTGGGCTGACCTGCCCGTCTTCCTGTTCGGCCTGCTCGAAGGCAGGCTGATCGGGGTTGTATTCATCTTCGGCACCATCCAGACTGTTTTCGTCACCTGTGCCAGTATTGTTGTGGCGGGGCTTGGAGCGGCGCCGACGACGCCCATGCTTTGCTTTCTTCCTTGAGGGGTTATCCTCCATTGCCTCGTCGCTATTGGTTTCTTTCGGAGTGTCCACCATATATATATCATATGAGGAGGTGGCTGTCCACCACCCCGTGGGCGGTGGTTCCTCTTCCTCTCCTGCATCGTCGTCCATACCGTCAATGTCTTCAGAGTCGAAGTCAAGCACGTCGGTTAAATCATCGACCGTGGCAATAAAGTGGGTGGTGGGTGGGCAATGAATTCTTTCGTCGCCTGCTTCCCACTTGAGCTGGACATAGTTCGGCCGAGAGTCTCCTAACAAAGAGAGAGACTTTAAAGAGTTCAGCATGTCGCCAAAGGGCGAGTGCTGGAAGATATCCGCAGCGGTGAACTCCATTACCCAAGCCCAACCAGATTCGGCGAGCTCGGAGGTGCGCAGACTGGAACCTACTGCCGGATACGGGTCCGGGGGTCCGATGTCACAGGCTTCCTTGGGGGTGAAGCATGTGTTCGGCTCTACCGCCGATGAGTGTGCGGCCTCCGGGGCGGGGTCCATCTGCCCATCCTCGGGCAATGCAATCTACTCCAGATTTAGGTCCGGGGCTTCTGTAGGGGCGATATCCCGAGCATTATCCGACAGTAGGTCTAAGCCGTGCTCATCGTGACTGTCTGGCGCTCCTGGTGCAGGCCCGAACCCGTTGAAGATCAAGTCTCCACCGATATCGGCCGTGTAGTTCAAGTTTACAACGACACGGTGGCGGGCGTGGTGTCGATCTGCTCCGGATGGCTGCGAATTGGCCCGCGATCGGCCGCCAAACACGAAGATCTGTCTGGGGAGAAAAGTCTCACCCTGCACCGCATTGTTGTTGATGATTAAAGGAGCCATCAAGCCTTGCAGCGACGACATAGAGGAACTCTCAATGAAAGCACCAATGTCGGTGTCAAAACCGGCGGATCTCGGGTAGGAGGTCCCGAACTGTGCGTCTAAGGCTAATGGTAACAGGAGGCAAGGGACACAATGTTTTACCCAGGTTCGGGCCCTCTCGATGGAGGTAAAACCCTACTTCCTGCTTGATTGATATTGATGATATGAGTGTTACAAGAGTTGATATACCACGAGATCGTAGAGGCTAAACCCTAGAAGCTAGCCTATGATGATTATGACTGTGTCTCTAAGGACTAAACTCTCCGATTTATATAGACACCGGAGAGGGCTAGGGTTTACATGGAGTCGGTTACAAAGAAGGAAATTTAATATTTGGATCGCCAAGCTTGTCTTCCATGCAAAGGAGAGTCCCATCCGGACACGGGATGAAGTCTTGAGTCTTGTATCTTCACGGTCCAACAGTTCGGCCAAAGCATATAGTCCGGATGTCCGGATACCCCCTAATCCAGGACTCCCTCAGGGGTTTGCCGATAGTCGGTTTCCTCAACTGTGTCCCACTTGTAAGGCCAACTCCAACGCACGACCCTAAACGGACCTCCATTTTGCATGAACTCCAATGATAATTTTGACTAGAAAAGCAAGACCAAAGAAAACACAAGAACCACAAGAATACATTTTAGAAGATATCCAACTTCCATAACTACTCCTGTAAGTTGGATTAGTGCCTTCTCGATGCATTCATTGTTGATCTGCAGAGACTCAATCTTACGTGCTTCTTTCTTCTTCGAGTGTAAAGAATTAGACGTTGCTACCTCACATCTAGTCTCATGTCTAGCCTCTATTCTAGTATCAACAAGTGCACTAGTCTCATCTCTAGCCTCTATGCTAGCTAAAAGTGCTAGAACATCTACTAAATTGCGCTCTATCAATATATTGATGTACTCTTATTCCCAATATCTACACAATAAAAATTTTAAGTTAGCACAACTAGTCTAATCCGAGAGCACAACCGAAGATTTGGTCGGGTTCTTCCTCCTTTTGCTGACACGTGGGAGTGGTAGTTGAAGCCACGTGATGTGCATCTTGGGTTAAACTGTAAATAGAATCTTACTACTCTTGAGTAACTCCAAAAGCGGCCACCAAAAATCTTTATTGGATTTGTTTTTCATCACCAACACGTCGAGGTGAAAGATGTGAGGTTCAATGGGTCCTCTTGCGTTTTCACTGACATGTGGGACCGCATATGAGCAAATAGACGATGGGCTCCGTGTGTCTGCTGGCTGGCTGAGAAGAGAGATAGAGGAGGGCTGAGCACATACTCCAAGAAATTTGTTCTACGTAACCAGCACCTCGATATTCGCATGTGGTTGTTTCAAGAATAAAAAAGGAGGTACCCCTACTTATGTTACTCCCACTACGCCTAGCCTAATGTTAGTAGGTGACCTTGCGCTTGGCTCTTCGCCTCTTCCGGAAGTCGATGGTTCTACAGTAGTACTTCTGGCAATCTGACACCAAATGAAGTTCTCACGTCCACCGCTTGTAAGCAAAAGTTCCTCCTCGTGCAGCGAGCCACCACGCATGCGTTGGCGAGGGAGAAGGCGTAATCAAGCTTCTTGTCATTCTGCGAGTTGATGGGACACATCAGAGTTATTTAGTACGTACTGTCTCCAAAAAAAGGGCTGACCATGTCATTGCTACCATCCCTGCTCCGTCGTTGAGTACGTGCACTATTCATGTGCCATCGAGGAGAAAAAATATTGCGTAGGTGTCATCGAAGTGCACGGCTCATTTACGCACTGCTTATCTGATTATCTCCATTTTCTTGCATGACATGTGCACCTTGATGCTAGATGTCTCGCGTGTTGGGAAAAGGATGAACAAAGCTCACATAAAAGAAAAGAGTTGAAGAGCATAGATTCCCGACGACCGAGAAGGAGCAAGGAACCTCGCGGTGGAGCGTCTGCAAGGAACATTGCACGTTTTCCCCTGTTTATTGCCGCCTGCCCACCTATAAACAAATAAAAGAACATGAACTCTTCGCTAACCACTAGAAACGGTACATCAGGATGCTAAGTTGAAGATGTTTTATAGTTTATATTGATAACCACGCAACAAGCCACGCATGTATAGGATGCATGCAGCCACGCATGTACACAAGCCAATGCACTAACTCCATCCGATCCAACTCATGCACATACACGCACAGCATGGAGCACACAACACACATACACAACACATGCATGCACACACACTCGACCGCAGAATGCACGTGAATAACACATGCATGCGCACACACTCGGCTGCATGGAGGCGTGCGCCATATGCGGCGACGTCCAGTTCGTCGTGCTACGGCGAAGCTCGCACACAACAGCTCATACGCATCTCTTGCAGCACCTCTTTGCCGTCGTTGCTCAACGACTAGTCGGAGACGAAGACGACCGCAGCCTCGGCCTTAGAGCTAGCACCGATGGAAAAACACGCACGATGCACGCACACAAGCACATACGGAGTGCCCACGACGTGGTGCGTCCCCAGTCGCTTCTACTCCTTCTACACACGTTGTCTATCAAGGCTGCAAGCCTAATGATGATGTGGGTGAGATCTTCTAGGACTCAGATGATGACGAGGAAAATTATGAGACACAAGGTGACGTACACCATCAAGGTCCACAGTCAAGGGGGTGCTAAGTGCTAAGTGCTTAGATGTGCTTAGATGAGGTGCTAAGTGCATTAAATGGTTTAGTAACTCAAGTCTTCAATGCATAGGTGCTTAGTTTATTGTTGCTAAGCTTGCTTCATTTAATTAGCTATAGACTCAAAATTGTCTTTCCATCGTTTCTTCCTGCGGTCACCAAACTAGTCTCTCTCTTCTTAATTAACTTACCACATCAAATTTATTCCTACGTGGCAGGCTTAGCAGCTATACATGGTGGAGCACTGGGAGAGGCCAAGGTCATAGTGGGGAGTAACTTATACTGTAACATATTACTATGTTACTCTAAACATCTCTATAAACCGGAAAGGAGGGAGTAGTAACATAGACTAGTGTCATATGCAGAGTATGAGAGCACATGATATTTCCCCGTCCGGACCGATCCCAAGTTGGCTTCTCACCTTCTTGGCCCAACAAAAACCCCTCCCCCCTCAGCATGCTTCCGCCTGGCGCCACCGAGCTGACGCCCACATTGATGGCAAGTCAGGGCGACGCGACCTCTCACTGCTTCCACCGTTGAAGCGGCGCGCCGACTGAGGGCACCGCCCGCTGCACGCCCGGCATTTCAGACTACACAGTGGAGAATAACTTTAGAGCAAGTAATACAATTAGATGACATAAGCAGGCTATAAGGATTTAAATATAGTATTTGTGCTTAGTTGAAGGAGAGAGAAGAGAAGCGGATTGTAAACTTGTAGCCAGTTGTAGCAGGAGCACCAACATACTTTGTGAGACAAAAGGTGGGGCAATTATTAATGATATAGTATTTATACTAAAGGGACTAACGGACGCCTTAATTACTCCATTTTTTGTTTGAGACAAACCATGGTGGTGCTATTATTGACTTGGACGTGGGGTTTTGGGGGGCCAAAGGCCGACTATTATACTTGGTCTTACTCGCACGACCGACCTGACATGCTCTACCCTAGCCGTCGTTGTATCATATGGTTTCGCACCATTCTAGATCTTAGCGCCGCCACGCAATTCTTCTCCGACCCTCCTTCCGGCGTGCACCGCAAGAAGGGGCAGCAGCCCTCCGAACCCCGCCTTTCGTGATCCTGAACGGGAGAGGGGCGATCAGGGTTTTGGGGAGCACACTCCTGTGACTGCTGCCAGCGATGACTTACTCAATGACAGCCTTCTTCCCCGACCTCGGTAACCTCTTCATCAACGACATGAGTGACAACATCAACCACAGCGGTTCTGCTCCCGCTATACAGTATGTGATTCTGTCCTCCTGGTTTAGTCCACATCATTACTTTGATGTTTGCAATTGTCGTCATGATCTATTTACTACTGATTTGGATTAAATCTCATCATAAATTGCTCATATATTCAACAATCCAATCCAAAAACCTGATTATAGGCAATTTACTCCGAGTGGGTTTGCTGCAATTTTTGAAGCCGCTTACTTTTAAGGGGGTGCAATATAAAAGGTGGCGCACAAGAGCAGTATATTGGTTTCAGATCATGTACTGCTATGATGCCACTAAGGGTAAGCCTGAGGGCGATCTTAATCCTACACAGCAGGAAGCTTTTGAAAACATGGATACCCTCTTCAAAGCTGCCCTACTAAGTGTTCTTGACGATTTCATTGTGGATTCATATATGTCGTTTGACAGCGGCAAAGACATGTGGGCTGCGCTCGAGGCCACATTTGGGCTCTCGAGCGCTGGCAACGAGTTGTACGTCATGGAGCAATTATGTGACTACAAGATGACTGATGAGCGCTCTGTTGTTCAGCAGACTCATGAGATACAGTCACTCTCTAAGGAACTTGAGTACTTTAAGTGTGTGTTGCCGGACAAATTTGTTGCTGGGACCATCATTGCCAAGCTTCCACCTTCGTGGAATGATTTTGCAACTTCTCTGAAAAACAAGAGACATGAGTTTTCTGTTTTGGATCCCATTAGCACTCTTGATTTTGAAGAGAAGGCGAGAGCAAAAGACACACGTGCTTGGGTCGCTGAGGGAGCTTCTAGTGCCCACATGGTACACGAGAAGAACTTCCAGCCCAACCAGCCCCAAAACAACAAGAACAAATCTCAGGGGAAAGGCAAGTTTGATGCAAAGAACAAGCCATCACATTCTACCAGCTTAAAGAAGAATTCTCATAACGGGAAGGGATACAAACCTCAATTTTGGTAGCACCGCACAAAATTTATATGGCTCCATCTACCTGCTGTCAGCTAACCTCATGGTGCTCCAGGTATGCCTACATTCATAACTAGGTATAATGACCACCGCAAGATGAAATTATCTTATTCGTACGTTGACTTGCTAAATGCAGTGCGGAACGATCCTGTCATGTGTGGAGGAGCAAACAAGCAGTGCAGCCGAAGGTGGAAATCAACCAACGACTTATGAAATTATATATAATCTTCCTCAGGAAGGTCAGTATCCCCTTCGTCCAGATGATCGTGTTTTGTCATGCCGAGCTATTGATATGTGCTACTGTTTTGCAACACCATTTAAGTATAGCTACTGTTTTCCTATCTTTTCAGATTCAGGACAATGAATATGATTTTAGGGGAACTGCACAATATGGACTCATGTTGAGTCATCTCTATTGCCTCATGTGTTTGCTGCAAATGTGTCAGCATCAATTGCAAGATGAGGCAGCTAGCTAGCTGTGGAGTTGCCAACATGCTCAAAGTGCTTGCAACATTGAGAAGAAACAAGCATGCCTAGGAAATTAATGCGTGCGCAGGGAGGCCCTTTGCTCAGAGAAGCATGGACCGATTTTCTTTATTTCCACACCTTCTCACTGCTTTGTATTGGTTATAGTATGGTGAATCATTGAGATGCATAAACATGCTGAACTTTTGTTCTTCTGAATGTTAGTATGCATACCTTATCTTCTGAAGCTTAGTTTAATGTGAGTGTATGCATCCAGTACCACATCCTCTAATTTGGTGGATGCACACAGAGAAAATAAATCTCCTTAATTTACTCCATAACCACCCTATTAAATAGGCCTAGTAACAAACAAGGTGCATGCAGTGGCCGGTGGGCACATGCATCCTGCATGCATGGCCAGTCAGCCAAGTCCATGCGCCAGCTCCAATGCAGCAACGCAAAAGAAGAGAGCGGTTCTTGGGAAAAAGCGAGTAGTTAGTGCAGCGGGCCTTATAAACACGAACAGCTCGCTCTCCCGCCTGCCTCCCCCCAATTCCCCGCTCCCCAATCTTCCTCACTCGTCCGTAAAACCCCGCCACCTTCTTCCTCACTCGTATAGAAAACGCCTGCTCCTCTTCTTCCACTCCTACAGAAATCCCCAGCCCTCCTTCTTCCCCACTCGCACTGCCACTAGGCTCATCTCTGGCTACTCTGCTCAAACTTGTGAGCTCGGCGTGACACCCACAGGGAAAATGGAGTCGGCTGGCCTCAGCGCCAAGAAGATGAGGCTCCTGCCAGCGGCGACGCCGGTTGTAGATCCCGCACCCGGTAGCGCTAGGAGAAGCGGTGAGCCCCCCCCCCCCCCCCACCCGGATCTGAGGAACCGGTAGAATCTCTGGTGGACCGCATCAGCGATCTCCCGGATGTCATCCTTGAGGAGATCATCTCGCTTCTCCCCACCAAGGATCGTTGCCGCACATAAGTCCTCTCAACTCGGTGGCACCCTCTATGGCACACCGCGCTCCTCAATCTCGACTGTCGTAAGATATCTGTCCTTCCTGAATTTGATCTCCTTAGAGTCATTGTATCTTCTCACCAGCAGGGCCCCATTCAATGCCTCTGCATCCTGACACGCTACCTGCTGCCCATACCCGACAAGGTGGACGCTTGGCTGACATCCCCTGAATTCGGAAAACTCCAGCAGTTTGAGTTGTACCATTACCACAAAAGTTTCATACCAAGGTTGGAAAAAGCGGTAGGCGTAAGCGAGGCGGTTGGCCTTCGCCTAGTGCCTAGGCGGTGCCTAAGCGCCCTAGGCGGTAATATAGTTTTGCTCGTAGTGTATTTGTGATTATTATATGGGTGTTGATATTCGTTTAGGGCATATAAATAAGTTAATAATCGTCTACTGCCATTGGAATATAACCCGTTTGGCATATCAGTGCAGTACGTGGCATGATTTCTTGCTTGGGTAGGCAATTCCTTGCTTGCCCTGCCTAGACCTCCATTTATGCCCTAGGCGAGGCGCTTGGCCATTGCCTAGCGTCTAGGCGTGCCTA
Source organism: Aegilops speltoides (assembly GCA_021437245.1). Classification (NCBI taxonomy): domain Eukaryota; kingdom Viridiplantae; phylum Streptophyta; class Magnoliopsida; order Poales; family Poaceae; genus Aegilops; species Aegilops speltoides. The sequence goes on from CM038142.1 coordinate 103,344,377, forward strand.
AGCGCCTCCTAGGCACTGCCTTTTCCAACAGAGCCACGAACACACCAAGAATTTGTGCCCACACCACCGTTGTCCATCTTGCGGTTTTCCTCCTCTCTCCACACCGCCACCTTCGCCCGGTGCCATCTACCAGACGATCTGGTACCAATGCTTCGACTCCCACTGCTAAAAAACTTCCGCTTGTGGTGGTTTATCTGTTGGAGGCCTCAGTGCACAGCATCATCCACTCCAGTTGCCATGCCTTGGAGCGCTTGCTGATTGTTTTGTGAATAGAAATCTGTATCAATTGTCTCCAAATAAAGTCGCCTCACCTTAAAAGCATTGGAATTTGTTTTAAAGGACAACAGCTCATCATCGAAGATGCCCCTTCACTTGAAAGGTTGCTCCTTGATAATTGTTATACACCTTCACAAATAACTGTCGTCTATGTGCCCAAACTGGAGACCTTGGGTGTAATTCGTGGCCATTTAATAATCACAAGGAGTTGGTGTTTGGCTCCTCACTTTTTCAGTACCGTATATTATCATCTACACATTTGTAATCATATGCTGCATTTTTCATTTGTGCTCATAAGTTTTATATCATCTTGGAGTACACTTTGGGTACCAATATTATGTTATATGCTCAATGAAGAGTTCGTCCATTGATAGCCTATCAATGCTGCTGGATTCTGTCAAGATCATATATATCAGAATGTTTAGTTTTGATCTGGACATGATTATTGGCTTGCTGCGATGCTTTCGATCTCTGGAGAATTTATATATAGAGGTGATGAGTTCATGCACATTGAAAGTCCATATATATTGTACTAGAATTAACTGTTCAGCTTTCGTTCTTTCGACATACTCTTTTTTCAGACCTCAATTGTTTTCAATCTTCATGTCTACTTAGGCAGAACCACATGGAGAAAAACATATAACCAATCGGTCGTGTAATAAGAACCAGGATTTTCTCAGTTATCATGACATTCGTTTGAGGACAATAACGATGGAACGATGTGCATCCAACCAGGCAAACAAAAGCTTTGTCACATTCTTCCTGTTCAATGTGAGGTTGCTATTGTCCATGAGGCTTAATTTTTACTGCAAGAGATTTCTCACGGACATACATGTTGAACAGCAAAAAAACAAGTTTCAGGTGGACAAATGGGCTTCTAAACATGATCGGCTTCTATTTACAACAAGTTGTAGTCATTCTGAAATAATTTTTTTTGCACAGGATGTTGATTTTATGGATCGGACTGATCCATTTGTTTGTGACTGCAAAAAAGAGTGGTTGGGTTAGATGTTACCGTCATGTTCAATCTGGGTTCTGTCTAAAAAATTGATGAACAATCAATCCTTGGGCTTTTTGTACCATTTGTATGCTTGAGTTGCATGTTGTTTCCCTCGTACTCCCCTCCACCTGCCACTATACTGCCACATCTTCCATGGCTGATGTTCGTTCCTGTCTGAGGCCTCGCTATCATTCTCCGCCTTGGTTCGCTAACATGGTCAACAACCAAGAGGAATCAGGAGATGACTGTACGCGGAGAGGCTCACAGTATGGACCCACCAGGGTCATTTCATTTCGCAAGAAGGTGCCTCGTTATTACAAGCCAAAAAAATACTTCCTCCTAATTGTTTGACAACTAGGTCCCACGCCATTGTCAATGTAGTCAATAAACGAGAAAATTACACAACAAGCAGATAACACCAGGGACCCAACAGCTCGCCCAGTTGTTTTTTAGTTTCAGAGATGGAGCTCAACTGCGCGCTGTGCGGGGGCTGTGGCCCGTCTAGCCCACGCTTACGCTTTTATTAAGCACATGATGAGCCCAGTTGATATATTTTTTCTTTATGAAAATGGCAAGCCCAGTTCTTTTTTTGTTTGGAGAATACCAAAACCGAGGCCTACTTGCTTTTCTCAGCCCTGCTGGGCTGCAAATCTTTCAAGACGAGGAGGGATGTAAGTAGTAAGAAATGGGCTTCCCCAGAAAATGGGCTATAAGTTGTAAGAAATGGGCTATAAATTTTTAAACCAAAGCCAACCAGCAATTGCATTAAGATATCATTTTTCAGGATTTCTCTACTCTCTACTCTTATAAAAACCAAAGCCAACTGGCAATTACATTAAAATATCATCTTTTCTCCCACAAGATAAACTACTCATACAAATGCATCTTCATGTTCCGTGCAACGAACAGGCATCTTGCTAGTTAAGATTCTAAATTTCATTCATTTTTTTGCAGACAATTGTTTTTTGAATTTTATTTTCGAAATTTCTTGATTAAAAGAGTTCGGACCCCACCGAAATATGCAGAATTGTGTTGAACTTTTTAGCAGTGCCCAGAATATATGGTATGTAATGCTAATAAAAATAATATGGGCTTCAAATATCCTTAAGAATTAGCAAATGGGCTGTAAATTATTGAAAGTAATGGCTAATGGGTTGTATGCTATTTTCCACAGATTTGGAGGCTGACTTCTGGGCCTACTAGGTTGACGATGACGCTGTCCTAAATTTTTTTTTGACGCGTACGCAAGGCTTTGACAACTTAGTCAACACACGGCAGTGACTGTTGGATGTCCATCCAATGGCCGCCGTGCTTCTTCAATCTCTGATCTTCCTACTCCAAATTACTAAACCAACACCGGCGGGACTGCCTGCTCCCTCCTCCCGTGGCTGGTTGTGCTGCCGCCAGGCCATCCCTCTAACCACCCACACATCCTGTTATTTTCCGCGACGTTAGCCTCACCCCGCAGCCCACCAGTCAGCGCTCGTACTCCCCTCAGCGTAGGCATCTGCTGCGGTGGCTTCGCCGGCTCCGGGTGGTTCTCTTCCTGGGCCTCGCCCTCGTCCACCGCTTTTGTGCTCTCGGCGGGGCGAGGTCAACATGGTCAACAAACAACAGCCATCGGAAGAGGTTGACACTAGGGGCCGACACAGGGAAATGCCTCCTTATTACGCATAAAATAATGATTCCTCCACCTGATAGCTCGGACCCACCGGAAGGGCCTCTGTATTTCGCGAAAAGATGTTCCCCCCGCTGTCAGCTCGGACCCACCGGAAGTGCCTCCTTATTACGCACAAAAAAAATGAATACTCCCCCTACTAGCTGGGACTCACCTTGGTGGGAAACTGACTTGTGGGCCTACTAAGTTGACGGGGATGGAGGGCTTTGTCAACTTAGTCAATATGAACGATTCTAGCTCTAGTGACCGTACGATGTCCATCCAACGGTCATAGTGCTTCTTCAACCTCTGGTCTTCGTGCTTCTTCAACCTCTGGTCTTTGTTCTCCAGCCGCACAAAGCAGCGCCAGTCATGCCGCATGCTCCTACCTCCCGTGGCCAGCTGTGCTGCCGCGGAAGCCTCACCGCCCCCTAATATTCCCACCGCTGGCCAGGCCCTGCGGAGATGGCAGCCTCACACCGCAGCCGAACCAGTGAACCTTCATACTCCTCTCCGCGCGGGCTTCCACTACCGCGTCTTCCCCGGCTCCGCGTCGTCCCCTTCCTAGGCCTCACCGTCGTCCACCGCCCTGGTGCTCTCCGCGCGGTGTGGTCAAAGTGGACAAGGAACGACTTCCATCAGGAAGAGCATTGTATGTGGAGAGGCTGACAGCTGGATCCACGGCGACCGCAAGGAAGTGCCTCCTTATTACGCGCAAAATAATTATTCCTCCACCTGACAGCAGGGACCCACCGGACAAGCCATCGTATTTCGTGAAAAAAAATGTTTCCCCCCTGACTGCTGGGACCCACCAGCTACATCTTCGCACGCAAGGAAATGCCTGACAGTCGGGACCCACCTGGTCGAAGCGTACGTAGCGTTGTCATTCTAGTCGCGAATTGTGTACATGCTACGTGAGCGCATCTACATACTAGTGGATGTAGATGTGCGCACGTGTCGTAGTAGAGGCGCGCACGTGTCGTAGTAGAGGCGCGCACATAGCATGTACACATACGTACAACGGCCAGGGTGCAAGAAAGTAAATACGGCCACGTACATACATACGGGCGGGGTCTCGAATGCCTACTCGCGCATACGTATGGCCAGGGCTCATGTACATGGTTGGGTCGAAACGAAGAAACAGCGTCATCGTCGTGTTCATGGGGAGCCAACCGGCTGGGTCGGAATGGAATGCGTCGTCGTGTTCATCAGGAGGGCTTGGATGGAACAGGAGATGGAAACGAGGCCTGGCATACCGCAGAACGGAGGAAACGGCCTTGTGTTCGACCGGCCACGTTCGAAACGGGATCATGTTCATCGGGAGGGGTCTGGCATACCGCAAAACGGAGGAAACGGACTTGTGTTGGACCTCCTACGGTCGAAACGGGGTCCAGTTGATCGGGAGGGGTGTGGCGTACCGCAAAACGGAGGAAACGGACTTGTGTTGGAGCGCTACGGTCGAAACGGGGGTCCTGTTCATCGGGAGGGGTGTGGCGTACCGCAAAACTGGACTCCACGGGATACTGTTCATCTCCACCGTCGACCTCCTCCAGCCTTCACGGGCTAATGTTCATCCATCGTCGACCTCCTCCAGCCTCCACCGCGATCGCTCATCCATGGGTTCTGCTCATCCAGCCTCCACCGCGCTTACTCCACCGCCATCGCTCAACCACCCCTCTCCACGGGCTCTGCTCAACCACCCTCCACGGGCTACTATTCATCCACCCCTCCACTATCTACTATTCATCCAGCCCTCCACGGGGTCGTCCTGTTCATCCAGCCCTCCACGGGGTCCTGTTCATCCAGCCCCAACCAGCTCGTTTGATCGGGATCCTATTCATCCAGAGGCAACACCACGGGGTCCTGTTCATCCACCCCCACTGATCACTATTCATCCAACCCCCCCGCAACGCTCACTGTTCATCCAGAGGCAGCATCGATCGGCTTCGCTTAGCAGCGATGGCGAAGAATCGCCGATCGGGTTCAATTAACAGCCATCGATCGATCGCCGGGTTCGAATGCGTAGCTGCGCAGTCTGTCCGCCGGGTTCGATTAGAGCCCAACGCCGCTTCGGGTTCATTAGAGCTAACGCCGCACACACGCCAGACGTGTCGAGAGAAAGCAGCGATCGCTCAGCCCCCGACCACCCACCGTAACCAGGAACTCGCCGAAATTTTCCTCGCCCTTGCTTCTACCACGGTTTTTTCCGTCATGAACGGCCCAAAGAATGTCATGCAGCTGCGCCTCCGGCCCGCCCAGGCCGAAAAACCCATTTTCTGTCATGATTTTTTGTCATAGAAGTAGGAGCCCACCACATCTATGATGATACCGGGTTTTGTCAGAATTATCATCATAGAAGTGTCATAAGTATGACAGGAAAAAAATTCGTTCGGCCCAAAATGTCACGGATGTGTCTTTTTTTTGTAGTGGGTGTTAGAATCATTACACTGTAATCCAGATTATTGACTCTAGTGCAAGTGGGAGACTGAAGAAAATATGCCCTAGAGGCAATAATAAAGTTGTTATCTATATTTCCTTATGTCATGATACATATCTATTATTCATGCTAGAATTGTATTAACCGAAAACTTGATACATGTGTGGATACATAGACAAAACACAATGTCCCTAGTAAGCCTCTACTAGACTAGCTCATTAATCAAAGGTGGTTAAGTTTCCTAACCATAGACATGTGTTGTCATTTGTTAAATGGGATCACATCATTAGGAGAATGATGTGATGGACAAGACCCATCCGCTAGCTTAGCATAATGATCATTAAGTTTTATTGTTATTGCTTTCTTCATGACTTATACATATTCCTTTGACTATGAGATTATGCAACTCCCGGATACCGTAGGAATACCTTGTGTGCTACCAAACGTCACAATGTAACTGGGTGATTATAAAGATGCTCTACAGGTATCTTCGAAGGTGTTTTGTTGGCTTGGCATAGATCGATATTAGGATTTGTCACTCCGAGTATCGGAGAGGTATCTCTGGGCCCTCTCGGTAATGCACAACATAATAAGCCTTGCAAGCAATGTGACTAATGAGTTAGTTGTGGGATGATGCATTACGGAACGAGTAAAGAGACTGGCCGGTAATGAGATTGAACTAGATATGAAGATACCGACGATCGAGTCTTGGGAAAGTAACATACCGATGACAAAGGGAATAACGTATGTTGTCATTACGGTTTGACCGATAAAGATCTTCGTAGAATATGTGGGATCCAATATGAGCATCCAGGTTCTGCTATTGGTTATTGACCGGAGAGGAGTCTTGGACATGTCTACAAAGTTCTCGAACCCGTAGGGTCCGCATGCTTAACATTTGATGACGATTTGTATTATATGAGTTATGTGATTTGGTGACCTAATGTTGTTCGGAGTCCTGGATGAGATCACGGACATGACGAGGAGTCTCGAAATGGTCGAGAGGTAAATATTAATATATTGGATGATAGTATTCGGACACCGGAAGTGTTCCGGAGTGTATCGGTACAAATCGAAATACCGGGGGGGGTTACCGGAACCCCCGGGGGGAAGATATGGGCCATATGGGCCATAAGAGTGAGGCACACCAGCCCACAAAGGGGTGGTGCACCCCCCACAAGGGAGGAGTCTGAATTGCACTAGGGGAGGGGGCGGTGCCCCCCTTTCCTTCTCCTCCTCCCTCTCATTTCCCCTTTCCCCCTCCGGTAAAAGAAAGGGGGGCGAATCCTTCTAGGAGCCCAAGTAGGACTCCTCCTACTTGGGGCGCGCCTAGGGCCGGAATCCTCCCCTCTCACTCCTTTTTATACGGGGGTGGAGGGCGCCTCTAAGACACACAATTGTTCCAAGCCGTGTGTGGCACCCCCCCTCCACAATTTACGCCTCCGGTCATATTCACGTAGTGCTTAGGCGAAGCCCTGCGCGGATAACTTCACCATCACCGTCACCATGCCGTCGTGCCGACGGAACTCTCCCTCGACACTTTGCTGGATCAAGAGTTCAAAGGATGTCATCGAGCTGAACGTGTGCAGAACTCAGAGGTGCCGTACGTTCGGTGCTTGATCGGTCGGAACATGAAGAAATTCGACTACATCAACCGCGTTAACAAAAGCTTCCGCTTTCGGTCTATGAGGGTACGTGGACACACTCTTCCCATTTTGTTGCTATGCATCTCCTAGATAGATCTTGCGTGAGCATAGGAAAATTTTGAAATTGTATGCTACGTTCCCCAACAGATACGATACCGGGGCACCTCTCCCAAGCTTGGCGGAAGCCAAGGGGAGTGCCCATACCCGATACTCAATTTTCTTTTGGTGATGAAGAAGGTGGTGGTGGTGTAGTGGTATTCTCCAATATAACCATGAGTAGATCCTTCAAACCTTTAATCTCCTAAATGGCTTGATTAAGTAACTCACTATTTTTCTTCACTTCAGTCATTATGTGTTTATTTTCCGGGCCCAAGGGGTTCGTTCCTGCACTGTTTTCTCTTGGGAGAGATATGTCCCAATTGGACGGTATGTGCCTGCGAGGAGTATTCTCGAACCCATAATTGTGAATCAAATTCCAGAAATTGTTACGATGTAACCTGTGTAGAGGCCTTCTTGGTGGGATTTCAAGGCCCTCCCGATTATTTGATGATCTCATAGCTTGATGAGGATTTGGATGAGTAGAGATGCCAGCCAATGTGCCTCTCGGAAGCTGGAGAGTGAACCCCAAAAGGGTTTTCCTCTTCTTCCTCCATAGCAACTTCTTCAGCTTCCTCTCTCCTTAGATCTTCTTGAAACACCCCTGCGTCTTCTTCTCTGCTGTTGGAGGATGAGGAAGACATGATTCTAGCCTTACTGAATCTGTCAGGAAACAACAAGAAAAGAAAACGGAAGATTTCTCCGTGATCCGATGGTCAATAGGTTTGGAGGGTACATAAAGATTTTTTTTTATCTTGGGAAACAAGCAAACGGAAGAAAAACGGAGTCTGGAAGGTACCCGAGGTGGGCACAACCCACCTGGGTGCGCCCTAGTGTCTTGTGCCCACCAGGGTACGCTTCCTGGAAGTTTCTTATTTTCCTAATTTTCTAAATATTCCAAAACTGACAAAAAATATTTTTGCGGATTTTTTGGAGTCCGTTTACTTACCGTATCACGTACCTCCTTATTTTCACGATTCTGGAGTGTTCCGGAAGGACTCTTTTATGTGTTCTTCCGGTGTCAAAGTTTGGATAATATTACTTTCAACATTAATGGGCGTATCTGAGATATAATGTTTTATTCGTTTCCCATTAACAACCTTCGGGTTAGTACCTTCAACATTATTTATTTTGATAGCTCCAGACCGATAAACCTCCTCGATAACATAGGGTCCTTCCCATTTGGAGAGGAGTTTTCCTACAAAGAACCAAAAACAAGAGTTGTACAAAAGAACATATTATCCAACTTTAAACTCACGCTTTTGGATTCTTTTATCATGCCATCTTTTAACCTTTTCTTTAAATAACATGGCATTTTCATAAGCTTGGGTTCTCCTTTCATTTAATGAGCTAATATCAAATAACCTCTTTTCACCGGCAAGTTTGAAATCATAGTTGAGTTCTTTGATTGCCCAATATGCTTTATGTTCTAATTCAAGAGGCAAATGACAAGCTTTTTCGTAAACCATTTTATAAGGAGACATACCCATAGGATTATTATATGATGTTCTATCAGCCCAAAGTGCATCATCTAATTTCTTAGACCAATTCTTCCTGGACATATTGTCAGTCCTTTGCAAAATTAATTTTATTTCTCTATTGCTAAGTTTGACTTGACCACTATACTGAGGATGATAGGGTGATGCCATTCTATGGTAAACATCCTACTTAGCAAGCATTTTACGGAAAGCACCATGAATAAAGTGTGAACCACCATCGGTTATTAAATATCTAGGAACTCCAAACCTTGGGAAAATAACTTCCTTAAGCATTTTAATAGAGGTGTTGTGATCAGCACTACTAGTTGGAATAGCTTCCACCCACTTAGTAACATAATCAACGGCAACCAAAATATGTGTATACACATTAGAGGAAGGAAAAGGTCCCATGTAATCAAATCCCCAAACATCAAATGGTTCAACTACAAGTGAATAATTCATAGGCATTTCTTGACGCTTACCAATATTACCTATTCTTTGACATTCATCACAAGATAAGCCGAACTTACGGGCATCCTTAAAGAGAGTTGGCCAATAAAATCCATATTGCAATACCTTGTGAGCAGTTCTGTTTCCAGCGTGATGCCCTCCATAAGCTTCAGAGTGAAATTTCTGTAGGATTTGTCCCTGTTCATGCTCAGGTACACAACGTCTAATAATACCATCAACTCCTTCTTTATAAAGATGTGGGTCATCCCAAAAGTAATGTCTTAAATCATAGAAGAATTTTTTTTATTTTGTTGGTATGTAAAGCTAGGTGGTAAATATTTAGCAACAATGTAATTAGCATAGTCGGCATACCAAGGAGTGTTATTAGAAACATTTATTGCAGCTAACTGCTCATCAGGAAAACTATCATCAATAGGTAGTGGGTCATCAAGCACATTTTCAAGCCTAGACAAGTTCTCAGCTTCAGGGTTCTCAGCTCCTTTTTTATCAGTAATATGTAAATCAAATTCTTGTAGCAAGAGTACCCATCGAATAAGTCTAGGTTTAGCATCCTTCTTTTCCATAAGATATTTAATAGCAGCATGGTCGGTGTGAACCATAACTTTAGAGTCAACAATGTAAGATCTAAATTTATCACAAGCAAACACCACTGCTAGAAATTCTTTTTCAGTAGTAGCATAATTCCGTTGTGCACTGTCTAGAGTTTTACTAGCATAATGGATAACATTCAGTTTCTTATCAACTCTTTATCCTCGAACAGCACCAACATCATAATCACTAGCATCACACATAATTTCAAAAGGAAAGTCCCAATCAGGTGGTTGAACAACAAGTGCAGAAATTAAGGCTTTCTTGAGTGTTTCGACGGCTTCTAAACAATCACATAAAAACAAGGGATATCAATTTGCAAAAGATTCATGAGAGGCCTAGAAATTGTGGTTCCGGTCGATGTGAAGATACCCCGAACAAACCCCTTAAAGGATTGTTTTCCATAATAACAAGTGATAGTAAATTTCAGCACACTATATAAATGTTTCCTTACCAAATTCCACTTACCAAAGGCGCTTCACTCCCCGGCAACAGCGCCAGAAAATAGCCTTGATGACCCACAAGTATAGGGGATCAATTGTAGCTCATTTTGATAAGTAAGAGTGTCGAACCCAACGGGGAGCGGAAGGAAATGACAAGTGGTTTCCAGTAAGATAATGTCTGCAAGTGCTGAAATTATAAGTAACAGAGTAGTTTGCTAGCAAGATAATTTGTAACGAGCAAGTGATGATAATAGTAGCAAAAGTGTAGCAAGGTAGCCCAATCCTTCTGAGGCAAAGGACAAGCCAAAACGGTCTCTTATAGTAAGCAAAGCATTCTTGAGGGTACACGGTGTTGGGGGACGTACTAATTCAAAAAAAATCCTATGATCACGCAAGATCTATCTAGGAGATGCATAGAAACGAGACGGGAGAGTGTGTCCACGTACCCTCATAGACCGAAAGCTGAAGCGTTTAGTAACGCGGTTGATGTAGTCGAACGTCTTCACGATCCAACCGATCCAAGTACCGAACGTATGGCACCTCCGTGTTCAGCACACATTCAGCATGATGACGTCCCTCGAGCTCTTGATCCAGTTGAGGAAGAGGGAGAGTTTCGTCAACACGACGGTGTGGTGACGGTGATGATGAAGTTACCGGCGTAGGGCTTCACCTAAGCACTACGACAATATGACCGAGGTGTTAAACTGTGGAGGGGCACCGCACACGGCTAAGAGATTGTCTGTTGTACTTTGGGGTGCCCTCCTGCCCCCGTATATAAAGGAGGGGAGGAGGAGGCCGGCGGCCAAGGAGGGCGTGCCATAGGGGGAGTCCAACTAGGATTCCCAATCCTAGTTGGAGTCCCCTTCCTTTTCCAAGAGGGGGAGAGAGGGAAGGAGGAGGAGAGGGAGAAGGAAAGAGGAGGGTGCCGCCCCCTCCCTAGTCCAATTCGGACTTGCCATGGGGGGGCGGCCACCCCTTGAGGCCCTCCTCTCCTTTCCACTAAAGCCCAATACTTCCTCGGGGGCTTTCAGTAACCTCCCGGTACTCCAAAAAATACCCGAATCACTTCGGAACCATTCTGGTGTCCGAATATAACCTTCCAATATATCAATCTTTACCTCTCGACCATTTCGAGAATCCTTGTCATGTCCATGATCTCATCCGGGACTCCGAACAATCTTCGGTCATCAAATCACATAACTCATAATACAAATCGTCATCGAACATTAAGCGTGCGGACCCTACGGGTTCGAGAACTATCTAGACATGACCGAGACACATATCTGGTCAATAACCAATAGTGGAACCTGGATGCTCATATTGCCTCCTACATATTCTACGAGGATCTTTATCGGTCAAACCGCATAACAACATACGTTGTTCCCTTTGTCATCGGTATGTTACTTGCCCGAGATTCGACCGTCGGTATCATCATATCTAGTTCAATCTCATTACCGGCAAGACTCTTTACTCGTTCCATAATGCATCAACCCGCAACTAACTCATTAGTCACATTGCTTGCAACGCTTATAGTGATGTGCATTACCGAGAGGGCCTAGAGATACCTCTCCGATACATGGAGTGACAAATCCTAATCTTGATCTATGCCAACCCAGCAAACACTTCAGAGACACCTGTAGAGCATCTTTATAATCACCCACTACGTTGTGACGTTTGATAGCACACAAGGTGTTCCTCCAGTATTCGGGAGTTGCATAATGCCATAGTCAGAGGAACATGTATAAGTCATGAAGAAAGCTATAGCAATAAAACTAAACAATCATTATGCTAAGCTAATGGGTCTTGTCCATCACATCATTCTCTAATGATGTGATCCCGTTAATCAAATGACAACACATGTCTATGGTCAGGAAACATAACCATCTTTGATTAACGAGCTAGTCAAGTAGAGGCATACTAGGGACACTCTGTTTGTCTATGTATTCACACATGTACTAAGTTTCCGGTTAATACAATTCTAGCATGAATAATAAACATTTATAATGATATAAGGAAATATAAATAATAACTTTATTATTGCCTCTAGGGCATATTTCCTTCACATGGGAATTTCATCTAGTCACTTTCATCATGTTGGTTCGATTTGTGTTCGCTACTTTGATAATTTGATATGTGGGTGGATCGGTGCTTAGGTGATGTTCTTACTTGAACAAACCTCCTGCTTATGATTAACCCCCTCGCGATCATCCGCAACTATGAGAAAAGTATTAAGAATAAATTCTATCCATAGCATTAAACTTTTGGATCCAATCGGTCCCTTACGGAATAGCGCATAAACTAGGGTTTAAGCTTATATCACTCTCGCAACCCATCACCTAATAACTACTCCACAATGCATTCCCTTAGGCCCAAATATGGTGAAGTGTCATGTAGTCGATGTTCACATGACACCACTAAGGGAATCACAACATACATACTATCAAAATATCGAACACATATCGAGTTCACATGATTACTTGCAACATGATTTCTATCGTGACTCAAGAACAAAATTAACTACTCACAAGTGATAATCATGCTCAAGATCAAAGGGGTATTAAATAGCATAATATATATGAACATATAATCTTCCACCGAATAAACCATATAGTAATCAACTACAAGATGTAATCAACACTACTAGTCACCCACAAGCACCAACCTATAGTTCCGGTACAAAGGTTGAACACCAGAGATGAACTAGGGTTTGAGAGGAGATGGTGTTGTGGAAGATGTTGATGGAGATTGCCCTCCCCAAGATGGGAGAGTTGTTGGTGATGATGATGACGATGATTTCCCCCTCCGGGAGGGAAGTTCCCACGGCGGAATCGCTCCCCTGGAGGGCAAAAGTGCTCCTACCCAAGTTCCGCCTCGAGATGGTGGCGCTCCATCCCGAAATTCCTCTCCTGATTTTTTCTAGGTCACAATGACTTATATACCAGAAGATGGGCACCGGAGGTGGGCCTGGTTGACCACAACCCACCAGGGCGCGCCTGGGCTCCCTGGCGCGCCCAAGTGGGTTGCGCCCACCTGGTGGTCCCCCTCTGGTACTTATTGGCTCCAATATTCCTCATTTATTCCATAAAAATTCCCCATAAAGTTTCGACTTATTTGGAGTTGTGCAGAATAGGTAGCCTGACGTAGCTTTTCTAGGTCCAGATTTCCAGTTGCCGGAATTCTCCCTCTTTGTGTGTACCTTGCATTAGAAAAGGCATTAGAATTACTCCAAAAGGCATTATTATGCATAAAAACATCATAAATAACAGTAGGAAAACATGATGCAAAATGGATGTATCAACGCGCTACTGGTATACTAGCAGCGCGCCTCTCTATACGCACTACTACTATTATTATTCTATTTCTTTTCTGTTTTATGTCATATTCATACACCATTATACAAGTTTTCATACAGTACCAATTTAGAGATTGTTTTTACATCATAATGAGTTATTACATCATTGGGTGAAAGAACCATGGATTAGTTTCAAGTGGATGGATCCAAAGTGACCAAGTCATGGATTAGCGTGACTTGGTCACTTTGGATCCATCCACTTGAAACTAATACGCGGTTCTTTCACCTAATGATATAATAACTCATCGTCGTCATCATCATAATATCATTAACAACTTATCATCATAATACATCATAAACTCTAACACACTGTACCACATAATAACAACTTCTCATCATCATCATAGTCATAATCAACACTAACTAATTGTTCTTAATACCTAGGACCTACTCCTCTCTCCTAGGTAAAATACCATAAAAGAGATAAATTGGTCCATCTCCATAATGGAGAATGGAGATAAACCTATCTCCAACTTGTGGCTTGCGCACAATCATGTTATCTCCAATTAGTTGCGTGTGCGCATTCATCACTTTGCTCCATTCTTTGATATTGAGCCTTCCATCATTTGAAGAAATCGAGTATGTAGTATAGAAAGCTTTCGAAGGAGTTAGTCGTAAGTTAACCATATGCATATGACCTTCGGTAAACAGCATGTAAGGCACAACCTCCTTCGGGAGCCTCTATTGAAAAACGTAATGGTAACATATATAGTTAGAAATGTGTTTATATACTTAAGAAGAATGTATGCAATAAAGTTACATCATTAACAAAATCTTACCAAGTTTTTGGCAATGAAGTTACCATCATGCAGTTTATTCACTCAAAGTTCTTTTTGTGTGGACTCTGAATTGTCAATATGAGTCATCACCGGTCTAGGAACCGGTGATAACTCATATTGCGGCCACAAATCCTACACATAGAGTTCAATGAAGACCAAGTGGTTGTGATAGTTTGAGAAGTAACATATTTAAGGTGGTAAACACCCTGTTCGCGGAGCGAGGTGGGACTAAACTTAGTTGCAAGGAGTGGACTAACCTTAGCCGTAGCGTGCGTTGGAGAAAAGCGTTGCTGCTAAGTTCAATAGCAGTAGCGAGTTTACAAAACAGGTGCTACTGCTATACCTAGTCTGGCGGCAAGGTCGTGGCAATTGTAGTAGCGCTATTTCATCCTGACTCGCTACTGCTATGCAGATATCAGTAGTACGGTTTGTTTTGTCACGCGCTACTGCTAAGTAGCAGTAGCGCCTTATTTTAAATCGCGCTGCTGGTAAGATTCTGTGTATAAGGTTTTCCCTAGTAGTGATGGGTCTATAGCTGGTAGCTAGATGGCTTTTTCTCTCTCTTTGATCTTCAGTACAATGTTCTCCTCGATATTCTTGGAGTTCTATCCGATATAATCTTCTTTTGTGGTGTGTTTGTTGGGATCCGATGATTGTGGGTTTATGATCTGAATATTTATGATAAGTAATGGAGTCTTTTCTAAACTTTATTATGCATGATTTTTATAGCTTTGTATTTCTCTTCGATCTATCCATTTGGTTTGGCCAACTAGATTGATTTATCTTCAGTGGGAGAGGTGCTTTGTAATGAGTTCAATCTTGTGGTGCTCTATATCCCAGTGACAGAAGGGGATAAGACATGTACTTGTATATTGCCATTAAGGGTAAAACGACAGGGTTTATTCATATTGGTTGGGTTTACTTTGTATACATCATGTCATCTTGCTTAAGGCGTCACTCTGTTTTTCATGAACTTAATACCATAGACGCATACTGGATAGCGGTTGATTGGTGGAGTAATAGTAGTAGATGCAGGCATGAGTTGATCTACTTGTCTCGGACATGATGCCAATATACATGATCATTGCCTTGAATATCGTCATAACTATGCGATTTTCTATCAATTGCCTAACAGTAATTTGTTCACCCACTGTATGTTATATGTTTGAGAGAGAAGCCTCTCATGAAAACTATGGCCCCGGGGTCTACTTTAATCATATATAAAAATATAAGTTCCTTCGATGTAATTTTATTTCTTTTTATTTTGTTTTGCAATTTATCCATCTACCTATACAAGATTTGATCCTTGCAAGTAACGACTTCAATAGGATTGAGAACCCTCTTGCCCACGTTGGGTGCAAGTATTTGCTTTTGTGTGTGCAGGTGCTGTTCACGAGGCTTTGCGTGATTCTCCAACTGGATTGATACCTTAGTTCTCACTGAGGGAAATACTTATCTCTACTGTGTTGTATCTCCTCTCCTCTTCAGGGAAAATCCCAACGCAGCTCACAAGTAGCACGGCGGCTCCGGACATGGCGGTGATTGCGCCCCCTCCGCCAGGGATGATGGATCTGGAGGAGGCTCCTTGAGGCGGCACCTAGGAGCGGTGGATCACGGGATCCCGAGCCCAAGTGATTTCTACTATGCAACTTTATCCTTGTAGACTCGTGTTGAGCCTCCAAGCGCAGAGTTTTGTAGGAAAGTAGCAAATTTCCCTCAAGTGGATGACCTAAGGTTTATCAATCCGTGGGAGGCGTAGGATGAAGATGGTATCTCTCAAATAACCATGCAACCAAATAACAAAGAGTCTCTTGTGTCCCCAACACACCCAATACAATGGTAAATTGTATAGGTGCACTAGTTCGGCAAAGAGATGGTGATACAAGTGTAATATGGATGGTAGATATAGGTTTTTGTAATCTGAAAATATAAAAACAGCAAGGTAACTAGTAGTAAAAGTGAGCGAAAACGATATTGCAATGCTTGGAAACAAGGCCTAGGGTTCATACTTTCACTAGTGCAAGTTCTCTCAACAATGATAATATAATTAAATCATATGGTAATCCCTCAACGTGCAATAAAGAGTCACTCCAAAGTTCCTATCGCGGAGAACATAAGATGAAATTGCTTGTAGGGTACGAAACCACCTCAAAGTTATTCTTTCCGATCAATCCATTGAGCTTTCCTATAAGTGTCACAAGCAGCCCTAGAGTTCGTAGTAAAATAACACCATATAACACACATCAATCAACACAAATGTCACGTAGATACACCAATGTCACCACAAGTATCTGTGGGTCATTATACAATATGCATCAAACAACTTCAGATTCTTAAGATTCAATCCAACATAAAGAACCTCAAAGAGTGCCCCAAGATTCCTACCGGAGAACAAGGAAGAAAACGTGCATCAAACCCTATGCATAGATTACCCCAATGTCACCTCGGGAATCCGCGAGTTGAGTGCCAAAACATACATCAAGTGAATCAATAGAACACCCCATTGTCACCACGGGTATCCCACACAAGACATACATCAAGTGTTCTCAAATCCATAATAGTATTCAATCCGATAATAGTGAAACCTCAAAGATAAAACTCAATTCATCACAAGAAGGTAGAGGGGGAGAAACACCATATGATTCCACTATAGTAACAAAGCTTGCGGTGCATCAAGATTGTGCCAAATCCAGAACACGAGAGAGAGAGAGAGAGTGAAAGATCGTGGATGTCGCCTAGAGGGGGGTGAATAGACGTTTAAAATAATTACAGTAGAGGCTTGAACAAATGCAGAATAAACCTAGCGGTTAATTTGTCAAGCACAAAACCTACAACAACTAGGCTCACCTGTGTGCACCAACAACTTATGCTAAGCAAGATAAGCAACTATGTGATAGCAAGATATATGACAAAGAACAATATGGCTATCACAAAGTGAAGTGCATAAGTAAAGGGCTCTGGTAAGAGATAACCGAGGCACGCGGAGACGACGATGTATCCCGAAGTTCACACCCTTGCGGATGCTAATCTCCGTTTGGAGCGGTGTGGAGGCACAATGCTCCCCAAGAAGCCACTAGGGCCACAGTAATCTCCTCACGCCCTCGCACAATGCAAGATGTCGTGATTCCACTAAGGGACCCTTGAGGGCGGTCACCAACCCGCACAAATGGAAACCCTTGGGGTGGTCACCGAACCCGTACACTTTGGCAACCCTTGGGGCGGTCACGGTACCACAAATTGCTCGGGCGATCTCCACAACCTAATTGGAGACCACGACGCTTGCCCAAGCTTTACACCACAATTATTGAGCTCCAACAACACCAACCGCCTAGGGCGCCAAGGCACCCAAGAGGAACAAGCTCTAGGGTGTCCAAACACCCAAGAGTAACAAGCTCAAGGGTACCAAGCACCCAAGAGTAATAAGCTTCTCAACTTGTAACTTCCACGTATCACGTGGAGAACTCAAACTGATGCACCAAATGCAATGGCAAGGGCACACAGAGTGCCCAAGTCCTTCTCTCCCAAATCCTACCAAAGCAACTAATGCTAGGGAGGAAAATGAGAGGAAGAAAGAAAGAAGAACATGAAGAACTCCAAGATCTAGATCCAAGGGGTTCCCCTCACTTAGAGGAGAAAGTGATTGGTGGAAACGTGGATCTAGATCTCCTCTCTCTTTCCCCTCAAGAACTAGCAAGAGTCATTGGAGGGATTGAGAGTTAGCAAGCTCGAAGAAGGTCAACAATGGGGAAAGAACACGAGCTTAAAAGATAAGGTTGAATGGGGAAGAAGACCCCCTTTTATAGGAGCTCCCGAATCCAACTGTTATGTGCTCAGTCCGTGCACGAGCTGTACTACCGCCCGGGCGGTAGAACAGAGAGAGCGGAGCAAAATAGAGGGCGAGGCAGAGCCGAACGAGCGGCACTACCGCTGGAGCCAGCGGTATTACCGTTGGCCGCAGCGGTACTGCCGCTTGGCCCAGCGGTACCAGGGGCAGTGGTAGCCGCGGTACTACCACACACGAGCGGTACTACCGCTCCTACTGCTGCTACTACTGCCGCTGAACCCGACATGAGAAAACCACGTCTCGAGTCGAGGCGGTACCAGCGCGGAACCGGAGCCGTACTACCGCTTATGGCCATGGGCGGTACTACCGTTGTGGGACAGCGGTACTACTGCTTGTGGAGATACGCGGTACTGCCACTCCGGTCCAGCGGTACTACCGCTGGGGCCAACCTTATGCCATTTCCACGAAAACAAGTACGCTCCAAGGAAAACTAGAACTGCCATAACTTCTGCAAATGAGCTCTGAATTGAGCAAACTCAAGCTTGTTGGATACAAGACAATGAGTAGCATCAAAACAGCGACTGGTTATAGTAAGAAGAGGCAGGGGAGGTATGCCTAACAAAAAGAGGAGAGAAACCTCCAACAGAGAAGAACCGGCAGAATCTCCAACATCGAAAACATAATAGAAGATGCATGTGAAGTCCGTTTTCGATGAACTCGAGCTTGTCATCAAGATGACCATAAGCTCCAAAACTCACAAAGAGAACCAAACAATAACCAAGAAAGATGATGCAAGGATGCAATGGTTTGAGCTCTCTACGAATGATGCGATCAAGTTACTCATCGAGAGCCCCCCTTGATAGTACGACCATCGAACCTAAAACCCGGTCTCCCAACTACCATTATGAGACCGGTAAAATGGAAAACCTATCAAGGGCAAACATTTGCCTTGCACATGGTCCACTTGAGCTAGATGATGACGATCTTGACTCCCTCAAGTTGGACCACCTTTCTTGATTGCGTTGGCTCGATGAAGACTAGTTTATTGCTCCCCCATACTCCACTATGGGTGAGCCACTCTTCCGCACATCTTCACAAGTCCATTGTCACCACAATGGACGGGAAGCTTCAAGCCTTTGATCTCTTCGTGATGCTTCACTTGAACTTGCACACCACAACCTAACCCCACAAAGAACTCTCACGAAAATCATGGGTTAGTACACAAAGTGTAATTGAAAATGCTTACCATACCATGGGATCGCTTGATCCCTCTCGGTACATCTTCTACGCTTTGTGTGTTGATCAACTTGATTCACTCTTTGACTTAGTCTTGATCAACCTCTAACATGACCAATCTTTAGGTAATTCCTTGAATGGCACCTTGGTCATCACAAACTCTCCTTGAAACCAACAGATGGACTCCAAGAAAAGCCTATGGACAAATCCTTCAAATAAAACTCAAGGCAACCATTAGTCCATAGAGATTGTCGTCAATTACCAAAACCAAACATGGGGGCACCGCATGTTCTTTCAGAGAGAGAGAGAGATCGTTCAAACACATAGCTACTGGTACATACCCTCAGCCCCGAGGGTGAACTACTCCCTCCTCGTCATGGAGACCGCTGGGATGATGAAGATGGCCACCGGTGATGGTTTCCCCCTCTGGCAGGGTGCCGTAACGGGCTCCCGATTGGTTTTTCGGGGCTATAGAGGCTTGCAGCGGCGGAACTCCCGATCTAGGTTTCTTTCTGGGGGTTTCTAGATTTATAGGAATTTTTGGCGTCGGTTTCAAGTCAGGGGGTCCACGAGGCAGTGACAAGGTAGGGGCGTGCCCTCCACCCTTATGGATGCCATGTGGCTCCTCTGGTCCATCTCCAATACTCCGTGGGCTTCTTCTGGTCCATAAAAAATCGTCGTGAACTTTTAGATCGTTTGGACTCCGTTTGGTATTCCTTTTCTGTCAAACTCAAAAACAAGGAAAAAACATAAACTGGCACTGGGCTCTAGGTTAATAGGTTAGTCCCAAAAATAACATAAAATAGCATATAAATGCCTATAAAACATCCAAGATAGATAATATAATAGCATGGAACAATCAAAAATTATAGATACGTTGGAGACGTATCACCAGGTTCGTCGCAGGAGGTTGCTACGTCTTGAGCTTGCGTGGGTTTTCCTTGAAGAGGAACGGGTGATGCAGCAATAGTAGCATAAGTATTTCCCTCAGTTTTTGAGAACCAAGGTATCAATCCAGTAGGAGGCTCCTCAGAAGTCCCACGCACCTACACAAACAAACAAAGAACTCGCAACCAACGCAATAAAGGGTTTGCTCCAAAGAGCAGGCTCGCACCCAGCGGTGCATCCAGACGTAACTCTTACATGCAGCAATGAGGATAATCCTCAGTTACGGACCCATCCGTGTAATTGCTACCATCATCTTTCAACTTTGCTTTCTCAAGGAACGCATTAAAATTCAACAGAACAACAAAGACGAGCCATCTATCTACAATCAAACATAAACAAGCAAGATACTATCAGTACTAAGTTCATGATAAATTTAAGTTCAATTAATCATATTACTTAAGAACTCCCACTTAGATGACATCTCTCTAGTCATCTAAGTGATCACGTGATCCAAATCAACTAAACCATAACCGATCATCACGTGAAATGGAGTAGTTTTCAATAGTGAACATCTTATGTTGATCATATCTACTATATGATTCACGCCGACCTTTCGGTCTCCGTGTTCCGAGGCCATATCTGCATATGCTAGGCTCGTCAAGTATAACCCGAGTATTCTGCGTGTGCAAAACTGGCTTGCACCGTTGTAGATGGACGAGAGCTTATCACACCCGATCATCACGTGGTGTCAGGGCACGATGAACTTTGGCAACGGTGCATACTCGGGGAGAAAACTTCTTGATAATTTAGTGAGAGATCATCTTATAATGCTACCGTCAATCAAAGCAAGATAAGATGCATAAAAGATAAACATCACATGCAAATCAATATAAGTGATATGATATGGTCATCATCATCTTGTGCTTCGTGATCTCCATCTCTGCAAAGACCACCATGATCACCATCGTCACCGGCGCGACACCTTGATCTCCATCGTAGCATCGTTGTCGTCTCGCCAAACTTATGCTTCTACGACTATCGCTACCTCTTAGTGATAAAGTAAAGCATTACAGGGCGATTGCATTGCATACAATAAAGCGACAACCATATGGCTCCTGCCAGTTGCCGATAACTTCAGTTACAAAACATGATCATCTCATACAATAAAATATAGCATCACGTATTGACCATATCACATCACAACATGCCCTGCAAAAACAAGTTAGACGTCCTCTACTTTGTTGTTGCAAATTTTACGTGGCTGCTACGGGCTGAAGCAAGAACCAGTCTCACCTACACATCAAAACCACAACGATACTTCGTCAAATAGACTCCGTTTTAACCTTCTCAAGGACCGGGCGTAGCCACACTCGGTTCAACTAAAGTGAGAGAGACAGACACCCGCCAGTCACCTTTAAGCAACGAGTGCTCGTAGCGGTGAAACCAGTCTCGCGTAAGCGTACGCGTAATGTCGGTCCGGGCCGCTTCATCTCACAATACCGCTGAACCAAAGTATGACATGCTGGTAGGTAGTATGACTTGTATCGCCCACAACTCACTTGTGTTCTACTCGTGCAAAACATCAAACCATAGAAAAAAACTTAGGCTCGGATGCCACTGTTGGGGAACGAGTAATTTCAAAAAATTCCTACGCACACGCAAGATCATGGTGATGCATAGCAACGAGAGGGAGAGTGTTGTCTACGCACCCTCGTGAGACCCGGCGGAAGCAATCACAACGTAGAGGAAGTAGTCGACGTTCTCCTCGCGATCCGACCGATCCGGCGCCATTACTCGGCGCCCGAGTTCTTGACACACGTACAGCTCGATGACGCCCCTCGTACTCGATCCAGCCGAGTGTCGAGGAGAGTTCCACAAGACGACGGCGTGGTGACGATCTTGATGTTCTACCGGCGCAGGGCTTCGCCTAAGCTTCGCGACGATATGACCGAGGTGGAATATGGTGGAGGGGGGCACCGCACACGGCTAAGGAACGATCCGTAGATCAAACTTGTGTGTTCTAGGGTGCCCCCCTGCCCCCGTATATAAAGGAGGGAGGGGGGAGGTGCGGCCGGCCTAGAGGAGGCGCGCCGGAGGAGTCCTACTCCCACCGGGAGTAGGACTCCCCCCCTAGTTGTTGAGTAGGATTGGGGGAGGAAAGGAAGGCGCCCCCCTCCTGTCCTATTCGGACTGGGGGGAGGCGCGCCTGCCCCCTGCCGGCCGCTCTTCCTTTCCCTCATGGCCCACTAAGGCCCATTAACCCCGGAGGGTTCCGTAACCCTGGTACTCGGTAAATCCCGATTTCACCCTAACCATTCCAACTCCAAATATAGGCTTCCAATATATCAATCTTTATGTCTCGACCATTTCGAGACTCCTCGTCATGTCCGTGATCACATCCGGACTCGAACTTCTTCGGTACATCAAAATACATAAACTCATAATATAACCGCCATCGAAACCTTAAGCGTGCGGACCCTACGGTTCGAGAACAATGTAGACATGACCGAGACACGCCTCCGTCAATAACCAACAGCGGACCTGGATGCCCATATTGGTCCCTACATATTCTACGAAGATCTTTATCGGTCGACCCGCATAACAACATACGTTGTTCCTTTGTCATCGGTATGTTACTTGCCCGAGATTCGATCGTCGGTATCCAATACCTAGTTCAATCTCGTTACCGGCAAGTCTCTTTACTCGTTCCGTAATACATCATCTCACAACTAACTCACTAGTTGCAATGCTTGCAAGGCTTAAGTGATGTGTATTACCGAGAGGGCCCAGAGATACCTCTCCGACAATCGGAGTGACAAAACCTAATCTCAAATACGCCAACCCAACATCGCCTTTGGAGACACCTGTAGTACTCCTTTATAATCACCCGATTACGCCAGACGTTTGGTAGTACCCAAAGTGTTCCTCCGGTAAATGGGAGTTGCATAATCTCATAGTTACAGGAACATGTATATGTCATGGATAAAAGCAGTAGCAACATACTAAACGATCGTGTGCTAAGCTAATGGATTGGGTCATGTCAATCAGATCATTCTACTAATGATGTGACCTTGTTAATCAAATAACAACTCCTTGTTCATGGTTAGGAAACATAACCATCTTTGATTAACAAGCTAGTCTAGTAGAGGCATACTAGTGACATCTTTGTTTGTCTATGCATTCACACATGTATCATGTTTCCGGTTAATACAATTCTAGCATGAATGATAAACATTTATCATGAAATAAGGAAATAAATAATAACTTTATTATTGCCTCTAGGGCATATTTCCTTCAGTCTCCCACTTGCACTAGAGTCAATAATCTAGATTACATAGTAATGATTCTAACACCCATGGAGTCTTGGTGCTGATCATGTTTTGCTCGTGGAAGAGGCTTAGTCAACGGTCCGCAACATTCAGATCCGTATGTATCTTGCAAATCTCTATGTCTCCCACCGGACTAAGTCCCGGATGGAATTGAAGCGTCTCTTGATGTGCTTGGTTCTCTTGTGAAATCTGGATTCCTTCGCTAAGGCAATTGCTCCAAAGATTGTCACGAAAGATTTTCATTGGACCCGATGCACTAGGTATGACACCTAGATCGGATATGAACTCCTTCATCCGCACTCCTTCATTAGCTGCTTCGAAGCTGCTATGTACTCCGCTTCACATGTAGATCCCGCCACGACGCTTTGTTTAGAACGCACCAACCGACAGCCCTCCGCTTAGTGTAAATACGATTCGGTCTGCGATTTAGAATCGTCCGGATCGGTGTCAAAGCTTGCATCAACGTAACCGTTTACGATGAGCTCTTTGTCACCTCCATATCTGAAACATATCCTTAGTCCTTTTCGTATTTCAGATGTTCTTGACCGCTGTCGAAGATCCACTCTGGATTACTTTGGTACCTCCTGCTAGGCTTATAGCAAGGCACACATCAGTCCGTACACAAGATTGCATACATGATAGAGCCTATGGTGAAGCATAGGAACATCTTTCATTTTCTCTATCTTCTGCAGTGGTCGGGCATTGAGTCTTACTCAACTTCACACCTTGTAACACGTGCAAGAACCCTTTCTTTGCTTGATCCATTTTGAACTTCTTCAAAATTTGTCAAGGTATGTGCTTTGTGAAAGTCCAATTAAGCGCCTTGATCTATCTCTATAGATCTTAATGCCCAATATGTAAGCAGCTTCACCGAGGTCTTTCATTGAAAAACTCTTATTCAAGTATCCCTTTATGCTATCCAGAATTCTATATCATTTCCGATCAGCAATATGTCATCTACATATAATATCGTAAATGCTACAGAGCTCCCACTCACTTTCTTGTAAATACAAAGCTTCTCCAAAAGTCTCAGATGAACCCAAATGCTTTGATCACACTATCAAAGCGTTTATTCCAACTCCGAGATGCTTGCACCAGTCCATAAATGGATCATTGGAGCTTGCACACTTTGTTAGCTCCTTTGGATCGATAAAACCTTCGGTTGCATCATATACAACTCTTCTTCCGTAAATCCATTCAGAATGCGCTTTACATCCATTTGCCAAATTTCATAATCATAAAATGCGCAATCGCTAACATGATTCGGACAGACTTTAGCATCGCTACGGTGAGAAGGTCTCATCGTAGTCAATCCCTTGAACTTGTCGAAACCCTTTGCGACAAGTCGAGCTTTGTAGACGATAACATTACCGTCGTCGGTCTTCTTCTTGAAGATCCACTTGTTTTCTATTGCTTGCCTACCCTCGGGCAAGTCAACCAAAGTCCATACTTTATTTTCATACATGGATCCCATCTCGATTTCATGGCCTCAAGCCATTTTGCGAATCTGGGCTCACCATCGCTTCTTCATAGTTCGTAGGTTCATCATGATCTAGTAGCATGATTTCCGAACAGGATTACCGTACCACTCAGTGCGGATCTTACTCGTTGATCTACGAGGTTACAGAGCAACTTGATCTCAAGTTTCATGATCAACATCATCAACTTCCTCACTACTTGGTGTAGGTGTCTCGTAAACCGGTTTCGCGACAAACTACTTTCAAGTAAGGGAGAAGGTACAATTACCTCATCAAGTTCTACTTTCCTCCCACTCACTTCTTTCGAGAGAAACTCCTTCTCTAGAAAGGATCCATTCTTAGCAACAAATGTCTTGCCTTCGGATCTGTGATAGAAGGTGTACCCAACTGTCTCCTTTGGGTATCCTATGAAGACACATTTCTCCGATTTGGGTTCGAGCTTATCAGGTTGAAGCTTTTTCACATAAGCATCGCATCCCCAAACCTTAAGAAACGACAATTTTGGTTTCTTGCTAAACCACAGTTCATAAGGTGTCGTCTCAACGGATTTCGACGGTGTTCTATTCAGTGTGAATGCGGCCGTCTCTAGAGCATAACCCCAAAACGATAGCGGTAAATCTGTAAGAGACATCATAGATCGCACCATATCTAGTAAAGTACGATTACGACGTTCGGACACACCATTACGTTGTGGTGTTCCGGGTGGCGTGAGTTGCGAAACTATTCCGCATTGTTTCAAATGTAGACCAAACTCGTAACTCAAATATTCACCTCCACGATCAGATCGCAGAAACTTAATTTTCTTGTTACGATGATTTTCAACTTCACTCTGAAATTCTTTGAACTTTTCAAATGTTTCAGACTTATGTTTCATTAAGTAGATATACCCATATCTGCTTAAGTCATCTGTGAAGGTGAGAAAATAACGATATCCGCCACGAGCCTCAACATTCATCGGACCACATACATCTGTATGTATGATTTCCAACAAATCTGTTGCTCTCTCCATAGTACCGGAGAACGGGGTTCTAGTCATCTTGCCCAAGAGGCACGGTTCGAAGTGCCAAGTGATTCATAATCAAGTGACTCCAAAAGTCCATCAAGATGGAGTTTCTTCATGCGCTTTACACCGATATGACCTAAACGGCGAGTGCCACAAATAAGTTGCACTATCATTATCAACTCTGCATCTTTTGGTTTCAACATTATGAATATGTGTATCACTACTATCGAGATTCATCAAAATAGACCACTCTTTAAGGGTGCATGACCATAAAAGATATTACTCATATAAATAGAACAACCATTATTCTCTCGATTTAAATGAATAACCGCCTCGCATCAAACAAGATCCAGATATAATGTTCATGCTCAACGCAGCACCAAATAACAATAATTTAGGTCTAAAACTAATCCCGAAGGTAGATGTAGAGGTAGCGTGCCGACCGCGATCACATCGACTTTGGAACCATTTCCCACGCGCATCGTCACCTCGTCCTTTGCAAGTGTTCGCTTAATCCGTAGTCCCTGCTTGAGTTGCAAATATTAGCAATGTAACCAAGATCAAATACCAGTGCTACTGCGAGCTCTAGTAAGGTACACATCAATAACATGTATATCACATATACCTTTGTTCACCTTGCCATCCTTCTTATCCGCCAAATACTTGGGGCAGTTCCGCTTCCAGGACTACCGCTTGCGGTAGAAGCACTCGGCCAGGCTTAGGTCCGACTTGGGTTTCTTCTCTGAGCAAAGAACTTGCTTGCTGTTCTTCTTGAAGTTCCTTCTTCTTCCCTTTGCCTTTCTTCTTGAAACTAGTGGTCTTATTGACCATCAACACTTGATGCTCCTTCTTGATTTCTACCTCCGCAGCCTTTAGCATTGCGAAGAGCTCGGTATAGTCTTTACTAACCCTTGCATATTATAGTTCATCACGAAGCCTTTGTAGCTTGGTGGCGTGATTGAAGAATTCATCAATGACACAATCATCCGGAGATTAACTCCCAATTGTGTCAAGTGATTGTAGTACCCGGACATTCTAAGTATGTGCTCACTAATGTAACTATTCTCCTCCATCTTGCAGCTATAGAACTTATTGGAGACTTCATATCTCTCAATCCGGGCATTCTGTTGGAATATTAACTTCAACTCTGGAACATCTCATATGCTCCATGACATTCAAAACGTCGTTGAAGTCCCGGTTCTAAGCCGTAAAGCATGGCACATCGAACTATAGAGTAGTCATCACTTTGCTCGCCAGACGCTCATAACATCCGGTGTTGCTCCAAAGAAGAAGTTCGCACCCAGCGGTGCATCCAGACGTAACTCTTACAGGCAGCAATGAGGATAATCCTCGAGTTACGGACCCGATCCGTGTAATTGCTACCATCATCTTTCAACTTTGCTTTCTCAAGGAACGCATTAAAATTCAACGTAACAACAAAGACGAGCCATCTATCTACAATCAAACATAAACAAGCAAGATACTATCGGTACTAAGTTCATGATAAATTTAAGTTCAATTAATCATATTACTTAAGAACTCCCACTTAGATGACATCTCTCTAGTCATCTAAGTGATCACGTGATCCAAATCAACTAAACCATAACCGATCATCACGTGAAATGGAGTAGTTTTCAATAGTGAACATCTTATGTTGATCATATCTACTATATGATTCACGCTCGACCTTTCGGTCTCCGTGTTCCGAGGCCATATCTGCATATGCTAGGCTCGTCAAGTATAACCCGAGTATTCTGCGTGTGCAAAACTGGCTTGCACCCGTTGTAGATGGACGTAGAGCTTATCACACCCGATCATCACGTGGTGTCTGGGCACGATGAACTTTGGCAACGGTGCATACTCGGGGAGAAAACTTCTTGATAATTTAGTGAGAGATCATCTTATAATGCTACCGTCAATCAAAGCAAGATAAGATGCATAAAAGATAAACATCACATGCAAATCAATATAAGTGATATGATATGGTCATCATCATCTTGTGCTTCGTGATCTCCATCTCTGCAGCACCACCATGATCACCATCGTCACCGGCGCGACACCTTGATCTCCATCGTAGCATCGTTGTCGTCTCGCCAAACTTATGCTTCTACGACTATCGCTACCTCTTAGTGATAAAGTAAAGCATTACAGGGCGATTGCATTGCATACAATAAAGCGACAACCATATGGCTCCTGCCAGTTGCCGATAACTTCGGTTACAAAACATGATCATCTCATACAATAAAATATAGCATCACGTATTGACCATATCACATCACAACATGCCCTGCAAAAACAAGTTAGACGTCCTCTACTTTGTTGTTGCAAATTTTACGTGGCTGCTACGGGCTGAAGCAAGAACCAGTCTCACCTACGCATCAAAACCACAACGATACTTCGTCAAATAGACTCGTTTAACCTTCTCAAGGACCGGGCGTAGCCACACTTTCAGTTCAACTAAAGTGAGAGAGACAGACACCGCCAATCACCTTTAAGCAACGAGTGCTCGTGGCGGTGAAACCAGTCTCGCGTAAGCGTCTGGCGTAATGTCGGTCCGGGCCGCTTCATCTCACAATACCGCTGAACCAAAGTATGACATGCTGGTAGGTAGTATGACTTGTATCGCCCACAACTCACTTGTGTTCTACTCGTGCAAAACATCAAACCATAGAAAAAACTTAGGCTCGGATGCCACTTTGTTGGGGAACGTAGTAATTTCAAAAATTTCCTACGCACACGCAAGATCATGGTGATGCATAGCAACGAGAGGGAGAGTGTTGTCTCGTACCCTCGTGAACCCGGCGAAGCGATCACAACGTAGAGGAAGTAGTCGACGTTCTCCTCGCGATCCGACCGATCCGGCGCCACACTCGGCGCCCCGAGTTCTTGACACACGTACAGCTCGATGACGTCCCTCGTACTCGATCCAGCCGAGTGTCGAGGAGAGTTCCGTCGGACGACGGCGTGGTGACGATCTTGATGTTCTATCGGCGCGGGGCCGCCTAAGCTTGCGACGATATGACCGAGGTGGAATATGGTGGAGGGGCACCGCACACGGCTAAGGAACGATCCGTAGATCAAACTTGTGTGTTCTAGGGTGCCCCCTGCCCCAGATATAAAGGAGGGAGGGGGAGGTGCGGCCGGCCTAGAGGAGGCGCCGAGGAGTCCTACTCCCACCGAGTAGGACTCCCCCCTTCCTAGTTGGAGTAGGATTGGGGGAGGAAAGAGGCGGGCCCCCCCCTCCTTGTCCTATTCGGACTGGGGGGGGGGCGCCTGCCTGCCTGCCGCCCCTCTTCCTTTCCCTCATGGCCCACTAAGGCCCATTAACCCCGGGAGGTTCCGTAACCCCGGTACTCAGAAAAATCGATTTCACCCGAACCATTCAACTCCAAATATAGGCTTCCAATATATCAATCTTTATGTCTCGACCATTTCGAGACTCCTCGTCATGTCCGTGATCACATCCGGGACTCGAACTTCTTCGGTACATCAAAATACATAAACTCATAATATAACCATCATCGAAACCTTAAGCGTGCGGACCCTACGGTTCGAGAACAATGTAGACATGACCGAGACACGTCTCGGTCAATAACCAACAGCGGGACCTGGATGCCCATATTGGTTCCTACATATTCTCTGAAGATCTTTATCGGTCGGACCGCATAACAACATACGTTGTTCCTTTGTCATCGGTATGTTACTTGCCCGAGATTCGATCGTCGGTATCCAATACCTAGTTCAATCTCGTTACTGGCAAGTCTCTTTACTCGTTCCGTAATACATCATCTCACAACTAACTCATTAGTTGCAATGCTTGCAAGGCTTAAGTGATGTGTATTACCGAGAGGGCCCAGAGATACCTCTCCGACAATCGGAGTGACAAAACCTAATCTCGAAATACGCCAACCCAACATCTGCCTTTGGAGACACCTGTAGTACTCCTTTATAATCACCCAGTTACGTTGTGACGTTTGGTAGTACCCAAAGTGTTCCTCCGGTAAACGGGAGTTGCATAATCTCATAGTTAGAGGAACATGTATATGTCATGGATAAAAGCAGTAGCAACATACTAAACGATCGTGTGCTAAGCTAATGGATTGGGTCATGTCAATCAGATCATTCTACTAATGATGTGACCTTGTTAATCAAATAACAACTCCTTGTTCATGGTTAGGAAACATAACCATCTTTGATTAACAAGCTAGTCTAGTAGAGGCATACTAGTGACATCTTTGTTTGTCTATGCATTCACACATGTATCATGTTTCCGGTTAATACAATTCTAGCATGAATGATAAACATTTATCATGAAATAAGGAAATAAATAATAACTTTATTATTGCCTCTAGGGCATATTTCCTTCAGAATGATTATGAGATTATCTAGGCATGATCATGTATATAGGCATCACGTCCGTGACAAGTAGACCGACTCTTGCCTGCATCTACTACTATTACTCCACACATCGACCGCTATCCAGCATGCATCTAGAGTATTAAGTTCATAAGAACAGAGTAACGCATTAAGAAAGATGACATGATGTAGAGGGATAAACTCAAGCAATATGATATAAACCGCATCTTTTTATCCTCGATGGCAACAATACAATATGTGCCTTGCAACCCCTGCTGTCACTGGGTAAGGACACCGCAAGATTGAACCCAAAGTTAAGGACTTCTCCCATGGCAAGAAAGATCAATCTAGTAGGCCAAACCAAACTGATAATTCGAAGATACTTGCAAAGATAACTCAATCATACATAAAAGAATTCAGAGGAGATTCAATATTTCTCATAGATAAACTTGATCATAAACCCACAATTCATCGGATCTCGACAAACACACCGTAAAAAGAGTTACATCGAATAGATCTCCACAAGAGAGGAGGAGAACATGATATTGAGATCCAAAAAGAGAGAAGAAGCCATCTAGCTAATAACTATGGACCCGAAGGTCTGTGATAAACTACTCACAACTCATCGGAGGGGCTATGGTGTTGATGTAGAAGCCCTCCGTGGTCGATTCCCCCTCCGGCGGAGTGCCGACGAAGGCTCCAAGATGGGATCTCGCGGATACAGAAGGTTACGGCGGTGGAAATTGTTTTTCGTTGGCTCCCTGGATTTTTTTGGGGTACGTGGGTATATATAGGAGGAAGAAGTACGTCGGTGGCCGCCTGAGGGGCCCACGAGATAGGGGGCGCGCCCAGAGGGGGTGGGCGCGCCCTCCTATCTCCTGGCAGCCTCGATCGCTTCTTGGCTTGCACTCCAAGTCCTCTGGATCACGTTCGTTCCAACAATCACGCTCCCGAAGGTTTCATTCCGTTTGGACTCCGTTTGATATTCCTTTTCTTCGAAATACTGAAATAGGCAAAAAAAACAACAATACGGGCTGGGCCTCCGATTAGTAGGTTAGTCCCAAAAATGATATAAATGTGTAAAATAAAGCCCATAAACATCCAAAAGGGGTAATATAATAGCATGGAACAATCAAAAATTATAGATACGTTGGAGACGTATCAAAGGTCCCCGTGACGGCGAGATGGCGGCAGAGGTGCGTGGATTTGGGGGATTTTTCGGAAACCCTAGGTTGTGGCTCACCGCTACCTTTCGGTTGCCGCCAGGAGATCGTGGCGATGGATGTCGTGGCCCTTCGTGTTGTGTCCTGGCGCGAGCCGAATCGGCGAGGCAGGGCGAGTGGCGCATTCGCGCAAGCGGCGCCGCGGTTGCCTTCTCCTCCTTTGTTCTGACCGGCGGCGTGGAGGCGGTCCTAGGGTTCTTCTAGCGCCAAGACGGTGTTATGCTTGATGTCGGCCCTCTTCGATCTGGTCGTTGATGAGTTCTGGAAGGCTCTGCCGGAGATCTCCTTTGGGTGCTCGACACTTGTAGATTGTTGGATCGAATGGGATTTGGTCGTACCCGCCCCTATTTCAACTTGTGTGGCGTCAGGAGGGCGTGACACGAAGCTTCGTTGTGTGTTAACATTATGGGACATGTCGGTATTTCGATTTCCATGGTGAAGATAGTAGCGAAGAAGGTCATGTTGGCTAAGGTCCGAGGCCTAGTAATGGAGGATCAGATCTTCTAGGCGATGATGACTTTGCTTGGTGTAGCAACAGCATCGGTAAGTGGGGGCGACCACACAGGAGGAGTAGAGTCTTAGCTTTCAGGGTGAAAACTCAAGGTTCGGCCTTAATTGGTTGTGCCTGGCAGTGAGCTTGTTGAAGGCATTGTTTTTTAGAGCGCGGATTTTCTCCAGGGTGAAAACTTAAGACCTATGATCGGGCGGCAACAGCGCTTGTGGAGAATTTGGACTTCAGGTGTTGAACTTGTTGAAAGCATTGTTTTTCAGAGCGCGGATTTTCTCCAGGGTGAAAACCTAAGACCTATGATCGGGCAGCGACGACGCTTGTGCATTGTCTTCTTTCTGAAGGCGTCGCTTGTGGAGATTTTGGGCTTCAAGTGTTGTCTTGATGGTGTTTCGTGTTGCTGTTACAAAGAATTGATCACTGTAGGCGGATCGTTCGCTTTTTCTTCTTCTTTTTTGGGCTGTGTGCATCCATAATGCTTTTAGGACATTGCGTTGTCTTAGAGGCTCCACGATATAAATATATTTCCTTTGTGTCAAAACAAAATCAATCAGAAAATTTGAGAGGAATTGGAAGAAGCGGTAGGAGGTTTCACCATCAACTTTTTCTTCTTTATTTTGGGTTGTGTGCATCCATAATGGTTTAGGACATTGTGTTGTCGTAGAGGCTCCGCGATATAAATATATTTCCTTTGTGTCAAAATAAAATCAATCAGAAAAATTGAGAGGAATTGGAAGAAGCGGTAGGAGGTTTCACCATCAGACAGGCATGCGACAACGTGTATATCCACGTTACTAGCAATCACTTGGTGGTATTCATCATCATTCAGAAGCCTTCAGATTTTAACAAGGACGACAAGCGAATCATGCATTGTAGTAGTATAACAGGTAATGAAACAGTGCCCGGCCACGGGAAGAATCTAGGCTGAAACACAAACCTGGCTGCTTCATCTGCCTTCTACAGTAGTACTTATAACACAGGGCCACGGTTACAAGCAGCTGGTAACAGCGCCTGGATACCACCTTAACATAATTACATCTTGCATGTAACAAGTATACACATCTGATAGTCGTAGCTCTTGCAAGTCTTCTATCCGTCTTTTTGCCGATTACACTGCAGCCCTGCATCAATCAGCACTGAAGAATCACTTCACTTTCTTCCTCTTTCTGCTCTATGGGACAATCCTACATCTGCGCAGATAGGATTCCCTGATCCAACAGTTATCGGTATACAACTCAATGCTCAACAAGGCCGGATGTTCTTGCCTTATATACTTCAGAGCAATGGAAGTAACTTCAATGGAATCTTCCAGGCCTTCTGCGACGGGGGGCGGATATAATTGGCGGGTAAATACTGGATAGAATTACTTCAAGAAAGTTGTGTCGTCATCATCTTCGTCTGTATCTAACTCAAGCCCCTCAGCAGCTAGAAGTCTACTGATCTCACTCATCTTGTCTTCCTCCTCCCTCTTGCGCATAATGTCCCTCTTCCGTAGTACGAGGGTATGTCTTTTTAGAGTTGTGCTGTAGAACTCCATAGATGCCTTCCTTTCCTTGGCGAGTAACCTCCTTTCCTCCTCTGGGTCAACCTGGATCCAGCAGTTCTAAGTAAACCATGGTACGCCATGCAGGATAAGTGTCTTATAATTACCTTCGACCTAGAGAGACGTCGAGCACGAAGCGTCAATTCTCGTTGTTGTTGCTCGGCCCAAGCAGCTACCGCCATGTCGCCACGTTTATCAAAAGCTTTTCGCTTTTTCATCACCCACTCCATCCATGCCTGAGAAGCCTGATCAATGGAAATATATTTTTCAGGATTTGTAGGAATACCTTTTTTCACCTCAGCACTCTCAATTTCAAGTAATCATAGTGATACAAGACTTTTGAATCTCTCTATGTTCTCCTATAGTTACACAATAGACTGTAGAATGTTTAATTATTTAATTGTGATACATGGGAGGTTCCAGTTAGAATCTGACTTTTATTGACATCCATCAGTTGTTCCTGAATTCCGTTACCGCTGGCCCACTCCAGGAACAGCGTGTTGGATGATAATCCCCAACCCAAGGGTATATATGAGTTTGCTCACAAGGAGAAAGAGATGCTAGGTTTAGTAAATTCCTTTTTTTCAGACTCATATTAGAAGAAAAATCTGCTATGTAACTCATTTATGTGGTTAACACTAGTAGACCTGCATGGATTTAAGACAAGTAGCAAAAATAATTAATGAACATGCAACTTCCTGCCATGTACCATCAAATCATCAAGTTAAGTAGTTGAGCATGGAAATTCAGACCTTCATTGGATTCACAAAATGCTCTTTGTCGTATGCCTTTCTCCTTTCGTCATCAATCAACAGCTCATATGCTGCTTGGATTTTGATGAAACGGGCTTCAGCGGTCTCTCCTTCCTCAAGGGTTCCCTTACCATCATAAACTTTGAGACAACAAAATAATCAGATAGAATAAATTAGCTTATTATTAGGTTATGCATGCAAAATAGCATGAATTTACTGTCTACTATATTCTGACGGCAAGAATTTCCTCCATGGTTCATTGTTAGCTGTAGGTAAACTACAAGCCTATCACAACTTCTGTTTATGCAGTTTGGTACACATTTCCCAGTCAGAAGATAAATAGCTATGAGTTGAGGAATCAGACTGTTGGTCCACCAAAATCTGGAACTCTATTATACTATCAACCTGATACTCAGTGGCGGACCCAGGCCCCAGGCAGCCCGGGCGGCGGCCTGGGGCGTGGCCGGCTCTCCCTTCGTTGCACAAGGAAGGAGCTACAGTTTGCGACACTGTTTGACACTGTAGCAAGCCTATTCGCCTGGGGCGTTCCTTGCGACGAGGTCCGCTACTGCTGATACTAGATACTTGTGCATGGTAACACAGCTATATGCTGTGCAAAACATGGTTCTAAGACAAATACACCTTTTTACACTCTTCCAGCATATTTAAGTTGATATGTGGCGAAACGGAAATCCTCGATGAAAAATGATATCACCAGTACACAGTGCAAGTGATGTTTTATGACTGAATCCACAGCATACAACCAAATAATTTAACTTACTGAGTCAAATACGGTAATAAACTGATAAATAGTCATCAACGTGCACCTATGCATGAAGCTTCCACCGTGGCGAACAAAATTCATTCACAAACAAACATATGCCGGCATCCTACCTTTTTTGTCCATACACCCACATTTTACTTAATGACACAACGCTTACTACTCCCTCCGTTCCAAAATAGATGATTCAACTTTGTACTAGCTTTAGTATAAAGTTAGTACAAAGTTGGGTCATCTATTTTGGAACGGAGAGAGTAGTTACTAAGTCTGAATAGTAAGGTCGTAAACATCGTATTTGTCGGGATCGTGTGAACTGTTAGTAAGGAAATACTGCCTACAAAAGTTAACGTGTGGAACGCAGTGAATAGAACGGCCGCATTGTGCGGATACATAAAAGGGCAAAGAAGCAAACCATCAGGGTGATAGAACTTGGCCAATCTCCTGTATGCGACCTTTATGGTCTCCTCGTCGGCATCCCTTTCCAGCTCTACATACAAAACACGAAAACACACATTAGCTTCACAGAGAAAATTCTAAGACTACTCCAGCCATCTCACGAGGGCAACATTATAGTGCTTCCACTATTGAGAAACCCACAATTTTGGACAGAACTATACAGACCACCACAGCAGCAAGCTTCTCGAACGATTAAATCTACTGTAGCAACAAATTCCCAAATTTCGAACAATCGAAGCCCGGTAGTATCAAAGGATTTGGCAGGTGAACTGATCAGCGACGTGTAAAAAAAAAGCAAAAAACAGAGATGCCAAAT
This sequence comes from Aegilops speltoides, assembly GCA_021437245.1. NCBI lineage: Eukaryota > Viridiplantae > Streptophyta > Magnoliopsida > Poales > Poaceae > Aegilops > Aegilops speltoides. The sequence continues at coordinate 103,380,253 of CM038142.1, forward strand.
CATAATTGCAAATCCATGCGCTTCTCTCACTAGCGTCATAGGCCGTGGCTTCGCCGTACCGAGCGTCTCGTACGGGGATTTCTCCGAATCCCAGCTCGCCGCGCGCGTGGCCGCCCTCCTCCGCGCACCCCCCGCCCTCGCCACCTCGTCGAGGACGAACGGGGACGGCGCCTTGGACGGAACGCGGAAGCTGCCGCCGAGCCGCGGCGGCAACCGGAGCCGCCTGACGCCGACTAGGCTGGCAGCGGCGGACGAAGAGTAGTAGCTGTGGAGGAGGGCGGAGATGGCTCGGAGGCTACTCATCGCCGGCGACCTGGGGCGCAGGGGTTAGGGGAGGGGGCGAGCCGGAGCTCGGAGCGGCGGGCGGTTGTGTGGTGGAAGCTGGAAGGGAGGGAACGCCTCCCGACGGTGACACGTTGATAAATTCTCTTCTCAAAAATTTATACGCTGCCGGTGGCGTATTTTTTTTTCGTCAGTGACACTTATATTTTGCTAAAATACAAATGAAATGGCATAACTTTTGCAGAAACTCATAAGAAATCCATTTTCCAAATCTTCAGGTCATTTATCAACATTGGCATGATGTTGTTAACACTTTCCGCAAGCAAATACGTACATAATTACTTTACTTTGCAGATGCTTGTGTAGAGAGGTACAGCAACATAGTCTTCAACTGCTGATACAGCAACATTTAATCTATATTTATTCATTGCCAGTAAATGCTATATATACAGGTAGTACATATTTACAAACTACAGGTGCTGTACAGGGGGCAGAGCTGATCAGTTCTACCCTACAATGCCCTTCTCTTCTGCATAACTCACAGGCCATGGTTAGCTTTCTTCTATACATACACAAACCAAAACCATATGATCAGACATCCATCCATCCATCCATCTAGCTGAAGCTTCTTGCGGTGTTCTAAAAGCTTACATTATGCAAGTCATTTCTTTTTAGAACCACTGCGAGCGTAGGTGTGGGCTCTTTCCCACTGCGCGACATCTTCGATCTGGGACGGCGGCGGTGGCAGGATCTCACGCTCTACCATATCCCAGCCGTCCACAATGTTGTCGGGTGCTCCACCGTGCTTCAGCGGCTTACCGGTGTACAAGAAACTCGTGTTCGAGTTCAGGAGGAGGTTATCAAGAGAGCTCGGCTGGTTAAAATAGAGATTGTATTAGGCAATGCGATGCGCTGAAAGTAGATCCCATGCAAGCAAAAAAGAACTAAGTCGGAGTTTACCATGATAGCTGTGTGCGTGCTGTCCAACATACTGCTGTTGGATGAGATGGCCGAACTCGCCTTCCATATTGATCTGTTGAGCTGTTGTGCCTGCTTTTCTGATCTGCAAGCAGAATTGTAAGGATCATTTAACCATCTTTTTTTACTCATGCACCCCCTTAAAACGGCCTTTTATTATTTCCAAAATAGAGCTATGGCATCTTTAGCTGTACATTTTCAGCAGGTGCAAGGAAAATACATAGATACAATTTGCAAATTTGCGCAGATTATGGAAGATACATCTTTAACCATTTTTTACTCAATGTGCCCCCTTTAAACAGGCTTTTATTATATGCAAATAGTGCTACGACATCTTTAGATGTACATTTCCGGCAGTTGTAAGGAAGATACAAGAATATACTCCCTCAGTCCGAAAATACTTGTCATCAAAATGGACAAAAAGGGATGTATCTAGAACTAAAATACATCTAGATACATCCCCTTTTATTCATTTTGATGACAAGTATTTCCGGACGGAGGGAGTAATTTGCAAATTTGAGCAGATTATGGAAGATAGTACACACTGTTGAGAACCAGAATATGTTTGCCATTCTCTAAGAACAATATAAATTGTACCTTGAGGCGATATTTGATTCAAGAGCAGCTCGAAGGGTCTTTGAAGATGATAGCATATGGAGCATCTTTGCAAATGCATCGAAAGTAGAAAGATTGGGCGGCACATCCAAGCCCAATGAGTTATAGTAGTAGGCAGTGATGGCAGACACACTTGTTTTTAGTAAAGATATCCCTCTTTGCAAGTCTTGATGCCTCTCAATGGAGTGAGAAGATGCGGCTGAGAAGTTGAAGCTATTGCTTCTCTTGGAGTCAAAAAGGGATTTCTGATCCGAGTCCACAGAATCAACACCAAAGTTACCCGAACCACTTTCTGTCCATGAATTTTCCTCGCCAACAGAGCAATTATTTTGCCTGGGCACAAAAAGTGGGTAAACCTTGCTGGAAAAAAAGAAAACAATTTCACGTCAATAAAAATTTTAAATGTTAATGAGACAGAGATATGTGGCCTTTTCCTTGAGAGTATACCTCTGGGATTGTCGTGTGCTCCAGTAGCTACTCCGCTGCCATACACGGGAACAGGAAGCCTAATACAAAACATATATAATATATTAGCCGCACAAAGTTACTGGAAAACCAATAGAAAGCTCATGCTGCTACTCATGCTATTAGAAATCCAATCAAGCTTATCTTACAGAATATGTACATACTTTGCATACAAATGACACATGAAGGATCGACGCTGACTATGTATAAGGTTCTACGCTAGGCTTAGACAAGTTATATCCACAGATATTCTCGACAAAATAACTACATTTACAGGTCAAGAATGACATTATTATTCATACTCCCTCCGTCTTGAATTACTTGTCGCAGAAATGGATGTATCTAGAACTAAAATTACATCAAGATACATGCATCTCTACGACAAGTAATTCGGGGCGGAGGGAGTACTACATAGAAGTTTATATTGTTTGACCGCCAGGATTGAATGATTGGATCTTCAGATGTAGCATGCTGACTTCAAGAGCAAGCTTATGACAATAGATTAAGGGCACATAGTTGAATCTTACCCCAAAACCGGCTACATGAAGGGCTGGTGCCGATAGGATATGAATTGCAATGCTGAGGACTTGCAACATGTACCTGTCACAATAAGAAAATTATGCTACCCAACATTCAGAACCAAATGCACACGGTATTATTTGCGGACCATTCTCAAACAATCTGTCTGGCCCAATAAAACAATATTACAATAACAAAACATGATAGTCTTGTTGGTCACAACTCAACTGTTAGACTCCATATGTAACTATATTGCCCTGATTTTTTTACTTACATAAATTCTGATTTTTTTAGAAACAAACAATCTTATATAAGGTATTTACAAGATTAGACAGAATTGGAGGGTGCAATTTACTTAGGACCACGAATCATAAAAGAATGGACATTCATTTAATCACTGGTAATCAAGAGCAGTGTTACAGTGTCATGTTCGGGCGCACGTACACTAGGCGTCGCAGAGCCCGGGACGTACGCCGTGCCAAGGAGCGCGCCGAGCAGCATGCAAAGGCCACGCAGGGAGACGTGCCAGGCGCCGGCTCGACCAGTGGCTAGGAAGGAAGGATATCTGTTCCTTGATTTGTGGAGATTGTTGCTCCAAGATTAGTTGGGCCGCAGGCCATATATATCTGTAATCGCACCTTGAAGGAATTAAGCAATTACCAGCCATCTAATCTCCTCCTCTACTTCTCTAAGCCGCAGCCGGGGCATAACCGGTTGACGACGATCGGCGGCGTGGGGGTATAACCCTGCCGGCTACCACGGACCGAGACTACGAACTCCGTAGTCGAGGCCCGCCGTCCTTGGGCACGAACGCCCTTGACACCCTGGTACCAGTAGTCAGGCGTCCTTCATCCTCCCGTTCGAAATCCACCGAGCCCTCCACAGCCGCCGGCCACAACCACCACAGCCCATCCACCTCGCCGCCAGTTTCATCTGCGACATCAGCCATGGGCGACCAGCCCACCCTCGCGGATCTCATGAAGAAGCTGGACTCCCTCACCACGGACATGTCGGCGCTGAAGGCCGACGTTGAGGGCATCAAGGGCAAGTCTGCATCGATGTCGGAGAGCGGCGGCAGCCGCACCGAAGCGCCCCGCGACCTCGACCGTCCTCCGAGGTTCCAGAAGCTGGATTTCCCCCGCTATGACGGCAAGACCGATCCCCTGCTCTTCATCAACAAGTGCGAGTCGTACTTCCGGCAGCAGCGCACGATGGAGGAGGAGCGCGTCTGGATGGCATCGTACAACCTGGAAGATGTTGCCCAGATGTGGTTCATCCAGCTGCAAGAAGACGAGGGTACACCGCCATGGGGCCGGTTCAAGGACCTCCTCAACTTGCGGTTCGGGCCGCCCCTGCGATCTGCCCCACTATTCGAGCTCACGGAGTGCCGCCGCACGGGCACCGTGGAGGAATACTCCAATCGCTTCCAGGCCCTACTTCCGCGTGCTGGTCGGTTGGAGGAGTCCCACCGCGTCCAGCTATACACGGGAGGGCTCCTTCCGCCGCTAAGCCATGCCGTCCGCATCCATAACCCGGCGTCCCTCGCCGCAGCAATGAGTCTGGCGCGCGCCAGTCGAATCGATTGAATTGATCGCTGGCGAGCCCCGTCAAGACCGCGCCGCCTGCTCGCTGCACGAAGACTCGGCCGGCGACCAGGCGGCTCCGGCGCCTCTGGCGCTACCGCCCGGCGCAGCCCACGGCCCACACCCTGCCGGCGCCCCAAAGACTACCCCCGAGGCGCGCCAACCAAGCCAGCGGCTTTCCGAGGAACAAAGCGAACGGCGGCGACTCGGCCTTTGCTATAATCGCAATGAGCCCTACTCCGGGGCCTGGCAGGTCTGCCGTCGCATCTTCTACATCGACGGCGTGGAGCTAACCGAGGACGGGCGCCGAAGGACGCGCCATCGTTTCTCCTCCATGCGGTTGCCGGGGTGGCCGTTAGCGATACCATCCACTCCGCGTGCAAGTGGGCGGGCGGACTTCATCGCGTTGATCGACACCGCTCGACGCATAGCTTCATCGGGAGGCCGCGCCCGGCGTGCGAGTCGCCCATCGAAGCCGCGCCCGCGCCGACGGCTACGATGGCTAATGGCGGCGCGTCTCTTGCGGCGTCTCCGTCGAGCACCGCCACCATCGAGGGCTGCGTTGGCGTCGACCTCTACATCATGCCCTTGGCGGCTACGACGTCGTCCTCGGAACCAATCGGATGGCGCCTTTGGCGACATCACTGAACTTGGCGGCGGCACCATGGCTTTCAAGCATGCGGGCGGGATGTCCGCTGGCGCTGCATCGCACCTCCGCCCCGCCACGCCTTCATGCGCCACACCGCCACCGAGCCTCTCCTCGACGAAGCTTTGGACTCCTTCGACGACGCTCTTGGCGGCACCGACCGTCTATCGCAAATGGGCGGGCACACCGCATCACCTCAAGCCCGGCTCGGCCCGGTGGCGATCCCGCCATACCGCTACCCCGTCGCGCACAAAGACGAAGCCGGAGAAGCAATGCGCAGCCATGATGGAGCAGGCATCGTTCGCGCAATGACTCGCGTTCTTCTTCTCGGTGCTCCTCGTCAAGAAGCCGGATGGATCGTGGCGCTTGCGTCGACTACCGCGAAATGAACGCGATCACGGTGAAGGACGCGTACCCATCCCGATCCGTCGACGAGCCGTTGGGCGAGCTCCATGGTGCTCGCTTCTTCACCAAGCTCGACTTGCGGTCGGGTACCATCGAGTGCGATGTGGATCGATGACGACACACAAGACGGCGTTCGCACCCATGACGGCCTCTATGAGTTCCTCGTGATGCCGTTCGGGTTGTCTGGCGCCCGCCACGTTCGAGCTCTCATGAACGACGTGCTCGCCTTTCTTCGTCGCTTTGTGCTCGTGTTCTTTGACGATATTTTGATCTACAAAGACGTCGTGGCGGACCACCTTCGCATCTTCGCGCCGTCCTCGGTGAGCTCCGCCGCCACACCCTCTTCGTCAGCGCTCTAAGTGTGCGTTGGCGTACCTCCGTCGCCTACCTCGCCACACCATCTCGGCGGCGGAGTGGCCATGGACTCGACCAAGGTGCGAGCCATCCTTGATTGGCCGGTGCCCGTTCGGCGCGGCGATGCGTGGCTTCCTCGGCTTGGCGGGCTACTACCGCAAATTCATCCACAACTACGGCTCCATCGCGGCGCCGCCACCGCCTTCTTCAAGCGGGGCGGCCGCATGGAGCCGAGGTCGCCGCGTCGCCGCCACGCTCAAGGCCGCCGTGACCACCGCACCGGTGTTGGGCATGCCGGATTTTGCCAAGCCGTTCATCGCCGAGTGCGACGCGTCGTCCCATGGATTCGGGCTGTTCTCATCCAAGACACCACCCGCCGCTTTCTGATCGGCCGGTGGCACCGCTGCACCGGCGCTCGCTGCTATGAGCGGAGCTCATTGGTGCGGTCGGCGGTGCGCCATTGGCGGCCATACTTGTAGGCGCCGCTTCATCGTCCGGATCGACCACTCTGACTTAAAGTACTGCTGGACGGCGCAGCCACCATTCCGCAACACCATTGGGTGGCAAGCTCTGAGGCTTCGACTTCTCCGTAGAATACAAGCCCGCGCGCAAAAACCGTCGCGGACGCTACTGTCGAAGCGGGACACCGAGGACGGAGCTCTCGCCCTTTCCGGCGCGCTTCGATTTCGCCACCCGTCTACGCCAGCCCAGCTCGACGACCCGCAAGATGGTGGCGCCAGACGGCGAGATCGCCTCTGAGACCGGCCGACGCCTGGACGGTCGTCGATGGCATGGTCGCTGTTCGGGGCCGCTGACATCCCGCCCACCTCACCGCCGCTCCGGAGATTCGGGAGGTCCATGAGGACGGCCACGAGGCGCCCAACGACTTCCACTGCGGCGCGATTTTCACTTCCCTAACATGAAACAGTTATGCGAGACTTCGTGAGATCATGTGGTGTGTGCGGCGCTATAAGTCCGAGCACCTCCACCGGCGGGACTCTTCTCGCCGCTTCCGGTGCCGACGGGTGTGTGGACGGACATCGCTACCGATTTTGTGGAGGCCCTACCTCGCGTCCGCTGAAATCGGTGATCCTCACGGTGGTGGACCGCTGAGCAAGTATTGCCACTTCATTCCTTGGCGCATCCGTACTCGCCGAGTCCGCCGCCTGTGCCTTCTTCAATGAAGTCGTCACTTTGCAGACGGGTGCCCAGTCCATGGTCTCCGACCGACACCGTTTTCACCTCTTTGTTTTGGCAGAAATAATGCGGTGATGGGTACCAAGCTCCACATGACGACAGCGTTCCACCCCATCGGACGGGCGGTCCGAGTCGGCCAACAGCGTCATCATCATGTACTTGCGGTGCCTCACGGGCGGCCGCATGGCGATGGCTACGATGGCGCCTTAGGCGGAATACTGCTCAACACCGCCTATCGATGCGTCGCTGCGGAGACGCCGTTCAGCGTCGTCTCACGGGCGTGACCATCTCGATCCGCTCCTATGAGTCGGGCGACACCAGGTGCCGGCCGTCGCCAAGACCATGGCGAGCGCGAGGAGTTTTGGCCGACATACGCCGCCGCTTGGAGCAAGCTCAAGCCACCCGAAGTCGTACTACGACCGCAACCATCGCCAGTCAACTACCAAGTCGGCGATCGGGCCTTCTTCGTCTCACGACAACGCACGGCGTCCTCGGCGCCCCAGACCGCGGTGGCAAGCTCAAGCCCGTTTGCGGGCCGTATCACGTCATCGAGCTCATCAACGACGTCATTGCTCGGCTCGCCACGCCAATGGGCGCCGCATCCACGACGTCTTCCACGTCGGCTGTTGAAAAGTTCGGGTGAACCGCGGCCGCGCCACCACCGATGCCACCTCTACGCCATGGCGCCGTCGACCCGAACTGGCGAGCGTGCGTTATTATCGCCGATCGAGGTGTGCCCCACGCCTCATCCAGATGAAAAATTGCATCCACGCATCGCCTACATGGGAGAGGCGGCGGCGTTCGAGCAGTACGGCGTTCGGCTTCACCGCGACGAGCCGACTTCGGCGGGGAGGAGATGTCATGTTCGGCGACGACACTAGGCGTCGCGAGCAGAGCCCGTCGACGCCGTGCCAAGGAGCGCCGAAAGCGACATGCAAAGGCCACGCAGGAGACGTGCAGCGCCGCTCGACCGAAGGCTAGGAAGGAAGGATATCTGTTCCTTGATTTGTGGAGATTGTTGCTCCAAGATTAGTTGGGCGCAGCCATATATATCTCAGAATCGCACCTTGAAGGAATTAAGCAATTACCAGCCATCTAATCTCCTCCTCTACTTCTCTAAGCCGGCAGCCGTGGGCATAACCCGGTTGACGACGATCGGCGGCGTGGGGTATAACCCTGCCGGCTACCACGGACCGAGACTACGAACTCCGTAGTCGAGGCCCGCCGTCCTTGGGCACGAACGCCCTTGACATACAGCTAGGTAAATAGGTGAATTGGAGACTAAATATCAGAACAACAAATAAGTAGTAGTTTGAGGAAAGAAGTATACCCCAAGGAAGCTGATAACTCCTCTGATGGAACTGAATGTGGATCGAGACCACGAGGTAGACGAATACCACATATAACATCGTACGGATCACTGTGCCCATCCTTCTTTTCTCCATCTATAATAGCCTAAAAATTGAAAGAAAAAAATGTATATAAATCTGTGTCTATGCATGGTAACTCAGGTGGCATTAATATCAAATTAATCATTTTTATGTGAAAAAACTTAGTAGGTGAATATGCAACAACTAAATTATTAACATATAAAGCTGCTGTGTGAAATCTGTAGAAGTAAATTAGTTACAGTTACATGTTCTAAATATGAGCAAAGTTGAATGCAACTGAAGTTCTCAGCAGCGATCTCAAAACATACATATACAGGAAGAAAACACAAAGTCAGTAAAATAGCCAAGACCGTAATACTTACTCGCCTCATTGGGAACAACCTGCAAAGCTGCTTTACAGCTTTGGACTGCCGTTTGAGACGTTCGGAGGTTGTTGCCATCTGCCACAAAAGTGCAAATATTTTAATTACAGAGAATAGCAACAGACATAATAATCACATAAATGATGGATATTGGATAATGAGTAAGAAATGAAGAGGCATGTTAGGACTTACAAGACCCATCTGTGCTGCTTTCATGGCGTTGGTGTGCATCGTTGATGAATCGGTTTGCTTCGTTTTTAGCTGAAGATGGTGTAAAAGATACATTCAGGGTCAGTAATTTCTTAGTACTCCCTCCGATCCATATTACTTGTCGCTCAAACGGAGGCATCTAGCACTGAAATACGTCTAGATACACCCGTTTGAGCGACAAGTAATATGGATCAGAGGAAGTAGTGAATTTCACATTTCATCAGAGAGAAACACTGAGAAAGAAATAATTTTACCGTGATAAAAGCCACATTCAATGTACCACTTTTCACCTTGAGATCACTTGATGCCTGCTTGACCTTCATCTTCTCTGCAAACACATTAATTACCACAACTCAGTACGGCAAACTGGCAACTGGTAACAAGATACAATCCGCAAGAGTAAAAGAGATTAACCTAACGCAGTTCGACTCTTTAACTCGCTGAGCCGATCCCTCAGCTCCTTGATGTCGTGAGCTTTGCTCAGTTTCCACATCCTCTGCTCCTCCGCTTTCCTCTGCCGGAAATAGACGAAACAGGCCAAAGTTATACTATGTCTGTACAACTTTTAGTTCGAAACATATAATATTTCTGTACCGTTCTCCAACACCAATTGTAACATGATAAAATGTGAGCTACAAATCACTCTAGGGTCAGGTATGTGCCGGGCAATAGATTCCAGACCCGAGGCACAAACACATGGAAATTGCCAGACTGAGAGACGGAAACCCAGACTAGTTAGCACTGAATTGGAGGACTGGCGAGTCGGGCACAGCGAGAGCGACGGACCAACCTTGGCCTCGAGGCGCGCGGCGATGCGGGACTGGAGGGTGTCGCGGAGGTTCCTCCCCAGGCGCAGCGTCGCGTGGTACTCGAACAGCCTGCGCAGACACGCACAAAATTCCGACGCGGAGGCGGGGGGCAGGCGAGGGTCAGGCCGGGGAGAGGGAGAGCTTCGATCGAATCGGGGACGGAGGGGCGGCGGGGCGGAGGGGCGTACCTCGTGTTGACGCACGCGGCGCAGCAGGAGGGGAGGTTGGATCCCTCGCAGAGCGCGCAGCTGCTGCTGGTGCTGCCGCCGCTGGCCCGCCGGGAGGTCATCATCTCGCGGCGATTCGAAGGGCGGCGGTCGCGGATTCCTGGTTGCCCGGTGCGCGGTGGCGGTGGCGGCGACGGCGGGGTCGTGGCGGGGGTAAGCCGTTTGCGTGCGTGGGGAAGGGGATGCGGGGTGGAGAAGAGAGGGGGAGAGAGCTAACTTGCGTGGGTGTACAGAGAAAGAGTCGGCGAAGAGGACAAAGCCTTTTCCTGTTACAACTATTATTGGGCCGTGGCCCGTGAACGAGTACTTTTCTTGGCCCGACATGACTCGTGAAGCTTTTGCCACTGAAATAACAGATTTGCGTTTTGAGTGAGAGGACAATCCCTTTTGCAGACTGCAAACTCACTTGTGATGAAGTTGGTAAATCACCTAAAAGACGTTCATCAATCTTTTTTTTAGAAGACGTTCATCAATCTGACTTGCTAAAATTGATCGGCTCTGTTTCGCTCCGCGCAAGCGATAAGGGTGGAGAACCCTAGCCTACACCGGGAAACCACCTCCTCCTTGCCACCGCCGGGGCAAAGCCCGTGCGGCAGCAGGGTACCTGCCCCATGTGTTTGTCACCCTTGGTCGGCTCATGCTGGTGTTGGCGCGGGGGTCGACGAACAGGAGGCGGTGCGTGGTCGCGACGTGGCGCTGTGGGAGTGCTCCATCCGCGGTGCTGGTACAACGGCAACGAGCATGTTCTCTTTTCCCTAAGCACTGGTCCGTTGACAACATATAGTAACATCCTTTTCAAAATATATCTGCCAATGATATAACCTTTCGCACACCAAATTATTGCTTTACCTGGGTGATCCGTATCTTGGTACTATTGATTTCGGTATCCCAGCATCATGCTCCTCCTAAACATCGTCTCTAGTCGCCTCCCACTCTATAGCCTGTGGTCCTCCTCTCTCCTATCTTTTATGCATGCCAAAGCCGGGCATGAATGAATTTGTCGGCGTGATGGCGGGGATGAGAGGAGAGAGAGAGAAAAATGTTAGATATGTGTGTGTATGAGAGAGACCGACGAGGGAAGTGGGAAACAGTATCCCATTTCGCCTGTGGATTGCTGGAAAACGAACTTTCTTCCACTAGTTATGTTTTTTCCGCCTTTCTTTGCCGATTTTACAAGTTTCCTTTCGGTTCTTTCTTCCTCTTTTTCTTTTCATTTTCCTTTTATTTTGAAATCCATGAACATTTATTCAAAATCAGGAACATTATTTTTTAAATCCATGACCAGGCCCACGAATGGGTCGCTATAGGAGCGTGACACCCGTGCTATATGACATCGACTTGTTCATGGGCCTCATCAGTAATGCAACACCCTCTCAGTCCCAACGAGTCACGTGTGGGGTGTCCGGCAAGGACATATTTTTCTTTAATTTTTAACATACTAATTTCCGTGCTTTCTCTATTTCCAGGGTTGCTCTAAAAACAAAATAGTTGTGTTTATACTTCCAATTATTAAAGAAGTTCATGAAACAAGAAAATGGTCGTGGATACAAAAATTGTTCATGATTTTCAAAATTTGTTTGTGTAACTGCAAATTGTTCGTAATTTTGAAAAATATTCATGAACATAAAATTTTGTTTGTAAATTAAAAAATGTGAATAAAAATGTTTGCAAATTTAAGAAAAAACATAAATTCAGAAAAAGTTTCTTGACGAATAAATGTTTGTAGATTCAAAAAATGCTCAGAAAATTTAAAAAGTGCAATAGTTTAAGAAGAAACACGAATTTTTAAAAATATTCAAATTAATAAAAACGCGGATTTGAAAAGGTGTATTTTTGAAAATTAGAGATGAATTAAAAAACAAAAAAAATGAGAAAAGGAAGAAAAAAGAGAGAAGAGAAGAACTTTCGGAAGGCTCCCAAAACTGTTCCTTGTTCTGGACGTGAACAACTCGAGGTTACGAAAAAGCGACCAGGGTGCTTAGTGGGCCACAACCCACGTAGGACAACCCTTAGGGCATATACAATGCAGGTGCGAAGCGAGGGGCGCTAGAAATTAAGGGCTAGTTAAGGTCAAGCTATACAAGAACAACCGAGCTCTGTCCGTCCAACCCGTGACGGTTCTAGTGTCTTCGGGCGACCGAGACTTCAGTTCCGGCAAGATCCGGCGGCAACCACCATCTCTCACCTAATCACCAAATCCTCACCTTTCCTGTTCCTCACCCACGAATCCATCCATCGAGTTGAGTGAACTAGCGTTCTCCCGATCGATTTTCACGAGCCACAACACGTGACTCGTGAGAAGCGGAGTAGCCAAACCCCTCAAATCAACTCTCAATCCACTTCGCTTCCCCCCAAATCCAAGTTCTTTCCAACCCCAATCCTATCTCTAATCCGTCTGGTGTGCAGCTAGGCTCACGATTGTATCCACCTATTTCCTAGCAGGAGGCGGGAGGAGAAGGCGGCGGGATCTCCGAGCTAGGGCGGGTCCGGCGGCGGTGTGGGCATCGCCTGCACAACCAGTCGAGAGCTCCAGTTCCATGGAGTGTGTGCAAGGAGACTAAAATCTCGCACCTATCCGAAGCAGAAGAAGGGAGTGAAGCTAGGAAGGAGGAATGCGAGCCAGCTAGGATCTGGGAAGCTACAAGCTGTTGGCAAAGTGATGTCAGATAGACCAGCGAGGATTGACACACTGGTGAACACCTTGGGAAGAATCTGGTGTCCTTTCAATGGGATTGAATGCAAGAACTTAGGCATGAACAGGTTCCTTTTCTCCTTCGGAGACGAGGCAGGGAAGAAAAAAGCCCTCAATGGAGGCCCCTGGATGTGCAACAAAAGCTTGCTAGTGATAGAGGATTTTGACCCAAAGAAGACCTTGAATGAGTATGAATTCAGATTAATACCAATTTGGGTAAGAATCTACGGCATTCCTATGGGGTCAATGAGTAAGGAATCAGGCGAAGAAATAGGTAAGAATATTGGCAAAGTATTAGATATTGATGTGGATGATTGCGGAATGGCGATGGGAGAATATATGAGAGTCAAAGTGAGAATGAACATTACGGAGCCACTCATGAGGGGCACTATTATCTTCGACGAAGACGATGATGAAGAAAGAGAGGAAGCGGAAGAGGATGCCATCATAGATGACGAGGATGACAAGAAGGAGAAAGACAAAGAGCGTGAGGTGACTTTCAAATATGAACACTTACCAGATTTTTGCTACATATGTGGAGTGATTGGGCATAATGATAAAGACTGTCCAAGTAAACAAAAATGGTGTACAAAACAAGAGTGTGGACCATGGCTGAAAGCGAACACGTGGAGAGTGTCGCCTAGCGAAGAAAATAAAAACAGGGGATCATTAGATAGAGGGGGCTTCTGGAAGAGCAGTAGCGGAGGAAGTAAACGAAGTAACTCTGATTCCTGGAGGAAAATCTCGCCTGAAAATGACGGTCCTGCAGGCTCACATGGAGGGTGGAAAGAGATAACCAGCCCCCTGATGAAACAAACAGGGAAAGATGAACTAAATACAAGTGGAAGAAAGCTGCTTATTGAAGAAGGAAATAAAGGGAAGGAAAGCAGCAAGGAGGCAGATCCCCAAGACAAATCTGGGGATGCTAAAAATGACCAGCTAGGCCCAACATCCTTGGATTCAGGAGCAGTGAAGGAACATAAGAAGATGGGAGGAAACCGATTGGTGATGGAGGAAACGACGAGAAAGGAACCATCAGCTCATGTACCAACTATCCAACATGAAGAAGGTTTGACTAATAATGACAACAGGTCACCAAAAATCAATGAAGAGAATGAAGTGGCAGTAGAAGGTGCAGAAGCTTTGGAAAAGACAGAAAAGAATGGCAAACATGGCACTTTCAAGCGACGAGTAAGAAGCATAGGAGGGAAGTCAAAACCCGCAGAGGGAAAATGTACAAAAAAGAGAGGTGCTGATGCTATGGAAATAGATATGGGCCTTGAGTTTGCAAAGAAAACCAAGATGGACATCGATGTTTCTAATGATGCTAAGGAGGCGGTTGGCCAAAGCACTGTAATGCAACAATCTAATGTGGAAGTTGGGCTGCAGGGACAGCCCGGCGGGCCCCAATGAAACTAGTGGCTTGGAACTGCCGGGGATTGGGTAATGGCTCGGCAGTTCGAGGGCTTCTGGATCTCCAGAAGAGGGAGGACCCGGATGTGCTTTTTCTTTCCGAAACAAAGATGGTGGAAAGCAAGATAAGCAGATTTAGATGGATGTTAGGAATGTCAGGGATGGTAACTAGAGATTGCAAAGGAAAAAGTGGAGGCATAGCACTGTTTTGGAGAAAGGAGGTAAATATTGAACTTCACAACTACTCCAAGTATCATATAGATGTGCAAGTGGTAGAGGATGATGGTTTTAAATGGAGGTTCACTGGAATATATGGCGAACCAGCAAGTGACAAAAGAGGAAATACATGGAAACTATTGCGAATGCTAAACCAGCAATCAGACCTCCCTTGGCTATGCATGGGGGACTTCAACAAAATACTCTATGAACATGAAAAAAAAAGGCGGGCCGCCTCGCCCTCAAAGTCAAATGGACAATTTCAGAATGGCGATTGAGGAATGTGGTCTCAGAGACTTGGGCTACTATGGAGACAAATATACATGGCGTAACAATAGTTGGGATGCTAGGAGATATGTGAAAGAAAGGCTTGATCGGGCACTTGGGTCTAGGTCTTGGTGTGATCGCTTCTCATCCTATAAAGTGATTAATGGTGATCACAGACATTCCGACCACAGACCAGTGATAATGATTACTGGTGAAAATAATAACAACAGATCCAGATCATATGATAGAGTTAATTTCTTCAGGTTTGAAGCAAAATGGCTCCAAGAGGAGGACTGTGAAAACATCGTAAACAAGGCCTGGAGCAACATGACAACTAACAGGGTTGGGAACCTAATGGAAGGTCTTCGGAAAGTAGCTGTCAATTTAAAGGAATGGGATGCTAAGGTCCTGGGAAACACACAGAAGCAAATAAAAAGAATGAAGGAGGAATTAGAACTTACCAGGAGGAGTGAAATCAGCCAAAGCTCTATTACACGAGAACACATGCTAAGGGAAAAAAATAAATAGATTGGAACAACAATATGACACCTTCTGGAAACAGCGAGCACACGTGAAGTGGTTACATTCTGGGGATCGTAACACAGCCTACTTCCATGCTTTTGCATCGGAAAGGAAGAAACGGAATAAAATAAACAAACTTTAGAAAGAAGATGGGTCGTGGGTGGAAAGCCAACAACAGATGAGAGAGCATGTGGCAGAATATTTTTTCAACCTCTTCTCATCGGAAGCCGGGTATAACATAACAGAAATATTGCAAGTTGTTCCAACAAAAGTGGACAACAACATGAACAATGTCCTATGCGCGGAATACTCTCCAGAAGAGGTCAAAACTGCACTAGAAAACATCGGTGACCTTAAAGCACCTGGTCCTGATGGAATGCCTGCCATCTTTTTTAAACACTTCTGGCAAACCATTGGAGACCAGCTGACAAGAGAAGTGCTCAATGTTTTGAAGGGAGGAGACATGCCAGAAGGCTGGAATGATACTTTGGTAGTACTTATACCAAAAATTTCGAAACCGGAGAAGCTGAAAGATCTTAGGCCAATAAGCCTATGCAATGTTGTCTACAAAGTGGTGTCTAAGGTACTTACCAATAGATTGAAGGTTATCCTCCCTGATATTATATCTCATAATCAAAGTGCTTTCGTCCCCGGGCGTATTATTTCAGATAATATCCTTCTTGCATATGAATTAACACACTATCTGCAGAATAAAAGGAGTGGAGCATTAGGATTTGCAGCTCTAAAGTTGGACATGAGCTAGGCTTACGATCGCCTTGAATGGAATTTTCTTGAAGGAATGCTTCGGAAGCTGGGGTTTAGAAGAAGATGGGTGGACCTAGTGATGAAATGTGTAACCACGGTTAGATACCAAATCAAGGTCAACAATGAAGTCACTAACACAATTCTTCCCGGGCGAGGGCTAAGACAAGGGGACCCATTATCTCCCTATCTTTTCCTGATTTGTGCAGAAGGCTTTTCAGCAATGCTCCAAGATGCGGAAGAAAATGGAAGACTAAAAGGTATTAAAATCTGTCGCAATGCTCCAAGTGTTAGTCATCTACTATTTGCTGATGATTCTTTATTACTAGTTGAAGGAAATGAAAGGAATGCAACAGAAGTGCAGCGCATCCTTGAAGTGTATGAGAAATGCTCAGGCCAGGCAATCAATAGAGAGAAATCTTCTATCCTCTTCAGCAGGAACATCAAACCATGTCACAAAGAAAGGATGAAGAACATCCTTAACATCCACAAGGAGGGCTATTTAGGGAAGTACCTTGGCCTGCCAGTTTATATTGGGAAATCAAAGAGCAAAACTTTTGCGTACATAAGAGAAAGGGTTTGGAGAAGAATCCAATGCTGGAAGGAAAAAATGTTTTCGAAGGCAGGGAAAGAAATCTTAATCAAGGCCGTGGCTCAGGCAACTCTAGTCTATGCAATGGCTTGTTTTGACCTTACAAAATCCTTTTGTGATCAATTGAGCGAGATGATCTGTAGGTATTGGTGGAGTCAAATGGATAAGGAAAACAAGATACATTGGGTGAGCTGGGAAAGATTGACAACGTCCAAACAAAATGGGGGTCTTGGGTTCAGGAATCTCCATTCGTTCAATATAGCAATGCTTGCAAGACAAGCATGGAGGTTGCTCCACAACCCAAATGCCCTTTGTGCCCGAGTATTATCCACGAAATACTACCCAGATGGGCAAATCTTAAATGCAAAGCCTACAAGGGGAATGTCATATACATGGAAACGCATATTAAAAGGGATCAATTTGCTAAATAAAGGCATAATATGGAGAGTGGGGAATGGCAAATCTATTAACATATGGAACGATCCATGGATCCCAAGAGGAATATCAAGAAGGGTCATATCAAGGAAGGGCAACAATCTAATCACGCACGTCGAGGAGCTCATAAATCCAGTAACTAACACTTGGGACCTAGACCTACTGAACCAATCAATGGTAGGCGAAGATGTACAGGTTATACTCAGGATCCCAATTCATGAGCAGCTAGATGACTTCCCAGCATGGCACTATGATAAGAAAGGACTTTTCTCAGTCAAATCTGCATACAAAGTAGCACGGGATTGTGAAGCACGTGAATCTGTGAAAGGGCTACCTGAATGCTCCAATCCAGTGGGAAACACATGTGGTTTTGAATGGAAGAAACTATGGTCACTCCCTCTGCCTAACAAGATTCTGCATTTCCTATGGAGAGTGGCCACCAACAGTTTACCATTGAGAATGAAGCTGAAACAAAGAGGTATGAATATTGATACCAGGTGCCCACTTTGTTTTAGATTAAATGAAGATGGAGGCCACATTTTTTGCAAATGCAAATTAGTTAAACCAATCTGGAGAGGACTTCAAATGGAGGACACAAGAGAGTTAATTGTTGGATGCCCAAGCGGCCCATCTCTCCTACAGGAAATATTCAATCTAAACGAAGAAAAGAGGCTCACAGCTTGTTGTTTGCTCTAGATCTGGTGGGCGGAAAGGAATAAAGCAAACCGAGGAGAGAAACCAAGAACATCATATGAGATAATTACCTCTGTCACAGTTCATGTTTTGGAATACAAGAACATGCAGGTAAAGAAACTAATACCAAGTAATAAGATGCAGCTGCAATGGTCTCGACCGATGCATAATTTTTTAAAGATCAACGTAGATGGGGCTTTTAGGGAACAATCCTTTTCAGGTGGTTGGGGCTTTATAGTCAGGAATGATCGAGGAGTAGCAGTGGCAGCTGGACAAGGTCATCTTCAAGAAGTCGGCAATGCTCTTCAAGCTGAAGCTCGAGCTCTTCTCCAAGCGGTGCAAATCACCTCATCAATGGGATGTAATCAGGTGATTCTAGAAATAGATTCGACTATACTGAAGAATGCTATTACATCAAGCGAGTATGATCTAGCGCCGCTAGGTGTTCTATTTAGAGAAATAAAAGCCATGTTATGTGTTAATTTTGAAAACTTTAGAATATCTGTTGTACCAAGATCATGTAATGTTGTAGCTCATGAACTAGCTGCGCGTGGCGCTCTGTTAGGGGATGGCGATCGTGAGGTCTGGATTGGCCATCTACCATAGTTTGTACTAAACCTGTGTGCCGGTGATATGCCGAGCACACCAGTTTAATGGAATACATTTGTGTTCCTTTCAAAAAAAAAGAAATTAAGGGCTAGTTTGGATGATGTCCTGGATGTTATGCGTGGAAAAAGTTCATCCCTCAGAGATGCCTGATATAGTAGTGCTTTCATGCCTTGGTCAAGCTAGCCTAGACTAGCTGTGTTTGGTTCATAACCTGGCTTGGCCGCATGCAACAGCTGATTAGCTTCGGAATTGACGCCTGCACTTGTGCACCAGGCTACCTGCCTCGGACGCCTGGCCCGGGCTAAGCAAGTTGCCTGGATAAAAAACTCAGGCTAATCAAAGTCCACAGGAACCAGGCCAGGCCAGCATATGTTTCACCAGGAGGCAGTCCCAGGCAGGCTCCAGGCCAGGCATTTTTTAGCCAGGACTCACGTTCTAAGGGCCAGTTTGGTTTGCGTCCTGAGCATCTTTTGCCTGGCCTGGAGTTATGCCTGAATTTCATGCATGCTTGTTTGGTTGTTACCCTGTGAAAAAGAAAGCACGCATGGCCAGGATTCCTTTGTACCGTAATTAGCCTGGCTGGACTCCAGGCATTGCAATTAGCCTGACCCAGGCGACCGAACTCGAACGCCTGGCCACAAGGCTAACAACAGCCTGGATGGATATTTGCATTAAATAATTGCTACACCGGACGATGGGACGTTGATGCTTTGCCTGGCTCAGGCATGAACCAAACGCTTCAGCACCACACAAGCCTGGCCAGACAGAAATATTTTACATCTGACGTCCACACCAGGCAGTACTGGCCATCCAGCCATGAGGGTCAGGTCACGCCATCCAGGCATGAGGGTCAGGTCACGAACCAAACTGACCCTAAGTCGTAACTGTTTGGCAGTTACCCCTCAAAAAAGAAAAGACTATTGTGGCAGTTTCTATGTTTTTTTAGAGAGAACATCGGCCTTTATTGATCAAGCAACAAATTTACAAAGGGTCTCCCGGATACATTCCGGAGCATAACGAGAAATAGAAAGGCTAGAAGAGCCCAAACTTGATCTAGCTAAAACATGAGCAACCACATTACAATGTCGACGAACATGATGAAAGGAAACAGAAGAGAGGCCATCAGCCAAAGACTTGACGTCCTCAAGGACAGCGCCCAACACCGAGCGATCCTTGGACGGAGACAGTAAACGTTGCACCACCGAGAGGCAATTAGTCTTGAACATAACATCAATAAATCCCTCCTCCCGGACTAAATGGGCTGCACGCCGAAGGGCCATTGATTCAGCCAACTCTGGTGATCGAACGTCCCTCAAAGGTTCAGAGCACACAGCCACACGATTCCCCTCATGATTGCGAATCACCACCCCCACGCTGGCAGAGCCCCGATCCTCACAAACAGCGGCGTCCGAGAACTCAACCACAGTACCTTGCGGCGGCGGAGACCAAAGACGGATAGGCGAAGAGGTCTCACGCCTAGGAGCAAGTACAAAGTTGAAGAGATGCTGAAAAATGAGGTCAATGTATGCTTTTATTCTAGCAACCGTACTCCCAGGTGAAGGAGCTGTAGGCTCATTCCTTGCCACATTGCGAGCCTCCCAGATGTGCCAAATGGCCACCGTTAAAACAGTTGCCTCCTGGGCAGAGCAAGCCGACAGGAAATCAAATAACCATTGTTTTGGAGAAGAGAAGGAAGACCTGCGAAGATGAACGTCGAAGAACTCCTTGACTCCATCCCAGACAGCCCTAGCATGCGGGCAAAACAGCAGCGCATGCTCGATGCTCTCCAGCCGACCGCAGAAGAAGCAATCAGGCCTCACTGGAACCTGCCGCCTCCGGAGCTGATCACCCGATGGCAAGCAGTCTTGCGCAAGGCGCCAAAGAGCAATCTTCATCTTATTGGGGGCATTAACCTGCCAAAGAGCCTTCCAAAGTTTCTCATCGGCAGCTAAACGAGAGTTCAGACCCATCCCACCATTACTCTGGGTCGAGAAAAACATATCAGTTCTCGCCAACTTATACGCGGACTTGACAGTGTACTCTCCAAATCTGGTGAACGGCCAACGCGCAAAATCAGCACCGCCATTTCTGTTAATACGAACGAGGAGAATGTCCTCAGCCAGCCTTTTAGGGAAGAAAGCACGAACAGAGTCCTCGTCCCACGTCCCTCGTTCTTCATCAATAAGGCATGCACTATCGCAGACGCAGGGATCGGAGAGAGAGGCTACACCAGCGCAGGTGGAGTGGACGGGATCCAATGATCCGTGAGGATACGAGTGTGATGGCCATCACCAATCCCCCACTGAACTCCACGCTTCAACAGATCGCGACCGTGGATGATGCCCCTCCAAGTAGCTGAAGCAGTTCTAGGAACCGAGGCCTGCCAGAAGTCGCAGTTGGGGAAGTAACGACTCTTCAAGACGCGAGCACACAGAGAGTTGGGCTCGGCCAGCAACCTCCATCCCTGCTTGCCCAAGAGAGCTTGGTTGAAAAGGGTCATGTCGCGGAAGCCCATGCCACCTAAAGATTTGGGAGTCGACAGCCATGCCCAGGACCTCCAGTGCATCTTTTTCTTTCCATCCTCCCTGCCCCACCATTGGTCAGACACAATCTGCCTAAACTTCTCGCACGTGGCAACAGGAAGACGGAAACAGCTCGAAACAAAGGTTGGGATGGCCTGAGTGATGGATTTCAGCAAAGTTTCATTGCCAGCTCTTGAAAGCGGTCTGTCAGACCAACCAAAGAGATTTTGCCACGCTCTATCAGTCAGAAACTTGAAGGTACTCGTTGGAGAATTCCCAACCTCAGTTGGCATACCAAGATATGAGTCATGAAAGGTCTAATTTTGGATGCCCAAGCAGTTCTTAACTCTATTCTTAACACTTTCCGGGCAGTTTCGACCAAAGAAAATAGAAGATTTTTCCTTATTGATTGCTTGACCCGATCCTTCACAGTACACGTTCAGCATCGATACCAACGAATCCACACTACGCTGATCACTCTTAGCAAAGAAGATGTTATCATCTGCAAATAGGAGGTGTGAGATAGGAGGGCCTTGTCGGTCGTTTTTTATCCCATGTAACTCGCCACAACACTCCTTCTGGAACAGCAGACTAGACAAACCCTCAGTGCACAAGAGGAAGAGGTAGGGGCTTATTGGGTCCCCTTGCCGGATACCCGCGAAGGTACCACAGGATCAGTCAGCTCACCATTAACCCTGACTGCATAGCGGAAATTGGTGACACATCTCATGACAGTATCGATCCGTGCAGAAGCAAAACCCAGCTTAGAGAGACAGGCATGCAAGTAGCTCCATTCAACCCGGTCATAAGCTTTCATCATGTCAATCTTGAGAGCAAAGAAGGGCTGTTTTACCCGTTGCTTCCGAATAGTATGAAGACACTCATAAGCAATCAAGGTATTATCAGTAATCAACCTCCCAGGAACAAAGGCACTCTAACTCTCAGAGATGACCGCAGGCAAAAGCACTTTCAGACGGTTGGCAAGAACCTTGGAAGCAATTTTGTAGAGCACGTTGCAAAGACTAATTGGCCGGAAGTGTTTTAGGTGCTTCGGTCTCGTTGTTTTGGGAATAAGAACAATCACCGAGTCGCAGAAACCCTCAGGAATTGGCCGTCCTTCAAGGAATCCCCGGACAGCCTGACAAATATCCTCTTCAAGAAAATTCCAATGCGTTTGATAGAAGAGGGCCGGAAATCATCAGGGCCAGGAGCTTTAGTAGGACCCATCTGGAACAAAGCAACTTTGATCTCCTCATTAGAATACGGCCTGCAAAGATCCTCATTCATCTCCGGTGTGATCTTGTGAGGGATTGCGTCCGAAACACGATCGGCTGCGCTGCTAGGTTCAGAGGAAAATAACTTGTCATAGTACCCCTGAACCATACCTTTGATTCCGGCCTGAGAGTCACAGCTAGTGCCATCTTTGCGGACAAGAGAGTGAATCCGATTTGTACGTCTGCGCGCCGAGGCTCTAGCATGGAAGAAGTCCGTGTTGCGGTCCCCCGCCTTGAGCCAATCAATGCGAGAGCGCTGCCGCTCCATAATTTCTTCCCTCTCAAAGAGCTCACAGAGTTGGCCCTCAATCGAGCGTTCCTCCTCCGCCAGAGAAGCAGAGGGCGGTGAAGCCCGAATGGTAGCAATCTGGCGCTCCAAGCGACCAATCCGCTTCCGAATAAAACCGAAGGCCTCCTTACTCCAAGAGCGTAGGGAGCCAGCCACATGCTTGAGATTGGCCCAAGTTGACCGGAGAGAGGGGCAACCATCCCTCCCCTCACCACGCTCGCTCAAGAGTCACTTTGTAGCCATCAGCTCGAAGCCACATTTCTTCAAAGCGGAAACCCTGCTAGACCAGAGCCGGACGAGGCTGTTGAGTCCTCCCCCCCAGCTGGACCAGCACGGGGTAATGATCCGATGAAGTTGCAATAAGGTTCTCCACCCCACATCCATCAAACAGACTTGAAAAAGCACCATTCGCTACAGCTCTATCCAGGCGACATTTTACATGACAATCAGGGTCTTGTTTATTGCTCCAAGTAAACTTCGGCCTAGAGAAGCCAAGATCAGACAAGCAACAGTCCATCAAGCAATCTCGGAAAGCTGTGATTTGAGGTTCAGACCGATCTCGGGGGCCACAATGTTCGTCCTGAGCCAAGACCTTGTTGAAGTCACCACAACAAAGCCACGGCCCATTCCATAGTGGATGTAAACGTCTGAGGAGCTCCCAAAACATATGCCTATCCTCTCTTCTTGGCTCCCCATACACAAAGGTGGCACGCCAAGTCAGCCCCTCATCAATCTTCACATGAACATCGATGAAACGTTTATTGGCAGCCTTCATAGTAACCTCAGCCAGGGTCTTCCAAAACAAAGCAAGGCCGCCGCTGAGCCCCATAGCACTAACAGCATAGCAACCAGAAAATCCTAGAGACCACATAAATTTCTTCACACGGGTGTCCCTCATCTTCGTTTCAGACAGAAAGAGGAGGGAGGGTCGGTGAAGCTTCACAAGCCAGCGAAGCTCGCCCACTGTCGAGTCCGACCCGAAGCCTCGACAGTTCCAGCATAAGATATTCATTGCGTCTGGCGGGGCTGCACCGCAGCCTCCGCCGGATCTGCCGATCGTTTGTCTGACACCCGTTGCTTCTTGTTTGAATCCACATCAGAATTCTGACCATCATCTGTAGTACTCAGAAGCTCTCCTTGCACAACAACAATGGCTAAGGCGTTATCATCCTCCTGGCCTTGGAGTGTAGAAGAGGTAGGAGCTTTGGCAGGCTTCCTTTTCTGTCCCGCAGTGTTGGTCTTGCTTTTCAGAGCAGAAGGAAAAAGCTCACGCCCGGGGTCACCGGAACGGCCTCGTCCTCTGCCGCGCCTAGACCTCCCCCGACCACGAGCAGAGCTGCCACGTCTGTTGGGAGAGGATACCTCGCCTTCAGCGGCACCCTGGCCGCCTTGAGCAGCAGCCCTACCACGAACAGAGTCACCCGACCGAGCAGTCCCGGTCGAGCCAGCACCCACAGCCGAAGAAGAGGCCGAGCTGGACCTAGAGCCACCAGGTCTCTTCAAGTGATCATCAGCTACACATAGCTTTTTCGCTGCATATGGCAAGTCACCATTCTCATCCCTAGCTGCTGGTTTTGGGCACAGAACCAAAGAGTGACCAAGGAGCCCACAAGAGTAGCAATAAAAAGGCAGACGCTCGTACATAACTGAGAACGTCTCTGTCCTTTTCAGCTTGAGAGATGTCACTGTAACATAACGTACCACCGGTTCCTGGACGACAATTTCAGCTCTGACTCTCATAAAATTCCCCTAGCATCGACCATACGTATCTGAATCCACCTTGTGGATCCTCCCAATCGGCTTGGCAAATTCCATCCCCAATTTGGCCTTCATGAGCCTCGGAGGGACGTGCATAATACGAGCCCAAAGCGCCAAGCGATCAAACTGAACTTGAGACGGCAAAGTATTCAGATCAAAAACTTTCAGCAACACTGCATGCTTGCCCACCATCCATGGTGAGCCCTCGATCACCCTGGCACGATCGGCCTGGGAACCAAATTCAGCCACAAAGACATTGTCCCCCGAGGGGTGGAACAGCAAACCTCTGGGGTTTCCCCATGTCGGCCATTGCCGATGAAATCGTCTGGATATGAAGAAGATTGGGAGACAACACCTTCCCTACCAGAGCACAATCCGGGGCCACCAGATCGACCTCCTCTTCATCTTCCAGAATCACTGGTTGCGCCTCAATCGCAGTCAGACGAAGCTTTTCCATCAGATCCTCAACCCGATTGGCAGAGACCGAGCCGGCTCCCAAGGAAGACGGCCCATCCGCTCCTGCCGTACTCCCCTTGCCGCACGGCTCCGGCTTGGAGAAGTCCTCGCCGCCACCAAGCAAAGGAGGAGCGCCCATACTGGCATCAGACCCCATCCCATCACGCATCCCCGCCATCGAGAGGTCGGCAAAGCCCCAGCCCGACGCTGCCAAGGGTGGGCAGCGGTCCAAAGAGCGCCCCGAGATCACCCCGAACAGCGTCAAGGAGAGAAATCACCAACGTCAAGATGCAGCAGAGAGACAAGCGGACGGAAGGGGAGGGAAGTGGATCTGGGATTCAAAGATCACAAGCCCAAACAGCGATCTATCCCTAGGAACCGCCTGCCGCCCGTGGGTCGCAGGAGCCCTAGGAGACAGAACATAACCACCACCACCCATCGGCGTTAGAGGGGGGCAATTTCTATGTTGTTCTTAAGCTTGCTCGTCCAGGCACGGGTGGAAAAAAGATCAGGATCTTAATCGCCTATATAAGCGCCGCTGCGTTGCATATGCCCTTACGTAGTACAGTATTCACACAAGGCAATACACATCGTTACACTGTCATTGCACATTTGAGCATTATATTACTCCCTCCGGAGGGAGTAGTTAGAGCATGTCTAACAGAGCCCTCAAAAACTCAACCTTCAAAACCAGTTTGAGGGCTGAGAAAATGTTGTTTTGAAGACCGAAAATCCCTGGCGCAGATCAGTGCCTTCAAACCAACCCTCAAAATCTTTGTCTCGTCATCCTCTTCGTCTGCACGGAGGGAATCGAGCCGGGCCGCTCGGGAGCGAGGGAATCGTCTCTGTCTTCATCAACGTCGTGCGCTGCTCACCGCCGGAATTCATCGCTGTTCGTCGACGTGGGTGCCCGCCCGCCACTATTTTTGGCCGACGTGGGTAGCCGCCACCATCTCCGCGACGATGGCGTCGGTCGAGGTGGCCGGGCGGAGGCGCAGGGGGGCCGGCGCCGTGTTGGCGCGAGGCTGCTGCTGCGGGCAGAGGGGTGGCCCGGGCTGGAGGGTCCATGGCGGCGGCGGCGGCGGCGAGAACAGCAGCGTGGCGCAGACCAAGGTCAAGGGCGGCAGATGGTGAGAGGCGTTAGGGAAATTTCATTCCCGCGCAGCTCGTTGACCAAGTGAGGGTTGGGCCT
Organism: Aegilops speltoides; assembly: GCA_021437245.1. NCBI lineage: Eukaryota > Viridiplantae > Streptophyta > Magnoliopsida > Poales > Poaceae > Aegilops > Aegilops speltoides. The sequence goes on from CM038142.1 coordinate 103,405,988, forward strand.
GGAAATTGCCCTCCAACCCTCACTGGTGCAGGTTGGCCTCGAACTTGAGGGTTCGGCCTGAATTTTTTTTTGAGGGTTTAGGGATTTGAAGGTACTGATCTACGCCTTTTTTTTTTGCTCAACCCTCAAACCGGCAGTTATCTTAAGGGTTTGATCAGTTTGAGGGCTCTGTTAGACATGCTCTTAATAAAGAGACCAAGTTCCCTCGAAAAGAAATTTCAGAACCATATAGGACTGAAACTAACGATTACATGAGAAATGCTGACTTGATACCGCAACAAGAGGAACCAGCAGGACTCATAAGCATCAAGGGTTAATCAACATACACGCAGCACATTGCCCAAATGATCCAAAGGAACCAGCTAGCTCAATTTACAATAGGGTTCAAGGCCAAGACCGTGCAAAGCTTCGCAAAATACAGTATCACCTACCATTACAAGCAGTAACCACAGCCTTCATGTTAACTGCTGCAACACCAACGGTCGGACATTGGGAAGAGAGAATCCGCTGGCCACGCCGGTCTTGCCTGAATAAGAGATGAACAAGGCACCAACATACCAGGCGCGAGCAGCAGGTTTGAGTCCCCTACCGTCTCCAATTCCGCCTGCGGCGTGCTGCGAGCTTGGCTGACACCTCCTCATCCGATAAGGGCAAGTAGTAGATCATCGGAGAGGCCTGTGTCCTCCTGAAGAGATCATCAAGTGTCTTGATAGTTGTTTCTGGTTGCTTTGGAGGAGGTGGAAGCACCTCCCTTTCCGGCCTGGGGTTAGATGTGAGATACAACTTTGTATGAGGCTGTGGAGTAGGTGACAGACCCCATGCGGTACCAGCGCCATGGGGAAGCATGGTTTGGTTAGCCTCCGCTTGTTGGAAGGCTACTGCATTTGGAGTTGTATCCTTGCTGAGGGTGGTAGGCGGTGGCGGTGGGGGAGGGTGTTCGATTTTGAGCTTCACCTCAAGTGGATCAACAAATTCGGCAGCTAAGTAACTGCCATTGTTTAGGGGCCATTGGAGGTTGTAAACAGCATTCCTGGTAGCCACAGCTTCATCCACTGAAGAGTACTGTGGATCAGAAATAGGACAAGCAGGCAAGTCAACACCATGACATTATCAAATTTGAAATAGCAGTAAAACAAGTAATGCATCACGAGATTCTTTGAACCAACAATAAGGCACGACAATGCTAACATCTCAGGTTTGCATCCTTCATACAGAGGAATACCTAGCCAAAAATTAATCCCTACCAGGGCCACGTAAAAAAGCACCAGAATATTTATTAGCAGCCACAGGCTAAAGCACAAACTGTTGTTGTTATCATTTAGCAAATTTTAGCTGTAACACATGAAAGGCAAATCTTGGGAAGACCTGAAAAGGTCATAGAAGGCGCAAACAAATGCTGAAATACACCTCTAACAATATTCTGCACAGGTAAAATAAGACAATGAAGTTAGCGACATACTGTAACATAGCAGTGGGTCTTGATATCATCCATCCAGAAGCTGCAAACAGATCCAGTTCTACCAAGAAGCTCTTGCACAGCTTTCAAAGTAAATGGGCGCACAAATCGATCAACTCTCAAGGAAGTTGTTGCAGGCTTCTGAGGAAGTGGCACTGAACGATGAATACAGAAGGGAAAAAAATTAGATATGATGCACAGTACACTAGTGAATCTACTTTACTAAAAGAGCCGAGAAACCTCACCTATCCGCTCTTTGCGAGAACCTCCACTTGCTGTTGAATCAGACCTGCCAACAGAATGTTTTAGAGCAGGCCGAACCACAACCTTTGGAGAATCAGAGCTACTTAGTTTTGATGTTTGTTGCTTAAGAATTTTGGGAGTATCCACATGGCGCTGACGTTTGATGGGTTCATCCGCAGCAACTTCTTGGTCTGCATTTAACAGTGAGTTAGAACAAAAACATGACATGATTTCTCCATTTAAACCATTGACAAATTGTTATCAAATTTATTTGAGGAATGTACAATGTGAAACAAAGGCCACAAATCTTACTAAAGGACTGCAAAAAAATTGTCCTATTTCCCAAAACCATACAAGAGCAGAATATATGAGGTGCAACTGTTTCATGCAAGATTTACCAAAGACAGAAAATCCACAATGACAAAGATTACGCAATGCAGACAATGAACTTTCCACATGCACACACTACTGATACATAAAAAAATGTCACAGAAAAAGATATACTCCCTCCGTTCCGAATTACTTGTCGCACGTATGGATGTATCTAGATGTATTTTAGTTCTAAATACATCCATTTCATCGATGAGTAATTTGGAACGGAGGGAGTACTTTAATAGAAAACAAAGACGCTCAAGATATTCATATAGGAAAGGTATACAGGAAATGATCCAACACTGTATGCGTAGTGGGATGAAGACAAACCTCCAAGTTTCCTCTTTTCAGATGAAGTTACTAGCTTCTCTTCATGAACAATATCCATTGTCTCCACAGATGAATCATTGGCAACAGTATTAAAGAGGATCACCTCTTTTACCTCTTCATGGTCTGAGGTAACCGCAGTCTTTCCTCCAAGATCATCAGATCTGATAATGGTATCGACATGCTTACTTTCCATCACATCCTCCTCCATCGAGCTCCTGTCTAAATTTAGTTTTTCAGGAAAAGCGCCATCAGGACTGTCCTCTTTCTTGTCCAAGATCATATTGGTTTTAGATTCGATTTCTTGCAATGGAGTCCCATTCTTAGACAACTCTTTGTCATCGTCCAATGGCTGCAAATCATCACCTATGGAGGGAATGTTGCATGGTGGTTTGACCATATCCCTCTTAACCTCTATTTCCAAATCAGAATTGTCAGCATTCAGGTCACCTTTTACATTAGTTGATATATTGTCATGCGGAATCGGAACACACTTGATTTGAGAACCTGGAACAGGATTGGCCTCAGTTACCTGGTCTTTTGTCCCTGCCACGGTTGGTTTGCAGGTACTGTTTGCGCGCCCAGAATCTTCGAGGTCCTTGCCATTCATCAAAGCATTATCACTCAAATCTATCACAGGAATCAGGGTCTCAGCATTTTGTCCTGGTGCAGCTGCAACAGCATCAACATCCAATGGATCAACATGTGACGCACTAGCATCTGATAGTGATGATACTGCATCTTGATCAGCATCTAACTTGTCTTTAGCAGAAGTTGCATCAAACTTGACATCAGTACTGGCAACATCACATGGTAGATAATTAGCAATCACTTTCTTGATGGTGCCTTCTTCTGGAGCCTTCTCTGCAATAATCTCACTATGACGATCAGCTTGTGGAGATGCTTCCTTCACTACATTACTGCCACTTGGAGCTGATTCTAGGTGATCTCTGTTGGTTGCCACTGCGCCACTTGGAGAAATTTCATCAGCTTTTGCCATATCAACAAGAGGAGCATCACTAACTTCAGTAGCAGGAACAAGAGTTGTCTGACTAACTTCTTCGTTACTAACTACAGCATCCTGACTAACTTCTGTAGTAGCATCGGCACTTTTCTCACTAGCCTCTGCAACAAGAGTTGTCTGACTAACTTCTTCGTTACTAACTACAGCATCCTGACTAACTTCTGTAGTAGCATCGGCACTTTTCTCACTAACCTCCGCAACAAGAGTTGTCTGACTAACTTCTTCGGTACTAACTACAGCATCCTGACTAACTTCTGTAGTAGCATTGGCACTTTTCTCACTAACCTCCGCAACAAGAGTTGTCTGACTAACTTCTGCGGTACTAACTACAGCATCCTGAATAACCTCTGTAGTAGCATCGGCACTTTTCTCACTGGCCTCCGCAACAAGAGTTGTCTTACTAACTTCTTCAGTACTAACTACAGAATCCTGAATAACCTCTGTAGTAGCATCGGCACTTTCCTCACTAGCCTCTGTAACAGAACCAACAGGATATCCTTCCAGGGTTGCAACCTGAGAAGGACCTTCATCAACATTTTGTTCCACCGCAGCCTGGCAAACAGATGCATCAGCCGAACCAGGGGCTTCATCCTCTTTGAGATCATCATCGGGAGGAGATCCACCAACTGGCCCTTCTCCACCAAATATATCACCCTGAAGTTCCTCAAAGAGCCTTTTCACAAGATCATCCTTCAAGCCATCGGTAGGTAAGTTCCTCCTAGAGAGCTCATCCTTCAGTTCCGTGAAGTTCCACTGATCAATTGGCTGATCATTCAGCACAGGATACATCGACATTGTGGCTGGAAAAATCCTGCAGTCTCATGAAATCAGCTAAACCATTAAACATGAATTTTTTACCAGAATAATGAAACAGAAATGTTAACAAATTTCAATTTATGAAGCAAGCAAAACTGCTTACTTCTTAAGTTGCAGTTACCAAATTATGCAAACTGTCAGAAGACATGAATGCACATGTTCTTGCATTGTAGGAAGTAGGAACTCTGATAGAGTAGCAATTTACATGCTAAACAAAAATATTCTTCAGAGAGATATAGTTACCAGACGATTGGTGGGTAAAATTATAGTCAAGTGAAATGCTCCATGTGCACTGTGCATCTGTGTGATATCTCGTAAGTGTGAAAAACTGTCAATTTCAGTCCTCAAAACTGAGAATTCTGGATAGGATAGACCATTCATGCACCATAAAACAAAATTACATGGGCCATTCATGCACACAAACGGCATACCGAAACCACAGAATTTATCCCAGAGCATACCGAAGCCACAAAAAACACCTGAACAGAAAAACGACAATGGCCACCATAATCTCCTCTCGCAAAGCAGACCTACGCCTAAACCCTTCATAAACCCCCCCTCAAATCCAGCGTGTTAATGCCTAACCATCTGCACAATGTCCAAATCGCACGGGCGCATCAAAACCCTAGGAGGCGTGGGCGGGCGTGATGAGCTCACCTAGCGACGGCCGCGCCGCGAGATCCCCAAACGGTGCCGGCCCCAGAGCACCCTTCAGCGAGCCTCGAAATTCAGAAACCTGCAGGCATGCAGGCGCACCAGATCAAAACCCCAAACCACAAAACCCTACTGGAATTTTGCAAAGCACGCGACGGGACGGCGACTGCACGGACCGGCCGCCGCGGACCCGCGGAGACCGCGCGCCCCCCGGAAGGAAACAACCCCCCAAAAAAAAGGAGCGCCGAAAACCTCGCAAAAAAGCCCCAAAAAAATCGCAGCAGAAAGGAGCGGGCGGGAGAATCTAAACTATGACTCCATGGGAGGAGGAGGAGGAGGAGGCGGCGGCGGAGTGCGGAATCGAGTTTCGCATGATCGGGACCCGTGATTCTACCCGCCGCGGCGCCGATTCCGACGAGGGTTTTGCTTTTGCCCCGCTGCGCCGCGGCCAGCGAGGAGACGGAAGTGAATGGCGTGGTTGGCGCTGCAGAGTGCCTCTCCTTCGTGGGGTCATATGGTCAGTTGCTATCTTGGAAGAGCAGCGGCCAGCGGGTGCTCGATGGTCGCTGACAGGTGGGGCTGCGAATGGGTGAAAACGCCTCTCATATCCTTTAGAAAAATACGCTTTCCCTGTGAGTGGGCGAACTATTTGTTTCCGTTTTCCTGATCTATCTATAATGCTCTCGTGGAAGAGGCAAAACCCTACCGCCCACCCCGCCATTCCCGAATTTTACGAAAATGCCACTCTTCTCCTCCAAATTCGCACCGCTGATCCCCCGCCTCCGCCGCCTCTCCACGGCGGCGGCGACCGCCGGCGGCGAGAACCCGAAGCTGTCGCGCATAGCGGACGAGCTCCTGGCGCTCTCCTCGGCCGAGCTGGATGACTACTCGGCCCTCATGCGCCTCAAGCTCCGGCTCTCGCTCACCTCCAACCCGGCAGCCGGGCTCGGCCCTGGCGCGGCCGGGGATGCGGCCTCCGGGTCAGCGGGGGCCGAGGAGGCCGCGGCGGTGAAGACGGCGTTCGACGTCAAGATCGAGAAGTACGACGCGGCGGCCAAGATCAAGATCATCAAGGAGGTGCGCGCGATGACGGACCTGGGGCTCAAGGAGGCCAAGGAGCTGGTGGAGAAGGCGCCGGTCGTGGTGCGCGCGGGCCTGCCCAAGGAGGAGGCCGAGGCGCTCGCCGCCAAGCTCAAGGCCGCCGGAGCTGCCGTTGCGCTCGAGTGATCCAGCAGAGTCGTAAGGTGTCCCCATTTTCGATTCCTACCGTTCCTAGAGGATGCAACTCTTATGTGTGTGTTAATTTGTTTTGAATTGGAGTTTGTTGGGATTGGAGCAATTAGGTAGGGGTATAAGAAGATGCAGGGTTTGCTTGCATTGTTGTAGCTTATGACTAGCCTCAAAGCATAATCACTGATATATCTTCCTGGATCGCGCAATAAGGTGTTGCTGCGTTGTGCGCTGTCCTACTGGTCTGGATTAAACATTTCAATAGCTACATTGACTAGTGTGAAAGTATACAAAGATGCCATTCTTGTTGGCATTACTGTAGCTGATAGCTGGGATGCCATTCTTGTTGACATTACTGTAGCTAGTGGTTAGAATATGCTAGTTTCAGTTATTTGTTGATCTGGAATGATGCCAATATGAGATGGCATCCAGTCTATGTCAAAAGTACATGAAACATTATCATGAGCACATTGGTGAGGATGAAGCGTAGATTCGTCTGGATGGACAAGATGTGCTCAGTTGCTTGAAATTGATGTTTGTGAAGGTGAAGGTCATATACTTTGCATGATTATTTCCCACGAAACTGAGATGTGTTGTCTGTTTAACGGATGGGCTTTGATTGGGGATGAGGTATGGGTAGCGAAGTTTCGTAGTAGCGCACTTGAATCTAAGACATCTGATGCCATGGCCAGTATCTAAAATTTAGCATTTGTGAACAGTTTGAATAATCAGTCCAAAGACCCATGACTTATATGAGGGTTCTGCTGTGACACAATAAAGCAAGAGATTGTAATCATGAAGATATGTATAATTGATAAAGGTCTCATTGACCACTTATTTTGATCATAAAATGTTTATCCCTTTATAGGTGTTGACACGTTGTAGAGTATCGGCATGTAAGAAGTTGTTCAAAGTTGAATGATAAGTCGTTAGCCGTTGTCTGATAATGATTTTTTTTTTTTTGCGGGAGTTGTCTGATAATGAATTAACCTGAAAGGGAAGAGATTTAGTAGTTAGAAATGGCTAACTGAAAATGTTTCCGTAGAATGTAGATATATGAAGTTTTCCTTTGTAAGAGTTTGGTTGTGTTTTTGTTCTGCTACAAGGCGAGTATTTGAAGCATCTGCATCGTTTTGGTGCAGGATGATACACTATCAGCTGAAGCTGATATAAGGACCTGATTGGTTGTATTATCAGCCTATCGGGGAGCTTACAAAACAAAATAGTTGGTACCTTCAAGCATCCACTAGTTGAATCTTCAAAGCTGCTTTCTTAAAGTTGATCTCATAGAAACGAACATAAGTTTTGTATGTAGTTATGTAGGGAAATCAGATTTCTTGAATAAGTTGTATGAACAGCATGGAGAACCAAACCTTGTGGCATTTCTTGTAAACTCCCATAATGTGCTTTATAAAACCTCGAAACTAAGAATATTGGCTGAGATTAATCCTTCTGCTGTTCAAACTTTCTGTTAGTAGAATGGTTATTTCAATGGCATATTGTCTATGCTGAAAGTAGGGGCTGGTAGGTGAATATATAAGCTATACATAATCTCTGCAGCAAGAAATGAGCTGCCAATCTGTAACTGTAAGGTCACTTCTGGATGTGAAATCTCGGTAATTAGCAAAAAATTGCATGTTTTAGACTACTTGGCATCAAACATGTCCTTGTAAGAGTTTTAGTTGTATGACTATTATGCTACAAGGGGAGCATTTTAAGTATATGCATCATTTTGGTGCTGGATGATACACTGGTCAGGTCTAGAAGCTAGACAGCCTATCAGGGATCTTACAGAACAAAAGAGTTTGTAGATTCAAGCATCCACTAGTGTAATCTTCAAAGCTGATTTTCTTACAGTTGATTTCATACGCAATCATACTTTTTGGATGTCAATATGAATGGGAATCAAATTTCTTTAATAAGTTGTATGAACAGCATGGCCTGTGGCATGTCTTGTAAATTCCCATTGTATATGTTATAATAGCTCGAAATTAAGAGTGTTGAATTTGATTAGTCCTTTTGCTGTTTAAACTTCTTATATTGCTACAATGGTTATTTCAACGGTATATTGTGTATGCTTAAAGTAGGGGCTAGTGGGTGAATATTTAAGCTACATAATCTTTGCAGCAAAAATTGAGCTGCCAATCTGTTAATGTAAGGTAATTTCTGGATGCCAAACCTTAGCAAAAGTTTGCTTGTTTTGGATCACGTATTCACGTAGCATCAGCATGTTCGTGTGACGGTGTGAGTATGGCGCTAAGGCCAAAGGTTTGCTATGTTGATCCTGAGAGTGTGTGCGCCAGCTATGTTTGATCCATGACACCGGCTTTTACAAGCCATTGTTTGAGATCTCCTTTCACTGGGAATCTATTAAAACTGGCCAGATATTTTTGCAGCATTGTGCTTAGCTCCTTTTCAGTGAGAATCTATTGAAGCTGGTTAGACATTGTGCGTTTGTCATGTTAGGTAACATTGCCTACCTGTAGCTGTTCATCTGTTTTGGAGTTTTTTTTTTTTTTTTGCCAGTTTGGTATGAAAAATCTCTAGGTAGCTAGTTTTTTAGTTGGTGCTGCTGTAGTTGTTGTCTGCGGCTGCTATTCTCTATACTAAATCAGAGGTGTATTCTTGTCTTCAGACGATAGAGACATAGTGATCCGATAGAGACATAGTGATCCGATAGTATCCTTCGTACTGAAATTCAGAGTTGCAAAATCGAACATCTCTGATTTCAGGGTTGCAAAATCACATATCTCTGATGGAGCCAAAAGGGGGACAGCATGCAACCTGTCATATCTACGGCATGAACATCTACAAGTATGATTTGTGAAATCGCAGGGCAAAAAATTCGGACATCCCAATGCCATGAGTGCCTTGTTAAACAAACTTGTTACGGGGTATAATAAGCGCAAAATGGTGATGGGGTCTAGCCCGTATAATGTACTGTACATATGAGATTTTCAGTATGTTTGAAATGCTGGAATTTCGTTGAAAACAGACGTTCCAGGAGGGTGATCAGTTAGACATGTACTTGTCACCGGGATGCTCCCAGTACTCCCAACCCAAAAAAATCATATCATTGTAGTTATAAAAAAGAATCCGCAAAAAAAAAATGTTCTACCATATGGGTAAAGTTCTACCAAGACACAAAATTTCAGATTTAAAAAGTTGAATACAAGATTTGTTGTGATTGAACAGTACCAAATTCACAGTGGGCTAGGAATACAGTCCATTACACTACCATGAACACTGAATTCATCTCATATTTGTTTCTAGCTACTGCTTTAGATCGAATTAAAATTTGATTTTTATATGCCATGGTGGATGCATGTTCTATCTACGAAAATTATAGAACTTTTTATAGGTGATTTTTATGTTGGGATACCAACTCAGAATTGACAAAGTTCTAGAAGTAAAATAGTTGTCTTGGGGTGAATGCGTATCTTTCTCTTTAACATTAACTTATCTTTCTTCTTTTGACGTAGCCAGCAGGAGCATACTCACCTCACAGTGCTATATTCAAACGATGTGGGTTTTCGTGACTGTCGAAACCCGTGAGCAAGGAGCGTGAGTGGACGGCCGTCGACCCCTTGACGAGCAAGTACAAGGAGCTTGTTGCACGCCTTCCTATGGTTACCTATCCTCCTTGAGACGTGTCTTTCTTAATGAGCTTGTGTTGTTGTTGCCCCCAATTGGTACCTTTTATTTTATTTGGTCCTGTCTGAAATAGCTCTTCTTCTTTTTGTGCTCTTCTTTTATTTTCGTCGTTGTGGGCATCCAATTTCTGGATGGGACTTTGCTTGTGGTGGTATTCGCTTTATTTATAAAAGCAGGCTAAAAGTCTTTATCAATAGTAGGGGGAAATGTACAATGGCTGGGGATAGCCAGGGATAGAAACAAAAAGGAAGAAAGCATAAATAAGGAAGGGCGGACCTTGCCCTCCAAGCCAGTCTATATCTCGCTCATCTTCTTCCGGAGGCGTAAGTCATCTATAATCAACTTTACACAGTATCACCAACGATGATTTTCTATCGAAGGTTCTTAGGTTTCGCTCTTTCCAGGGTACCAGACAAGACAACATAGCACACTACCGACAAGATGGTATTTTCTCTTGGCTTTGGGCATCAACCGCCACAGTCCTCTCCACCACTCCCATGGTCAAGGCTCCAATTGTTGCCATTTTATGGCAAGAACTTTGGAACAAAACCAAACATGTCGGGCAAACAAGCAAAGGAGCAGCATATGGACCGTCAACTCGGGACGTTGATTGCAGAATTTGCACATGGGTTCAGTGGGTCAGTCCCTTGTAAGTAGTTTGTCCGCCATCCGGTTCTAATTCTTAAGTAGCAGCCACAAATGGAAGCAAACTTTGATCTTCGTGGTCAGGTTGATCATGCTTCTAACATCATCAGTAACATTTAGGAGATTGATTTAGCGGTTTGTAAGGTGCAACATCATTGCACGTTTGTAGTTGGATCGTTAAAGTCGACTCCACCAAATCAATAGTTATCATCTCATTGAAATATCACGACACCTTCGCCCCCTCATCCACAAGCCATTATCCATAGCATCCTTGACAGAAAATTGGTTTTCTTGATAGATTGAAAAGCAAGGGCGCCATCTGGGCTGGAGAGAGTCCATCCACCTAATCATCTTGGCATAATCTGGCCTTGTTACCATCGCCGATCGTGATACTTGTGCAGGCAGGAAACATGACTCTGCTCGTGTGATCGCAAGAAACCGGGGAACCACTTCAAGGTATGGTCGAGTCTTCCCATTCAGACCAGAGCCACCTTAGTCATGAAGCTCTTACAAAGCATGCCAGGTCTTTGATTCCATGTGGTCCCATAGTTTTCGGTGGACACATATGCCTCGAGTTGACCATGCATTTTCCACATGAGCTTCTTCATCTCCAGACCCGAGGAATCCTCTCATGAATTTGTCATCCTTTTTGACCACCCACGTGTTGAGGACCAAACTAGTCAAGAAGTAAGTTGTCGAGAAGGTAAGCACCATATCGATGAGCACTAGTCTTCCAGTTTTGTTCGTAAGCTATCCCTTCCCATGGCTTACGCTTGCTGACGATCTTTTCCAATTAGTGGTATGACCTAAACTCTTTCTAATTCCCAAAGTATCGCAAGGAAGAGTGCCAACTGACTCCTAGAAGCTTCAAAGGGTGACCACCATGTCAATTTTATCACAACTTATTTTATGTTATTAAAATACATCACGTGATGGCACGGTTCATTCAATATGTTGATCACCCACCTGCCTTTCAACACCCGCCCCTCTTTGAGGGGGTGTTGTGCGATGGCAAGGAGACCCCCAAGCTCGAAGCACTCTTGCATTACTTGGCTAGTTGAAGATGAAAGTTGTAGTTCTCCTTCATGTTGATTTGGTGGGCGAGATTTGTGATACGTCTCTAACGTATCTACTTTTTCTAACGCTTTTCCCCTTCGTTTTGACTCTAATTTGCATGATTTGAATGAAACTAACCCCGGACTGACGTTGTTTTCAGCAGAACTACCATGGTGTTGTTTTTGTTCAGAAATAAAAGTTCTCCGAATGGAACGAAACTTTGCGAGAATTTTTTATACCAAATAAGAGAATTTCTGGAGCCAGGAGGTACCTGAGGGGGGCACCTGGGTGGGCACAACCCACTAGGGCGCGCCCAGGTGGGTGCTACCCACCTGGTGGCCCCCCGCTGACCCTGAAATCGGCGCTATAAAAATCCATATTTTCAGGAAAAAATCAGGAAGAAAGAATTATCACGTTTCATGAAACAGAGCCGTCGCCGTCTCCTGTTCTTCATCATGAGGCCAGATCTAGAGTCCATTTGGGGCTCCGGAGAGGGGGATCTTCGATCTTCGTCATTACCAACACATCTCCATCGCCAATTCCATGATGCTCCCCACCGGGAGTGAGTAATTCCTTCGTAGGCTCGCTGGTCGGTGAGGAGTTGGATGAGATTCATCATGTAATCGAGTTAGTTTTGTTAGGGGCTGATCCCTAGTATCGACTATGTTCTGAGATTGATGTTGCTATGACTTTGCCATGCTTAATGCTTGTCACTTTGGGCTTGGGTGCCATGATTTTATATCTGAACCGTTTATGTTATCACCATTATATCCATGTTCTAGATCCAATCTTGCAAGTTAGTCACCTACTACGTGTTATGATCCGGCAATCCCGGAGTGACAATAGTTGGGACCACTCCCGGTGATGACCGTAGTTTGAGGAGTTCATGTATTCACCATGTGCTAATGCTTTGTTCCGGTTCTCTATTAAAAGGAGGCCATAATATCCCTTAGTTTTCAATAGGACCCCGCTGCCACGGGAGGGTAGGACAAAAGATGTCATGCAAGTTCTTTCCATAAATATGTATGACTATTCACGAAATACATGCCTACATTATATTTATGAACTGGAGCTAGTGTCGTATCGCCTATATTATAACTGTCTCATGATGAATATCATCCAACGAGTCACCGATCCAATGCCTACGAATTTATCTTATATTGTTCTTGCTAAGTTACTACTGTTGCTACTACTATCGTTACCGCTACAATATCACTGCTATCACTGTTACCGTTACCGTTGCTACTGCTGCTATCATCAAAACTATCATATTATTGTGCTACTAATCACTTTGTTGCGGATAATTAATCTCCAAGTTTGATTGAATTGACAACTCAGCTGCTAATACCTTCAAATATTCTTTGGCTCCCCTTGTGTCGAATCTATAAATTTGGGGTTGAATATTCTACCTCGAAAACTGTTGCGATCCCCTATACTTGTGGGTTATCAATTTGCGATATCAAGCTATGCTCGTTTTATCCTTATAGATTATGTTATTCTCAATATGATATGTTGTAATCATCTCTCCCTGGTATTTGCGCGGCCTTGCCGGGTCTCTTTCAATAAATGTTCGTAAATGAAAAAAAATATATACTTGTGGAACAAGTCATTTATTCTCTTTTTAGGGTGTCATTTATTCTTATTTTATTTCCGATGAGCAAACAACTAAAATCAGGAGAGCAAATTCAAAGTCGCCGACGAGGAGGGCTTTCTTTTGCCCCAAGAAAATATCATCCTGCTCCCTAGCATACGATCCGACGTGTTAATTAACAATCCGTTATTACGACTAACCCCCTCTCGCCTCGTGAACAATTTTACCTCGTGGCGCTACGAGGACACACGCAACTTTCGTTATTTACAATCCAGTCCAGCCTCTTCCTCTTTTCTCCGTCCTTCAAACCTTCTCCCTCTCTCTTCCGCCTCTCCCCCCAGACCCTAGCAGCCGCGGCGGCCGGGGCCAGCAGCCAGCAGCGCCGCTCCTCCCCCCCCCCGCGCGCGCTTCTCCGTCTCCAGGCTCCGGCCCCACTTCCTCATACCCCCCTCCCTGCCCCCTCCACCTCCGGCGAGCCGCCGCCGCTCCAAGGGGCCGCCGGGATCCTACCAGTCCGTCGCGGTGACCCGCTGATTGCTTCAGGGATGGCGACATCGACGCTGCTGCGTGCTCTGAGGCGGCCCTCCTCGGTGGCCGCGCTGCGATTGGTGAGTTCGATTCTCCCAGGGGCATTGGATTGGGCGAGGGCAACGTAGATTGGGGTTCTAGCGAAGGTTTTTGGGATAATATGCTCGGCTTTTTCCGTTCTAATTGCTTGTCCGTGGTGGAGGCATGGGAGAGAGAGCACTGGGGTGGGGCAAAAATTGTAGCTTCAGTGTATTGTAGAAATACACGAGAGAGTATTTGGATGAGATCGAGGTTGTGGTTTTAGTGCATATTTGTTGCCAGTATTCATTCTAATTGATTGTGATTTTTAAGTTGATGTTGTACACATTAGAAGGTAGTGCTGTGCATTCTTTTTTATGTGATCACTTAATAGAGAACGCTGCAATGATCAACAAGGATGTTGCTTTTAGATGAAGCACATTTCCTTCCGACCTCCAGCTTGCGATTCTTGGTATTGTTAGTTCAGAACCGATGGAGTATAGCCTGATGTGTCTATGGGATCATCAAGGGTTATAGTTACCACTACGGACTAAAGTTGTCAGGGAGGCTAAAGACTTACGATTATTTATTTATGGTTTCGACAAAAACGAAAAGAAAAACAGAGGAACCTTGTTTCTTGTGGTTCATTTCACATTCATATGTGCTGTAGCAAAGGAATAAGTAATTAATCTGCTGTAGAAGTCTGAAAATAGTTCTGTGTCTTTGTTCTCCTTCAATGTGAAATGTAGTCAATATAGGATGTTTCTGGATTCTGTTTCCTGCAAACTCTATTTCATACTGTATCATCGCTCTATATTATTGCATGTGGTTAACTGACTGCCATCTATTCTTTAACGTGGTATAGGCAACGACTGCCAATGTGCAAGCCGTTACTGGATACAGGCATCTGAATAATCGGAATCTAAGTGTTTTCAACGAGTTCTCAAAGCAGCTGAAGGGTGAGGCTAAGAGGTATGATTTACTCTCTATGGGCTTCACCGCCACCAAAATTAAAAGGAAAATTTAATTATTGTAGCAGCATGCTTAACACATACTGTACTTGTGGCTAGCATGGTACTGTACTTGCGCCTTTGGTTATGTACAACCATGATGAGCCATTATGCTTGTCAACATTATGCTCTTTTCTTTGCATTTTTCTTTATTACTTCAATGTTTCAACTGCAGTAATCCTGAATTCCAGAAATCCATGAAGGAGTTCAGTGAGAAACTTGGTGTGGTAAAGGAAGATCTCAAAGTAAGGTATAAGTTGATAAAAAGACTGCACTTCTTTCATTTTAAGTCGTATACATATAGCACTTCATTGAAACCTTTGTATGTAATAAGTTCTATATATTTTAGAGGCTTCTTTGAACATATTATAAAATGCCCTGTGCAGAACTCAGAAAACAGCCGAGACAATTTCCAAGAGTGTTGAAGATGTTATGACTGAAGCTGAGGCAACATCCAAAAAGGTAAGCGGAGCTGGCAATGGTTAACTGTTATCCACGTCCCCGTGATTAATTACTCTATTAGGGGACGGGGATGTGCTAGCTTTAATGCCCACGGGGAAGCTGGTGGGTCAAATACCTTACCCAGCGCGCAAGACAGGGATGGGATAGTATTAACCGTGCCCATTACCCGCCTTACCCGTGAAGGCCTTATATGCGGGCTCTGAAATTAGTAGTAGACCCAAGGTAATTCCCGCCCTTACCCACCCAAATTTCCACCCATCCCGTCCCTTTGGCCCCAAAAGCCCTAAGAAATCCCTAACCTAGCCACAACATATTGTTTATTATGCTGAAATGTTGTTTTCTATATTGAAATGCTAGCGAAGGTTGTTGTTGATTGCGTGTATGGGTTTCCCCATGGGGATAAAAAAACGGACGGTGATGGGGATGGGAAGATTTTCATCCCCGCATGCGGGTATGGGGACGGGAATGGGCATGGGCATGGGAGGGCTGTCGCGGGGACAGGGATGTGAGTCCAATACCCGCCTGGGTAATCCCCATTGTCACCTTGTCAGCCACAATTGTCTTCAAAGACAATCATTTGATCTTGCAAAACATGTTTTCATTTCTTTCTCTTTCCCATGTTCAGAATTTTGTTTTGTTCTCTTGCAGGTTACTGCAAATGTTAAAGAAAAAATGTCTGCTGCTACAGAAGAGGTAGTGTTAAGTGAATATCAGTAATCCAATATGGATGTTGCTTTCCATCAGAGAAGTTTTTTTTTATTTAGTGGAAATCATTACAGGTGAAGGAAAGCTTTGGACTAGGAAAGGAAGAAACTTCAAGCTTCAGAGATGGTTCACATGGAACTTCAAATCACGGGAAAACTGAGGCGCCCTCACATTCAGATGACAAGTCCCAAGATGCCACAAGTGCCTATATGTTGTTTGATAAATTAAGGTCAACATTTTCATCAGCTTCACCAGTTGTGTCTGGTGCATTTGCAAAATTGAAGGACACAAGAGTCTCAACTTTAGCTAAGCAGGGATATGAAATTGTCAAAGATGAACTAAGCTCTAGCTCTAGCAGAAAAAAGAAAAACCATATTAGGCAAGCTTATTCTGCAGCTGTAGAGAAGAGTACAAGAACTGATATAGTTATTGTACCAACAAAGAAGTCAGTGGTGGGTGAAAAATGGGAAGCAATCAAGAATAAGGTATCATAAGTGGAGACTCCGCCTCCTTATTTTTTCACACCGGTCTACCATCTAAAACATTTTCTCTGTGTAAAGATGCGAGGTCATCCAGTCTATAAGAGGGTGAACGAGTACACCAAACCTGTCGTAACAAAGGTGAACGAGTACACCAAACCTGTCGTAACAAAGGGACAAGAGGTACCATCAGAAAACCACAGTTTTTTTTTAATTAAAAACTGTGGGTCATGTGTATTCACTTTTATGTTGTGTACTTACAAATGCAGGTAGCTGAGGATGTCCGAGAAAGATGGGAGACAAGTGACCATCCAGTAGTTCAGAAAATTCAAGAGTATGATTGCACTCCATTATAAACTTTTATTTGTTCAACCTTGACTGTATGCTATTTGTTTTATCCCATTTCTTTTTTTTTTAAACTCCGTGCTTCCACTTGTAGCGTAAATAGGGCTTGAAACCTAATGTGATAATCTATTCCTGTTGCTGCAAAGCAGTTGATATCTTTTCTCTTCATTTGTAATATTTAATGCATCTATTGATTATCTGATTGATTTGTCTTTGCTCCTTCCATGCAGTATTAATGAAACTATTTTTGAAGAGACCGCTACTGCAGCATCTTTCAGGGAAATTCGGCGACGTGACCCGTAAGACATGCAACTCTACTTTGAGAAGTTTCAGAATGTTGCTGAACTGTATTCCACCATTTTGTCCACAGATCCTTTTCATTATCTGATTTTATTGGTGATGTTCAAGAAATGATCAAGCCTGTTCTTACCGCATATTCAAAGGTAACCTTCATGTAGCCATGGAAAAACAATCTCTCATCATTTTCTTGAGAAAAGAATTAGGTTCTCTGTTATTCATATAGCTTGGAAAGAAAGTCATAAACATTTACCAGAACAAGTCTTACCTCATGGCTATAATCTCACAAATGTTTGAACAAGTGAATGATTTATGCCCAGTTTTCCCCTGGATGAGCATGGCAACCCCCTTGGCGCTCTTTGCCTTGCTCTGGAAAATCTTTTGATTTATATCTTTCCACACACCCCACATCACATAAACGAGTTGATGAGAATGCTACAGAAGCCTCTTTTTTGCTGCTTGCAATCTTGTTTAGATTTTGATTCCACCAACCATTGATGGAGCATGTTAGCTGCTTTTTTTAATTATGTGTATAAGCATGGAAGAAAGTGGTGCCAAACTATTCATTACATGTTGTCTAATTTACATACGAAATAATGAGCACATTGGTAAATATATAGCGATTTTATTATCTCAAAGTTACTTGTTATAATTTCAGGGTGATCTGAAGACTTTAAAAAAGTACTGCACCAAGGAAATACTTGAACGATGCGAAGGAGAGAGGAAAGGATATGCATCACAAGGCATGTTTTTTGATCACAAGGTAGGTCAACGTTTATCTATATTTTTCTTTGATTCCTTTGTAAATGTTGTCAGCCCCTCTGTAGATTTTAGTTCACTTGTACAAACTATGTTCTTCACAACACGATAGTTTGATGCTCCTAAGCTGGAATATATTAAGAAAAAACTGCAAAATAGCTCCTCTCTTTGTAAAATAAAAATAATATTTTTCTTCTTCTGAATTTCTACTGCCTTTGCAGATTCTTCACATATCTGATGCTGACGTAAGGGAAACAAAGATGTTGGGATCAGCACCCATCATTCTCGTGATGGTTAGTCCCTAGTGGCATATTGATTCATTGTTTTTTTTTTCATTCTTGTTATCTGTTCTGCTTACAGTGTATCCTTGTTTCCAAACTCCATTTCAGTTCCGAACACAGGAGATTCATTGTATTCGTGATAAAGAAGGACAAGTAACAGAAGGAGGACAGGTAGGCTATTTACTAGGGCCATATGTAGCTGTGCACTTTGTATGTATTTTTTATGTGTAGAAGGTAACACCGTTGTTAACTCAGAAGACGCCGCCCTTTAGCATTCGTATTATACTAACTAACATGCTTGATTGAATTTACTTGTGCATGGATTTTTTTTCTCAGTTAGTGGTTAGCGACCTTTTATTGCATTTAGGAGTATATGACAGAGGGGACATCTCCTGGAACGCCTGAGTGTGTACAATCTTTTTAACTAGTATTATTGTCAAGCTTACAGAGTAAATCATGTCATGTCACTAGAGTTGTCTAGGTGAAATAGCTTCATGTTAGCTCCAAAACTTGAACTTTGACCTGATTAGAATTTCTTAGATATTTCTTTCAATTCTCAAGCTGATGTTATAGTTGCTAGCAGTTTGTTGAATATCTCCTGTAATGCCTGAGTATGTGCAACTAACTATTATTAACAAGGCTAGAGAGCAAATCGTGTCACTAGAGTTGTCTAGGTGAAATAGGTTCATGATGTCTCCATAACTTGAACTTGGACCTGACTAGTACTTCATTTCATAGACGTTTCTTTCAATTTTCGAGCTAGTGCTAGAGCTTTATAGGCGCAAGCAATTTGTTGAGTATGTGGTAGGCTTAAGTTCTAATATGCAGATACTTGAAAGTCTATATTAGCACAAGTCACACATGATCGGGCTGCACTCAAGCAATTCAAAGTGCATATAAAGTGCTCTCATTAGTTTCTCTTAATATGTGGCGACAGCCTAGTCCGTTTCTGTTGATAGATGAAGTGACACACTCGGCTTTGTCTTGAATTATGCCAGGATTCCATTCGCACTGTCTACTACCAATGGGCAATGCAACTCATGGACAGCGATGAGTTGCCAGAAGAAGAATCATACTATGCAGTTTGGCGGTTGCGTGAGATGCATCAGCTCGGTGTCAAGGCTCTTATATAGAGTAGCTCTTCGCTCTTTCTTGATTCAGATTAGCCACTGCCACTGGTGCGTTGCCGTTCGGAATGGAAGAACCTAAACGTTCCAAGTCTCACCGCTCGACAAACTATGCAGGCAATTTTCCATAAGTTGTTTCTCTAGTTTAAATACTGATGACAGCCAGTATCCCTGCTTGCCCCATTTTGTTTGGTGATGTGTATCTAATGTGTACGACATTCGTAAAATCAGCTCCCCCTTTTAGCAAGTTGGCTGAGAACGGTTGTAGTGCTGATTCTTCTTGTTCTGAGTTGGAAAAGCTCTAGGCACCAAACAAAAATGCGGATTACTCTTTTCACTGGCAACAATGTTGCCGGTGAGTAATAATTTTTGAAGGAGAGGAACCACATTTGAGTATTCCGTCGTTAAATTTGCAACTATGCTAGCGTTTGGTTGGTGAGTGCCATCTTGCTGGTCGCTGGTGGAAGGTTTTGCGATTCTAAAGAATCTCTGATAAGTACAATGTTGTTTGCCCTGACTGTTCGCTTCCCTGACTTAACCAACTGTTGAAATAAAAGGCATTTAATTTCCAAAGTACTATTAAAGTTTAGAGACATTTCATTTCGTCGCTTGTGCTGTTGCTTCAGTGATAACATATCATTGCACATGAGTGCGTGACAGCCTCAAGCCTCTACTGCCCCTTTTAGGCTGATGATGGGTGTTCAAATAGGCTGTCGCTTCCCTCATCACCTGTCTGTTCTCTCTCTCCATTACCCCTCTCGACTTTCTGTCATCGTGCATACGTTTGGTATTGGTGTGGTATGTTGGGCGCGATATTATTGTTGTGTCCATCCCAGCCACATCTTTCTGCCAGCGTCGTAAACTAACAGGAAGCTATCCAAAGTTTTAGGCGTGTTCACTCACCAAGTCACCAGTTGCGTCTCCCTCGTGGACGCACCGATCTGATCCTTTCCAGAAAGTTGCATGTGATGCAACCGCAGAGCGAGTGGTGTGATGTGGTGTACCGTGTCCGTGTGGTTTCGGGCGCATTTGCGTCACGGTTGGTGCGGCGTCAATTCGTTCCCAAACCTATCGACCACCCCTGGCGCGCTGTTCAGCTCTGCGTCTTGGAAATTTATGTCGACACGACCGTGAATCCCCCTTGTGTTTTTTAGTCTGTCTGTCTCTCTTTGTCCTGCAGTGCGGCCAAAGGTGGCGATGCAATGCTTCTCCCGGGCCGTTTGCCCCGTCGTGTCATGTCAATGATGTCGCAATGATCGACGCACGTACTCCCTCCGTTCCAAATTACTTGTCTTGGATTTCTCTAGATACAGATTTATCTAGACTCATTTTAGTGCTAGATACATCCATATCTAGACAAATCCAAGACAAGTAATTTGGAACGGAGGGAGTACCATGCACAACACTGCGCCTGAACCTCTCCATTCAGGTCGCGGCCGGCATTGTTGTTGCCAAATGCCAATAATTGGTTGCGAACAACCGACCGATCCTTGGCACCACCACCCGGCCAACTGCAGGCGGTTCCATCGCGACAGCGCCCTACCATTAGAAGCTAGAGGCGGCCAAAGGCCACAGATCGCGAATGTGCACGCATTTTTGAGCACACGGAAAAGAGTATCTCCTATCTCTCACGCATTTTGAACCCACGGAAAAGAATCAGAAACCTGGGCTGGGGTGGAGCAAAGAGCAGAGGCGGAGCAGCAGCGTCAGTGCCGTGCCGTGCCGTGCCGCTCCCTCGTCGTCATGGACGGCGCGGTGTCCATGGCACGGAGCACGCAACCGTCCACCACTGGAGCCAACCAGCAGGGCATGGGATGGGGGCGTCTCGTCACCATTCACCAACCAGTCGGCTACATGCTGCGCGCAGCGCTAGGTTGGACAGCGACGCGCCTCCCCATTTTAGCTCCACGTCTCGGTGGCGTGCCCGGCGCACAAGAGATTCTAATAGATTTACAGCGCTTGAACAAAACGCAGCTGGTGAGAGAGCAGGTACACTCTTCTTGGCAACTTTGCAAGGAAATATCCTGTGGACAAGCACATCCAAGTAGAGCGCCATTATTTGTTTTTGGTTTAGTACCATTATTTCCCCTTCCTATCTTACTTACAGTCTCTGAAAACCTTTCTGAATCTGCTCTTGCATGAGAGAGGCTTCAGAAGTCCAGAGAGCCTTTTTTTCTTCTTCTTCTTTACCTTTTGCGCAGCTTTGGTCCTGGCTATGCGCTTTTCCAAAGGCCTATGGGGCTAGGAGGGAAGGGCGCATGCATGCATGCACTGATGCACACATGGCTGTCAAGACAGGCAGGCCATAGACAGAGGCATAGCCACCCTAGGCCACTGTGGCTTCCAACTTCCAAGAACCCTCTCACCACCCTTCGACATTGATTTCCTTCCTTACCTACGCAGCTATAGCTTCCGTCCTATCCCTTTCCTCGCGCACCATTGATTTCATCTCTTCTTCCTTGTCCTGGTCACATCAACATCAACGCAGCCACTGTCCCGCGAGAGAAAAAGGTCTCACATGGTCCTTTTGCAAGCCTCTCTCCTCCCCCGTCGTCTGCTGTCTGTCACTGCGCAAGGGGCAGTAGTAGCATACGTAGCTGCACTGGCTGCGTATAAATGACGGCCTTGCTTCCTCCCATTCATATCTCACATCTTTGGTCAGTGACACTGAGAGAGCCATCTTTGGTCGCGAGTCTTCTTGGTACCTGAAAGCTTCTTCTTCCTCTTGCTGTTGCTGCTGTTGTGAGGGATTGTGATGGGAGTGGGGGGCACCTTGGAGTACCTGTCCGGGCTGCTGGGGGGCGGTGGAGGCCACGGCCACGGCCACGGCCACGGCAGCAGGAGGAGGAGGAAGCAGATGCAGACGGTGGAGCTCAAGGTCAGCATGGACTGCGAGGGGTGCGAGCGCAAGGTCAAGAACGCGCTCTCCTCCATGAAAGGTTCCGCCTCTCTCTCTCTCAGCTCCTCTGCTCATCTTCTTAGATCTTCTTAGAAAGAACAGACAAGTCGTGCACACGCTTCATAGTGCATCTTGTTGCAGCACATTTTTGATCTATCCAGTCAGTTCAGTACTCACATTAGGAAATACAGTAGGAAGCATGCATAAATATGAACTGTTGAAACCACAGAGAACTCTTCTTCTATCTATAAATGCTTTGATCTGCTATTCTACATGCGCCTTGATGCGAAAGGGGTTCCGACAAAGCAGGTATGGTATGATTAGCGCCTTGATGGAAATAGTTGTCAGGTGTCGCGTCCTCACAAGAATGCTGTTTGCCCAAGAATGTACGGTAAGTAGGTTTTAGTTTGCTGTAAAACCCCTCACTGAACAAAATGGAGGCCAATAAATCTGATTTTCCGAATGGAGGTTTTAGTTTAAGTGCAATTAGTCATGAGCTGCATTTTCAGCTCCTTGAACGGTTCTACTTCTGGAACCGGATCCTCTACTTCTATCTCTGCTCTGCTCCTCTGCTCGACTGCACAGCTAGTTAAAACAGAATCATGACGAATCTTGCTGCAGCACATTGGACTGTATTCATTGTTCACATCCAGCACCATGCTCCTTGAAGCACAAATGCTCTATAACACAGTTTTGACCGTCTGTTTACCAGATATGAGTAGGAGATTTTTTTTTCTTGGCGCGTATGAGTAGGAGTTGTCTGACAAAGATTTTTTTTTTGTGTGTGTGTGACACAAACCAAAATGGCTATGAACACAAGAATATATTCAGAGGCGTACTACATCTGCCTGTAGGACGATGAAATCAATTTTCTGCATGGAGGGTTTAGTTTACTGAACATAAAATCCACAAATCTCAGTGATGTTTCTACATGCAGAAGCTGCATCAGATGGACCCCCGATAATTTTGCATCTTTACTTTACTTTCTGAAACATTTACAACATCTGATTCTGAACCATAAGCTAATAGGTATATAATGCATAACGTCGACTTCACACTAGTGGATTAGCACTTGGGTTAACCATTAGCTTTGTAATTTCAGGGGTCCGATCAGTGAACATCAACAGGAAACAGCAGAAGGTGACGGTGGCGGGGTACGTGGAGCCCAGCAAGGTGCTGAGGAAGGCGCAGTCCACGGGGAAGAAGGCCGAGATCTGGCCCTACGTGCCCTACAGCCAGGTCAGCCAGCCCTACGTCGCCGGCACCTACGACAAGCGGGCCCCCGCCGGCTACGTAAGGAGCCAGGAGCCCGGCTACGGCAACGTGTCCGGCCAGGTCAGCAGGCAGGACGACCAGCTCACCGACATGTTCAACGACGACAACGCCAACTCCTGCGCCGTCATGTGATGTGATGAGAGAGTAAAAAAAAACTTGTGCTCATGTTCTGCATGCGGCTAGTGATCCCTGGAAGGAAGTGTTGGACAATGTTTGAGAGTTCATCTCAAGTAGCAGTACTGAAGTACTCCCTCCGTCCAGAAATACTCGTCGGAGAAATGGATGAATCTAGACGTATTTTAGTTATACATACATCCAATTTTATCCATTTCTTCGACAAGTATTTCGGGACGGAGGGAGTATGAATGTTACTACTAGTAAGTTTGGAGTGCTGATTAGGATCAGTGTTGACAATCCAACCCTCGGACTGTCACGGGTATGAGTCAAGAAACCCATGGATAGTTTGGGTAACTTGGTCTCGTGCAGAAAGACATCTCAATGGCCTGATGCCCTCTTTTCGCGCCTCACTTTATTAGAGCATCTCTAACCGATCTCCTGAAAAATAGAGGAGCGAAACTTAGACCTTGTTTGGTTGTGAGGGACCCCGAATCCCCGTCGTTTCCCTGGGTGAGTAAACAATGAGTTTATTTCGGCCCGTTTTTTTTTTTGCAGGCCCATTTGATGACAGCTGGGAGTGGCACTTCCGTCACCGACGCGCTCCAATTCCCTGGGTTGAAAACCATCGCCTCCTCCCATCGGAGAAACTTCCCTTGTCTCTATCACGACGCTGGCCGCTGCCTCTGCTTCTACACCGCGTCCTTTGCATCTGGATTATTCTCGTTGGATGGAAGGCCTTTTCACCTCTTCCTTTGCGTGAAATGACGACGGGGAACATTCACATCCATGGCTTTCTTATCCGTGGATTACAGTGCGTCAGAAAAATTTCTCATGTGGTTTTTGTCCCCTGGCTATTGTCTCTTGACGACCAAACGAGGCCTTAGTGGAGTATTTTTACTCCACTAAGTTTTGGCCGGACCTAGCCGGAGTAAAACTTGTATTAGGTTCAAACATTTCGTTGAACACTTGTTATGCGCCTCTGTGGCTAGCGGCGGCGATGGTGACCATGTTGGCTACGCTGGAGAGCACGTCATCAAGTTCTTTGAATTTCGACCTAAAAAGACCACACAGTCACCCTCCGGCAACGATGGTGACCACATGCTGGACAACACCCCATCGATCTTGACCAAAATAGACCACACAGTGACCACCCTGCGGGCGCCTGTCATCACCTCGGACCCTTCCACGACCATGTCCTCCATGAACCACTTGGGCAACATGGCGCGGCCAGTGCTGAACCTGCTCTCCATGAACCACTTGGGCAACATGGCGCGGCCAGCGCTGAACCTGCTCTCCTGGAGGCCATAGAAGCCCGCCAAGGCCATGACCCTCAACGCCAGGTCGGAGGCGGCCGGCGCCTAGTAGTCGCTACTAAAAAAAAGAATTTGAACAAAAAGCCCGGTGCTAATGTCTAGCACATGCCAACCCAGGGGATGCAATTGCGCTTTTTTTTTTTACGACTGTGCCCTCATAGGAGATCTTTTCACTGCATTTGTTTTGGTCCGTGCGCACTTATCGGTGCTGGTCACGGCTGGGCTCGGAGACCATCTTTTCGTCCGTGTGCACGTTTTGGTGCTGGGTCACGGGTTGGGCTCTGTGGCCTCTTTTATTTGTGCTCTTTGGCATCTTTCGCAGCTGACAGCCGTGCATCATCCCCGTGTTGGCGATGCAGTCCGTAGAATTCGACCTAATAAACTGGTCAAATCCTGATTAAACTCCTGGTATGGTACTAATCCGCGCAGCGATTTGCTCGGTGAATTTCACGTCCCGCGTGGGCCACCCTGGAAAACTCGGTTGAGGCCCAACTGGGCCCGTTCCCCTTCGATTCGTGCCGTCGCCGCAAAGTCTCTCCCTCGTCTGCTCTATGTCATCTCTCCAGATCCAGATCGAGGCGCCACCAAATGATCCACAAGTCCGGCCGGCGCAGTCCACGGGCAAGAAGGCCGAGATATGGCCTTACGCGCCCTACAGCTCAGCCAGCCCGGGGTGGCGGCCGCGCGGAGCCGGGTGATGCCGACGAGGAGCTTGTCGGCAAGGGTGCCGACGGGGGAGAAGATCGAGGAGAGGGATCGGATGGGGAAGCGGAACGGGTTGGAGAGCATGTGGAACAGCGTACAGCGACCCGCCCTCGCCGGCGCCGATGTATACGAGCGTGCCGGGGAAGAACGGCTGGAGGCGCAGCGCCTGGAAGTCGAGGAGGCGCTGGCACTCCGGGTACGCCGTGAGGAAGATCTGGAAGCCCCGGTCGAGCAGGTACCCGTCGACCTCGTCGGTGGCTACGCGGCCGCCGAGGCGGTCCGAGGCCTCCAGCAGCGTGAACGGCATGGAGAGGGAGGCCAGGTGGGTGGCCGCCGCGAGGCCCGCGAGCCCGCCGCCGACGATGACGGCCTGCTTGTCGGCCTGGTTCACGTTCACCGATGTCGCCGCGGCGGAGACGGCGAACCGGAGGGTGGCATGGCGGCGGGGGGTGGGATGCGCGGGGACGAGGAGGTGGGCGGCGTGGACACGCATGGGGGTTGCGGGTGCGGCGAGTGGCGGGAAGAGACCTGGCAGAAACGGGGAATCGTGACGGGGTACGGTTTGGGAGGTGTAGGCGGTTGTCCATGGAGTTGTGCTGATGTTCTGCATGCGGTTAGTGATCCCTGGAAGGAAGCGTTGGACAATGTTTGGGAGTTCATCTCAAGTAGTCTCTCCCTAATAATAAAGCACGGATTGAGTCTCCGGGTTCACCGTCAGAATACGCTTTCTTCTCATGTCATAATACGTTTTTATAAGATTTGCATAGACAATCTTTATCTTTTGTTTTATTTTATTTTATTTTCCTATTAATAAAGCAGTAGCTGTCATATTACAAAAACACCCCTTTGTTTTAGTTAATTAACCCGTCATCTATATGAGCGAAAAATATTTCTAGCATGAGATTCGAACTTCCGACCTTCCGTTCCCATGCTACAACCACAACCAGTTGAGCTGGTCCCCAAGCGGTGATAAGAACCTGGGTTAGTTTCTTAATATCTTGTGCAGAAAGCTGACCAAATATTCTGGCCCGCCCAGCCAAACATAGCCTGATGGAGTTAGAATCCGGAGTTAGGCCCAATTAGTCTAGCCCTCGAGTCGAACGAAGCAGCTTGGGTGTTGAATAGTCCCACCTCGTTCAGTTATATTGAGTCGTCTCAGTTTATATACGTTTCCAAGTTATCTGAAATATCAACAAAGCCACTTGGGAATCAATAAGCAGCCCCAAGAGCCTGGGAGCAGGTGAGGAGCGAGGGAAGCGGGCGACGAGAGAGTGGTGTTTAAATTTTTTAAAATCTTGCCTAAGAAAAGAACTTTAGAATCATTTGGTTTTGAAGGAACTTGAAACTATTTTATTTGGCCTTTTGGGGTGTGTCAACTCCACATAAATTATCCCACGTGGGTTATGCTTGATTCAAAATGAATGGGATTGTTATTTTTAGCTCCCTAAGATCGAGAAAATTTACTTATTGAATTTCATCTGGTAGGCTAATTTAAGAAAATTCAAGTGAGGGATTTTTTAAAAAACCTCAGTTCAAATCAAAGCATGATCACAACATTATAATTTGGTAGATGTAGTATTGATGCAATAATAGAAGCCTAAGATGCCCAGACATGTTGCACTTGAAAAAAGTAAAGTATCAGGGATAAGAAAACTTCAAGGGAAAGGCCTGGTTGACTCGGTCCTTATACACGTTGTTCCGAAAACCACACGAAGCCAAGCCGCAACAGCCGTCATTGAGAAGCAGTGCACCGACAGACCGTCACACGAAGTTATGTGTTTTTTTATGTATTGCACCGACACATGGACGTTAGTGGTGATATGATAAACCGATCAGCTTTATGCACATGCTCATAATAGAAATACCTTTAAGTTGATGCTTTAAGATTTTTTCCCTCCATTGCAATGCACGTAGGACGCTGCCCCATCTCAGACCATCTTTTCTCTTTCTTTATTACTTCTTTTCCTTCTCTTTCTTCATCTCCACCAATCACGTGCAAGTGACCAGACATATGAGAAAGAAAATGATGAGTGTGGTTGCACGGACGGACAAATATGGGCTTAAAATAGACACGCTCGGTCACTGATCGGGTGAGTCCTTGGACATTAGGGGGTCATAATTGCTAAGTCCGGCTGTAGATACTCTAAAAACCCCGAAGTGAGAGAGTATATCTCAGCGGACAAGTATGTAATATTTACACATGCCATTGTGTCGCTTTGGTAGACTTTTTGATGGACATACATTAAATTTCTCTCCCGGTGCAACGCACGGGCATTTGTGCTAGTAGTGCTGAAGTATGAATGTTACTACTTTTTTTAAAGGGGCGTTTTATTACTTAAACATTAAGTATTACACCGGCATTTTGCATAACTAAGCTGCACACAGACAAATAAGGTCCTGTCTCAAAAAAAAAAAACAAAAAATACGAAATACAAGAGACACGTAGAGTCCGTATAACGCCTAAAGCGGAGGGGGTCAATCCTAAGATCGTGCTACCACCCATGTTGGGTAAAAGTGTCTCTCACCGTAGTCTCCAATCGTGTACACACCTCCATAAACAGGTTTCGATTCTCCACGCGTTGTAGGGAGGACCATAAACGAAGAGTCCCAATACATCTGTAGATAAGCTGCATCAGAGAAGTACTTTTACCATTAAAAACCTTATCATTTCTGCATAGCCAAAAGCGATCAAATAACGGCAAACGCTCCCACCTTGAAAAGAGTTCTAAGCATGTGATCAATCCCATGTAAACAGTTGCCAAATACATTAGCAACACTACAAGGAAGATACAAGCCCGAAGCTTTTTGGATGACTGGCCGTATAGAATGAGCCAATTTGCATTGGAAGGATAAATGTTTTATTGTCTCATCATGGTGACAAAAAACACATTGCGGACTTCCATGTCAATTCCTCTTAATAAGGTTATCTTTAGTAAGAATGACTCCACGACGAAGATACCATGCAAAGAATTTATTTTTAAGAGGTACCTTCATCTCCAAATCTTCTTGTTATTATCAACTGGCACATCAGACTGGATTAACGCTCTATACATGGACTCCACTGAGAATTGTCCATTTCCATGGAGGTTCCATCGGAATACATCAGACCCATGTGTCAATTGCACCGTGGATAACTGCTGGAGCAGGATGTTACAAGATTGGAGTCTGGGTCCAAACAAATCTCTTCTGAACGTCACATTTGGTGGAAATGATTCCATTACCGTGCTGATAGTATCGCCCTTGTGACGCACAATGTTGTATAGAGCTGGATATTATTCCCGAAGTGTGGCTTTTCCTAGCCACTTGTCCTCCTAGAATCTAATTTCCGAGCCATCATTAATCGAGAAGGATCCATAGTAGAAGAAATATTTCTTCATAGCCACTAGACCCGCCAAAAAGTGGGAACCCTCAGGCTTCCACTATAATTGAGGTAGCGCCTTGGAACCCACATATTTTCTCCTTAAGAGGGTTTGCCATACACCATCTTTCGTCAGTAATTTAAACAACCATTTGCCTAGGAGGGCCCTATTCTTAACCTCAAGGTAATGAATGCCCAACCCGCCTTGGTCTTTGGGACAGCAAA
Source organism: Aegilops speltoides (assembly GCA_021437245.1). Classification (NCBI taxonomy): domain Eukaryota; kingdom Viridiplantae; phylum Streptophyta; class Magnoliopsida; order Poales; family Poaceae; genus Aegilops; species Aegilops speltoides. Next base: position 103,434,959 of record CM038142.1, read on the forward strand.
CCACACTCCATTTAGCCAGTCGATATTTCTTTCTCTCGCTATCTCCTTGCCAAAAGAATCTTGATCAGAAATAATGCAATCTATGTAAAACTCCTTTCGGCAACATGAAGGAGAAAATCATATATAGCACCATATTACTTAGTACTGAATTTATAAGGACCAATCTTTCAATCAAAGACAACAGTTTACCTTCCCAACTACTAAGTCTTTTTTGCAGTCTCTCCTCGATGTGTTTCTATTCAGCATTTGTGAGTATCCGATAATGTATCGGTATCCCCAAATATGTGATTGGAAACTGGCCCAGCCCGCATCCGAATAGTTCAGCATACAGGCGGGCCTTGTCTTGAGCGTCGTCAAAGCATTCACTTTTATGAAAATTGATCTTAAGGCCCCGAGAGTTGCTCAAAAGCTGATAAAATCAGTTTCATATTTCTCGCTTTCTCGAGGTCATGATGCATGAAGAGAATCGTATCGTCGGCTAAAGTATAGAGAGAGCATCATCAACTAGATGATTTACTACCCCATCAATTTGGCTATCAACCTTGGCACGCTCAATCATGACCGCTAGCATATCCGCCACTATATTGAATAGCATGGGCGATTACGAGTCACCTTGTTGCAATCCCTTCTTCCTTTAGAAATAGTGTCCAACGTCATCATCGACCTTAATGGCAACACTACCTCCAGAAACGATGCTACAGATCATAGCGCGCCACTCTGTAGAAAATGCTTTCATTCTTAGAGCCTATTACAGAAAGGGCCACTTGACTTTGTCATAAGCCTTTTCAAAGTCTATTGTGAGTACCACCCCATTAAACTTTTTCTGGTGTTATTCATGGACTGTTTCATGAAGGATAAGAGCTCCATCTAGCATGTGTCTGCCTTGCATAAAAGTTGTCTGTGAAGGACGAACCACATGTTCAGCAACTGAAATTGGTCTAATAGTCACAACCTTCGTGAATATTTTAAAACTAACATTAAGGAAGCAAATAACTCTGTATTGTTCTATCCTTTCAGCCTCACTAATCTTAGGTAATAAAATAATCTCACCAAAGTTTAAGCGAAACAATTCTTGGTGGCCAACATGAAGGGCGCTAAACAAAAGTAGGAGATCTGATTTGATGACTTCCCAGAAGTTCTGATAGAACTCTGCGGGAAAACCATCTAAACCTGGGGCTTTGTTATGCTCTATTAGGAAATCCGCCTTTCTAACTTCCTACTTCGAGTATGGGGCTATTAGAAGGTTGTTTTCCTTCAGAGACCTGGGGGATGTCATCTATTCGGGATTCATCCATCGAGAAGTTCCCTTCCTATGGTGCTCTGAACAGATTTTTGTAATAATTAGTGATATAAGATTTAAGTTGCTCATGCCCCTCAATCGTGCCCTCATCCTGTTGTAGGGAATGAATAATTTTCTTTCGGTGTCTGCCATTGGAGACTCCATGGAAATATCCAGTATTTGAATCACCTTTTAGGATAAACTGAGAGTTAGAATGTTGGTACCATTTGAGTTCCTCTTCACGCAGCATGCTCTATCTGTGCATTCGAATGATTCTTGATCTCGTTTTCATGCTCAGATAGAGGTCTAACCTCTGCCAAAGCTTCTAATTCATCAATGATAGATGAAAGACGAAGCTTCTCCTTTTTGAGGATATCCACGGTATGCCTAGCCCAGCTACCAAGGAATTTATGTAATGCACGCATTTTGGTATTCCATCTATGTATTGGGGTATGCTTGGCCACCGGTTTATCCCACACCTCCTTGTCCATGTCATGGAAGCCATCCCGAAGCAACCACCCAAGTTCGAGCTTGAACTTGCATCTATGTTGTGGTCATGGCAAACCAGTAGTTAGGAGAATGGGTGTGTGGTCTGATATAGCCTCGATACGAGGTAGAGCACGAACAAACACCATAGGGAATTTGGATTCCCAGTCGGTATCCATTAAAAATCGATCTAGTTTCTCATATGTCATTTCCGAAAGACTGTTCGCAAGTGAATTGTTTTCCAGTCATGGAAACCTCTCATAGATCTAGACTTCGGCGACAATGTTGAAAAGGAAAGGCCAATGATTATCAAACCTATCATGGCTTTTCTCATTTGGAAATCAAAGCAAATTGAAATCCCCACCTATAAGAGTGGGATAGGGATTATCTTTCGCCAGATTAACCAATTCATGGAGAAAATCGGCCTTGAGCACATCCTAGGCTGCCCCATACATGGCGACGAGGGTCCATGTGAAGTTGTCGGCCTTGTTGCGAATATGGAGTTTAACATGAAACTCACCATCCGAACTAGCCAAAACATCCATAGTCCCTATATTTATGCCAAGTAAAATGCCCCCAGAATGACCTCTAGGCGGTCATGAAACCCAAGTAAAGTCTATCCCGCCCGAAAGATGGTTAAGAAGACTCACTTAGAAATCACTTCTCCTTGTTTTAGAGATAGCCAAGTCAAGACCTCTGCTATTAAAAACATTCCATTTATGAGGAAACAATAGGAGATTTAGAATGCTTCGCCCTGTTATGGGACTTACTAACTTTTTTCGAACATGTGACCTTTGATTTACGTCCGAATGTTGTAAGCTCAATAAATGAACTAATCCCGGTTTCATCTAGACCCCGTCCGAAACCACTAAATGAGAGAGTAGTTGACCATCTGATGTGGCATGCATCTCCTTCTCATCAGTATGGGAGGCATAAGACTTGCTAGAAACACGTGGATTGACTTTTAATCGGTCATATTCCATGTGTTTCAAAGCGTTCGTCGAAATAGAAATATCCTTCTCATTCTTTCAAAGACTAATACCTAAATTATTTAACTTAGAAACAATGGCAATATTGGAAAAAGCTAGAAAGGATTTGGGTGACGAGGTAATACCTTGATTGTCGAGGTTGTGCATTGTTTTACGCCGCATAGCCTTGGCAAAGGAGTCCTCCTTTGTGTCCTGATAACCCACAAGTGTAGGGGATCACAACAGCTTTCGAGGGTAAAGTATTCAACCCAAATTTATTGATTCGACACAAGGAGAGCCAAAGAATATTCTTGAGTATTAGCAGTTGAGTTGTCAATTCAACCACACCTGGATAACTTAGTATCTGCAGCAAAGTATTTAGTAGCAAAGTAGTATGATAATAAAGGTAACGATAGAAAAAGTAATATTTTTGGGTTTTGTTATGATTGTAACAATAGCAACGGAAAAATAAATAAGCGAAGCACAAGATGTGAAAAGCTCGTAGGCATTGGATCAATGATGGATAATTATGTCGGATGCGATTCCTCATGTAATAGCTATAACATAGGGTGACACAGAACTAGCTCCAGTTCATCAATGTAATGTAGGCATGTATTCCGAATATAGTCATACGCGCTTATGGAAAAGAACTTGCATGACATCTTTTGTCCTACCCTCCCATGGCAGCGGGGTCCTAGCGGAAACTAAAGGATATTAAGGCCTCCTTTTAATAGAGGATCGGAACAAAGCATTAGCACATAGTGAATACATGAACTCCTCAAACTATAGTCATCACCGAGAAGTATCCCGATTATTGTCACTTCGGGGTTGTCGAATCATAACACATAATAGGTGAGTATAGAATTGCAAGATAGGATCAAGAACACACATATATTCATGAAAACATAATAGGTTCAGATCTGAAATCATGGCACTCGGGCCCTAGTGACAAGCATTAAGAATAGCAAAGTCATAGCAACATTAATCTCAGAACATAGTGGATACTAGGGATCAAACCCTAACAAAACTAACTTGATTACATGGTAAATCTCATCCAACCCACACCGTCCAGCAAGCCTATGATGGAATTACTCACGCACGGCGGTGAGCATCATGAAATTGATGATGGAGGATGGTTGATGATGACGACGGCGACGAATCCCCCTCTCCAGAGTCCCGAACGGACTCCAGATCAGCCCTCCAGAGAGAGATTAGGGCTTGGCGGCGGCTCCGTATCGTAAAACACGATGAAACTTTCTCTCTAATTTTTTCTCCGCGAGACGGAATATATGGAGTTGGAGTTGAGGTCGGTGGAGCCTCAGGGGGCCCACGAGACAGGGGGCGCCCCCCCACCCTCGTGGATAGGGTGTCGGCCCCCTGGTCTTGATTCTTTCGCCAGTATTTTTTATATTTTCTAAAAGGTGCCTCCGTGGATTTTTAGGACATTCCGAGGACTTTTGTTTTCTACACATAAAACAACATCATGGCAGTTCTGTTGAAAACAACGTCAGTCCGAGTTAGTTTCATTCAAATCATGCAAGTTAGAGTCCAAAACAAGGGAAAAAGTGTTTGGAAAAGTAGATACGTTGGAGACGTATCAACTCCCCCAAGCTTAAACCTTTGCTTGTCCTCAAGCAATTCAGTTGATAAATTGAAAGTGATAAAGAAAAACTTTTACAAACTCTATTTGCTCTTGTTGTTGTAAACATGCAAAGCCAGCATTCAGGTTTCAGCAAATATTATGAACTAACCATACTCACAATAACACCTCGGTCTCACAATTACTCATATCAATAGCATAATCATCTAGCGAGCCATAATAATAAAACTCGGATGACAACACTTTCTCAAAACAATCATAACATGATATAACAAAATGGTATCTCGCTAGCCCTTTCCGAGACCGCAAAACATAAATGCAGAGCACCTTTAAAGATCAAGGACTGACTAGAGATTGTAATTCATGGTAAAAGAGATCCAGCCAAGTCATACCCAATGTAAACCAATAATAATGGATGCAAATGACAGTGTGCTCTCCAGCGGGTGCTTTTTAATAAGAGGGTGATGACTCAACATAAAATTAAATAGATATGCCCTTCGCAAAGGGAAGCAGGGATTTGTAGAGGTGCCAGAGCTCGATTTAAAATAGAGATTGAATAACATTTTGAGCGAGATACTTTCGATGTCAACGCAACAACTATGAGATGGCTGTATCTTCCATACTACATGCATTATAGGCAGTTCCCAAACAGAATGGTAAAGGTTTATACTCCCCCAACCACCAGCAAGCATCAATCCATGGCTTGCCCGAAACAACGAGTGCCTCCAACTAACAACAGCCCTGGGGGAGTTTTGTTTAATTATTTTGATTTGCTTTGATCTTTTTGGATCATGGGACTGGGCATCCCGGTTACCGACCCTTTCTCGTGAATTAGGAGCAGAGTCCACTCCTCTTGAGAATAACCCACCTAGCATGGAAGATATAGGCTGCCCTAGTTGAAACATGAGCTGGTCGAGCATACAAAACAGAATTTCATTTGAAGGTTTGGAGTTTGGCACATACAAATGTACTTGGAACGGCAGGTAGATACCGCATATAGGAAGGTATGTTGGACTCATATGGAACAACTTTGGGGTTTAAGGAGTTTGGATGCACAAGCAGTATTCCCGCTTAGTACAAGTGAAGGCTAGCAAAAGACTGGGAAGCGGCCAACTGAGAGAGAGACAATAGTCATGAACATGCATTAAAATTAATTCACATCGAGTACAAGCATGAGTAGGATATAATCCACCAAGAACATAAATATCGTGAAGGCTATGTTGATTTGTTTCAACTACATGCGTGAACATGTGCCAAGTCGACTCACTCAATTCATTCAAAGGAGGATACCATCCCATCATACCACATCATAATCATTCTAATAGCATGTTGGCACGCAAGGTAAACCATTATAACTCATAGATAATCAAGCATGGCACAAGCAACTATAATCTCTAAGGGTCATTGCAAATATGTTTACTTCATAATAAGCTGAATCAAGAACGATGGACTCATCATATTTACAAAAACAAGAGAGGTCGAGTTCATACCAGCTTTTCTCATCCCAATTAGTCCATCATATATCATCATTATTGCCTTTCACTTGCACGACCGAACGATGTGTATAATAATAATAGTGCACGTGCATTGGACTAAGCTGGAATCTGCAAGCATTCAACTCAAGAGAGAAGATAAAGCAATATGGGATCTAAGTTAAATAAACAATCATGCATATGAGATCCACTAAACATTCTCAATATGGTCTTCTACTCTCGACCCCCAAAGAAAAGAAAAGAAAATAAAACTATTTACACGGGAAAGCTCCCAACAAGTAAAAGACGAACGAGAAATATTTTTGGGTTTTCATTTTAATTCTACTACAAGCTTGGAAATTAAACTAACTCATTTTTTGGTTTTTCTTAAGGTTTATCAAACACACAAGAAGAAAACTAAAAAAAAGAAAATTAAACTAGCATGGATAATATAATGAAAGACTATGAGCACCGACAACTAGAATGGTGTGTGAACATGAATGTAAGGTCGGTGAGAAATACGTACTCCCCCAAGATTAGGCTTTTGCCTAAGTTGGTCTAATGCAAGGGTAGCCTGGCTGATATCCGTAGTTGTAACTGGGGTCGTACTGAGATGCAGCAGTGAATGCCTCCTGAGCTGCGGCATGCTGACGAGCCGCCTCGGCTCTCCTATCGTGTTCAGCTGCTTCCTCCCTGGTAACAACATATCTTCCTTTTGCCTGGTAATCAAAAAGGAGAGGAGCAGGAAGAGTAACATGGACAGGGTTGCGCCTGTCAAAGATTAGTCGATACTGGAGGAATTGTTCATTTGTCCTAAGAAAATGATGTTGGACCATAGAATTACAATCTAAATAAGCAGGAGGTAACATCATATTCCCCTCTCGTGGGGTTATACCAAGATAATTTGCCACACGGGTCGCATAAATTCCTCCAAATAAATCTCCTGCACTACCATTATTATGCAACCTACGAGCAACTATTGCCCCCAAGTTATAATCTTTATAACCTAACACGGCACTCTTGAGGACACAAAGATCAGGGACACACATATGACATGCTTCCTCTTTACCGTTAATGCATCTACCAATGAAGAGAGCAAAATAATGTATAGCAGGAAAATGAATGCTCCCTATGGTAGCTTGTGCTATGTCCCTAGATTCTCCCACAGTAATACTAGCAAGAAAGTCTCTAAATTCAGATTTGTGGGGATCATTAATATTTCCCCACTGTGGAATTTTTGCAAGCAGTTGTACAATCCTCTAAGTCCATGGTATAAGATGTATCATAAATATCAAATAGGACACTCGGAGAATTACGGGTACATTTATATTTAAACCTTCGCACAAATGAATCAGTCAATTGATAGTACTGAGGACACTTATCTTGTAAGAAGTCCTCCAGATTAGCATTACGCACATACGCGTCAAATTCTTCCTTAAAGCCTGCTTCGACCATAAAATCGTCGGATGGCCACTCACAAGCTCGTACATCTGCGTCCCTTGGTAATTCAACGTCTTGCTCACATATAGCAATCCTGGGTCCTTTCTTTACCGAGGAACCACCTTGGTACATTCTCCTAGACATAATTTTTTTTTGAAAAATTTCTGAAATTTTAGTAACTTCAAAATAAAAGTGAATAAAACTAAAAAAGATTGATAGCAACTACTCCTACAAGTGCCTAGAGCTTATATCAAGCATTAGAATTACTTGGGACCTCATAAATTTAACATACAAGCTCAAGAACATGGTCACCTATGCAGCAAAAATTTGCAATGAATAAAGCACTATAAAAAAACTAATTGGACCAATGGAGGAGTTACTTACCAAGAAACAATCGCCCAAAGCAGTTTTGTGAATGGAGCTTTGAGCAAGGAGATCGAAAATCGCAGCAAAATGAGCTAGAACTCGTGCTTGAGCTGGATGGGGATTTTTTGGAAAGAAGATGGAGTGTGTGGGTGCTGGCATAAGTGAAGGGGGCCACCAGGGGCCCACGAGATAGGGGGGCGTGCCCAGGGAAGGTGGGCGCGCCCTCCACTCTCGTGGCCTGGTGCTTGCCCCTCTTGCAGTGATTTCAGTGCCTAAAATCCTCAAATATTCCATAAAAAATCATACTAAATTTGCAGGGCATTTGGAGCACTTCTATTTTTGGGATATTTTTTATTGCACGGATAATTCAGAAAACAGACGAATAATACTATTTTTGCTTTATTTATTCTAAATAGCAGAAAGTAAAAAGAGGGTACAGAAGGTTGTGCCTTCTAGTTTCGTCCATCTCATGATCATCAAAATGAATCCACTAACAAGGTTGATCAAGTCTTGTTAACAAACTCATTCCATATAACACGGAACCGGAGAAATTTCGAAAAACAGTAAGTTACCTCAACGGGGATATGAACATCCCCTACAATAAGAATATCATACTTTTTCTTGACAGTAGGGAGAGGAAATTCAAAACCTCCAATAATGATAGTTGGAACTTTTCCAATAGAATTGATGCTATGAACTTGAGATTGTTTCCTCGGAAAGTGTACCGTATGCTCATTACCATTAACATGAAAAGTGACATTGCCTTTGAAAGATCGTGGATGTCGCCTAGAGGGGGGGGGGGTGAATAGGCGTTTTAAAATAATTACGGTAGAGGCTTGAACAAATGCGGAATAAACCTAGCAGTTAATTTGTCAATCACAAAACCTACAACAACTAGGCTCACCTATGTGCACCAACAACTTATGCTAAGCAAGATAAGCAACTATGTGATAGCAAGATATATGACAAGGAACAAAATGGCTATCACAAAGTAAAGTGCATAAGTAAAGGGCTCGGGTAAGAGATAACCGAGGCACGCGGAGACGACGATGTATCCCGAAGTTCACACCCTTGCGGATGCTAATCTCCGTTTGGAGCAATGTGGAGGCACAATGCTCCCCAAGAAGCCACTAGGGCCATCGAAATCTCCTCACGCCCTCGCACAATGCAAGATGCCGTGATTCCACTAAGGGACCCTTGAGGGCGGTCACCGGACCCGTACAAATGGCGACCCTTGGGGGCGGTCACCGAACCCGTACACTTTGGCAACCCTTGGGGGCGGTCACCGGTACCCGTCAAATTGCTCGGGGCGATCTCCACAACCTAATTGGAGACCCCAATGCTTGCCCGGAGCTTTACACCACAATGATTGAGCTCCGAACACCACCAACCGTCTAGGGCGCCCAAGCACCCAAGAGGAACAAGCTCAAGGGTACCAAGCACCCAAGAGTAATAAGCTTCTCAACTTGTAACTTCCATGTATCACCATGGAGAACTCAAATCGATGCACAAATGCAATGGAAAGGGCACACAGAGTACCAAGTCCTTCTCTCTCAAATCCCACCAAAGCAACTAATGCTAGGGAGGAAAGTAAGAGGATTAACAAGAAGGAGAACACAAAGAACTCCAAGATCTAGATCCAAGGGGTTCCCCTCACATAGAGGAGAAAGTGATTGGTGGAAGTGTGGATCTAGATCTCCTCTCTCTTTTCCCTCAAAAACTAGCAAGAATCCATGGAGGTATTGAGAGTTAGCAAGATCAAAGAAGGTCAACAATGGGGGCAAAAATGAGCTCAAGAGATAGGGAACCATTGGGGAAGAAGACCCCCTTAAATAGGTCCCCACGAATCTGCCCGTTATGTGCAGAAAACTGTAGGACCGGTACAACCGGTGCATGAACCGGTACAACCGGCCAAAGCAGAGGAAAAACCAACCTGAGAAAAGCTCTAAGCGGTACAACATCCTGGGGAACCGGTAGTACCGGTTAAACCGGTCAACAACCGCCCAAGAACCGCTCCAAAACAGAAACTAGTCCGGTGGTAGAGCGGTACATGGCCGGTACAACCTCCGGACCGATTCTGGAGCGGTACAACCGCTCCAAACACCGGTTGTACCAGTCGGTACAACCTCTCTATGTAAAACAGGCAATATCAAAACAGCCACAACTTTCACATACGAGCTCCGAATTCGATGAAACCAAGTTTGTTGGAAAGCTAGGAACAAGGGCTAACACAATATTGATAGAAATAACAAAAAGAAGCAAATAAGAAAATGCCCATAAGAAAATGGTGAGAACTCTTCCTTGGATAAGACCGGTAAAAACTCCAACACCGAAAACACAATAGGAGAAGCAAGTGAACTCCGTTTTCGATGAACTCGAGCCTGTCATCAAGATGACCATAAGCTCAAGACTCACAAAGAGAATCAAACAAGAATCAAGAAAGATGATGCAAGGATGCAATGGTTTGAGCTCTCTACGAATGATACGACCAAGCTACTCATCAAGAGCCCCCTTGATAGTACGGCAATCGATCCTATAACCCGGTCTTCCAACTACCACCATGAGACCGGTAAAAGAGAAAACCTATCAAGGGAAAACCTTTGCCTTGCACATGGTCCACTTGAGCTAGATGATTACGATTTTGACTCCCTCAAGTTGGACCACCTTTCTTGATTGCATTGGCTCGATGAAGACTAGATGATTGCTCCCCCATAGTCCACTATGGGTGAGCCTCTCTTCAACACATCTTCACAAGACCATTGACACCACAAAGGATGGCAAGATTCAAGCACTTGATCTCTTTGTGATGCTCCACTTGAACTTGCACACGGCAATCATGATGACGATCACCACTTGATGTCATCCTTTCCATGGGTTATATGGTATCTTCCTCTTGACGCAAGCCCATGGACACGTACCTAACCCCACATAGAACTCTCACATAGACCATGGGTTAGTACACAAAGTGCAATGGACAATGCTTACCATACCATGGGATCACTTGATCCCTCTCGGTACATCTTCTACGCTTTGTGAGTTGATCAACTTGATTCACTCTTGACTTAGTCTTGATCAACCTTGAATCTTTCCAACTCTCTTCATTTGGATGATGTCTTGAAGGTAAACATGAATGATCACACAATGTTATTCTTCAAGACATGCTTGCAATAAGCTCAACACTCACATGACCAATCTTTGGATAATTCCTTAATAGCACCTTGGTCAACTCATAAACTCCTTGAAACCAACACATGGACTTCAAGAAAAGCCTATGGACAAAACCTTCAAATATAACTCAAGGCAACCATTAGTCCATAGAGATTGTCATCAATTACCAAAACCAAACATGGGGGCATCGCATGTTCTTTCAGCCTTTGTTGCAATCAATGACAGCCCCTGCAGTATTCAAAAAGGGTCTACCAAGGATAATCGACATACTATCGTCCTCGGGAATATCAAGAATAACAAAGTCCGTTAAGATAGTGACATTTGCAACCACAACAGGCACATCCTCACAAATACCAACAGGTATAGCAGTTGATTTTCAGCCATTTGCAAGGATATTTCAGTAGGTGTCAACTTATTCAATTCAAGCCTACAATATAAAGAGAGAGGCATAACACTAACACCGGCTCCAAGATCACATAAAGCAGTTCTAACATAATTTCTTTTAATGGAGCATGGTATAGTTGGTACCCCCGGATCTCCAAGTTTCTTTGGCATTCCCCCCCTTAAAAGTGTAATTAGCAAGCATGTTGGAAATTTCAGCTTCCGGTATCTTTCTTTTATTTGTAATGATATCCTTCATATACTTAGCATAAGGGTTTACTTTGAGCATATCAGTTAGGCGCATACGTAAGAAAATAGGTCTAATCATTTCAGCAAAGCGCTCAAAATCCTCATCATCCTTTGTCTTGGATGGTTTAGGAGGAAAGGGCATGGGTTTCAGAACTCATGGTTCTCTTTCTCTACCGTGCTTCCTAGCACTTAAATCTCTCTTATCATAACGTTGATTCTTTGATTGTGGGTTATCAAGATCAATAACAGGTTCAATCTCTACTTCTTTATTTCTGCTAGGTTGAGCATCAACATGAACATTATCATTAACATTATCACTAGGTTCATGTTCATCACCTGATTGTGTTTCAGCATCAGAGATAGAAATATCATTAGGATTCTCAGGTGTATCTATAATAGGTTCACTAGAAGCATGCAAAGTCCTATCATTTTTCTTTTTCTTCTTTTTAGAAGAACTAGGTGCCTCTAAATTGTTTCTCTGAGAATCTTGCTCGATTCTCTTAGGGTGGCCTTCGGGATACAAAGGTCCCTGAGTCATTCTACCACTTCTAGTAGCCACTCTTACAACAAAGTCATTTTTATTTTGAACTTTAAGTACTTGCTCAGCTTGAGTAGCAACCATAGAAGCATATTTGCTAATGAGTTTAAGTTCATCTTTAACTCTAGCCATATGATCGCTCACGCGTCCTATCTCGAAAGCATTATTCTTTAACTCTCTACCAACATAAGCATTAAAACTTTCTTGTCCAGCCATAAAGTCATCAAATTCATCTAAACATGGGCTATGAAATTTAGTAGAAGGAATTTCAACTTTATCATATCTATAGAGAGAATTTACCTTTACTACCTGTGCCGGGTTATCAAGACAATGTGGTCCTTCAACAGGTGGTATATCAAGACCATGTATTCTTCACTAGGTGGTAAATTCCTAACATCTTCAGCTTTAATACCTTTTTCTTTCATTGATTTCTTTGCCTCTTGCATATCTTCAGGACTGAGAAATAAAACACCTCTCTTCTTCGGAGTGGGTTTAGGAATAGGCTCAGGAGTTGGCTCAATTGGTTCGGGAACTGCATAAGGAATTGGCTCGGGAAGAGTCCAATTATTTTCATTAGTCAACATATTATTCAATAGTAATTCAGCTTAAATCGTTTCTTTCCCGAAAACACAACGAGCACAACTATCCAAGTAGTCCTTGGAAGCATCAGTTAGTCCATTATAAAAGATATCAAGTATTTCATTTTTCTTAAGAGGATGATCAGGCAAAGTATTAAGTAATCGGAGAAGCCTCCCCCAAGCTTGTGGGAGACTCTCTTCTTCGACTTGCACAAAATTATATATTTCCTGCAAGGCAGCTTGTTTCTTATGAGCAGGGGAATATTTAGTAGAGAAGTAATAAATCATATCCTGGGGACTACGCACACAACCAGGAGCAAGAGAATTATACCAAGTCTTAGCATCACCCTTTAATGAGAACGGAAATATCTTAAGAATGTAACAATAACGAGATTTATCATCATTAGTAAACAGGGTGGCTATATCATTCAACTTGGTAAGATGTGCCACAACAGTTTCAGATTCAAGGCCATAAAAAGGATCAGATTCAACCAAAGTAATAATCTCAGGATCAATGGAGAATTCATAATCCTTATCAGTAACAAAGATAGGTGAAGTAGCAAAAGCAGGGTCGGGTTTCATTCTAGCATTAAGAGACTGCTGCTTCCATTTAGCTAATAATTTCTTAAGATCATATCTATCTTTACAAGCAAAGATAGCTCTAGCAACTTCCTCTTCCATAACATAACCCTCAGGAACAACAGGCAATTCATAATCATTGGGAGAACTTTCATCATCACTATCATCAATAATAGCATCTTCAATAATTTCATTCTCGCTAGCCCTAGCAAGTTGTTCATCAAGAAATTCACCTAATGGTAAAGTAGTATCACGCACAGAAGTAGTTTCATCATAAGTATCATGCATAGCAGAAGTGGCATCATCAATAACATGCGACATATCGTAATTCATAGCAAGAGCGAGGTTTAGGTGTCGCAAGCTTACTAATAATGTAGGAGAATCTCTCGCAGAGCTAGATGGCGTTCCTTACCTCCCCTTGTAGTTAAGGGCAAAATCTTGGTTCTTTCGTCTTTCAAGTTCCTCATAGTGATCAACAGATATAAATCCCAAGTGACTCAGAGAATAGAGCTATGCTCCCCGGCAACGGCGCCAGAAATTAGTCTTGATAACCCACAAGTGTAGGGGATCGCAACAGCTTTTGAGGGTAAAGTATTCAACCCAAATTTATTGATTCGACACAAGGGGAGCCAAAGAATAATCTTGAGTATTAGCAGTTGAGTTGTCAATTCAACCACACCTGGATAACTTAGTATCTGCAGCAAAGTATTTACTAGCAAAGTAGTTTGATAATAAAGGTAACGATAGCAAAAGTAATATTTTTGGGTTTTGTTATGATTGTAACAATAGCAACGGAAAAGTAAATAAGCGAAGCACAAGATGCAAAAAGCTCGTAGGCATTGGATCAATGATGGATAATTATGTCGGATGCGATTCCTCATGTAATAGCTATAACATAGGGTGACACAGAACTAGCTCTAGTTCATTAATATAATGTAGGCATGTATTCCGAATATAGTCATACGTGCTTATGGAAAAGAACTTGCATGCCATCTTTTGTCCTACCCTCCCGTGGCAGTGGGGTCCTAGCGGAAACTAAGGGATATTAAGTCCTCCTTTTAATAGAGGACCAGAACAAAGCATTAGCACATAGTGAATACATGAACTCCTCAAACTACGGTCATCACTGAGAAGTATCCCGATTATTGTCACTTCGGGGTTGTCAGATCATAACACATAATAGGTAACTATAGACTTGCAAGATAGGATCAAGAACACACATATATTCATGAAAACATAATAGGTTCAGAGCTGAAATCATGGCACTCGGGCCCTAGTGACAAGCATTAAGCATAGCAAAGTCATAGCAACATCAATCTCAGAACATTGTGGATACTAGGGATCAAACCCTAACAAAACTAACTTGATTACATGGTAAATCTCATCCAACCCATCACCGTCCAGCAAGCCTGCGATGGAATTACTCACGCACGGCGGTGAGCATCATGAAATTGATGATGGAGGATGGTTGATAATGACGACGGTGATGAATCCCCTTCTTCGGAGCCCCGAACGGACTCCAGATCAGCCCTCCCGAGAGAGATTAGGGCTTGGTGGTGGCTCCATCGTAAAACACGATGAAACTTTCTCTCTGATTGTTTTCTCCGTGAGACGGAATATATGGAGTTGGAGTTGAGGTCGGCGGAGCCTCAGGGGGCCCACGAGACAGGGGGCACGCCTAGGGGGGGTGGGCACGCCCCCACCCTCATGGACAGGGTGTGGGCCCCCTGGTCTTGATTCTTTCGCTAGTATTTTTTATATTTTCCAAAAAGTGCCTCCGTGGATTTTCAGGACATTCCGAGAACTTTTGTTTTCTACACATAAACAACATCATGGCGATTCTGCTGAAAACAAACGATCCGGGTTAGTTTCATTCAAATCATGCAAGTTAGAGTCCAAAACAAGGGCTGTCGGTGTCAAAACCGTGGATCTCGGGTAGGGGTCCCGAATCATGCGTCTAGGCGGATGGTAACAAGAGACGAGGACACAATGTTTTTACCTGTGTTCGGGCCCTCTCGATGGAGGTAAAACCCTACGTCCTGCTTGATTAATATTGATGATATGGGTAGTACAAGAGTGGATCTACCACGAGATCAAGGAGGCTAAACCCTAGAAGCTAGCCTATGGTATGATTGTTGAGATGTAATGTTCGTCCTACGGACTAAGGCCCTCCGGTTTATATAGACACCGGAGAGGCTAGGCTTACACAGAGTCGGTTACAATGGTAGGAGATCTACATATCCGTATTGCCAAGCTTGCCTTCCACGCCAAGGAAAGTACCTTCCGGACACGAGCCGGAGTCTTCAATCTTCTATCTTCGTAGTATGGGAGTCCGGCGAATATTGATAGTCCGGCTATCCGGACACCCCCTAGTCCAGGACTCCCTCAGTAGCCCCCAAACCAGGCTTCAATGACGATAAGTCCAGCGTGCTTGTAGTCTTCGGCGTTGCAAGACGGGTTCTCCCTTCAAATTCCATGTACCTGCCGAATAGTGTCCGGCTTCATCTCGAATACTGTGCTTCTTGGCTTCTACGCCAAATTATGGCCCTCTTCCACGCGTCGCACGAATGCGAAAAGCCAGGGTGTTTTTTACATTTCACCCCCTAATTGTGCGGGTCGTCCGCCTATAAAAGGGGCAGGGATCCAGATCCAATCCGCACCGTCTTCCTCCCGCTTATACTCCATCGAAGCGCCTCTGACCCCAACATCCATTCCACCATGGATCGTCAACGCGGCTCTTCCTCACGCGCTCCTAGCCCATCGCCAGGAGACTGGAGGAGGTGCTCTATTTCGCACAATGAGCTAGTGAAGCTCCAAACGGAGGGATTTCTTCCTCCGGCCTTCCTGGTTCCAGTCCGAGCCGGACTGGTTACTTATCGAGGTGGGAGGCAAAGGGAGGACACCCTAAGCCCCAACAAGGGGAGCGAGTGTGTTTAGTCCCCTATCGATAAGGGGCTCGGATTTAATACATCCGTTCCTCCGCGGGCTCTCAAGTTCTACGGTCTCCAGCTCCACCACCTCACGCCCGCCTCATGCTGCATATCATGAACTACGTAGCTCTTCTGAGCTATTCACGGCATCGAGCCCCATTTTGCATTGTGGAAGAGGTTGTTCTGCCTCGTACCCCGTTCTCACCAGGGGTCTATATATCAAGTGGGCGGCGCCGAAATATGGCGCATCGCCGTGACCAGATACCTATCCGGCACCCCCAAGAGGGCGTCCAAAGACTGGCCCTCGGAGTGGTTTTATATAGTAGACGCTCCGTTGCCCGACCCAGTCCGGATCGGCCTCCCGGAGTTTGATACTGCTCCCTTGAAGAAACGCCTCAGTTGGCGCCCGCGGAGCCCCTGTTTGGAGGAAGACAAGAGCGTCCATTACTTGATGGGCCGGATAAGATTAATGGCTCATTCCGGCTTGACCATGATTGGAGTCATGGCGGCGTGCATCAGCGGGGTGCAGCCGCTGCAATCTGAGGCCACCCCATGTGGGATTTCAACGGGAGGACGATGCCACCGCACGGCCAAAAGGGCCGGGTTCGACCGAGGACTGGTGAAGATCTGTCCGGTCTGTACAAGGGGGAGAAGGAGGACTTCCTTCGTCCGAACCCTTTGGACGGATTTTCCATGATCAACCCTAGAGGATGGGTAAGCGAACACCTCGAAGGTTTCCACCCGTGCTTTCGAAGTTTAAGCTTCTTACATTATGTCTTTGGCGCAGGATCTACGCCGGACAGTGGAGGACATGGTGAGTCCTGCTCCACAACCCGAGGATCTGGAAGAATCCCTGGGTCTGGCTTCCGAAGAGGATCCGGACATCGAGGTGGAGCTGATCGACGGGGTGTATCACCAGCTCAGCATCGACAATGCTTTGGTCGCCATTACGGCGGACTACCCCGGGCTAAGCCCGGCTTCCCAGGTGACTACGACCGAAGTTTGGACACCGTTATCTTACTCTTACCTATTTCTGACCTTCGCGAACGATGGTGTTTTGCAGGAAGCGCCGTTACGGCAGGAAGCCGAGCCTACGGCGGCCGACCTACAGAGGTCAGTCCGAACTAGCAGGAGAAAAAGGAGCGCCGTGCGGACGGAAACGTCGCCGCAAAGGTATAGCTCATGTTTGATCTTTTCGAGCAACGCTCCAAGGAAACGTCTAAATGCTCATGATCGTCATAGGAGAAAAAGCGCTCGCCGGACTGCGAGCGCAGGGATTGCCGACCCAACCAACAACAGCCAGGCTCCAGCGCCCGGTCTGGAGGGGGAGGCAAGCGCAAGACGCGAATCGGATCCTGCCCCAACGGAGGATACCGACAGACTGTCCGCCACCAAGTCAGAGGTGGAGAGCGCTATGAATCATAGACGCTGCCGGACAGTTTTTCAAGAAGCGTGCTTTTCCCCTGAGGCATTGGATGCCTTTAACGCAGGGGACGCGCATCTCCGTGCTGCTCAAAATGGTTTTACCAGAGCGACGGAGCAGTATGTTAAAGACATACGGGTAAGGGAATTTTAATGGTTGTATACACCACACTACAGGAAACAGCTAATTTGCCGTCAGTGGACATCTTTGCCGTCAGCTTTTTGTCGGGGCAGACGGCAAAGAGCAGTTTTACCGTCAGCTGCAGACGGCAAAAAAATGACTAACGGCAAAACATATTTTGCTGTCTGCGTTTTTTATACAGACGACAAAGTATGTCTTTGCCGTCTGTTTTTTTAATACAGACGGCAAATCTCATACTTTGCCGTCTATAAAATAAAATACAAACAGGAAAGTCTTTGCCGTCTGCGTTTTTTATTACAGACGGCAAAGTATAAGATTTGCCGTCTGTATTAAAAAAAATAGACGGCAAAGACATACTTTGCCGTCTGTATAAAAAACGCAGACGGCAAAGAAGAAGCACACCACGCGGATCGATCCCGCGGATCGATGACGTGGCGGTCACTCCATACCTACGCAGCCCCACACATCCTGACACACCCACTAACCAAGCTCACAGCCCCACCCACCCACCCACCAACGCACGCCCCCACACCCGACCCACCCACGCACAACACACAACCACTCACACCACGAAACGCAAAGCACAACACACATCCATCCATCCATGGCCGGCGCGGGCTAGCAAGCCATCCCTTGCAGGCGGTGTGCGAGAGAGGCCGCTGGCGGGGAGAGCAGAGGCAGCGCAGCAGCGAGCTTTGGCGGGCGCTGCGGGCGCATTTAATCCATCCATCCATGGCCGGTGCGGTGCAAGCAGGCCATCCGCGCCGGCGGGGAGCAGGGAGGCCGCGCGGGCAGCGAGCATGGCAGACGCGATGGCGGCGAGCATGGCGCGCGTGGGCGGCTCACTCCATCGATGACTTCTTCCATCGGGCGCCCGGCAGCCTCTTCCCTCGGGCGCGCGGCGACCTCTTCCCTCGGGCGCGCGGCGGCCTCTTCTCTCGAAGGCTGCGGCCTCCTCCCTCCGGCGTCGGCCGCCCGACGCTGACCGGTCTTGTGGCGGTGCCCTCTCTCTCTCTCCAGGAACCAGCGAGCACGGCCGGGCGGCGGTGCGGAAACCAGGGTCGGGAGAGCGGCGCGTGCGAGCGTGGCTATTCGGTGGCGCGGCGAGTACGGTCGGGCGAGCGGCGCGGTGAGCAGGGCGAGGCGGCGGCAGTGGTGTCCCTGTGGTATTGTCCCCGGCGAGAAGAAGGACGGCCGGCGGTGAAGTACCTGTTGTTGCGATGAAGGACTTGATTGCTTTTCCTTTTTAGTTTCTAGGGGTCCTTGTGTAAATTTTCAGGACAGCTTGTAACTTCTCTGTAACTCCACCGATGATGAATGCAATACAACACGGCCGTGTCGAATACAAAATCTCTATGAGCTGAACCTGTTTTGGTTTGTTGTTCCTGTGTCCGGGAAGATGCTTTGGTCGGCCGTCACTTTTTAAAAAAATTGAAAAACAATCTTTGCCGTCTGTACTTTAATCTGGATGACGGCAAAGCACACGTTTTGACTGACGGCAAAGAACACTTTTTTTGCCGTCTGTTATTTTTGCGGCAGATGGCAAAACTATATTGACTGACGGCAAAATCTTTGCCGTCATCTAAACAAAAGGCTGACGGCAAAGTATTTTTTGCCGACTTGATCTTTGCCGTCTGAGTTTGCCGTCTGCTTCCTGACGGCAAAATCTTTGCCGTCTGGATTTGGGTCTTTGCCGTCTGTGATCCACAGACGGCAAATTACCTGTTTCCTGTAGTGCCAGTAGCCCCGAGACTTAAATTAGTTATGGAAACTGATTTAAGGATCATTTGAAATTTCAGGCTCTTAACGAGAAGAATGCCCAGCTGTCTCGGGAACTGCAAGATTGCAAGGCCCAACTTGAGGCCGCACTTGCTGCCGCAGGAGGAGACGGAAAGACCCCTCCTGGTAACACATTTGTATAAATTAATATAAGCGCTGTGCGGCGTGCGCGCGAGTCTAATAATGACATTGCAGGTGCCGCCGAACTAGATCCGGACAGTAAGCCTTGCTGCGCTAGCTAAAGGTCACGAGAATGTCTTGAATAGAGTTCAGCAGAAAGGAACAAGCTCCAAGATGCCAATGCCAAGCTCGGGAAGAGCTGAAAGGCGCCAGCAGCCGAGCTGTCCAGCTCCGTCAAGGAGAATCAACGGCTTCGTCGCGGCATATATAGTAAGTCGTGATCGAACTCTTTAACAGAGAAGAGTTCGGCGAGGAAGTAATTTGACATAATATGTCTTGTAGGTGTCTTGACGGGTCGCTTCTGAGGAGATGCCCGTATCAACGGGTGATCAACTTCCGAACTATTGCAGCTACTCGAACGAGTTCGGCAGTAATGAGTGGCGCCAGTCAGGGCTTTATGGCCATCCTCACCCCGCCCGAGGGCCTCGGGAGCTTGCAGAGAAGCTGCAGGAGTACGGCAGCGCCTGCTTTGTGGAAGGTTTCGCTTGCCGTCAAGGTGCCAGGGAGGCTTGGGCCATGGTGAAGACGTGGTATAAGAAGGCGGATCCCAACCATATGGCGAAGTTGGACCGGTGGGGCTGATGGGAAGGAGATCCTGTGAGTTTAGTGTACGGCCAGGTAGAACTAGTCGCTAAATTTTCCCAACGGGACTGTAAGCTAGACAACCTGTTAGACGGGATTGAGGAGGAATACAATCAATAGATTTGACAATGTATGTTATCCTTTGAAATGACATGTGAAATGCCTTCTAGCCGGATTGTAGATCGTTTGTCTTTGCCGACCTTTTAAGCCCGACCTCGGGACCCTAGAGTCCGGAGTGTGTCCGAATACCTTTTGGTTAAGAAACAACCGTGGTATGCATGGAGACCAGGCGTAGGGGTCATTAGTGCTTTATCAGACAAGTGCCCAACTAGTTATGTTATATTACATGGTTAGTAAGAAACATCTTCCAAGGAGAATAGTTCCGTTAAGGGTTCCTTTATTTGGGGAGGCATGCCCTAAAGTGCATTGCCGGACTGCAAAGAAAGGTGAAAAACATCTGGGGCGATGGAAAAATAGTTAAGAAATCATCTTTTAAATCACCGACCGAATATTCCCTTAAGAACGCTAGCTTTCGGCTTCACCCACCGAGGTACACATCCGGTGACCCGCGAAGAATAATCGCAGAGGTGCTCCTTTACCTCCTAGCCAAAAATCGGGAACGAGGGGTAAGCACAGAGCCGAGCAACCCACCGGGCCAAAACTTAAGTCATATCGATGCATATAATGGCGAATAAAAGGTACATGTGGAAGCTTGACACATGTGTTGGGTATAAAACCCGTATAATTAAGCTTCTGTAAGAGAAGCCCCCAGGAATAACGAGTGCGAATAGCACATCGTGCGTATGCAAAAAATACAGAAATAGGCCCCGAAGGGCTTATAAGTTAAAAGGATAAAAAGAGAAACAGAAGACAGCCGAAATATAAAAGGTTGGACGGGGGAAGGAAACGAACTCTTAGTCTGGCGCTAGGCGTAGAATCGTCGTAGTCGGGCTGCGTTCCATGGGTTCGGCTCGAGTCGGTTGTCCGACGCATTTCGTAGACGGTATGCTCCGCTGGTCAGTACTTGATCAATAATGAAGGGGCCTTCCCATCTGGGCTTGAGCTTGTCCTTTTTCTTGTCCGGCAGGCGTAGAACTAGTTCGCCAACATTGTAAGTCTTGGCCCGTACTTCTCTGTTTTGGTATCTTCGGGCTTGTTGCTGATAGAATGCGGAACGAGCCTTCGCGACGTCACGTTCTTCCTCCAATGTGTCCAAGCTGTCCTGCCGATCCAACTCGGCTTCTCTTTCCTCATACATGCGCACTCGAGGTGAGTCATGAAGAATGTCGCAGGCAAGACTGCCTCTGCCAGATACCATAAAAATGGTGTGAATCCGGTAGTACGGTTAGGCGTTGTCCGCAGCCCCCAGAGTACGGAGTCGAGCTCCTCGACCCATTGGGTGTCTGATTTAGTGAGTGACCTCACTAGTCTGGGTTTAATGCCGCTCATTATTAGACCATTTGCTCTTTCCACTTGACCGTTGGTTTGAGGGTGATAGACTGACGCATAGTCGAGCTTAATGCCCATATTTTTGCACCATGACTTGACCTCATCGGCCGTGAAGTTCGTGCCGTTGTCGGTGATGATGCTTTGGGGGACTCCGTAACGGTGTACCACCTCTGATATAAAGTCTATCACTGGTCCGGACTCTGCCGTTTTGACCGGTTTGGCCTCTATCCATTTGGTGAACTTATCCACCATGACCAATAGGTACTTTTTCTTGTGGGTTCCCCCTTTAAGGGGTCCAACCATGTCAAGCCCCTGACATCGCGAACGGCGGGTAATGGGTATGGTTTCGAGGCGGTGGGTGGCATATGGCTCGATTAGCAAAGAGTCGACAACCAACGCATCGCTGGACCAAGTCTGTGCATCTGCGCCGAGCCGTCGGCCAATAAAATATCAGACGGAATGCCTTTCCTACGGGGCTCGGGCTCTTTGTGTGGTGTCCGCCTAGTCCAACGTGGATTTCAGCCAGGAGGTTTCGCCCTTCTTCTCCGGAGATACACCTTTGAAGGACTCCGGTAGTACTTTTCTTATAAAGTTCTCCCTCATGGACCTTGTAGGCCTTCGATCACCGGACTATGCAATGGGCCTCATTTTGGTCTTGAAGTTCCCGCCTAAGTAAGTAGGCTAGAAAGGTTCTGCCCACGCCGCGATTACATCGCCATTATAACGTGGGCGGAGGGTGTTATGTCATCTGCTGAATCACCGGCTGGTGCGGTTTTCGCCGGTTTGTCGCCGCCGGGCTCCTCTTCCCATAGTACGGATGGCTTGAAGAGCCGTTCCAGGAAGATATTTGGAGGGACAGCATCACGTTTCGCACCGATCGTGCGGGACGTCGGCCGCTTGGTTGTTATCTCGGGCTATGTGATGGAATTCGAGTCCTTCAAACCGGCCGACATTTTCGGACAGCATTGCGATATGCTGCCATTTTCGGATCCTTGGCGTCGAAGTCTCCATTTATTTGGGATATTGCAAGGTTTGAATCGCGCACCTCTAGGCGTTGAATGCCCATGGAGATCGCCATCCGGAGACCATGTAATAAGGCCTCTTATTCGCCGCATTGTTGGAGTCCGTGTACATTATTTGAAGTACGTCTTGGGTAGATCCCGGTGGGGACATCAAGACGACGCCAAACCCCATCCGCCAACATTTTGGAACCGTCGAAGTGCATAGTCCAGTTGGAGTATGCGCCCTACTCTTTAGGGAGTTCGGCTTCAGTCCATTCGGTGACGAAGTCAGCCAAAACTTGTGACTTTATTGCTCGTCGAGGTTTATAAGTTATGTCGAATGGCAAGAGCTCAATTGCCCATTTTGCAATCCCGCCCGCTATGTCGGTTATTTATAATGTCATTGAGTGGTATTTCAGAGGCCATCATTATCGAACACTCTTGGAAGTAGTGCCGAGCTTCCGAGACGCCATGAACACCGCATATGCTATCTTCTCGATAGTGCGTAACGGATTTGCGGGGGTTAACACGGTGGATACGTAATACACTGGTTTTGAAGAGGGAATTTATGCCGCTCGTCGCTCGTTCGACGACGAGGACAGCGCTTACAACTTGGTGTGTTGCTGCGATATATAACAACATTGGTTCGCCCAGAGTGGGCGCAGCCAGACCGGATTTGTTGCCAATATGGCCTTTATTTCTTCGAGTCCGGCGAAGGGCGGCATCCGCCCACTCGAAGTGTTCGGTCGCCTTAGGAGGCGATAAAGGGCAACGCCTTCTCTCTAAACGGGAGATAAAAGCGGCTTAAAGCTGCCACGCATCCTGTTAATTTTGTATTTGCTTGAGGTCCTTTGGGATATCCAAGCGTGTGAGCCGGATTTTGGCCGCATTTGCTTCAATTCCTCTACGGATACGATGAAGCCCAGCAGCTTTCCGGTGGTACACCGAAAACACATTTTTCCGGATTCACTTGATGTCATATGCTCCGAGGTTGTCGAATGTGAGCCTCAAATCGCCTACTAAAGTTTCGACGTGTTTTGTTTTGACGACTCACGCCGCTCACGTCGCCGATTGTTTTGCCGATCCGGGTGGCGGACATGTTTGAATCATGCGCCGATATGTTGCGCCGGCGTTTTTAACTCGAAGGGCATCATGTTGAAGCAGAATGGCCCGTATGGAGTGATGAATGCCGTTGCGGCTTGATTCGCTTCCGCCATCTTGATTTGATGATAGCGAGTATGCGCCCGGAAGCACAACGAATCGTGTCTGCTATGGCATCGATAATTTGGTCGATGCCGGAGGGGAAAGGATCCTTTGAGCAAGCCTTATTGAGGTCTTTGAAGTCGACCGAGGCGCCAGGATTTATCCTTCTTGGTACCATCACCAAATTTGCTAGCCAGTCCGGATGTTTGATATCTCTAATGAATCCGCTTCCAATAACTTGGCTAGCTCTTCTCCCATTGCTCGTCTTTTGGGCTCGGAAAATCATCGAAGAGCCTGTTTGATAGCTTAAATCCTTTAGGATGTTTAGGCTGTGTTCGCCAACTGCGAGGGATTCCGGCATGTCCGAAGGATGCCAAAGCGAAGATGTCCCAATTTTCCCGAAGGAATTCGCGATCTTGGCGTCAACTTCGGGGTTCAACTGTGCCTTGATGGAGGCCGTCTTTGTTGGGTCCGTTGGGTGGACCTGAAATTTTATTATCTCGTCTGCTAGTTTGAAGGAGGTGGACTTGGGTCTTTTATCAAGTATCACATCGTCCTGTTTACCGTGAGAGCGCTTGCGCGTGAGTTCCTCTCGCCGCTAAGGCTTGGATAGTGCCTCGAGGGCTAGTGCGATCGTCTTGTTTTCGGTAGCGAGTGCTATGTCTGGATCACTAACGAGAGTGATTATTCCGCTGGGCCCAGGCATTTTGAGCTTCATGTACCCGTAATGAGGTATTGCTTGAAAGATTGTGAATGCCTCCCGTCCTAATATGGCGTGATAGCCGCTGCTGAACGGGGCCACCTGGAACGTGACTTCTTCGGATATGTAATTGTCCGGAGAGCCGAACACCACATCAAGTGTGATTTTTCCGGTGCAGCGCGCTTCCCGGCTAGGGATTATTCCTCTGAAGGTTGTCTTTGCTTCGCTCAATACGCTCTCAATCTATTTCCATTTTCTGCAGAGTTTCCTCGTAAATGAGGTTTAGTCATTGCCGCCGTCCATGAGGACTTTTGTCGGTCAAAGCCGTCCACTATGGGACTAAGTACCGGTCTGGTGGGGCTCGTAGTTCGAGATGTGGGCTCGTCGCTGGCGTTGAAGGTAATAGCTGTGTCACTCCATGGATTTGCTGTTGCTACTTGGTAGACTTCGGCGAGTTCGTGGATTGTTCGTTTTCGCATATTATTTGATGCGAAAGTCTCAAGACCGCCGATACTGCGTCTTTGTATTGTTGGAGTGGTTTCCGAGCTAGAAGCTCTTCGCCACTTTTGGACACCGCCGTAATATCCAACATGCTCGAAGGCTATGTGTTGGGACAGCTCCTCTCTGCATTATGAAGTTTACAGGTCCGTTGAGCCATCCCTCCAAAGACGTTCCGCTTCCCTTGCCGGGTTTTTGTTTTTCGTTTTTGCATCCGGGGCCGATTGTAAGGCGCCCTTTACCATGGATGGGTTTGGGGCGGATTATCCCAAAATTGATTTTCAGTTTTCCGAAATTCTCCATCGCACAATACTTTCAGACTATGGACGCCAGATCGGTGAAGCGCGTAATCTTGCGACGATCAATGGCGTTCGTAATTCCCTTGTCCATGCGCTTATTGCGAAAGATTGAGATTATGTTTTCCTCTCGGCAGTCCTTTATCCCGTCCATAACCAGGAGGAATCGCCCATAATGATGTATTTATTTCAAGGCTCTTGCCGAATTAGAGATAGGTCGCATATGTCTGGGCGGGTGGGTGGAATAAAATCCGGATCCCTGCCCATCTTTGGGCTCAAAGGCCGAGGGGCTTCCGAATTCGGGAGTCCGGAGCGACGCATGATTTTAGATTCAATGCTCGATCAAAGTCCGTCCCTCCGCGGGAATCCGGCATGGAGGGTTCGGGAATCCGGACACGGATTGTTTTCAATACTGGCAAAGAATTGCCGAGTTGTTCTTCTACCACTTCGACGTGGTGGGTAGCCTGGGGAGAGTTAATCTCTCTCAGATCGGTTTTAAGCCTGATCTGATTGTAGTCCGTAGCGACTCCCAGGGCGGCGATGCGATCCAAGAGCTCGTTAACAGATGAGAGCTCAATTGGATCTAACTGCTCGGCAGCTTTAGGGCTGACGCGAAGATTGCTTTCGATGACTTGAGAAGTCATTGCGAAGCGGCGACGGACAGCGGTCATAAGAAAACCGCCAAGCGGATTGTTTGACCGCGCCAAGGCCCTCCAATAAAAACACCGCCCTTGAAGACGGGTAAAGGCATCCGCTCTATCGGCGGCGACACGAGGAACTCTCAATGAAAGCACCAATGTCGGTGTCAAACCGGCGGATCTCGGGTAGGGGTCCCGAATGTGCGTCTAGGCGGATGGTAACAGGAGACGAGGACACAATGTTTTTACCTGTGTTCGGCCCTCTCGATGGAGGTAAAACCCTCGCCCCGCTTGATTAATATTGATGATATGGGTAGTACAAGAGTGGATCTACCACGAGATCAAGGAGGCTAAACCCTAGAAGCTAGCCTATGGTATGATTTTTGAGATGTAATGTTTGTCCTACGGACTAAGGCCCTCCGGTTTATATAGACACCGGAGAGGCTAGGGTTACACAGAGTCGGTTACAATGGTAGGAGATCTACATATCCGTATTGCCAAGCTTGCCTTCCACGCCAAGGAAAGTACCTTCCGGACACGAGCCGGAGTCTTCAATCTTCTATCTTCGTAGTATGGGAGTCCGGCGGATATTGATAGTCCGGCTATCCGGACACCCCCTAGTCCAGGACTCCCTCAAGGGCAAAAGTGTTTGGAAAAGTAGATACATTGGAGACATATCATGTCCATAGAACCATCGTTGACAACCATATGGCGACAACTTCAGCATTTAGGACTCACCCCTAGCTGTGGTCGTGGCATCGGCTCTGCTGCCGGAGGAGGGGATGATGGTGGAGTAGCAACCCCCCAAAAGTCTCAACCGCCGGCTCTAGTGACGATGCTACCGTTAGAAGCATGTCAGGGAACGGGCCCTGTGTTGGTGGTCTGGTCCGCCGTTCTGGCGTGGTGCTGGGGCTGCTCCCTGTGTTGGTGGAGATGCTCGTGGTGGGTAGATGCCGGGGCGGCGGCCCAGGGCTTTGCGGGCGGCGCCGGCTCTACGGCAAGCGGCGGCCGCGAGGGCTGTACCTCAACCTCGGTCATGCGGGCGACGAGGTTGTGGCGGGCGTGCTCTGTCTGGTGAAGATCGACTCCCTTCGCTCGTGGATGCACCCACCGGCCTGATCCGGCCATGGCGGCTTTGTCGCGTCGGCCCGTGCTCTCGGGTTAGGGTGGTTGGGAGTGGAGTGTGGGACCGGGGGAAACCCTTGGCCTTTGGTGGCTATGGCGAGGCCGTCTCCATTTTCTTGGAGTCGGTCCCCTTCTTGTAGGCATCGTCGAGATCCCCGTCTGCTTCCTTCTTCCAAGCTCCTACATGGGGCAAAAGTCCTAGATCCCCTTGTGGGCGGCGGCGACGTGTCGATGTCGTTCCCTTCTTGGAGGCGTCGTCTGGGGTTCGTGGCGGTGTGGATGGTGCTTTTCTGCTTGGTGAGTGCAATGTGGCGGCGAGCTGTTCCTTGTTCTTTGTCTTCTCCGTGCGGTCTTCATCTTGTGTAGGCGCTCTTCAGCTTGCGTCTGGTTGGGTGGCTGCCCAGGTGGTGGTGAGGTCGTGGGATCCCAGCGGAGGTGCTGCTCTGCTCCCTCATGCCCGAGCTGCCAGGCAGCATTGTCCAATCGGCTCTAGGGCGAGCACTCTACCTTTCGATGGTTCGGCGCCCTTCGAGCCAGGGCAAGAGGATTGTGGTCTTCTTCGGAGGTAGAAGCGAGTGGCTTGTCGACCTTGGCATGATTTGCAGGAGTAGGCGAGTAGATGTTGGTTGTCGATGCTGGTTTGTTCGTGCCCTCACCTTGCTGCTGGTGTGGCTATTGCTCATAGCGTCTGACCTTGGTGATCTTGGCTAGGCTCCTATTACTATCTCTTGTTTGCCTGTATCACAAATAGGTCGGAAGCTGCTACAGCTCTCTGTATCTTTGCCGTTTTTGTTTCTATCCTGTTGTACGCTTTCTTGTAATCCTGGCCGGTTGATGGCTTTGTTAATTCAAAGCCGGGTTAGGTTCGAGCCTTTTCTCGGGCTCGACCGACACCTTTTCTCTAAAAAAAGGAACGGGCCCGTCACACCTACGAACACGGGAGGTGTGGAGAAGACCAGCTCATGCGGCTGATGGGGTGAAAAATCACAAAACTGGCCCTTTGGCCAAAGTTCAGTACAAAATGGCCCTCTTTTGAAAATATTTCATAAAATGGCCCTACACGCATGACGCCCGCACGTGTGGCGCCATGCTAGATATCATAACACCTCGGTCAAGGGCGCCATAATGGTCAACACTGACTTGCCATGTTGGCAGGGCTTGCCACCATGGCGCCTCGGGCCAGGGCGCCGTGCTGATGGTCATGACGCCCCTGCTCAGGGCGCCATGCCCCCTTGCGTGAACAAAACAGAGTCTCCCCTGTTTTCCCCTCCACAAACTCTCACTTTTCCCCTTCTCCACCCCGGCCGCCCCACTCAAGCCCCTACCTAATCCCCACAAAATTTGGTGGACCGGAGCTCCAAATTGGTGATTTATCCTCCCCTTCGACCCCTCAAGGTATTCTCCATCATTCCTCCTCTTTTTGTTTGTTGAAATCTCCACATTGTGGGGATTTGGGGAAACCCTAGGTCATCTAATTTTGCTATTTTTGTTGATGCATTTTGGTGTTTATGATTCTAGATGGCGAGGATCGTCAATGTGCATCATGTGGACTTTGTCTCCTTTGAGAAGGGAGATGCGGAGTATGGTGACCGAAGAAGAAGCCGGTAGTGATGGTGTTTCCCACAAGTCCTAGCCTTGAGGAGGTTTTGGTTGAGCTTCGAAGAAGGTTGAATTGGATGGAAGAAAGCGATGTAGTAGACTTAATCGGAAGGTATAATGTTGGGTATGAACAACATGTTCATTGGAAGATAATGCCTCTTGACTCCGAGTTTCATTGGGAAGCATATAAAGAGAGTGTGTTGGCCTCACAAGATAAATCATTTGAGTTATTTGCCATAAAGGTTGTTCGTGCTCGGCTGCACATTGATTTGAATCGGTGTGCATCTTCATATGATGTTAGAAGCCCGGTTCGAGATTCAACACATGTCACTCCGGATGTGCATGAGACAACAATGAGCTAACCTCCAATGACCCAATGTTTGAGCCCCGGTGGAAATGACCAAGTTGATAATGAAGACTTGCACATGGATGGTGGTGAGTTTGAGGGTGATGAATCGGAGGCTTATCTTCATGACCATTATGTTGGTGATGTTGAGGCAAATTGCATGGAAGAGGACATGGACCATGAGATTCCATACAATAGGTCCTATGCGTGGGACTCGGAGGATGAAGGCCCGGATGAAGAAATAGATGAGGATGGTTTAACGGCTAAAGAAGCCAATGCTTCCAAGAAGGTAATAGGTCGTAGTCACAAGACATCATTGTTTCGTGATCAAAGCCTAGCCGATAAGGCGATTGTTGATGGTGCCCGGGGCGCCATGCTGTCAACTAGCTATTTGTTGATGCTGCTGCTGGCTATTTGCTGAGTACTGCTGCTGCTATTGCTGGAGTTTTGCTCATGCTTCAAGAACATTAAGTGGAAGAGAACCATCACAAATGCATCAAGTTTCATACATAGTTCATCCCAAATGCATCAAGCCTCATACATAGTTCAAGACAAAGTTTCATACATAGTTCACCACAAATGCATCAAGTATCATACATAGTTCACCACAAATGCATCAAGTTTCCTACATAGTTCAAGACAAATGCATAATTTCCTTCCTTTCCCCCTCTTAGACGGTGCAACATCCTTCCTGTTGGGGATATACCCCGCGGTGTAACCCGACCGGAAGTATAACCCAACCGGGCTTGGCGACTCACTAATGACCCGCCCTGGCTGGACGACACACTAAGTGACCCGCCCGATCCTGGCGACTTATGGGTGACCTGGCAAGCGGATTAGAGGAGCGACAAGACCGGGGGCCCAGGAGGCTCAAGGCCCAGAAGGCCGGCTTATGTTATGGTAGGCCGGCTTAAGAGGAAAGGCGTGAGGAATATCTTCCTTACAAGGAATCAAGACCCGGACTTGTATCCGGCTTGTAGTAGAAGATAGGCTAGTCCTAATCCTATTTGGACTCCACATGTAACCCGCCCCTCTAACTTATATAAGGAGGGGCAGGGCACCCCAAAGAGGGACAATTAAAGAAGAAACAATCTCTAGGGCTAGACACATAGATCCGGCTTACCGGCGACTCGCTCATGATCATAATGAGACCTAGCCACAAACAGCATGTAGGGTTGTTACCGGATGATGTTTCCCGGGGCCCGAAGCTGTCTAAACCTTTGTCTTGTGTGTTGCGTCTCTCAATTTTGCTCAACCCCTCTCAAGCTACCACATAGATGCGTTGGCTTCACGACTAAGTCCTCACACTAAGGACATCTGCCGTGACAATTCCACGATAGTTGGCGTCCACCATGGGGCCCGCGCATGATGGTGTTGAATTCTTGGAGGG
This sequence comes from Aegilops speltoides, assembly GCA_021437245.1. Lineage (NCBI taxonomy): Eukaryota > Viridiplantae > Streptophyta > Magnoliopsida > Poales > Poaceae > Aegilops > Aegilops speltoides. Next base: position 103,465,343 of record CM038142.1, read on the forward strand.
ATATCTCTCAGGGATTGAGGAGTTTGCAATTATCTGGTTGAAGAAGAGCCGGTCTGGAAAGATCTGCATCAGCATCAAGTTCATCGACTTAGATTTGTGATTGGTGAAAATTAGGGTTCTAATTTGTTGTGTTGCCTCAAATCACCGAGATTAACAGAGACACCACAAGTCGCCGAGGAAGCAATCACAGACCAGTTATCATTTCTTTCCACGCAAAGACTGTGGTCAAACCATCGGGGATCCTGCGGATCTACTACCTTGAGACCGTTCTGCCTTGCGAGCGACCGCGCCTGTAAGCCGGCGTCGACGGCCGCCGTTCATCTACATAAGCAATCGAAGGTAAATACACTCAAGGACGGTTCTGAAACTGAACAATTTGGCCAGTCATGATCAAACAAAGAAGCGAACAAAGACAAGAGTATATCACGGGGTGTCGTACATCAACAAGAGTATATACGAACATGGATGGTCAAACCAATCTTGACCTGAAAAAAGGACTGGAACCGTGCTGCGGCACCCTGAGTTTCCATTGCCGACTCGTGCCCTGACTCGGACTCCGAGTGCCCTCCACCCTGATCCGCTCCAACTCGGCTTCGTCCTGGCCTGCCCGTGCCTGTCGCTTCCACAAGCCGCCGCTGGCCAGGGCCTCAGCCGAGGTGTCACGATCGCCGTTCTGACCACGGCTCGAAAGTGGAGAGGGACGCAGGCTCTGCGGCTGCAGCCGCATTTCACGGGCGCCTTCCCGTCGGCCGCCTCCATCTCCATCAACCGTCTCCGCTGTGGCCGCCTTGACCCGCCCGCGCGTTGAGCCGGCCTTGCTTCTGCCGCGAGTCGCCTGCTGCTCCCGCCCCATCACCGATGCATCTGCCGTGTGTGGGCGCGGCCGGCTCTGCCCTCTCCGTGTGACCCGCTCAGGCCGGTTCTGCCGTGCCTCGTTCCATTGCCGAGCCGCCACAACCGCGTTTGAGCCGCCGCAGTTGCAACCCGCCCTGTTCCGGCGGTGCCGGTGTGCTACTGCCGTTCCGGTTGGCTGCTTAAGCAGAGTGCTACTCCTAATACATTCAGATTACTATATCCCGTTTGCAATCCAAAATTGGCCAGGAAGTACACTCATGAGGGGCAAGTAAGGGGAATCTGAAGTTGGAAGAAGTACACACATACAAGGGCAAATCAACCAGCCCATACTCCGTGAAAAAGGACTGAAGAAAAACAGTTGCCCAAAACCTGATGCGACTATGAAAAAAAGGGGTCCAGGCCATGGTCCCGCCTGGCAGCCTCAAGTCGCTGCTGTCCACATCGCTGTGGTCTCGCCTGACCAACGCCTCTCCGCTGCGGTTCACAGCACCGCTCCTACAGCCGCTGTTGCAGTTCACATCCACCGTCGCGGTTACGCGCCAGGCCGGCTTGGTAGATGCGGGAATGTAGAGTTGAGGTGGGGTATACTTTTTTTTTTCAAAACGGAGGTGGGGTATCTCTACTATTAAAGGAGAATCGAACGTCGTGATGGTTCAACCTCCGGATGGTTGGACTCCCCTCTATCGATCCACGTCTCCCTCCACCCTTTGTACGCACGATTAAAAAAAAGAAGGAAAACTACCGCTTGCATGAAAAAAAAGGAAAATAATCCATCGCAACAAATATCGGGAGAAAACAACTGAAAAGCGATCCAACCACACGCACGACATGCATGATAGCAAAGCCGCCCTCCCTCCCTCGAGCTCCGTCCGTGTTACCCAAATGATGAGACCGCAGGTTCCGGTTCCTCCGACTCCGTCATCTAAATCCTAGGGTGATCCGTCGCAGAACTTCTCGAGACTCTCCTTCCCGACGATCTCGAGCGGTAATCGCCAGAACCATCCTCAAGATCTGCGCCCGTCGCCCTCCTCCGAGCAGACGTCAGCCGCCTCTCTTCTGCAGCCGCGGCGACCGAGCAACATGCTGCCCCTCCTCCCCGCCCGCCCAAGTCCTTAACGCCTACCGCCTAAGCTACTCTCTTTGGCCCCTATCACCGCAAATGATGGTGTTCACGACCGCAGCGATTGCCCAATCATTTGTGTATTCTCTCGGGTGAGCTTCTCTCTCCCAGCTTGATGTCTCTTATTGCCATTCATTCACGGTTTGGTGGCGTGCGTTTTGATGTCTGCGCTTGTGGTTTTTCTTTGCATGAAGCTAGCACGGGGAATGAATTTGGGATGATGGATTTAGCTTCGTGGAAGATGATTCTAGGTAATCTTTTGGTATATCAAAAGCTAAAATTTTCTGATCCATTAATGTTCCAATGGCAAGGAAGGGTAACCTTAGTCTAATTATGGTCGATACGTGGATTGTTGAGTTGCCGATGTCTGAATGTGAGTAATATTTTGCCTATGTGCTTGGTTTGTGAACTGATTGGATAATTTTGTCTTTCCACTATTATTCCGAGTAATTGTTTTAAATCATTGAAATTGCTTTTCTAAGGTAGTTGATATTTATGCAGCTTCAACTTTGTTTCTTGTGAACAGAGATTATAGTTGTTTGTCTAGCTTCAAGGTCTATTTTCTTGTGCTTGATGATAGCATGGATGAGCGGATCCCATGGCGTGGTTCGACGATGAACGAACCATGCAGTTATCTTGTTGACACTAGAAATTCAAGACAAAGAAAATGTGTATGTATGTATTATTAAATTTGGTTCACGGGTTTCCATGCCCATGTTAATATGTTTGCTCGACAACATAAGTTTGTACAATGAAGGATAGTATCTCGACTTTGTAGCAATGTATAGTAATACATATTTGTATTTTCCAATTTAGCAGGATTCATTGGAGCTCAGTAAAGAGGTACATGCCCAGGAAATGTCAATATTGATCTAGGTTTGCAAAGCGTTGTGTTGAGCTATATGCAGCCTCGTTTCAATGGCTTCTTTAAACCGGCGCCTCTTTTTTCCCTTTGGTGTGTTTTCGAGTCTATTTTTGTTAGTACCTACCCAGTATAATTCTTGATACGATTTTCTTTTGCGAGTTGAACTCTGTGTTTGCAAGATATTCAGGTTAGGGAGATCGAGAAGTTCCTCTATTAGTTGGCAAAGTTATAGCAAAGAAAAATCTGCACGTGCGCAACTCTCTTGTAGGAGTTTCCACGATCAAACTCTGCAATCCTTCAGATCTGTGGCTTTGTATAGACACCCCCCCAGTCCCTCAGATCTCTGGCTTTCTATACACAAAATCAATCTAATTGAATGTTTGTTTGAACAATTATGGTCTCCCCATCATCTCTAACAGTTTTATATCTCCATGTAGAACAAAAGCGAGAAACCAGAAGTTGTAACCAAAGGCAGCATCTATGAAAGGTAGCATAAATGTGGTTCTTTTCTTCAAACCTTACATGACACCTATTTTTGCCTTACTCTAATCCTAATTCGTGAATGCATTTTTTGGTTACACAGACCAAAAAGCTCATGGAGAAGGCAGAAAGTCACTTTGGAGGATGAGCTCGAGTAAGCCCTATATCTCTACTATTAAAACAGAATCCAACGTCGTGATGGTTCAACCTCGTTGGATCTCCCCACTCCCTCGAACGAACCCGCAACAAAAGACCACAGGAGCATGGCGGCGTTCAGGACGACGAGAATTCTTTTGAAACAACAAAAGCGAAAGAACCCCACGGCGCATGTTCTCCACCTCCTCCCCGGCCTGCCTATCTCCATCCTCGATCTCACCCCGAACACGAACCACCCCAACAAGATCCTTCTCCATGTCCTCCGGACGAGGCCCTCTTCCGCAACCACCCGATGCCTCCCTCTCCAGTGGACGGTCCCCTCTCGGACGACCACACTGGCGCTTCTCCCTACTCCCATCAAATTTGTGTCGCCCCACCCATGGAGATCTCACCATGTCCACGAGCGGCCATGGTATGTCTATGGGCCAATGCGACAGTGGGGAGGCTTTTGTGGTGGTTCTAGCCACGGCGGTGGATGCGGCGAAGGGGGTCTTGGAGGAGGGGAAGAGGTGCGTGAGCTACAATGGCGGAGGAGGCGACGGAGACCAGGGAGGAGGAGAGGTACGCGAGCTACAACGGTGAAGGAGGGGAGAGGCACGCTCTTGGGTCTTAGCAGTGTGTGTAGGGTGCTCGCCGGAACTCCCCACTCATGGATGCAGACAAAGGACGACACCTTGAACCTACCATGACTGCTCTGAATACTGGGTTAAGAAGATTTCCAGCGCCAAATCGGGTATCATCTTGCCTCTTCATATCTAATTTTGAAAACAATAGGGGATGCATGTGTCCTAATAGTTTGTTTGGTTGACTTTGTGTTAGCGTCGGAGCGTTAAACTAATTCATCTCGTGTTGGTCAGTTTAGGATATTTATTATTTCATTGTTGTTTAACGTGATGCCGCATACCAAAATGAAGCTATGAAGGCGAACCAGATGGCCATGGTTGCAGAGAACAAGAGGATGGATCCTCGTGGTGAGAGCAGAGGAGGAGTGATTGGAATACATGACCAAGAAATTGGGAGGCTGCTTGATTTGAATGGCCTGGATATGTCAATAACTTACTTGCTTGATACTGGGTTAGATAGCAAAGGTAGAATCGAAAGGAACACAAACCATATGGCTGGGATGGTGAGCTCATCACCTAACCTCATTTATTTAGATCTGAGAACTTGCAACAATATATGGAGTAAAATATGCCATGTCTGTGACTCAAGAACATCAGTGAAGCCCCTCGCCAACACTTGGCTGTGGTAAAGAAGGGGCCGCTCACCATGTCTATGAGCTGTTTTTCATGTACATACCTACCCTTTGGACCTGAGTTTTGTAGAAGGTTAATGCATCTTTAATATTCACCAATTATTTGTTCTTCCATTTCTTTTGGTTTAAATGCACATTTTCACACGACCAATGCACAGCAAGACCACCCCTTGGCCGTCGAGAGTGTGGTGTCGGATCTCGAGGATTGAGCTCTATGGTCAAGCCACATGAGTGAGGGCTACTTTATGCAACATATATACCTTGTGCTATTGCATCATAGGCTAACATCTTTCTACTTTCCGGTGACTTCCCTTAATGACATGCTTTCACTTGAGAAGATAATGCATATGATTTATTAGGTGAGGGTTGGACATGGATAGAAACCATATGTGAAATCAGATTAGTTCTTAGGCAAATAGTATTATGGTCGATTTTGGTATCTCATTGTATTCGGAAAGCAAGTGTGATTGTTTCCTTCCATCTTGACATGATTTGTGGGTGTTTCTTTTTTGTTTTATATTTATAAGTTCTTAATTACATTGCCACCACAGTATTATAAAGTTAGTATATGCATGTGCCTTTTAAATTTCTTGACATGGCATGTGATTGCACAGTTGTGTAACTTGTGTTGGTTCGTATTGAAATAGCGTGGATACAGTTGATTCGGATCTGTCATAATTCATCATATTGAAAAGTCAGCAGCCTCCCTCGTGTAGGTTCAAAATAATCGATAGGCCTCATTCGATACTCAATAGTTTTTGTGTGGCAATAATAGGTCATGTACTAGACCTGGTTGTTATACTCATGTAGGAGTATACGTCTATCAATTATGATCTCAGCTTGTAGTGAGTTGAAAAGGTCGCAATTTTTCTCTTGCAAATTTGGTAACTAATATATGCCCGAGTGGTAAACCTAACAGCGTCATGAATCCAGAGCTTTTATGCATGGATTATAAATCTTTAAGCTTATAATTCAGTGTTTATATGTGTTTGGAAAATTAGAAGTTCATAAAAATAACATGTTCGGAATCTTTGCCCAGATCGGTTGTGACAGCGTTTCAGCGATGGACCTTTGTTGTAATTCAGTTTCCTCATAGTGCTATCACAATATAGTAATATGATCTTATTTAAAACATCAACTGGCATGTCAAGAATGTGAGAGGTCAGTGGGAGAAAAAATCTATCATCTGTGATAGTTGTTGGATTGAACAACCATTTCACCATGGTATGCTTCCAATTTGCATTATTTTTTGTTAATCGTTTTCTCTTTCCTTTATGAAGATTTGCAAATTAGTAAAGAAAATGTGCTTCTTATATTACTTTATTTTCTCCTATAGGTAAATACTCCTTAGTTAATTAGAAGTATACAATCTGAATCTTTTAGTCACAATCTGTATGATGCCTTACACACATGTATGTTGTATACTGTTGTAGCTGAATTTTCTGATGATACACTGAACTCTATGTTGGGGACTAGGAATCTAGGGACAACAAAGGGACGCTACTGTACTAGAGGACCATACGGATATGATAGTTGACAAAACTCTCAAATCTGAGCCATGCAACTTTAATGCAGTGGCCAGAAGACATAACGGTGAGAAAGCAATTCGCACATCTGAAGGTGTGGAAATCTCACATTTATCAATTTATAGAAGGGGCATTTGCATCCGAATGTTTTTTCTCAGTATAGGAGTAATAAGGGTGATGTACACTTATAGTTTCAATGAAGTAATGTTATATTGCCTATTATTTGATCTGTCATTTTGTACGAAGTAGTACTTCATTATGATTCAATTTCGCTACATATTGAATTTTTTTGGTGTTATATTATGTTAGTAGAGAGGTGTGATCATTATATAGTCTACTGGTTTGAACTATAATTAGTTTTGCGATTGTTAACCTCATTATTATTTATCCATTTCGACAGTCATTGTCATGCGATTGGATTAGAGCCAAAAATATTTATTTCCAAGGTCTGATCTTCTAGCATACAACCACTTTTAAAGGGACTTTAGCTTAAGCTGATTGGTTTATTGTATGAACACAATTTTACAACATTAGATTCAATTCTGTGACGGAGCTTCCCCTGTAGGAAGATGCGTAAGCAGTGCGTTTTGCTCATTTCTTCGTCCTCTCATGTAAGTACCATTTGTATACAATATTCTATTCCACTATGAATACAGGCTACTACGATTTGTATTTTGAATTGTATTTTGTATGGAGACTTGCACTCAAAAGATTATTGCAGTAAGTGCATCTTTCATTGATTATGAATAAGTTTAATACGACATCATCTTTCACAGTAGGTTAGAATGTTGCATTCAATTCATACATTCAATAAGCCATCATCTCTAATGACAACTGAGGATTATTTATGTATTTGCTAACATTTTAAAACGGGCCCAAGTGATAGTGAGGTGAGATCCCCAAACTTTGTAAGTTGTATTTTTATCTTGTAAGGATATGGTAGTCAAGGAGACACAAGGACTATGAAGGAGAACATAAACGTGATAGAATCATTATTGGTTGTTTATACACCTTATTTTTACATCTTTTTCCTCAATGTATATTTTTTTGTTATTCCGTGGCAACGCACGGGCATTCGACTAGTACTGGTAGTAGTAGTACTCTGGTCATCCCGGCCAGAGGAGGAGTCAGAGTTTTTTCGTCCAAGTTCCAGTGCCAACGCACGCATTGAAGACTATGAGCATTACAATCTGAAACAAACGGAATATTAAGTTCTCTCAAGGAGTTAAAGAGATCACGTGATGGAGAGATCAACACTACTGATTCATCAGGTATCAGACCAGAATAGCACATTTACGCTGCTGTGAACCTCAGTATATCCCAGTTAAACTCCGGACCACGTAAAGATCATCCATCGTTCGAACAAACCAGGTGATATTAATCTAAGTTTATTTTATTAAATATGTTGTTTTCATCAAAGAACAATTACTTTGGTCTATATATTTTTATGTGCGGCAAAGGTGGTGCCATGCTGTGCCTATGAAGTGTATGTCAGCACCATCACGCACCGGTATCTGCACCCGCTTACTGATGGAACAGGTGTGTGCAAGTCGCCGCCCGTGCAGCTTAATCTACATCAACCCGCCGGAGCTACGTTGAGCCGCCCTTGTCGCTTTGAGCCGCCGGGGTTATATTAAGTCGCCGGTCTGCCTGAGTCGCCGGAACTATATTGAGTCGCTGCTCTGCCTGAGCCACCTCTGTCACGATAAACGGATCATTCGTCGTCCAAACAAATCAGGTGATATCCATCCAAGTTTGTTTTATTAGCACATGTTATTTTTGTCAAAGAACAAGTTTATCTTTGCCTTGGTCTGCAATATTGTTTATGTAGGGCAGTTATTTATGACAAAAATTGATATTATACCACAGAGATGGAGTCACGCCAACATCTTTTGGCACAGGTGGTCGTCGTTACTCAACGGACTCCTGCACCGGCTTACGACGTCGTGGCCGTCTCTCGCGACCGCGCCTGCTTACGACGTCGTGTCCGTCTCTCCCGACCACGCCGGCTTACAACAAGGAGGACAACTTGCCCATCCGCACCGGCTTATAACGCCACAGCCGGTTTATCTGTCTCTGCCGCCTCAGATGTTGCAGTCGTCTTTATCGTCCGTCTCTCGTGGCCTAGTCTACATCAACACATCGGGCCGCACCTGTCTGCATGAGTTGTTTATTAAGTATGAGCAAGTCACTACTTGGGAAGCCCGGTTATCTTCCAACAAATTGGAGGCAAATTATCATGTATTATCAGCCGCCGTCTGCACTGGATGGCTCAATGGGTAGGCGCACAAATCACCGCCACAACGGTTTGGTTAAACTTCAAACAACCAGTTGGAAGGAACCATTGGCCGAGTTGCTGATACGGTTCATACGGGATCATTTATAACCCGACGCAGTCACCTCAACCTTCTGTGGATTCACATCGCGTTATCAACGCCAATGATATACACCCTCTGCTATGGTCAAATATGGAGAATCTCAAGCCAACTCTTCGAGTCATCTTGAGACTCGGGGGCTACAATGGTATGGCTCGGCAAAAAATCCGGTTTCAATGAATTCAAGAGCTCCGGGCCATTGAAGGGAAGATAACCCGGCCCTGGAGGCTACTGCTTTATTGGCAAATATTTAAAGGCCGTCAGAAAAATTTCCGGCTCAAAATGAAGATTCCGGTTTAAAATACAGCTCAAGAGACACCTCTCTCCCGCAAAGCTTTGAAGCTCTCAAAACCAGTTCAACATCTTGCTCAAGGTAAATTTTTCCCTTACAAAGCTTTGAGGATCTCAATATCTGGTTTAAGAATTTCCGGTTCAAAAAGAGTTAATCTCTCGCAAGTTCGAGATCTCAGACAAATTAATGGTTAACAAAGAGAACTTGCTGTCATGATACACGGTTCAAAACATGGGTATCCTGCCTTATGGCTTATCTGGTCACTTGAGGGCTTCCTGTTCAAACATAGGTCGTATTCGAACCAAAGAGAACATAGCTGTCGATACCCTTTTGATTGGTAAACTACTGAATCTAATTGGGGGCTTTTTGATCGTATCCGAATCATAGATCAACCCCTTTGGGAATCGATGTGGATCGTATTCGAATCAGCGTCGTTAAACAACTTTTAAGGTCATTTGGGGGCTTCCTGTTCAAACATAGGTCGTATTCGAACCAAAGAGAACATAGCTGTCGATACCCACTTTGATCGGAAACGCCAACGCCACTGGGGCTATATGATCGTATTAGAATCTTAGCTTAACCCCTTTGGAACGGTTTACTGATCGTATCCGAATCAGAAGCCTCAAAAATTTTATCTGTTTTTATACAATCGCAAGTATTTGAGTTGTCACAAATATCATATGTGCCGGCTCTTATAGAGTTGAGTTATCAACTTCACTGTCCGGGTCACATAAGCCGGCGGTATCATTCAAAGGATCATAGGGATCTTGTGATCTACTTGTGTGCAGGATAAGACTACATTTGGGTGGTTACCCGCCTTGGCTTTTGACGTTAAGTCGCCAGGGCATATGTTGTTTAAACTCTTTGCAGGATTTGCAGAAATATGACATATAAATGATTAAGTTCAAGCTCATTACCAAAGTTGATGCTTCAAAAGTCCTGGATTTTTCTCAAAGGCTATAAGCCGCCGGGTTATAAAAATTCTGGCTTACAATGGAGGTGTATTAAATAAGAGCCGCCGGGTATTTAAACTCTGGATTTACTTATCAACAGATGAGGTATTCAAAGTCGCTTTGGCGCAATGGATAGTATTTTATTAATGGATATGATTTATTCTACAATGGAAGGAATAGTCCCGAGTCGCTGCAGGCTTACGACCCAGCACTTGGGGGCTACATTATTCAAATTGAGATTACATCGAAAATACAAGTCCCATGTCACTGCCAGCATGCACCATGTCACTTGGGGGCTAATGCAAAAGTCATTTTTTGCTCAACTTATTGAAGACCTGACTCATCACATTCTAAATGAGCCGACCCTTGGGGGCTACCAATTGTTCCTGTCAAAAATTCAAGGTACACAAGCCTCAGTCCATTACATTAAGAGACCCACTACTCAGTTGGTAAAGTACAAAGCTCTTAACCTTATGGACGTGGGTTCAAGCCCCATGGTGGAGAGTACATCATATGATGTTATTATTAATGAATTATTTACAAAGTCCCTGCTCATTATTGCATAATGACCCGGCCCTTGGGGGCTACACTGGTTGAAGTTTTTATGAGCATAAGGCAATTACAAGTCCCAGGTTTCTGCAAGCATGACAACCCGACACTTGGGGGCTACATATGTGGAATATTCAGTTTATGACTAATGATTGAGATGAATAACCCGGATTTCTTCAAGGTTGCAACACCTATATGAAGCAAGTCTTAAGTTATCACTATGTTCTCCTCTTAAGACTTGGGGGCTATAGGTATTATGCATATAAAGAAGGAACATCTTCAAATTCTCAGCTTTGAGTAAATCAGGAAGATCAATTACATGACCCGATGTCAACAAGAATTATGACTCGACATCATCAGTCTTTTATAACCCGGAGATTTTTGGAAATTATAACTCGGCAAGATCTACATCTTTAAGCCGGTTGAAAATCAGGCAAATGGATTGTGAAGCTGGTCTATTGACCCGGATTTTCTAGAAGAAGGAAATGACAAGGACTTAAGGATGTTCAGGTGGCGGTTTACAAGAATTCTTAACCCGGAGCACAACCTGTCAAATTTGTTCTTGTGTTTATTTTGCAGCATAATTTACCATGGATAAATCCAAGCTAAACTTGGGGGCTAATGTCGGAGATATACCCCGCGGTGTAACCCGACCGGGCTTGGCGACTCACTAATGACCCGCCCTGGCTGGACGACACACTAAGTGACCCGCCCGATCCTGGCGACTTATGGGTGACCTGGCAAGCGGATTAGAGGAGCGACAAGACCGGGGGCCCAGGAGGCTCAAGGCCCAGAAGGCCGGCTTATGTTATGGTAGGCCGGCTTAAGAGGAAAGGTGTGAGGAATATCTTCCTTACAAGGAATCAAGACCCGGACTTGTATCCGGCTTGTAGTAGAAGATAGGCTAGTCCTAATCCTATTTGGACTCCACATGTAACCCGCCCCTCTAACTTATATAAGGAGGGGCAGGGCACCCCAAAGAGGGACAATTAAAGAAGAAACAATCTCTAGGGCTAGACACAAAGAGCCGGCTTACCGGCGACTCTCTCATGATCATAATGAGACCTAGCCACAAACAACATGTAGGGTTGTTACCGGATGATGTTTCCCGGGGCCCAAAGCTGTCTAAACCTTTGTCTTGTGTGTTGCGTCTCTCGATTTTGCTCAATCCCTCTCAAGCTACCACATAGATGCATTGGCCACACGACTAAGTCCTCACACTAAGGACATCTGCCGTGACTTCCACGACACTTCCCCTTCACTAAGCGCCTTCTCCTCTGCAGCGGCACCTCCACCTCCTCCTTCTCCTCTGAAGCGGCCTTGATCACCGGGGCCTTACGTGCCTTCCTGTTGTATTTGTGCGGAGTATACTTTCCACGCCTTTGACTAGGCTGGGGTGCATCGGGCATCTGCGAGGTGTTGATCTCATCATGCGTCTGTTCATCGCCCTCCTCCCCCTCGCCATCAACCGAGTCGTCGAGTGCGTCTTCTGTGTCACTTAATGATGATCTCAACCTCGACGTAGAAGGCATGGCTACATCGATGGAGCGGCAGCCTAGTAGAGCACCCGGGCCACGTGCCCAAGACTTGCTCCGCTGTGAAATCAACATGTCAAAGTAAGGAGATAAACATTAACAAGTGTGTATGGAAATCAATTTATGAAGCGTCATACCTCAACAAAAGCTTTTAGCTTGTTGTACACCTCATCACCTGGAGGGTACTTGAGTGCCTCGCTAGCGTCGTTCACATGCTTCGAGAGCTCGGAATGCTGTTCAAAATGACAAAATAAATCATGTTCGGTTCAATGTTTCTTATGGTTCCAACTAGAGATAATGGTAACTTAGCACAAAGCGGACAACGGGCGTCGATTCATACCGTCTACCATCTCTTATAAGTTTGTTGTACTGCATGTTGGCCATCCGTTCGAACCCCGGATTGGGTTCATGCAATATGTCATTTGGATCAAATGCCGTCGGGTTTATTTGAGTACGAGTAACGGAATGAAACCACACGAGATAGTGGTTGAATGCTTCCGTATCGAAAGCCCGCGGGGGAGGCTTAGAAGTAGGTTCACGCAATGAGAGCTCAATCTTATTGATCTTGTGCTTGAACTCCTGGATATACATGTCATGCTCACGATTCCACTTCTTTATACTCTTCTGCTTCATCTTGTCCAAGCTGCTTATTCAAATTCATCATGTTCGTTAGTAGCATGAAACAATGAAAAGAATACCTTCAAGTAGTATTAAGCATTTACCTATGCAGATGTATCAAGTGTCCTTGTACTTTGGCGGGGTCTCCTGATATAAGCCAAACTGTGTCATAACCCGCTGTGGCTGATGAAACTCAACAACATAGTAACAAATCAATGGGCAACACATCCGCCATAGGTTTGCTTCTTCATAACACTTTCAGTTCAATCTGAAAGTGAGACTTCTGCCAATATTACCTGCCGTTCCGTATGGCTCCCAGGTCACCTGTAGCGTCAAATAATAAAATAGATGCTTACTATGATTTTTGGAAAACCGAAGGGGCAACACAGTCAACAAACTAACCTGCTCCTGGGTCATGATGTCGAGCTCGTTGCAATAGTGCAAATACATGGTCTTTGAATTGCCAACAAAACCTTCAACCTTGTCCCACTTATATGCCCATGTAGGCATATGGTCCGGGTCATCATGATCATCCCATGGCTCATAACCAAGACCCGCAGGCGTTGGCCGCCCAACTGGCAAGCGTTCCCAACTCCAAACAGACAAGAGAAGCATGGGACCACCAATATTGGCTTCCTTTGCCTTGGCAGTGTTCTTTGGATCCACGCCCCTACGGCAAGCCTCGTCCAACTACACACAAATAGTAGATATGTCAGTACAAACCATATAAAATATCTACATTGTTAAGATACTATGCAAAACTAGTTACCTGCCGATACAAATAAGCTAGTGCCGCCGTACCCCAACTCAGTCCATGTTGCCACCCAGAAAACAACTTTAACCACATAAAGGAAGCATTCACACCCGTGCCATCCGAGAAAAGAGTCCGGCTGACTACATACCACAAGTATGCCCTGCAATACTGTTGCACCGTTTAATCATCAACATCATCCGGGAACTTACTAAAGTTCTCAGCAATCCAATGATAACTTGCACCGGCGGACTTCCCTTGCACCCCCGGCTCCTTCCCAATGAGTCCCATCATAGTCTCACGCCATCCCTCCGAATCTGTGCTAAAACAAATAGGCTCTCACTTGATAGGAAGTCCAGTGATCATTGTAACATCCTGCAAAGTCACCGCCATCTCTCCAGCAAAGAAGTGGAAAGTATGTGTCTCAGGGCGCCATCGGTCAATTAGTGCCGTGATCGCACAAGGATTCATCTTCGGCATCAAACAAGACACGAGTGAGACAAATGGGAGAAGCCCAGTCTTCCGGATATACTCCGTGTATCGCTAGTCATATTCTATCTTCTCATGAACTGCACCAGACCTCAAGTGAAGCTGATCAAAAACCCTTCTTTCATCTGCCATGAACCGTGCACGATGAAGTAGATCGTACGATTGATGGATCAGAGAAGCCATCCTACAAAATTACAATGTACATCACAAGCCTCCTTTTCATTTGTAAATATCCAGAATAATGGAAATATAAACATACATACAGGTGCAAATATCCATATCCATACAACAAATGGATACATACAACTACAAATCTGTACCTAAGCCAAATCATCCATACAAGTGAATATGCACACACACTTTTGCACACAACCTTCTATTCTCTATGTCAAATTTGCTACAAAATACATAAAAACTAAAAAACCCTACTATAAGTACCAAATACTAATCATACCATACATATCCCTACCCATACATTTCTAATACAAATGCAAATATCAACAAATTTTGAAAAAGGGGATGAACTAGGTTTTCTACACATGGGGTTAATGCAACAAAATTAACCAACAAAAAGAGGATAAAGTCGGGGGATTACCTAGAGGATTAGGAGGGGAAGAAGATCCACCAGTTTTCCCCTTCGATCTATCCTTCTTGGCTGCGGATTTGGAGGAGGGAAGGGAGGGGCGGCGGGCTGGGCGATGAGAGGAAGAACAGAGACGAGCCTATGTCTCTCTCTGTAGTGAATCGCGGCGGCAAGGGTAATTTCATCGAAGGGGCATGGCGCCCCCGCCCAGGGCGTCATGGTCACGCCCATAGCGCCCCCGCCCCTGGGGCATCATGCAACCACAGATGGGCCCAGGCATACTGACGTGGTTGGTCAGCGCCACGACATGGCACCCTTAACTGGGGCGTTATGATGTCTAGCATGGCGCCTCAGGTTCGGGTGCCATGCGGAAAGGGCCATTTTATGAAATATTTTCAAAAGAGGGCCATTTTGTGCTGAACTTTGGTCAAAGGGCAGTTTTGTGATTTTTCACGCTGATGGGAGTGTCGCCGCGGTCGCCGAGTGGTCCATTCCATCCGCTGTAGCGGTCGCCGGTTGGTCCACTAGGTCCGCATTTTGCGTGGTGGCCGCAGCTGTCGCACTGTGCCCAGCCAGGATCGACATCATCTGTCTGCACATAGGCCGAAAGTCTGGTTGCACCAAACCCACGGTCAAAGGTGCAGACTGACTCAGTGTATGAGCCATGCAAGTGCTCCCATGCAGCACACCTTCGTGGCCAGCCAACGCACTAATTTTAGTGTGAGTCGTCCCTGTACCAGCGAACAATAGTGGCAGCAGCAAAGGATCATCTATTGTGGAAGCCGGCGCTGACTGTGTCCCTTGGTGTAACAACTTTGGCGAATGTTCGAGGCATCCGCGCAACACGGAATTAGCATGAAGATCCGCTGCAACTGAATACCTCTCAGTGTCCGCGGAGTAGAATTAAAAGGAGTCACCGCCAAGACCAAAGAGTCACCGCCATCCCATGTTGTTGCACTTGCGTCATGTGAAAATCTTTAGTAGTAGATGAACTAGATGGTTGCAGGTTGGAGGAGAGAGTAGTATGCTCGGAGGTATCCATCTCATTGTCCTTTTCCTTCCTCGTGCTATCATCATCCGCATCATCATCCTTTCGCCTCCAAATAAACGGGATAAACTCTGGATCTGGGATGAAGTCTGTCGGTTCCTTCCTAAACGTGACAACATAGCCCTTGAGTTTAACCACTACATCCATGGAAATGAACTGTCCAACATCATCTTTCTCTTTAGACAAAATCTGGGTGTTTGTCATGGCTACCGGGATACGGATTATCCCACGACGTCTCAGGCTGATGAGATCAACGTCCATGGTCTTGTCCATTAACGTGCCAACTTCCCAGAGACCCCACAAATGACGAACTATGTGGGAAACACCCTCAACATAAAGCCAAATCCACCTGAGTTCCAACTTATGTGGGATCTCTTGAGATTTCCATGTAGAAATAGTGATCTGAGCATTAACTGAAGGCACATTCACCTGAATACGGTCAACCCTGTCCAAATCCTCAAAGGAGGGAAAGCTAACAAGGTAAGCATCCTCCCCATGTTGTACGGCCTCCCACTTCCACTGAGTCTGAACCGATCATCTCCTCGCAATCTGGCTCTCAATAATGTTAGAAGGCACCATCACACAGCTGACTCGAACACAAGCGATAGGAGTCTGAATCGGTGTCAGATGCTAAAGTTGACTCATCTCCAGTCCCTTCTTTATCAAGTTTTATATTAGCAAACAAAGATTCAATAGGAGTCACACCATCACTTTAAGATCTTCATCATGATTAAAAGATTCAGGTTTAGCAGCCATCCTGTGTATTAACGTAGTTTGCTTATCGAAGATTTGACCTACTAAACTTTCAATATGAACAAGTTGAGATTTAAGACCAATAACTTCCTTATTAACATCATCAAGCTCTTTATTTATGTACTCAATCATAGTAAGTTGTTCTTTAAGTTCATTCTTAAAGAAACTATTATGCTCAAATTGCAAAGACACAAAGCTTTTTGCATTATTTTCAATCTCTTCCAACTTTCTATAGTAAGGATCAAGATTTTTAAATGGAGACATGGTGGCAAGCAAGCAATCTAGCACACAAGCAAACAAAAAGCAAACGAAAAGACGAACAGAAAGAAGGCGAATAAAAAGGCAATTTTTTTTGTGTTTTCTGAAAATGTTTTAGAAGTGGGGGAGATGAAAACGAGAGGCAAATGGCGAATAATGTAAATGCAAGAGATGAGAGTTTATGATAGGTAGTTAGTAGGCTTGATGTAGAACCTCCCCGACAACGACGCCAGAAATTCTTCCTGCTACTTCTTGAGCTTGCGTTGGTTTTTCCCTTGAAGAGGAAAGGGTGATGCAGCAAAGTAGAGATAAGTATTTCCCTCAGTTAAGAACAAAGGTATCAATCCAATAGGAGGAACACACAAGTCTCCAATGAGGCTGTCTCCCCCCTCCCCCCCGCGTGTCGTCTCCTCTGGCGAATCGGGGGCAACCCCTACCGCGCCGCCTCCGGCACCTCCCCCACCCCTCCTCTACTTCGTTGCCGCCGGATGGGACACGGGCTAAGCCGTGTGTGCCGCTAGGATGGTGGCGGCGGGGCTCTCGCGGCTGCCTCTCACGGCGGGGCTCTCGCGTGTTCAAGCAGATCTGAGGCGGCTGCCTCTCTTCGCGGTGGCTCGGGTGGGCGTCCGACGTCGGATCTGGGGCTGGCCTCCCGTCCCGGTGGCCCGTGTGCCGCCTGGCTCCTGTGGCCGTGTCTTGCGGTGCAGGCAGGCCCGTCGTGGGCGCTGGGGGCAGATCTGGGTCGCCCTACGCGAGGTGACGACGCCGGGGGCGCGGTGCCGGCCTCACATGCTCTGGTGGTATGTCCTGGGCGAGCGCGGCTACGTCCTTCCTGTGGCCCCGCTGATCTGGATGGTTGCTGGTGGTGTGTTCCGATGGACTGGCTGGATCCGGTTGGATCGGCCTGTGGTTGTCCGGCTTGGGCAGAGGAGGGTGGTGGTGAGTACTACTGGTGGAGGTGGTGGGGGTGGTGGGAGGTGGTGGCGGTGCTGCTGCAGCCGGTCTTGATCTCACTGCCTTCTGTTGGCGTCGCGGGCGCTTCGGTTCTGGTCTCCAACGGGTGCGCGGTGGCGCGCGTGGGGCTTGCCGCCGCACCTAATGTATGGATCCAGCCCGAACAATGGTGGTTCCTGGCTTCGGGCAGTGCTCCTCTGCTCCTTGCCGGCATGGTGCACGACAGGGCATGGCGGCCTGCGCTGCGTCCGGGGGCCTGCGCTCGGTCGGCCGTTGATGGATGTGGCGCCTAGTGCTGACGTTTGGTGTCGGTGGTCTCCGCAGGGTGCGGTTGGCTCCGGCGGCTTGTCGTGCTTCTTCGTCCCTCGAAGGGTTCGATGGTGGTGGTGGTTAGGTGTCGTCTTGTTGTAGGGATGTGCTCAAACTCCGGGTGAGAACCCTACGTCGACTATGTCGATGCCGGCGGCAACGACGTCTATGGACGCCGTTTTCCTTGCAGGAGGTGCCGTTGTGAAGCTCCAGCACCTTCAACTTTTGCTTTGTGGTCTCCGGGTGAAAACCTAAGATCAGGCAATGCCGGATCGGATGGCGGTGTTGTGTCCTCGGCAACACTACATCCTCGGAGGCGTCATCTTGGAGACCCAAATGACGGCTTCTATTGTTGTGTGTGGTTGAGGGTGGCCCGCGTGCTCGTGGAGCTGGGGCATGCTCAGGACCGATGGTGGTGTGTTCTTCTTCATGTGTTTCTCTTTGGCTGTTCTACATGTGGTCTCCGGCCTGCTTCTATGCATGCTCACGACCTTGTTCTGTTGAGGCGAGCCTCGGGCTCTTGGTCTCATCTTGGTTCACCTTTGCTCAATGACGATGCAATGACGCCTCACTGACTTGCTAATCGTCTTGAACTTCCGTGGCGGAGCGCTCAGTCAAGGTTCATGTTAAGCTTTGGCACAAGGTTCGTGTTAAGCTTTGGCACTCATTGATTGTGGATGCTCCTCTGTTGTGCAGTGGGGTTTGATACGCACGCCGGTTCGGTGCGTTAGTATGTTTGTAGAGTCTTGGTATTGTGATCCCTCGACGCACCCCTCATCTACCTGGTCCTGTTAAGTATGCTAGCTAGGTCTTGCCTTATGTTGGGCGTCCTGTTCCTCTCCTTTCCTTGTAACACTTGTTACTTGTCTGGTTTTCGACTCGGTTTTCCTCATAAACGGGGTCAATTTGTTATGGTTTTCGATCCGGTTTTTCTTATAAACTGGATCACTCTCCTGGCATTATGGCCACTTTGAACAATATATTCAGGTGGAGGGACTCCTCCCCCGGTGATTCTAAAAAAAAACAAGTCTCCAGTGATAGCACCTGCAAAAACAAACAAATACTTGCACCCAACACGATAAAGGGCAGCAAGGTTGATGTAGGTCTGTGGTAAACTACTCACACATCAAGTGTTCTCAAATCCAAAAAGTATCCAGTCCGATAACAGTGAACTCAAAGGATAAAACACAATTCATCACAACAAGATAGAGAGGGAGAAACACCATATGATCCAACTATATTAACAAAGCTCGCAGTACATCAAGATCGTGCCAAATCAAGAACATGAGAGAGAGAGAGAGAACAAACACATAGATGCAGGTACATACCCTCAGCCCCGTGGGTGAACTACTCCCTCCTTGTCATGGTGGCCGCCGGGATGATGAAGATGGCCTCCGGCGATGATTTCCCCCTCCAACAGGGTGATGGAATAGGGCTACAGTTTGCTTCAGTACAGAGGCTTGCGGCGGCAGAGCGGAAGTTCTAGGTTTCTTTCTCGGGTTTTTGGTATTTATACGAATTTTTGGCGTTAGTTTCACGTCAAAGGGGCCCACGAGGGAGCGACAAGCCTGCCCGATGTGCCCTGGGAGGAGGGCATCCCCCCAGGCTTGATGCTTCCTCGTGAGGCTTCTGGTCCTTCCATGAAGCTTCGGGGGTCCCTTTTGGTCCAGAAAAAATCATTGTAAATTTTCAGCCCATTCCAAGAACTTTTATTTCTGCACAAAAACCGACACCACGGTAGTTCTGCTGAAAACAATGCCACGACCATAATTTATTTTCACTAGTTCATTTTTGACTAGTTTTTTATGAGTAGTTTCAATTTTTTAATGTGTAAATCTATGGTATAATATACACATATGAACACCATTATTTCAATTCACGTGCACAATGTCACATGTATGGATGGATCAACGTGTCCGGATTCAAATCAAAGTACAACCAAACAATGCCCAATTCACTTGAGGCTTCTTCACCAAAAGAACGTGCCGTACACCCAAAACACAAGACATTTTTAGACTCAACCATTCTTGAAGTGACAAGGTCAAGGCAGGTGACAAGTTAGAAAAATTTGAGGGTTGGCTTGTGCAAATTAAACACACACATGTATGCATCAATCAACATGTCCGAATTCAAATTGAAGTAGAACCTAACAATGCCAAATTCACTAGAGGCTTCTTCACCAAAATAAGATGCATGCCATACGCAAAACACAATGTACATCTCTAGACTCACCACTGTTCAAGGGACATGGTCAAGGGAACTGACTGCACACTACAAAAAAGAGGGTTGGCTTGTGCAAATTAAACGCACAAATATATGCATCGATCAACATGTCCGGATTCAAATCAAAGTACAACCAAACAATGCCAAAATCACTTGAGGACTCTTCAGCAAAAGAACATATCATACGCAGAACACAATGTACATGTCTAGATTCAACCATTGTTCAAGTGACATGGTCAAGGCAAGGGACTGCTCACTACAAAAAAGAGGGTTGACTTGTGCAGATTAAACCCACACATGTATGAATCGATCAATATGCCCGGATTCAAATCAAAGTACAACCAAATAATGCCCAAATCACTTGAGGTTTTTTCAGCAAAAGAACATGTCATACATATAACACAATGTATATGCCTAGACTCAACCATTGTTCAAGTGACATGGTCAAGACAAGTGACTGCTCATTGCCAAAAAAGAGAGGGTTGGCTTGTGCAAACTAAACACACACATATATGCATCAATCAACATGCTCGGATTCAAATAAAAGTACAAAAATGCAACCTCCAATTCACTTGAGGCTTCTACACCAAAAGAACATGGCGCATCAAACTCACACATGCGTGCACAAGAAGATCAGAAGAAAAAACATATGCATGTACTAGTGACCAAATCATATTTCTAAAAGTGCTCATGTTTTTTTCTTCTAAAAGTGTACACATTATTTCTGAAAACGGCCATGTTTTTCTGAAAGTTTTCTTATCTCTGTTACAAAAAAATGTTTGTACGCTCAAATTTTTTGGTTCCCTCCATTTTTTGCTCCCTGACTATTTCCCCTTCCCGCTAACATTTCCTAAAGGGGCCGTGCTAAATTCTCCCCACCGTAAATAAATACCTCATATGTTGCTATCAGTAAACCTCACTCATAATTTCCCTTCGCCCCTCCTCCCTCACTTCTCCTCCACATCTCGAACCCTCCCAACGGCGTTAGTTTACCTCACCGTCGTTGTCGAGTGACATGATGGCAGGCAACCTTCGCAACGGCAAGGTCCGCAAGGATCCTGTCATGCTGAAGCCAAAAATTAATCATAAATGGACCGGTAACAATCATCTACCCCTTCCTCACTACCCCTGCTATGGAAGGTGTATGTATATGTAGACATGTTCGATTTGTCCTTATATTCAGGAAATCCATGGTTAACCCCACATGTGTTCATCCTTAGGGTTCGTATCCGGGCTTTCCTACATGCGTGTTCTAGATTTGTTCACACGTTGTTACTCATGTTGTGTTCCTCCGAATTACTACAATTTAGGCATTGTACACACATTTACAATTTAGTGTACTTTGTGTAAACATAGTTCTTGGTTTGGAAGAATGTCATTTCACTTCTGTATTCCCTATACAGTGATTACGTATTGCAGTTGTATCTTTGTGGGTTCTTTTCTATATCTCATCGTTTCATCTTTATTCCGCAGTTGCTACACCCGCCACACAAAATGAGTACAAGAAAAGGAGGCAACAAAACATAAGGGAGAATGCTATCTGTATGTTGGAAAAAATTGAGGAGAATGGAATGGATTCAAACCCAGTTATAGGGCATATCTCTGAACTTGCATACAAATTTGTATAT
Organism: Aegilops speltoides; assembly: GCA_021437245.1. Classification (NCBI taxonomy): domain Eukaryota; kingdom Viridiplantae; phylum Streptophyta; class Magnoliopsida; order Poales; family Poaceae; genus Aegilops; species Aegilops speltoides. The sequence goes on from CM038142.1 coordinate 103,486,918, forward strand.
TATACTTCTAACGTTGCTGGAAAGATAAAGGAAAAAAAAGGCATACCAGGCAGAAAAATGTGATTTGCAAGAGGAGAAAGATTTAGCAAATGACCCTGTATATGAACCAGAGGGTTCAGAACGAGAAAATGACGATGATGAAGGTGACAATAATCTAGAAGGAGGTGATGATGCCCCAAAGTTGCCCCAAGCAGTTGAGGTACCAAAATATACATTTCTAGTACATTTTAATTTTACATCATCTTGTAGCTACATCATGTAGGTGTTTAAGTATACTCATGTCTTTCAGGCAACACATGAGAAGCAAACTGACACTACTATTCGTCCAACTCATGTACGTACAAGATCTAGAGCAGTCATAGACAATGCCCTATATGATTCCTAGATGCCTAGACATCATTATGACGAGGACATGACACAAGATTTGTAGCTCACGCCAGCAGATAATCTGACCTCTCGGGATAACAACTCCCCTGTACACAATTTAGATGGAAATCATGAAGCAGTTGATCCCGAGGAAGAAAACCAGGATATGGGCATATACACAGAGACACACAATAACATCGAGTAGAAAGAACGAACCGTTCCAAAGACAAGAAGAGTCAAGGTGAGCGCGGACCTACTTATTCGCATGGTTTAGAAGGTTATATTGAAAGGACATGAAGTAGGATGAAGGTTCACTTCATGGAGGGAGGAAACATGGCTATTAACCCTACGCAAGTAGCAAAACCTAGTTCATAGGTTGGTTATCATGTCAGAAATAAGATGCACATAAAAACCAAGTGGAAGGAGTACAATCTAGAAGCGAGCAAGCATATGCTTCTGAATTTTTTAGCTCACTATAGGTCAGCCATGAAATGAATATCTTTTGCAATTGTGCCATACCACATCTTTTTATCTTCTCGCTCTAAATGTTGTAACATGCATGTGTGTATGATATCCACAACAAAGGTTCGAGTTTCCAGAGAATGCTAAATTGGCCAAAGCAGTGACTGATGGTATCATTCAGAAAAGCGTGCGGTCACATAGGCACCGACTCAAGGCGAAATTTTATAGTAAGGTTAAAATTTTTACTGGGAGCAAGCATTGCAGTTGAAGTCAATGAATATTACAGATAAAAAATTGGATAGATCTAGTAAAATAGTGGAAGGATGAGCACTACCAGGTAATTTGTGCTTAATCCGATATATTCAACTTTTACTATACCATGTGGTCAAAACTAAATTTAAGCTTTAATCTGTAGGAGATATGCGCCAAGAATAAAGCAAACCGAAGTGCTATGAAGCTCCCCCATAAAACTGGCTCTAGAAGCTACATTGCAGCTTATCACAGTATGAGAAGCACTCCAGCTTCGTACATGTAAATGATCATATTTTTTCTTAAGTATATGGCCTACAACAATACGTTCATCATATCCTGTTTGATGTACTAGTGTAATGTAACACCGTACCAACAACGCTTCTACCATATTGTAGAAGGAAATGAAGGACAAGCAACGCGTAACTCCAGCAGAAGGTGAAGAGCCAAAAACAGATGTGCAGATTGTTGCATAGGTTCTTAAGGGCGTTTGCAAGCATAACATGTTCCTCGCAAGCATGGGATTATCATCTGCCTCTAGGCAGAAGACAACCTCTCATGAATGCATGAGAGAGCTTGAAGAGAAGCTTGCAACTCAAGATCTAGCTGCGAGATCAGCAGCTGCTATGTATCAACAAGAGCACAATGCAAGAATGGTGGCACAACAACAGGAAATCGAAGAGATGAAAAGAAAGTGGCAAAATGAAATTGTAGCTTTTGAAAAGGCACAAGAGGAGAAAATTTCTTCTTTAGAAAATAAGCAATCACAACTGGAAGGAGTTTTTGATTTTATCTTAAGGATGCAGGGATGCTTTGACAACACCATGTGACATCCTACTTTGGGGGGCTCACACAACAGCATGTCGTAGCCCACTCTGTGGTTTTTGGCAACAACATGTCGCAACCCTGATGGTGGTCTTCCTCGTCTGGAAACTTATGGTCGCCCCTTATTATATTTTGTAATGTGTGGTACTCTTGTCGGTTTCATTTTATGTTGTGTGTGATACTTTGATACTTCCTCAGTTGGCTGATCATTATCACAGTTGTGTTAAGCATGTCTGTTTTCAACTTTAACGAAAGTCATTTTATTCTCATATTTGAAATTTTACAAATTTTAAAATTCAAATTTAAATTTGGTGGGAACTTGCAACAATGAATAAACTATGGCGGTAAGAGTGATGCAAATGTGTGTCATCACCAGCCTCTGGACCCACATGTAAGCAGCCATGTCAGCATCCCATGGGACCACATGCCAGGATATTTGACAATTCAAATCTGATTATTACTGACGGGTACCGTCAGTGATAAAACCTTGGTCGGGCGCAACTATAAGGTGCCACATCAGCATATTATGGGCCCGTATGTCAGATTCGTTGACTGGTCAACACATGGTGGGGTGGTTGTTACTATACGAAGATCGTTCTAGTGACATTTTTTGGGGAACACAATAATTTCAAGAAATTTCCTACGATCACGCAAGATCTATCTAGGAGATGCATATCAATGAGAGGGGAGAGTGTGTCCATGTACCCTCGTAGACCGAAAGCGGAAGCGTTATGACAACACGGTTGATGTAGTCGTACGTCTTCACGATCTGACCGATCAAGTACCGAACTCACGACACCTCCGTGATCTGCACACGTTCAGCTCGGTGACATACCTCGAACTCTAGATCCAGCTAAGGCCGAGGGAGAGTTCCATCATCACGATGGCATGGTGACGGTGATGATGAAGTTACCGGTGCAGGGCTTCGCCTAAGCACTACGACGATATGACCGAGGTGTAAAACTGTGGAGGGGGGCACCGCACACGGCTAAGAGATTGTCTGTTGTGCCTTTGGGGTGCCCCTGCCCCCGTATATAAAGGAGGGGAGGAGGAGGACGACCAACAAGGGGCGTGCCAGGGAGAGGGGAGTCCTACTAGGACTCCAGTCCTAGTAGGATTCGGCCCCACCTTTATTTTCCTTCTACCGGAGGGGGAAAAGGGGAAGGAGAGGGAGTAGGAGAAGGAAAGGGGGGGGTGGCGACCCCTTCCCAAGTCCAATTCAGCCTCCTGGCCAAAGGGGGCGCACCAGCCCCTTGTGGGCTGGTGTGCTTCCCTCATATGGCCCATAAAGCCCATAACTTCTCCCGGGGGGTTCCGGTAACCTCCCGGTACTCCGGAAAAATGCCCGAACCACTCGGAACCATTCTGATATCCAATGCAACCTCCCATTATATGAATCTTTATGTCTCGACCATTTCGAGACTCCTCGTCATGTCCGTGATCTCATCCGGGACTCCGAACAAACTTCAGTACATCATATCACATAAACTCATAATACCAATCATCATCAAACGTTAAGTGTGAGGACCCTACGGGTTCGAGAACTATGTAGACATGACCGAGACATGTCTCCGATCAATAACCAGTAGCGGAACCTGGATGCTCATATTGGTTCCTACATATTCTATGAAGATCTTTATCGGTCAAACTGCATAACAACATACGTTGTTCCCTTTGTCATGGGTATGTTACTTGCCCGAGATTCAAACGTCGGTATCACTGTACCTAGTTCAATCTCGTTACCGACAAGTCTCTTTACTCGTTCCGTAATACTTCATCCCGCAACTAACTCATTAGTCACAATGCTTGCAAGGCTTATAGTGATGAGTATTATCGAGAGGGCCCAGAGATACCTCTCCGAAACACGGAGTGACAAATCCTAATCTCGATCTATGCCAACCCAACAAACACCTTAGGAGACACCTTTAGAGCACCTTTATAATCACCCATTTACGTTGTGACATTTGGTAGCACACAAAGTGTTCCCTCGGTATTCGGGAGTTGCATAATCTCATAGTCTGAGGAACATGTATAAGTCATGAAGAGAGCAGTAGCAATGCTAAGCTAACGGATGGGTCATGTCCATCACATCATTCTCCTAATGATGTGATCTCGTTCATCAAATGACAACACTTGTATATGGTTAGGAAACATAACCATATTTGATTAACGAGCTAGTGAAGTAGAGGCATACTAGGGACTATAAGTTTTGTCTATGTATTCACACATGTACTAAGTTTCCGGTTAATACAATTCTAGCATGAATAATAAACATTTATCATGAATTAAGGAAACAAAAAATAACTTTATTATTGCCTCTAGGGCATATTTCCTTCAATCTCCCACTTCACTAGAGTCAATAATCTAGTTCACATCACCACGTGATTTAACACCAATATTCACATCTGTATGTGATTAACACCCATAGTTCACATCGTCATGTGACCAACACCCAAAGGGTTTACTAGATTCAATAATCTAGTTCACATCGCTATGTGATTAACACCCAAAGAATACTAAGGTGTGATGATGTTTTTCTCGTGAGAGAAGTTTAGTCGACGGGTCTGTCATATTCAGAGCCGTATGTATTTTGCAAATATTCTATGTCTACAATGCTCTGCACAGAGCTACTCTAGCTAATTGCTCCCACTTTCAATATGTATCTAGATTGAGCCTTAGAGTCATCTGTATCAGTGTAAAAGCTTGCATCGATGTAACCCTTTACGACGAGCTTTTTTATCACCTCCATAATCGAGAAATATTTCCTTAGTCCTTACTAAGGATAATTTTGACCGCTGTGATCTACTCCTAGATCAAAACTATACTCCCTTGCCAAACTCAGGGCAGGGTACACAATAGGTCTAATACACAGCACAAGATACTTTATAGAACCTATGGCTGTGGCATAGGGAATGACTTTCATTCTCTTTCTATTTTCTGCTGTGGTCGGGTTTTGAGTCTTACTCAACTTTACACCTTGTAATACAGGCAAGAACCCTTTCTTTGACTGATCCATTTTGAACTTCTTCAAAAATTTACCAAGGTATGTACGTTGTGAAAGTCCAATTAAGCGTCTTGATCTATCTCTATAGATCTTGATGCCCAATATGTAAGCAGTTTCACCGAGGTCTTTCATTGAAAAACTCTTATTCAAGTATCCCTTTATGCTATCCAGAAATTCTATATTATTTCCAATCAAAAATATGTCATCCACATATTAGAAATGCTACATAGCTCCCACTCACTTTCTTGTAAATACATGCTTCACTGCAAGTCTGTATAAAACTATATGTTTTGATCAACTCATCAAGGCGTATATTAGAACTCCGAGATGTTTGCACCAGTCCATAGATGGATCGCTGGAGCTTGCACACCTTGTTAGTACCTTTAGGATTGACAAAACCTTCTGGTTGCATCATATACAACTCTCCTTCCAGAAATCCATTCACGAATGCAGTTTTGACATCCATTTGCCAAATTTCGTAACCATAAAATGCAGCAATTGCTAACATGATTCGGATAGACTTAAGCATCTCTACGGGTGAGAAAGTCTCATCGTATTCAACTCCTTGAACTTGTTGAAAACCTTTTGCAACAAGTCAAGCTTTGTAAACAGTAACATTACCGTCTGCGTCGGTCTTCTTCTTAAAGATCCATTTATTTTCTATGGCTTGCCGATCATCGGGCAAGTCCACCAAAGTCCACACCTTGTTCTCATACATGGATCCCATCTCAGATTTCATGGCCTCAAGCCATTTCACGGAATCTAGGCTCATCACCGCTTCCTCATAGTTCGCAGGTTCATCATGGTCTAGTAACATGATTTCCAGAACAGGATTACCGTACCACTCTGGTGCGGATCTTACTCTGGAAGACCTACGAGGTTTGGTAGTAACTTGATCTGAAGCTTCATGATCATCATCATTAGCTTCCTCACTAATTGGTGTAGGAATCACGAGAACTGATTTCTGTGATGAACTACTTTCCAATAAGGGAGAATGTATAATTACCTCATCAAGTTCAACTTTCCTCCCACTCACTTCTTTCGAGAGAAACTCCTTCTCTAGAAAGGATCCATTCTTAGCAACAAAGAATTTTCCTTCGGATCTGTGATAGAAGGTGTACCCAACAGTTTCCTTTGGGTATCCTATGAATACACACTTCTCCGATTTGGGTTTGAGCTTATCAGGTTGAAGCTTTTTCACATAAGCATCGCAACCCCAAACTTTAAGAAACGACAACTTTGGTTTCTTGCTAGACCACAATTCATAAGGCGTCATCTCAACGGTTTTTGATGGTGCCCTGTTTAACGTGAATGCAGCTGTCTCTAATGCATAGCCCCAAAATGATAGTGGTAATCGGTAAGAGACATCATAGATCGCACCATATCCAATAAAGTGCAGTTACGACGTTTGGACACACCATTACGATGTGGTGTTCCATGTGGCGTGAGCTATGAAACTATTCCACATTGTTTTTAAGGAAGGCAAAACTCGTAACACAAATATCTCCTCCATGATCAGATCATAGAAACTTAATTTTCTTGTTACGATGATTTTCCACTTCACTCTGACATTCTTTGAACTTTTCAAATGTTTCAGACTCGTGTTTCATTAAGTAGATATACCCATATCTGCTCAAATCATCTGTGAAGGTCAAAAAATAACGATACCCGCCACGAGCATCAACACTCTTTGGACCGCATACATCGGTATGTATTATTTCCGATACGTCACTAGCTCGTTCCATTGTCCTGGAGAACAGAGTTTTAGTCATCTTGCCCATAAGGCACGGTTCGCAAGCATCAGATGATTCATAATCAAGTTATTCCAAAAGTCCATCAGCATGGAGTTTCTTCATGCGCTTTACACCGATATTACCCAAACAACAGTGCCACGAATATGTTGCACTATCATTATCAACTTTGCATCTTTGGCATCAATATTATGAATATGTGTATCACTAAGATCAAGATTCAATAAACCATAAACATTGGGTGTATGACCATAGAAGGTTTTATTCATGTAAACAGAATAACTATTTATTCTCTGTCTTAGATGAATAATCGTATCGCAATAAACATAACCTAATCATATTTATGCTCAACGCAAACACCAAATAACATTTATTTACGCAACACTAATCTCGAAAGTATAGGGAGTGTGCGATGATGATCATATCATTCTTGGAACCATTTCCAACACACATCATCACTTCGCCCTCAACTAGTCTCTGTTTATTCTGTAACTCCTATTTCGAATTACTAATCTTAGCAACCGGACAAGTATCAAATACCCAGGGGCTACTATAAACACTAGTAAGGTACACATCAATAACCTGTATATCAAATATACCCATGTTCACTTTGCCATCCTTATTATCCACCAAATATTCAGGGCATTTCCGCTTCCAGTGACCATTTCCTTTGCAGTAGAAGCACTTAGTTTCAGGCTTTGGTCCAGCTTTGGGCTTCTTCACGGGAGTGACAACTTGCTTGCCATTCTACTTGAAGTTCCCTTTCTTTCCCTTTGCCATTTTCTTGAAACTGGAGGTCTTGTCAATCATCAACACTTGATGCTCTTTCTTGATCTCTACCTTCGTTGATTTCAACATCACGAAGAGCTCGGGAATCGTTTTCGTCATCCCTTGCATACTATAGTTCATCACGAGGCTCCAGTAACTTGGTGATGGTGACTAGAGAACTCTGCCAATCACTATCTTATCTGGAAGATTAACTCCCACTTGATTCAAGCGATTGTAGTACCCAGATAATCTGAGTACATGCTCACTGCTTGAGCTATTCTCCTCATCTTTTAGCTATAGAACTTGTTGGAGACTTCATATCTCTCAACTCGGGTATTTGCTTGAAATAATAACTTCAACTCCTGGAACATCTCATATGGTCCATGACGTTCAAAACGTCTTTGAAGTCCCGATTCTAAGCCGTTAAGCATGGTGCACTAAACTATCAAGTAGTCATCATATTGAGCTAGCCAAACGTTCATAACGTCTGCATCTGCTCCTGCAATAGGTCTGTCACCTAGCGGTGCATCAAGGACATAATTCTTCTGTGCAACAATGAGGATAAACCTGAGATCAAGGACCCACTCAGCATCATTGCTACTATCATGTTTCAACTTAGTTTTCTCTAGGAACACATATAATAACATAGGGAAGCAAGAACGCGAGCTATTGATCTACAACATTATTTGCAAAATACTATCAGGACTAAGTTCATGATAAATTGAAGTTCAGTTAATCATATTACTTAAGAACTCCCACTTAGATAGACATCCCTCTAGTCATCTAAATGATCACGTGATCCAAATCAACTAAACCATGTCCGATCACCACGTGAGATGGAGTAGTTTTCAATGGTGAACATCACTATGTTGATCATATCTACTATATGATTCACGCTCGACATTTCGGTCTCAGTGTTCCGAGGCCATATCTGCATATGCTAGGCTCATCAAGTTTAACCTGAGTATTTTGCGTATGCAAAAACTGGCTTGCACCCGTTGTATTTGAACGTAGAGCTTATCACACCCGATCATCATGTGGTGTCTCGGCACGACGAACTGTCGCAACGGTGCATACTCAGGGAGAACACTTATACCTTAAAATTTAGTAAGGGATCATCTTATAATGCTACCACCGTACTAAGAAAAATAAGATGCATAAATGATAAACATCACATGCAATCAAAATATGTGACACGATATGGCCATCATCATCTTGTGCTCATGATCTCCATCAATGAAGCATCGTCATGATCTCCATCGTGTAGCGACCAGACCTCAAACAGTGTAGTCTCTGTGCATCAGTGTCATCCCTGGATTGGTAATGTTGACATGCACAGTACTTGAGGATTTATAATAGAGTTTGAATCACACAATTATTACATCGAATGTTTCAAAAGAGAACTTATTACAATAAATATGGCTTAAGGCCATCTAAATAAGATAACAGCGGAAGGCTTGGAAGATAAAGTGAGTCCATCAAACTCCAACGGCATAGCTGAATGAACGACAACGATCTATGGCACCTTACTTGTCGTCTAAAAAGTCTGCAACATGAAATGTTGCAGCCCGAAATGGGTCAGCACATGGAATATGCTGGCAATGTAACACATAGAGTATTGAACAGGATAAATGCTATCACTACATGCATATATGGCTGGTGGAAAGCTCTATGGTTACAATTTTTCGCGTAAAGCCAATTTTTTCCTACAACAAAGGAATAAATTTTTGTTTAACTATCATGGTGGTTGTTAAACATTGAGAAGGTTCCTCCAACTCAATCCCAATTAAACATCATCATTAAAACCCAAAAAATTAATTTAGAGTGATGAGATCAACATGATAATCCAAGAACGAGATACTCAAGATGTCCATAACCGGGGACACAGCTAACCATGATTAGTTTATACACTCTGCAGAGGTTTTCACACTTTTCCCCACAAGACTTGAACACATCCATGATCAGAGGATCGAGACATAGCCTTTCTGAAGCATTAACTCCCTACTCTGGGTAGACAGTACCACCTACAACGCACTACATCTGCTAGTCTACCTCTTCAAGAGCTTCACACAACTTACTCAACTATGCCAGAGCCCATATTGGCTTGTGGCTGCACACGGAAGTTTCTAGCATGAATAATCTTATGATCCCTTTGAGCCTAGGTGGCAAACCGTAGGATAATCACACGGTACTCCGGGATATCCGAGGACAACACTAGATTCTCCAGGTGCCCTGACAACCGCTGGGTACTCCAGGGTGCCTCAACCAATCCACCCAGATGTGTATTTAAATAGCCACCTTAAGTTAACCATTAATTAACAATACTCACATATGTCATGGATACACTGACCCAATCCACGTCTACGAGCATAACATAGCAATACAAGCATAACATAGAAGTAACTCCCAAAGGTTTGCTAATAAAAGGACAATAGGTTCTACCTCATCATCTACTTCCCAAAACCCACATGTTATAACAGATCCTAACCATGCAATGTTTGAGGGTTATCTAATGCATAAAAACTGGGTAGTAAAGAGGTATGATCAAAGTGTTACTTGCCTTGCTGATGATCTGCAAAACCTAGAGACTCGTAGTAGCATGATACATCTCCGTCGTATCTATAATTTTTGATTGTTCCATGCCAATATTACTCAACTTTCATATACTTTTGGCAACTTTTTATATTATTTTTGCGACTAACATATTGATCCAGTGCCCAGTGCCAGTTCCTATCTGTTGCATGTTTTATGTTTCGCAGAAAACCCATATCAAACGGAATCCAAACGGGATAAAAACGGATGGAGAATTATTTTGGAATATTTGGGATTTTCCGGAGGAAGAATCAACGCGAAACGGTGTCCGGGGTGGCCACGAGACAGGGGGTGCACCCTCCCCCTGGGCGCGCCCTGGACTCTCGTGGGCCACCCGTAAGGCGGTTGACGCTCTTCATTTGCCGAAAGAAAGCTAATTTTATGAGAAAAATCTGGGTGAAAGATTCACCCCAATCGGAGTTACGGATCTCCAGATATTTAAGAAACGGTGAAGGGGTATAATGTGAGAACGCAGAAACAGAGAGATAGATCCAATCTCGGAGGGGCTCTCGCCCCTCCCAAGCCATGGGAGCCAAGAACCAGAGGGGAAACCCGTCTCCCATCTAGGGAGAAGGTCAAGGAAGAAGAAGAAGGGGGGCTCTCTCCCCCTTGCTTCTGGCGGCGCCGGAACGCCGCCGGGGGCCATCATCATCACCGCGATCTTCACCAACACCTCCGCCATCTTCACCAACATCTCCATCACCTTCCCCCGTCTATATTCAGCGGTCCACTCTCCCGCAAACCACTGTACCCTCTACTTGAACATGGTGCTTTATGCTTCATATTATTTTCCAATGATGTGTTGCCATCTTATGATGTCTGAGTAGATTTTCGTTGTCCTATCAGTGATTGATGAATTGCTATGATTTGTTTGAGTTGCATGTTTTATTATTGGTGCTGTCCTATTGTGCCCTCCGTGTTGCACAAGCGTGAGGGATTACCGCTGTAGGGTTTGCAATATGTTTATGATTTGCTTATGGTGGGTGGCGTGAGTGAAAGAAGCACATACCCGAGTAAGTAGGTTGTTTGCGTATGGGATAAAGGGGACTTGATACTTTAATGCTATGGTTGGGTTTTACCTTAATGAATCTTTATTATTTGCGGATGCTTGCCAGAGTTCCAATCATAAGTGCATATGATCCAAGTAGAGAAAGTATGTTAGCTTATGCCTCTCCCTCAAATAGAATTGCAATAGTGATTACTGGTCTAATAACGTAGTCAATTGCTTAGGGACAATTTCACAACTCCTACCACCAATTTTCCACACTCGCTATATTTACTTTATTGCATCTTTATCTAAACAGCCCCTAGCTTTTATTTACGTGTTCTTTATTATCTTGCAAACCTACCCTATCACACCTACAAAGTACTTCTAGTTTCATACTTGTTCTAGGTAAAGCGAACATCAAGCGTGCGTAGAGTCGTATTAGTGGCCGATTGTACTTGAGAGAGTATTTCTTCTACCTTTAGCTCCTCATTGGGTTCGACACTCTTACTTATCGAAAGAGGCTACAATTACCCCGTATACTTGCGGGTTATCAAGACCTTTTTCTGGCGCCGTTGCCGGGGTGTCATAGTGTGGGGTGAATATTCTCGTGTGTGCTTGTTTGCTTTATCACTAAGTAATTTTTATTTGCTGTTCTAAGTTGTTCTCTATCTTTAGTTATGGATATGGAACGCAAAATACCAAAAAAAATTAGGTGTACTTGCTACTCATGGAGATGGGGTAACTCCTAAAACCCTCGATTCTCATTATGTGAAAGATATTATGTACTACTTTGATAATCCTGAGAAAACCCCATTCAACTTTATAATGGGAGACATGTTGGATCAATGTGAATACTTAAGGGATTATCGCTCGACACAAAAAGGGAAACTATTATGGGACCAATTTATTATGTTGCGTTGGTATGCCAGGGATCTATGCTTGAGATATGATATTACTTGTTTCTCTAGGATGAAGGCTCCACACCTTCCCTTTTCATGCAAATTTAATGGTAATGAAACCTTAGCTTCTTATGCTAATGGTATATATGATTACTATGATGTTGAACAAATAGAAGAATTTGTTGCTTTTAAGGCTGCTTATGAAATTGAATCTTTGTTTGAAAAGTATGAAGCTTTAGATGATGATGTTTATAGGCCTAAAAATCTTGCTATTCTTAGATATTGCTATGAAAATTATGAATACAATTACTATATTAATGCATTTATTGAGAAAGTCTCCGCTGTCCAAGAAGAGACTAATATTTTGTAGGAAGCTATGGAAGAAGAAATTGATGAAACTGTGAGCTCATTGGATGAAAAAGATGATGAGGAGAGCGAAGAACAAAAGGAGGAACAACGGATTGATCACCCGTTCCCACCTTATAATGAGAGTAACTCTTCAACTCATACATTGTTTAATTCCCCTTCGTGCATACCGAAGGATGATTGCTATGATGATTGCTATGATCCCGTTGATTCTCTTGAAATATCCCTTTTTGATGATGCTTGCTATGCTTGTGGCCAAGATGCCAATATGAATTATGCTTATGGAGATGAACTTGCTATAGTTCCTTATGTTAAACATGAAATTGTTGCTATTGCACCCACGCATGATAGTCCTATTATCTTTTTGAATTCTCCAAACTACACTATATCGGAGAAGTGTGTGCTTATTAAGGATTATATTGATGGGTTGCGTTTTACTACTTTATGTGATGATTTTAATAGATATAATATGCATGTGCTTGCTGCTCCTACTTGCATTTATTATGAGAGAGGAACTATGTCTCCACCTCTCTATGTTTCCAACACGATAGAATTGCAAGAAACTGCTTATACTGCTTATACTATGTGTGCATGAATTGTTCTTTTATGACATGCCGATGCATAGGAAGAGAGTTAGACTTTGTTGTTGCTTGATATATGTTACTTTGTGCTCACTACTAAATTACAAATCATTGTTAATTAAAATTGGCTTTGATTTACCTTGGGATCCGGGTGGATTCATTACTTGAGCACTAAATGCCTAGCTTAATGGCTTTAAAGAAAGCGCTACCAGGGAGACAACCCGGAAGTTTCAGAGAGTCATTTATTTCTGTTGAGTGCTTTCATATAGTTTAAAAACAAAATAAATAAAGAGGGGAACACAAAAACTTTTCAAAAAGGAAAGTGAAAGTGAGAAAGACAAGCATTGTTTAAGTGGGAGTGCTCCTTGAACTTTGTTCATGCTCACGGAAACTTTGTGAATCTTGATTACAGAAAATTTTCATCAAAAATAATTATCCCCTTGTACAATTCCATTGTATTATAAAAATAATGTGCTAAGGTTTGCCTTTAGGATGTTTACAATGCTTGTTGGTTTGTACGGTGCAGGACAGAAACTTTGGCTGTAGTGCGCGATTTTACATTTTTAACTGGAACGTTAATTTGTTCTGATTCCCTTTGCAGTTTCTTGCTATAAAACTTGTTTATTTTTCCTAATTTTGGTAGAATTTTTGGGGTACGAGAAGTATGGTGGATGTTCAGATTGCTACAGACTGTTCTGTTTTTGACAGATTCTATTTTTGATGCATAGTTTGCTTGTTTTGATTAATCTATCAATTTATATCACTGGATTAAGCCATGGAAAAGCTATATTACAGTAGACACAATGAAAAAACAAAATATGAATTGGTTTGCAACAGTACTTAGAGTGGTGATTTGCTTTATTATACTAACGGATCTTATCGAGTTTTTTGTTGAAGTTTTGTGTGGATGTAGTGTCTAATCGAGGATGTCTCGATATGAGGAAAAGGAAGAGAGGCAAGAGCTCAAGCTTGGGGATGCACGAGGCACCCCAAGTAAATATTCAAGGAGACTCAAGCGTCTAAGCTTGGGGATGCCCCAGAAGGCATCCCCTCTTTCTTCAACAAGTATCGGTATGTTTTCGAATTCGTTTCGTTCATGCGATATGTGCAGTCTTGGAGCATCTTTTGCATTTAGTTTTCACTTTTCTTTTATGCACCATGCTGGTATGAGATAGTCCTTGGTTGATTTATAGAATGCTCATTGCACTTCACTTAAATCTTTTGAGTATGGCTTTATAGAATGCTTCATGTGCTTCACTTATATCATTTGAAGTTTGGATAGCCTGTTTTTCTTCACATAGAAAATCGCCATTTGTAGAATGCTCTTTTTCTTCACTTATATTTGTTAGAGCGTGGGCATATTTTTTGTAGAAAGAATTAAACTCTCTTGCTTCACTTATATCTATTTAGAGAGATGACAGGAATTGGTCATTCACATGGTTAGTCATAAAATCCTACATAAACTTGTAGATCACTGAATATGATATATTTGATTCGTTGCAATAGTTTTGCGATATAAAGATGGTGATATTAGAGTCATGCTAGTGGGCGGTTGTGGATTGTAGAGACACTTGTGTTGAGGTTTGCAAGTCCTGTAGCATGCACATATGGTAACCGTTGTGTGACAAATTTGAAGCATGGGGTGTTTCCTTGATTGTCTTCCTTATGAGTGGTGGTCGGGGACGAGCGATGGTCTTTTCCTACCAATCTATCCCCCTAGGGGCATGCATAGTAGTACTTTGCTTCGAGGGCTAATAAACTTTTGCAGTAAGTATATGAGTTCTTTATGACTAATGTGAGTCCATGGATTATACGCACTTTTACCTTTCCATCATTGCTAGCCTCTTCGGTACCGTGCATTGCCCTTTCTCACCTTGAGAGTTGGCGCAAAATTCGCCGGTGCATCCAAACCCCGTGATACGATATGCTCTATCACACATAAGGCTCCTTATATCTTCTTGAAAACAGCCACCATACCTACCTATCATGGCATTTCCATAGCCATTCCGAGATATATTGCCATGCAACTTCCATCATCATCATATACATGACTTGAGCATTCATTGTCATATTGCTTTGCATGATCGTAAGATAGCTAGCATGATGTTTTCATGGCTTGTCCGTTTTTTGATGTCATTGCTACACTAGATCATTGCACATCCCGGTACACCGCCAGAAGCATTCATATAGAGTCATATCTTTGTTCCAGTATCGAGTTGTAATATTGAGTTGTAAGTAAATAAAAGTGTGATGATCATCATTATAGAACATTGCCCATGAAAAAAAAGAAAAAGAAAAAAAAAGAGAAAAAAGAGGAAAGACCAAAGAGGCCTAAATAAAAAAGGGGGCCAAAGAAGCCCACCAAAAAAAAGAAAAGAAAAAATGGGCAATGTTACTATCCTTTTTCCACACTTGTGCTTCAAAGTAGCACCATGTTCTTCATATAGTGAGTCTCCTATATTGTCACTTTCATATACTAGTGGGAATTTTCATTATAGAACTTGGCTTGTATATTCCAACGATGGGCTTCCTCAAATGCCCTAGGTCTTCATGAGCAAGCAAGTTGAATGCACAGCCACTTAGTTTTCAGACTGAGCTTGCATACACTTATAACTCTTAGTGCATCCGTTGCATGGCAATCCCTACTCCTCGCATTGACATCAATTGATGGGCATCTCCATAGCCCGTCGATTAGCCACGTCGATGTGAGACTTTCTCCTTTTCTGTCTTCTCCATATAAACCTCCACCATCATATTCTATTCCACCTATAGTAATATATCCATGGCTTGCACTCATGTATTGCGTGAGGGTTGAAAAAAGTTGAAGCACGTTAAAAAGTATGAACCAATTGCTCGGCTTGTCATCGGGGTTGTGCATGATGGGAGCATTTTGTGTGACGAAAATGAAGCATGGCCAAACTATATGATTTTGTAGGGATAAGCTTGCTTTGGTCTTGTTGTTTTGAAAAGACATGATTGCTTTATTGGTACGCTCGAAGTATTATTGTTTTTTGTCAAATGATAGACTATTGCCTTGAATCACTCGTGTCTTAATATTCATGCCATGATTAGACATATGATCAAGATTATGCTAGGTAGCATTCCACATAAAAAATTATCTTTTTTATCATTTACTTACTCGAGGACGAGCTGGAATTAAGCTTGGGGATGCTGATACGTCTCCGTCGTATCAATAATTTTTGATTGTTCCATGCCAATATTATTCAACTTTCTTATACTTTTGGCAACTTTTTACATTATTTTTGGGAATAACATATTGATCCAGTGCCCAGTGCTAGTTCCTGTCTGTTGCATGTTTTATGTTTCGCAGAAAACCCATATCAAACGGAATCCAAACGGGATAAAAATGGACGGAGAATTATTTTGGAATATTTGGGATTTTCCGGAGGAAGAATCAACGCGAAACGGTGTCCGGGGTGGCCACGAGATAGGGGGCGCGCCCTCCCCCCTGGGCGCGCCCTGGACTCTCGTGGGCCACCCGTAAGGCGGTTGACGCTCTTCTTTTGCCTCAAGAAAGCTAATTTTACGAGAAAAATCTGGGCGAAAGATTCACCCCAATCGGAGTTACGGATCTCCGGATATTTAAGAAACGATGAAGGGGTAGAATCTGAGAACGCAGAAACAAAGAGATAGATCCAATCTCGGAGGGGCTCTCGCCCCTCCCAAGCCATGGGAGCCAAGGACCAGAGGGGAAACCCTTCTCCCATCTAGGGAGAAGGTCAAGGAAGAAAAAGAAGGGGGGCTCTCTCCCCCTTACTTCCGGTGGCGCCGGAACGCCGCCGCGGCCATCATCATCACCGCGATCTTCACCAACACCTCCGCCATCTTCACCAACATCTCCATCACCTTCCCCCATCTATATTCAGCGGTCCACACTCCCGCAACCCGCTGTACCCTCTACTTGAACATGGTGCTTTATGCTTCATATTATTTTCCAATGATGTCTTGCCATCTTATGATGTCTGAGTAGATTTTCGTTGTCCTATCGGTGATTGATGAATTGCTATGATTGGTCTGAGTTGCATGTTTTATTATTGGTGCTGTCCTATTGTGCCCTCCGTGTCGCACAAGCGTGAGGGATTCCCGCTGTAGGGTTTGCAATATGCTTATGATTTGCTTATGGTGGGTGGCGTGAGTGACAGAAGCACATACCCGAGTAAGTAGGTTGTTTGCGATTATGATAAAGGGGACTTGATACTTTAATGCTATTGTTGGGTTTTTCCTTAATGAATCTTTAGTATTTGCGGATGCTTGCTAGAGTTCCAATCATAAGTGCATATGATCCAAGTAGAGAAAGTATGTTAGCTTATGCCTCTCCCTCAAATAGAATTGCAATAGTGATTACCGGTCTAGTAACGTAGTCAATTGCTTAGGGACAATTTCACAACTCCTACCACCAATTTTCCACACTCGCTATATTTACTTTATTGCATCTTTATCTAAACAGCCCCTAGCTTTTATTTATGTGTTCTTTATTATCTTGCGAACCTAACCTATGACACCTACAAAGTACTTCTAGTTTCATACTTGTTCTAGGTAAAGCGAACGTCAAGCGTGCGTAGAGTCGTATCAGTGGCCGATAGGACTTGAGGGAGTATTTGTTCTACCTTTAGCTCCTCGTTGGGTTCGACACTCTTACTTATTGAAAGAGGCTACAACTATCCCGTATACTTGCGGGTTATCATAGCACGCTTCGCACTCCGGGTACTCTATCGCAAACAAACAATAACATACATAAGCACTCAACTAGAAGCACGTGTAAAACTCAAATAAGAAGATCTAACCAGAAAGTTCAACTGAAGAACTCCGGTTTGGAAAAAGAATCAAATCAAACGGAGCAACGAAACTCAAACTACGAAAGAAACAAGATTCATTTACTAATCTGAACTAAAGTCAAATTTTACAGTACCAAAATCTTGTTCAAGTTGGTTAAACAAAAAGAGGGATTTGAGACGAAGATCTAGGTGCTTGAATCACTTGATTCAGATAAACGAGCGAAAAGATAAACTAAAACGAAGATCAGGGCAAAAATCACGATCGAAAATAATCGCGGAATAACCCTGGAAAAATAAAACGCGACGAACAGGCTAACGAATGAACGTTCGCTGTCCGCGGCTAACTAACGAACAACATTCTTTAAAGCGAACGTACGAACGAACGTCCGCTATTTAACTAAACCAAAAAAACCAAACCTGTCTAAAAAAACAGATCTAGGGTTTCTATAAAACGATCGGTTTTCCCGAGAAAACTGGCAGTGGCGGCGGCTACCTCGGCGGCGGGGTTTGCGGCAGCTCCGGAAGTTCGCGGCAGCGGCGGCGCGTGCAGCGACGACGGGAAGCGGCGGTGCGGGGCTGGGCTGGCGGGGCGGCTAGGGTTAGCGGGGTCGCGGGCTTCGGCTTATAAAGCCTGGCCGGGCGAAGTCCGGGTCTGGCACGACCCGGCTAGGTCAGCAACTTTTTTTAGTTAATCCTGACACAGAAAAACTAACGAAACAAATACTAAACGGAGTCCAAAAATCCTGAAATAAATTTTAACAGTCCTCTAATAATATCGCGGACAAAGTGAACATTTATTTGGGCCTCTAATTCAATTTTGAAAAACACATTTTTTTGCTAATTCAAATAAAGTAGCAATAAAACTCCGAATAAAATTCTTATTTGATTTTAATATTTTTCCTCCAATATTTCTTTATTTTGGAGAAGTCATTTTATCCCCTCTCTTTTATTTTCATATTGGAAATATTCAAAGAGAAAAATAATTAAAACCAAATGATTCTCTTTTCAAAATTTGAGAAAAACTCAAATATGAAAATAACGAAATCCCCAACTCTCTCCGTGGGTCCTTGAGTTGCTTAGAATTTCTAGGATAAACCAAAATGCAATAAAATATGATATGCAATGATGATCTAATGTATAACATTCCTATTTGAAAATTTGGGTTGGCTAGAAAATAGGTGCGGGTCGTCCTTCAGTATGTCTTCCTCTCGTTCCGAGGTGGCTTTATCCTCGGTATGGTGGCTCCACTGGACTTTGCAAAACTTGATAACCTTGCTGCGTGTGACTCGGCTGGCAAACTCGAGAATCTTCACTGATTTCTCCTCATAGGTCAAATTGCTATCCAACTGAATCGCTTCCAGTGGCACTATATCTCTCAGAGGAATATCTGCCATCTCTGCGTGGCACTTCTTCAACTGGGAAACGTGGAACACATCGTGAACTCCTGAGAATCCTTCTGGGAATTCCAGCTTGTAAGCAACTTCTCCCATACGCTCCAAAACTTTGTATGGTCCCACAAAACGTGGTGCTAATTTTCCCTTAACTCCAAAGCGCTTAACTCCTCAAAGTGGGGCACATGAAGATATACTCAGTCTCCGACTTCATAAACTATCTCCTTGCGTTTAGAATCTGCATAGCTCTTCTGCCTGGACTGGGCTACCTTGTCGCGAATCATCTTAACCTTCTCTTCAGACTCCTTAATCAAATCTGGTCCAAATAACTGACGGTCTCCAACTTCATACCATAACAACGATGTCCTGCACCTCCTTCCGCTTCGAAAGGGGCCATCTTCAAACTGGCTTGATAACTATTGTTGTAAGAGAACTTTGCATACGGCAAATTGTCGTCCCAACTAGATCCATAATCTAGCGCACAAGCTCTCAACATGTCCTCCAGAATCTGATTGACTCTCTCAGTCTGTCCATCTGTCTATGGATGAAAGGTTGTACTGAACTCTAGCCTGGTACCCAAAGTCTCATGCAACTGATTCCAAAACTTTGAGGTAAACTAGGTTCCTCTATCAGATACAATGGTCCTCGGAACTCCATGTAGACATACGATCCTGGTCATGTATATCTTTGCCAACTTAGCACTGGTGTAAGTGGTCTTCACTGGGATGAAATGAGCTACCTTCGTCAACCGATCGACTACAGCCCATATCGAGTCATAGCCTAAACGTGTCCTGGGTAATCCTGTGATAAAATCCATGCCTAGCTTGTCCCACTTCCATTCGGGTATCGGCAACAGTTGTAGCAATCCTGCTGGCTTCTGATGCTCTGCCTTCACTCTCTGACATACATCACATACTGCTACATACTCTGCAATATCTTTCTTCATTCCGGTCCACCAGAAACTGTCCTTCAAATCCAGATACATCTTGTTGTTTCCTGGGTGAATAGAATACGATGAATCATGAGCCTCCTGCAGAATCAACTTCCTGATCTCGGGGTCATTAGGCACATATATGCGATCCTCAAACCATAAGGTATCGTGCTCATCCTCACAAAATCCTTTAGCCTTTCCTTTGCACATCCTTTCCTTTATCTCGGCAATCTCCTTATCAGTCTTCTGAGCTTCTCTGATCTTATCCATCAAAGTAGACTGAATTTCCAACGCTGCTACATAGCCTCTCGGAACTATTTCCAAACATAGCTCGCGAAGATCCTCGGCTAACTCCTTGGGTAATCCTCCGGTCATGAGTGTATTGACATGACTCTTGCGACTCAACGCATCGGCTACTACATTAGCCTTTCTGGGATGATAGTGTAACTTCATATCATAATCCTTAATGAGCTCCAACCATCTCCTCTACCTGAGAATTTAACTCCTTCTGCGTGAAGATATACTTCAAACTCTTGTGATCCGTGTACACCTCACAATGGTTTTCGATGAGAAAGTGTCTCCATGTCTTCAACGCATGCACTACTGCTGCTAACTCCAAATCGTGTGTAGCATAATTTAGCTCATGGGGTTTAAGCTGTCATGAGGCATATGAAACAACTCTTCCCTCCTACATAAGCACTACTCCAAGTCCTTGACGAGAAGCGCCACAATACACTTGATAATCCTTGCGTTGATCTAGAAGAATCAACACTGGTGTTGTAACCAAATGTTTCTTCAACTCCTAAAAACTGGCCTCACAATCCTCAGTCAAATTGAACTTGGTGTCCTTCTTCAACAACTCTGTCATGGGTTTTGCAATCTTGGAGAAATTTTCAATGAACCTCCGGTAATATCCTGCAAGTCCAAGGAAACTCCTGACCTCTCCTACTGATGTGGGTGATTCCATTTAGTCACTGTGACAACCTTGGTCGGGTCTACTGCTATTCCTTCTCCAGATATAACATGTTCGAGGAATCCAACTTCCTTCAACCAAAACTCACACTTGCTGAACTTGGCATATAACTGATGTTCCCTGAGCTTCTAAAGAACCAATTGTCGGTGTCAAAACCGGCGGATCTCGGGTAGGGGGTCCCGATCTGTGCGTCAAGGCTGATGGTAACAGGAAGCAAGGGACACATATGTTTACCCAGGTTCGGGCCCTCTTGATGGAGGTAAAACACTACTTCCTACTTGATTAATATTGAAGATACGGGTAGTACAAGAGTAGATCTACCACGAGATCGTAGAGGCTAAACCCTAAGAGCTAGCCTATGATGGTATGATTGTAATTGTGATCGGCCTTCTAAGGACCAACTTATCCGGTTTATGTAGACACCGGAGAGGGCTAGGGTTTACATGGAGTCGGTTACAAGAAAGGAAACACAATATCCGGATCGCCAAGCTTGCCTTCCACACCAAGGAGAGTTCCATCCGGACACGGGCCGAAGTCTTGAGTCTTGTATCTTCACGCTTCAATAGTCCGGACGTTGTACACAGTCCGGCTGTCCGGATACCCCCTAATCCAGACTCCTCAAGAGCCCTGAACCAGGCTTCAATGACGATGAGTCCGGCGCGCAGTATTGTCTTTGGCATTGCAAGGCGGGTTCCTCCTCCGAATACTCCAAAGTAATTATCGAACACTTGAATTGTGTTCGGATCCACAAAATGATTTTTACACACCGTTGTAGAGAGAATGACATTTCACAAACGCAATCTGCTGACAACTTTTTTAGGCAACGCGATGTGTCATTACGGTTGGGTCACAATTCGAACCGTTTTCCTACAACCAGCCACAGCGCATATTGCGAGGCGGTTTCTTTGACACGTCTTGTCAAAGCAGAGATCGTGTCCCCTTATCATGGGATTCTCATCAATACGGGTATGGGTAATCCCACCACGCCATCAATCGTGGCGCTTGGGAAGTAAGCGATTCCCAAAGGGCAAGTGGGGAGGCGCACCGCTTTCGTCGCCTCTATAAAGGGATAAGATTTCCTCATTTTTACCCACGCCTTCCTTCTCCCCTGCCCATCTTGCCCCTCGAGCTCCAGCGCCCAAGCCCAAATCTTCTCCGCATAGCTAAACATGTCCGGAGCAGGAGGCAAGTGGGTGGCTTCCACCATCAAGGAGAAGCATGTTACAAATCTTCGAGCGGCCGGATACTTGGCCACAGACATAGTGCACCGGATACCGGACGCCGGGTAGGTCATTCCGACCCCAAGACCCCACGAGAGGGTCGTGTTCGTTGCCCACTTCGTCCATGGACTGGGATTTCTACTTAATCCCTTCGTCCACGGGCTTATGTTCTACTACGGGCTAGATTTCCATGATCTAGCCCCAAATTTCGTCCTCAACATCTCGGCGTTCATCGTCGTATGCAAGGCCTTCCTCCGCATCCGGCCTCACTTTGGCCTGTGGCTGCAAACCTTCTGCGTGAAGCCGAAGATTGTAAGCGGCCAGCAAGCAGAGTGCGGAGGAGCCGCGGTGGGCAAGATGCCTATTGTCACCTGGCTGGACGGCTCCTTTGTGGAGACCATAAAAGGGTGGCAATCGGGATGGTTTTCTACATCGCCGAGCCGCGCAACACCAACTGGGCGGCGGCCCCTGAGTTCCGATTTGGAGCCCCCATGCGGCTCACCTCCTGGGAAAGGAAAGGCCTGTCCTGGGGCGAATCTACGGAGCTGACCGGACTCCAGACCTGCATCAAGAGCATGAAGGACAAGAACATCAAGCTTGTCAATGTGATTCAGGTCATGCTCGTTCACCGGATTCTGCCATGCCTAAGGCGGGCATTCAATCTGTGGGAGTTCGTCCTGGCCGAACACCAAACGCTCCGGAAGCTCTACGACATGACACACAAAGGCGCATGGAAGGTGTTGTTCAAGGCCTCCGAAGTACCTCCTCCCACGTCCGAGGATCGTGGGCTTCATGCCGCGCGGGCTCCTAGTCAGGTGAGTTCTCAGACTACCACCGGATTCGGTTCTTCCCAATATATTCATGGGAGAGCCTTAAATAGTCATGCACATTTGCTTAGGATTATGTGGAGACAGCGGAGCAGGTTTACTGTCCGACTCCATTGCCAGAAGGCCCAGCTAATGCTCTCCTGACGGAGATGCTGGTCCTGGCACCGTACAAGGTGCCGGAGAAGAAGGCCGAAAAGAAGGCCCCGGGGACCCGAAAGTGTCTCCGGCGTAAGGTTATGCCAGAAGCCCCGTCCGAAGACGACGAGGCACACTCCTCCCACGAAGGGGAGGAGGAAGAAGAAGAAGAACACTCCCCATCCGAAAAGGATGAGGGGCCCGGGGAGGCGGACCAGGGGGGCGGAAAAGGCCCTCGGCATAGGGCCATCATACCTCTGTCGTCTGATGATGACGAGACAGATTCCTCCTGCGGAGGCGGGTGGAATCAAGAAGAAATTCTACCTCCCCACACTAGGGGGAGAAGAAGAGAAAAGCCGCCCCGGAAGAGGAGGCTGGGGCCTCCAAGAAGGGAAAAGTATCCCTTTCGGACTACTCTGCCACGGCCGCTCTTAGCGAGGAGGGGTGGATGCCCAGGGGGAAGCCTCCAGTGTGATCGTAAGTGTCCGCACCCTATCATGACTTCAATCCATAGCTTTTTATAACACCGAACATATTTGCAGTCTGGCCTGGGCTCACCCCGAGGTATCTTCCTCCGGGTCCCTGAGCGATTCGGAGATGAATTCGCTTCCGACGGCCACTACTCCTCAGCCCGCGGATGACATGGAGGTGGTGTCTCGAAGGCTCCCAGAGCGGGGGGAGGTGACTCTGGAGACGCCCCGAGGCGGGGTTCCAGATGTCGGACACACGGGGTTCAAGATCCCAGCAGATCATGTCGATGAGAGCCACAGTAGGCCGGGCTCTCAGCCGAACACTGTCCCGGAACCTTCAATGGTTCCGAACTCAGGTAGACAGCCCCTCTTCAGGGAGGGCGAGCCGTTTGCATCGAGGACTTCTGTTGCACCCGAGGCGCTGGATTGTCTGCTGGAAGCGCTTCGCGGTGCTTCTATGGATGAAGAGCACCGTACTCTTATGAGTACAGTGATTCGGAAGGTTTCGTCCGCCAAGAGCGGACTAACCGAAGCTTGCACCAGCCTCCTGACAGGCTTTGATGTAAGTAATAAATATGTGTAAAATTACCACCCGATAGGTAGTAGTCCCTGATACTCTGTTTGGTGTTCGGAAAGAA
The DNA here is from genome assembly GCA_021437245.1 of Aegilops speltoides. NCBI lineage: Eukaryota > Viridiplantae > Streptophyta > Magnoliopsida > Poales > Poaceae > Aegilops > Aegilops speltoides. The sequence goes on from CM038142.1 coordinate 103,511,150, forward strand.
AAGCCAAACGGAGGGTCAATTATAATCCGCAGGAGTCTAATAATGATTATTCGTGTGAATAAGCAGGTTGTGCTACTTGCCGCTGCTGCCCGCACCGCCGAGGTTGCCGAACTCAAGAGGGACCTAGAGCAGGCGCAGGGAGAGCTCGGCCTCACGAAGAGGCAGCTCGAGGAGAATAAAGGTAAGCGATTCCCCGCTCTCATGTATTTAAAGATAAGCGAAATTGGCTAGTCTAACGCCAGAGCGTCGTGACTGTGTAACAGGGGCCACCACCGAAGTGGCGTCCCTGAAGAAAGTGCTGTCCGAGGCCAAAGGCCAGGCGGCCTTGGAATGCAAGGAGCACGAAAAGCAAAGTGCTAGAGTGGGCGAGGTACAACAAGAGCTCCGGGACCTCGGCAAGAAGTACGAGTCCGTGGAGCATGATCTGAAGATGAAAGAGGCCGAGCTTGCGAAGGCCCTTGTGAGTGTGAAAGATGCCAAGGCCAAAGCCGAGAAGGCACAGCAGGAGATCCAGGAGGCCAAAAAGATAGCAGTGGGTAAGAAGTTCTTTATGCAAAGCAAACATGTGGAGGAGGCGTTTCTTTTACTCAATTCGAGCTCTCGGGGGCATTCGCAGATCTGCCACACAACAGACGATCTTGCGGAGTTCCACCGTGCCCAGGAGGGGAGCTCAACGGAGAAGCTGTTCTGGTCCCAGTATGCTGGGGCCGAACACCCAATGCCTCTAAGTGAACAATTGAAGCAGTTGGTCGAACTCCACAGGGCGGCCGAACTGGCTATGAAAGATTTCATAGTCCGGATGTGGCCTGGTGAGCCCCTGCCGACTAGCTACTTCGGCCTGATCAAGCGGATGGTGAATGCCTGCCCGCGGCTCGAAGTCATCAAGCGATCTGTTTGCATTGAGGGTGCCCGCCGGGCCTTTGCCCGCGTGAAGGTGCATTGGGGCAAGCTGGATGCTGAGAAGCTGGTGAAGGACGGGCCGCTAGAGGGTAAGGAGCATCGCCATCCTGAGAAGTACTATGTTGGTGTTATGAAGGGCACCCGTCTCGTGGCCGATGAGTGTACCAAGGACAAGATCTTTGACTAAATGTACCTCTTCCATTGTTGTATTTTAAAGATGAATTTACTTGTGCTATGTAGCATTGTTTGATTTAAAATATTACCTTATGTGCAGCTGTTTATAAAATTCTGAGAGTAGGCCAGTCGTCGGCTTTCGCCCCCATGTAACTAGTACTGGGGTGTTCGTGGAAAACCCGAACACTCTTTATCCAAGTATTTGGTCCCTTAAGGAGGTGTCCGGCGTGGCGAACAAGGCAATCGGACTATGCAGCTTTATAACTTTCACTTAGCCATAGAAGTCTACAATTTTAAATTTCGGCGAAGCCCCTAGAATCCGGAAGGCCGAATTGGGGCGCTATACACGCCTGGATCGGACGAAGCCGATTTATCGCCTACAGCGAAAAGTCTTTAGGGAATTTAAGACCTCTCAAACAGCTACCAGCTCTCGCCACATCATGCCGGTCAGTTTTTGGCTTTCTCTACTGAGGTGCTCGTCCGGAAGAACCAGGACACAATCACAGTAGTTCTCCCTGCGCTACCTTAGCCGATATAACGGAATGTAAGCCACCAAAACAAGGGAGCCGGGCTATCCCAACTGTAGACCCAAGACATGATTCGGAGCTGATGTATATAGTGCTATAAGTTCAGGGTGCCGCACTGATGAAAGTGTTCGGACTTTACTTGCCATATTACGAGGCGCCATGAGCAGCCCCTTGGCAAACTGACCGTACCAAGGTGTACGGATGTAACATCAAATAAACATTTGTAAGAGAAAAAATGCTCAAGAATAATAAGCTGACGCTATTGATGATCTACCATTGATAAATAATACACTTAAGCATATGCAATGGATGCATTAAGTGGAGAGAAATAGGACTATTTGACATGTCCTATCCAGGGCAGGTCGCCTACAGATAGATAAATCAGGTATAACGATCGTAAATAGATTCCACCAGGGTATTTTCTTCTGTGCGCAACGCCTGTTGCCTCCTTGGTTGTCTCTCCTATGTGAGTCTTGCAATCCGACTCTTCTGAAGAGGCTGCGCTAAAGCAATCACCTGAAAGTAAAAGGGAAATATTAAGAGCGTATGTTGCGGTGACCCGCACTGTTGACTGAGTCGTTGTTGCGCCTCCGCCTACACCCATGGTATCTTGAGCGCGTAATTGTGTGCGCGTGGCACGAATGCTGCTTTGATGGGGCTTGAGCGAAGGCCGGACTGCTAGTCGCGCTCTTGGCGAGCTTGATGATCCTGCTGCGGGGTGCTCCGGACTCTCTTGACGGTGCTCGAAGTTGTTGCCGGGTTGGTTTGTCGGAGTTAGCCGCATTGTACTTCCACCGCGAGGGCTGCCGTATGCTCTTCTGTTCGAAGGGAGCAGTCCATATTTCCATTGACAGTGATGACCCCGCGCGGTCCTGGCATCTTTGAGCTTTAAGTATGCATAATGTGGTACCGCATTGAATCTAGCGAATGCGGTTCGTCCGAGCAGTGCGTGGTAACCACTATGGAAAGGGACGATATCGAAGATTAACTCTTCGCTCCGGAAGTTGTCCGAGGATCCAAAGACCACTTCCAATGTTATAGAGCCCGTACAGCGGGCCTCTACTCTAGGAATTGCACCTTTAAAGGTGGTTTTGGTGGGCTAGATCCTTGAAGGGTCAATGCCCATTTTGCGCACTGTGTCCTGATAAAGCATGTTCAGGCTGCTGCCGCCGTCCATAAGGACTCGCGTGAGGTGGAATCCGTCGATGATTGGGTCTAAGACCAATGCGGCTGAGCCGCCGTGATGGGTGCTAGTAGGATGATCCCTACGATCAAAGGTGATCGGGCAAGCTGGCCATGGGTTGAATTTCGGGGCGACTGGCTCCATTGCATAGACGTCCCATAGTTCCCGCTTCCCTTCCCGCTTGGGGATGTGAGTGGCATAGATCCTATTGACCGTTTTCACCGGGGAATTTCTTTTGACCCCCCATGTTCGGACGCCGGGCTCTTCGTCATCGTCGTTGTGCAGCCCCTTATCCTTGTTTTCGTCGTTTATTTTGCCGGCCTATTTGAACACCCAGCAGTCTCTATTGGTGTGGTTGGCTGGCTTGTCCGGGGTGCCATGAATTTGGCACGAGCGCTCCAGTATGCGGTCCAGACTGGACGGTCCCTGATTATTTCTTTTGAACGGCTTTTTCGCTGATCGGACTTGGATCCGCTGAATCCGCCGTTTACTGTCGTGTCTTTCGTGTTGTCGCCGTTGTTCCGTTGCTTATGTCTATTGCGTCATGGCTTCCCATTGTTATCATGGACATCCGAAGTGCCAGAATGTGGCGTGGTGCCGCTGCGAGCCAATCAGCTATCCTCGCCCACGCAAAAGCGGGTGATTAGTGTTGTGAGAGCTGCCATGGACTTGGGTTTTTCCTGGCCGAGGTGTCGAGCAAGCCATTCATCACAGATATTATGCTTAAAAGCTGCTAGGGCTTCAGCGTCCGGACAATCAACTATTTGGTTCTTTTTAGTTAAGAACCGAGTCCACAATTTACTAGCTGACTCTCCGGGCTGTTGAGTAATGTGGCTCAGGTCATCAGCGTCCGGTGGTCACACATATGTGCCCTGGAAGTTGTCGAGGAATGCGTCTTCCAGGTTTTCCCAATTGCCAATGGAATTTGTTGGCAGGCCGTTTAGCCAGTGCCGGGCTGGTCCTTTGAGCTTAAGGGGAAGATATTTGATGGCGTGTAGATCATCTCCGCGGGCCATGTGAATGTGGAGAAGGAAATCCTCGGTCCATACTGCAGGGTCTGTTGTGCCATCGTATAATTTGATGTTTACGGGTTTGAACCCTTCTGGGAATTCATGATCCATTACTTCGTCAGTGAAGCAGAGGTGGTGTGCGGCGCCCCAGTGCCGAGCTATGTGACTACGCAATTTGAATTGGTCTGGGTTGCTGTGTTCGGCCCGGCTGGACTTGTTGATGATGTGTCCGGCGTGACGGTTGTAACGCCCTCGATGCGGCTATATCTCCCACGTGTCGAAGCACGACTTAGAGGCATAACCGCATTGAAAGCAATGTCGCAAGTGAGGTAATCTTCACACAACCCAAGTAATACATAAGGGAAAGAGATACATAGTTGGCTTACAATCGCCACTTCACACAATTACATGAATAAAGCATTACATCATCCAGATACAATCAAGGTCCGACTACGGAACCAAATAAAAGAAGAACCCCAAATGCGACAAAAGGTCCCCGATCGACCCCAACTGGGCTCCACTACTGATCAACTAGAACGAAACAACAAAAGGGCAAGATCTTCATCGAGCTCCTCCTTGAGCTTGGTTGCGTCACCTGCTTTCGGTAACATAGGCACCGCAAACTGGTTTTGAAGTATCCGTGAGCCACGAGGACTCAAAGAATCCCATTACCATGGGTATCAAGACTAGCAAAGCTTAATGGGAAAGGAAGAGGTAAAGTGGTGAGGTTGCAGCAGCGACTAAGCAAGTATGGTGGCTAACCAACGCAAATAAGAGCGAGAAGAGAACAAGCGGAACGGACGTGAAGCTAGCAATGATCAAGAGGTGATCCGAACACCTACTTACGTCAAACATAACACGAAACCGTGTTCACTTCCGGACTCCCCCGAGAAGAGACCATCACGGCTACACACTCGGTTGATGCATTTTAATTCGGATCAAGTGTCAAGTTATCTACAACCGGACATTAACAAATTCCCATCTGCCACATAACCGCGGCACGGCTCTCGAAAGTTTATACCTGCAGGGTGTCCCAACAGCCCATGACAAGCTCTCGCGATCATCGAAGGAATAGACCTTCACCCAGGAAGACCCGACCAGTCTCGGAATCCCGGTACATCAAGACATTTCGACAATGGTAAAACAAGACCAGCAAAGCCTCCCGTTGTGCCGACAAATCCCGATAGGAGCTGCACATATCTCGTTCTCAGGGCACACCGGATGAGCCAGACGTCGGGTTGGCATAGACCCTGGTTGCCCAGGGGGCGCCGGACATCACTCGGTTTGGACCAGCACTTAGACAAGCACTGGCCCGGGGGGGCTAAAATAAAGATGACCCTCGAGAGAGCGACTCCCAAGGGAAAAGGTAGGTGGTGGTGAGGCAAATGGTAAAAGTCAATGTTGGGCCTTGCTGGACAAGTTTTATTCAAAGCGAACTGTCAGTGGGGTCCCATAGATCACCCGATCGCGTAAGGAACGCAAAATCCAGGAACATAACACCGGTATGACGGAAACTAGGGCGGCAAGAGTGGAACAAAACACCAGGCATAAGGCCGAGCCTTCCACACTTTACCAAATATATAGATGCATTAATAATATAAGAGATATTGTGATATCCCAACCAAAATCCTGTCCACCATGGAGAAATCTTCAACTTCACCGCAGCTAGCAACGCTATAAGAGGGCTGAGCAAAAGCGGAACATAGCCAAACAACGGTTTGCTAGGAATGGTGTCAAAGGTTAGAGGTTCATGGCAATTTGGGATGGCTGGACAAACAGTAATAGGTAGCGCAGCATAGCGAAAGAATGAGGCAACTAGCATAGCAATGATAGTAGTGAGATCCAGGTAGCGGTCATCTTGCCTGAAATCCCGCAAGGAAGAAGAACGAGTCCACAAGAAGATGAAACCACGAAGACGAACCACACATAGACGAACGAATCCTCACGATCGCAACGAAACGGGAACTATCGAGAAGAAGCACACAACAAGGTAAACACACCACACATGAACAAGGCATGATGCACAACAAGCATGACCAAGCTACATGAAGCTACTCATGGCAAGAGATGATGCAAACAAGGACAACACATCAAGGCAAGTTTAAATGAGGCCGGGAACAACATATAACAATTCCGGTAAGTCCTCATATGCAAATTTCGAAATTGGTCCAGAACTGAATAAACCTTATGTTGAAGTTGTTAAACAGCAAGTTAAAGATCACCAAGATGATCTACATGAAATTCTAGTCAAGTTACATATAAAGTTCATTAGATTCGGAGCTACGGCCTAGAAGATATGAGCAAAACAAGTTAAACATGGCATTGATGCAAAATGCACCCAAACATCAAGCAAACACACCCAAAACAAGGATGCAACATGATAATATGAATCTACATGCAAAATCAAGCAAGTTTCATATAGAGCACACTCAAAACGGAGCATCGGGGCAACACACACACACTATACAAGTCATAGCAACAATCATCCAAAACAAAGAACTAGGCATCTTACAAGCATCAAAACAATATGCTACAGCACCCCAACATAATAACAAAAGACATGGGCATGAAGTACAGGTAAAGCATAACAAAACATGAACACTGAGCTATCTCCAGAAACAACTAGAACATGCTCAAAAACACATGGAGATATTGCAAATAATAACAGTTTCAGACTTTAGCAGAAATAACATCAGGTTGCAATGTTTAGAGCTATCAAACAACATGCTACAGGAACATATCATGGCAAACAAAGGCATGGCATGAATCTACTAATAGCATATATCAAAAGACCCTTACTGACCATAAGACAAAAAGGCACGGAAAATATGATGGCATCCATGTAAACATGGCAAGTTATATTACAGATTTGAACATGGCAGAAACAACAATAAGTAGGCATGTTCGTGAGCTCGAACTACTCACTACAGAGCAATACATGGCATGACAAGGTAACCAACAGTAAGAAGGCATGTTTATGAAGCTAAGCATGGCAAGAACAAGTTCATAGCATACACGGATCAACTACAACGACCTCGTGAAAATTGAATCTCATGCAAACAATCTGTCAGGAAATATTTTCAAGCAACTTTGGAGCAAGAAATGAACATGTTCCAGCAGGCTATAATTGCAACCAAGGGCATTAATGGATAGAGCATGACATGTATATCAAAACATGTTTATAGAGCATCTCAAGATTATGCATAGAATGATTACTAGAAGCATGTTAACATGGCATCAAAATATAACAGAATCTGTCAGGAAAACAACAACAACAACTACCCTACTTTACAAGCTTCATACACTCAGCACACAACTCACGAAAATACAAGGTTAACACCTCTGGAAAGATGGCATGGCATAGTTCAACATTCATGTAGAGCTCATACTCATAGGATGCACACATAAATCATGGCAAAAATGATAAAACAGCAAGTTATAACAGTTTCAGCAGGTTAACAACTACATGCACTCTTCCAACAGCATTTCGGGCATCAAGATGAGCTCAAATGAAAATGATGCAATGGAATGAAATGATGTACTCGTCGAGGCGAACAATTTGACATATTATACGCACGAAACGGAGCTACGGATGCGGAGATGCGATGGCATGAACATGGCATGAAAATTACAGAAATCTGGGGACAGGCATTTCGGGACAACCTCGGGGTTCGCCGCGGATTTTGATGCACACGGATCTCGCCGAGCTACGGCCGGAGTTGGCGCCGGAGGACGAGGGAGAGCTCGCCGGAGGGGAGTCGCGGATCCGGGCGGGCCACCGGATCTGGCCGGAGGGGCTGGGCGGCACTGCCCGGCACGCGCATGGCGGCGGCGGCGCGGCGGCGGGCCGAGCTCGCAGGGCGGCGGCTAAGCGCGGCCGGCGGAGCGGCGGGGCGGTGTGGTGGTGCGCGGCGCGGAGGCCGAGGCCCGGGCTCCGGCGGCGGGCGGGCGGGCGCTAAGGCGGCGTGGCCGGGAGGTCACCGGCGACGCGCGACGGCGCGGTGGAGGAGCCGGCGAAGGGAGCACCATGGGCAAAGGCGGGCGGCGGCTGGTGGCCGGCTCTGGGCGGCGACTGGCCCTGCTGGCTCTGCAGCTGGGCGGGCGGCGGGTCGGGCGCGGGAGGCGACGGATGCGCCACGTGGCGAACGCCGGTTGGCGGAGGGCGGCGGAGCGGACGCGTCTGGGGGAGATCGGACATGTCCGGCTGCGGAGAGGACCTAGGTTAGGGTTTGGACAGGGATTGATCCGCGAATTTCGGGGGGAGGGGCTTATTTATAGGTAGAGGGAGCTAGGAGAGTCCAAATGAGGAGCGGTTTTCGGCCACGCGATCGTGATCGAATGACCGAGAGCATGGAAAGGAGTTAGGTGGGTTTTGGGCCACTTTGGAAGGGGTGTTGGGCTGCAACAAAAGAGGCTTTTACGGTTACCCGGTTAACCGTTGGAGTACCAAACGACCTCCAAATGGCACGAAACTTGACAGGCGGTCTACCGGTGTTATACCAAGGCCGCTTGGCAAACCTCGGGCCATTCCGAGAAAGTTTAACACCCGCACAAGAGAAGAGGCAAAAGGGGGACGCCGGAGGACATAGGAGTGCCGGATTGCAAAACGGACAACGGGGAAAAAGCTCGGATGCATGAGACGAACACGTATGCAAAATGAGATGCACATGATGACATGATAAAATGCAAATGATGACATGGCAAAGTGCAACACGCAAGCACATGACATGGCAACGACGGCGAATAACTGGCGGACACCTGGCGCATCGGGTCCGGGGCGTTACAACACTCCACCACTACGAGAGGATCTCGACCCGAGATCTAGGATGGCACCGGAGGGAAAACGGAAGAGGAAGAGGTAAAACTAAGTTGCTTCTCTGACGAACGAGTGAAACCATGAACCTTGAGAGGTTGAACACAATGAAAGGAAGAAAACAACGAAGATGAGCAAAGTTGAAAACACTCCGTTAGAAAAGAGGAACAAGGGATACAACGAGAACTTGAAGGTTACAAAGACATGAATCAAGAGTTTAATGGACAAGATAGAATTCGAAACCACTCCGGTTAAACAAGATAGAGAAGGGACAAGATTGATATAATTTGAGCAGCACTCCGACTGAAAGAAGAAGGAAAACTTGATAAGATGAAAAGAACTTGAAGAGATGACACAACACTCCGGTTAAATGGATAAGCACAAAAAGAACACGACCTCGCAATTCGAGATGATGAGTGAAAAGAGCAACATCACAATGCCTCCGGAAGAAAGAATAGAAGATAGATCATAGGAATAAAGGGACGGAGAAGAAAATGACAACTTCTGCCACAAATGAGCTTGGAACTCATCCTTGCAAAGAAGAATCGAATGGAGTTGTTGGAAAATCAACAACGAGAAGCACAAGCTTGTAGTGGGCTTATGGAAAACATCTCAAAACTATGAGGTGACAACCGGCCACTAACGGAAACCAATGATTGTTTAAGATCAACGAAGAGATGAAAGCTTGTTCCATCAAGATGGAAAAGAGATAACTTGGGTCATTAATAAGCACCAAAATAGCAACATTCCTTAGGGAAGGCTTTAGGTGAAATCTATACCAAGATAACTCCAAAGAAGAGATTGATGGATTTAAAATACGTCACTTTTGACAACAATATGAATCATGAAACATGAAGGAAATTGTCAAGAGTGACATAACACCACCTCAAAAGATAAGGTAGAAAGAATTACACTTCGAAATGCAAGAAGAAGAATACTTGAACGCCTCAAAACAAAACATGTGTTGAGCACCATGTTTAATTTCGAGTATAGCTTGGTGGGTCATAACTTCGAGAGAAATCTTGAAGAATAATTTAAGAATGAAAAGAATCCTTGAGGAACCACCATGAAGAAACTCCGGTATTAAAAGGATGGAAAGAAAGAGAAATTGAAAACACAAGGTGAAGCCTTGCAATGATTTAGATGGATCTCCGTGATAATTAGAGCTTGGAACTCCAGGAAAAAGAGGAGATGAAACAAATGAAACCGAGAATTTATTCATCATGACAAACTCCGAAGGAAGGAATTAATCACTTGGATGAAACAAGAACAAGAATTATGTTATGCGTATCCTTCACCAATTAAATTGATGACAATCAACGGATTTGGCATTCTACTGATTCTCGTAGAAAGTATTAAAAGAGATATGGCGCAAACTTGAGAAGGTATTGATGGAACCACTGGTGGGATTTGGAAACAACGAATATTTGATATGGTAACGAAGGAAGTGAAAATCTTGAATGAACCACCGTAAGAATTCAAAATGAAAGTAGCAAAGGCAGAATTCACAGGGAAGAGTTGGAAGATGAATGAAGATACTTGAGGGGATTTAGCTACAAATGAACGAATAGATCACGAGCTGATTAGAGAATACTTGAATGATGCACCGGTATGATTTGGAGAACGAGAGCTGAAAGTTGAGAATGAGGAATTATGACATGATGGCCTTCGGAGGAAAGAAATGGAAACACTCATGAAGTGCTCCGGATGGTAAGAAAAGAATTCTCACAAATCGAACACAATTATGAGAGGATGGCAACAAGCTAGCACCATGAGTCTTGAAGAGAATAGAGCAAGATTAAAGAGAAACTCTTTCTTCGGTCTTCACATGATGAGAATGACAACGAGAAACACCACCAAGAATTATTGAGGCACACCGGAAGAATCAAAAGCGAAGAGGTTGAGCCAACTATGAAAAGAATTTGAAAGATCTTGGAGAAAAGCATTTGACTGATGATAACTCATTCTTACGTCAAACTTGGAGAAGAATTTAGGATAGCTCTGGGAAAATAGAAGAGTCAGGTAAGATCCTGGGAAAAGACCTGTGGGTTAGGGCCCACTCAAAAGAAACACCATTGGAAATGATTTTAAAAGAGATGTTGCACCGGTTGAATTAAATGACTTGAATGAGATACCAATCTCGAAAGAGCTTGAACGAATGCAGAGTGGAAACACGAATCTTTGAGATATCTTGAGCACTCCGGAATAACAAATAGCGAGAAGTAGAATGATAATGAGGTGCACCGGTATGAGAAGACATTGAAATGAGGAAAAAGGTATGATCAACAATACTTGACTTGAATCCACCGGAGAAGAGAAAGGAATGAGGAATGATGAACTAGTAGAACATCTTCTTGAGAACCACCGGGTAAGAACATTGATGGAAAAGAATGGTGAAACTTCCCACAAATAAAAGGATACATGATTAAGAAATCTGAGTCCTTGAAGAAAAAGGGTGGGAGGGCGGGAAAAAAACAAAGGCAACTTGGGACGGATGAAACAAACACCGTTGAGAAAACTTAGAATTGATCTTGCGGATGGGGAGAATGATGGGATCATCTCGAAGAGGAGCGCACCGGTTGGAAAAAGAATTAACATGACAACCTCAATGATCAAAAAGGATTAGTATTCACATAGCAATATGAGAACACCGTTTAGGAAAAGGTATGGATTCAACATTTGACTTCGAAGCAACTCGAATACCACAAATAAAACAAAACAAAGGATTTGGCTTGCAGAATAAGCCGGAACAAATACATATGATAGAGATTTACCCAATCCCATATCATGCATCTGTCGGAAAGATATTCTAAGAGCTACTTGAATTCCCACCTATAAAACTCCCGAAACTTTCTGGTTATGCAATCTGGTGTTGGGGATACAGGGGAAGCAATATATCTCACCCAAACTAACAATACCTACATCCAAATTGTTTATCCACCCGTCAACACATAACCAAGAAACCTTCGAAATCGTCTACCTCAACCTTCGAAAAGCATCCGTTATACGAGTCATGGCAATACTCCCGTACTCACCTCAGTACCGGGTTAGCGGGGTTATCTCACCAACAACTGCATAAAAGAGATTTTCGATGTCGGCGTACTAAACTCAGTCTTCCATAATCGCAACGATAAAATTATGACGACAACACCTCGAGCTCAACTCCCGGGACACCTCCAAGAAAAAACCCCCGCTACGGGAGGCACCAAGATAATGTTGTCATCATAAAACCATCGGAACGATTCTAAGATACCCGCGTGATCCTAAAAAAATTTAGTGAAATTTGAGAAGAGAAGAGTCAAAACTCTACGTCAGGATACCTCACCAAAAGGTCGAAGGGACTGGGGAGTAAAAAGAATTCCTAAACTCTCGATATATATAATCCTAAATGACTCAAAACATTTTTCTAGACACAACTCGGCCGCTAAAAGCGATCAAGCAATGGGGCTCCTAAGGTCGGGAAGGCTCGATTAACAACTTAGCGCGCCTCGATGCGGCTATATCTCCCACGTGTCGAAGCACGACTTAGAGGCATAACCGCATTGAAAGCAATGTCGCAAGTGAGGTAATCTTCACACAACCCAAGTAATACATAAGGAAAGAGATACATAGTTGGCTTACAATCGCCACTTCACACAATTACATGAATAAAGCATTACATCATCCAGATACAATCAAGGTCCGACTACGGAACCAAAATAAAAGAAGAACCCCAAATGCGACAAAGGTCCCGATCGACCCCAACTGGGCTCCACTCTTGATCAACTAGAACGAAATAACAAAAGGGCAAGATCTTCATCGAGCTCCTCCTTGAGCTTGGTTGCGCCACCCTTTCGGTAACATAGGCACCTGCAAACTGGTTTTGGAAGTATCTGGTGAGCCACGAGGACTCAGCAATCCCATTACCATGGGTATCAAGACTAGCAAAGCTTAATGGGAAAGGAAGAGGTAAAGTGGTGAGGTTGCAGCAGCGACTAAGCAAGTATGGTGGCTAACCAACGCAAATAAGAGCGAGAAGAGAACAAGCGGAACGGACGTGAAGCTAGCAATGATCAAGAGGTTATCCTGAACACCTACTTACGTCAAACATAACACGGAAACCGTGTTCACTTCCCGGACTCCCCCGAGAAGAGACCATAACGGCTACACACTCGGTTGATGCATTTTAATTCGGATCAAGTGTCAAGTTATCTACAACCGGACATTAACAAATTCCCATCTGCCACATAACCGCGGGCACGGCTCTCGAAAGTTTATACCCTGCAGGGGTGTCCCAACTTAGCCCATGACAAGCTCTCGCGATCATCGAAGGAATAGACCTTCACCCAGAAGACCCGATCGGTCTCGGAATCCGGTACATCAAGACATTTCGACAATGGTAAAACAAGACCAGCAAAGCCTCCCATGTGCCGACAAATCCCGATAGGAGCTGCACATATCTCGTTCTCAGGGCACACCGGATGAGCCAGACGTCGGGTTGGCATAGACCCTGGTTGCCCAGGGGGCGCCGGACATCGCTTGGTTTGGACCAGCACTTAGACAAGCACTGGCCCGGGGGGGCTAAAATAAAGATGACCCTCGAGAGAGCGACTCCCAAGGGAAAAGGTAGGTGGTGGTGAGGCAAATGGTAAAAGTCAATGTTGGGCCTTCTTTGGACAAGTTTTATTCAAAGCGAACTGTCAGGGGGGTCCCATAAATCACCCGATCGCGTAAGGAACGCAAAATCCGGGAACATAACACCGGTATGACGGAAACTAGGGCGGCAAGAGTGGAACAAAACACCAGGCATAAGGCCGAGCCTTCCACCCTTTACCAAATATATAGATGCATTAATAATATAAGAGATATTGTGATATCCCAACCAAAATCCTGTCCACCATGGAGAAATCTTCAACTTCACCTGCAGCTAGCAACGCTATAAGAGGGGCTGAGCAAAAGCGGGAACATAGCCAAACAACGGTTTGCTAGGAATGGTGTCAAAGGTTAGAGGTTCATGGCAATTTGGGATGGCTGGACAAACAGGTAATAGGTAGCACAGCATAGCGAAAGAATGAGGCAACTAGCATAGCAATGATAGTAGTGAGATCCAGGGTAGCGGTCATCTTGCCTGAAATCCCGCAAGGAATAAGAACGAGTCCCTGAAGAAGATGAAACCACGAAGACGAACCACACATAGACGAACGAATCCTCACGATCGCAACGAAACGGGAACTATCGAGAAGAAGCACACAACAAGGTAAACACACCACACATGAACAAGGCATGATGCACAACAAGCATGACCAAGCTACATGAAGCTACTCATGGCAAGGGATGATGCAAACAAGGACAACACATCAAGGCAAGTTTAAATGAGGCCGGGAACAACATATAACAATTCCGGTAAGTCCTCATATGCCAATTTCGAAATTGGTCCAGAACTGAATAAACCTTATGTTGAAGTTGTTAAACAGCAAGTTAAAGATCACCAAGATGATCTACACGAAATTCTAGTCAAGTTACATATAAAGTTCATTAGATTCGGAGCTACGGCCTAGAAGATATGAGCAAAACAAGTTAAACATGGCATTGATGCAAAATGCACCCAAACATCAAGCAAACACAACCAAAACAAGGATGCAACATGATAATATGAAGCTACATGCAAAATCAAGCAAGTTTCATATAGAGCACACTCAAAACGGAGCATCGGTGCAACACACACACACTATACAAGTCATAGCAACAATCTGTCCAAAACAGCAACTAGGCATCTTACAAGCATCAAAACAATATGCTACAGCACCCCAACATAATAACAAAAGACATGGGCATGAAGTACAGGTAAAGCATAACAAAACATGAACACTGAGCTATCTCCAGAAACAACTAGAACATGCTCAAAAACACATGGAGATATTGCAAATAATAACAGTTTCAGACTTTAGCAGAAATAACATCAGGTTGCAATGTTTAGAGCTATCAAACAACATGCTACAGGAACATATTATGGCAAACAAAGGCATGGCATGAATCTACTAATAGCATATATCAAAAGACCCTTACTGACCATAAGCCAAAAAGGCACGGAAAATATGATGGCATCCATGTAAACATGGCAAGTTATATTACAGATTTGAACATGGCAGAAACAACAATAAGTAGGCATGTTCGTGAGCTCGAACTACTCACTACAGAGCAATAAATGGCATGACAAGGTAACCAACAGTAACCAAACAATCTGTCAGGAAATATTTTCAAGCAACTTTGGAGCAAGAAATGAACATGTTCCAGCAGACTATAATTGCAACCAAGGGCATGAATGGATAGAGCATGACATGTATATTAAAACATGTTTATAGAGCATCTCCAGATTATGCATAGAATGGTTACTAGAAGCATGTTAACATGGCATCAAAATATAACAGAATCATCGGAAAACAAAGAACAACAACTACCCTACTTTACAAGCTTGATACACTCAGCACACAACTCACAAAAATACAAGGTCAACACCTCTGGAAAGATGGCATGGCATAGTTCAACATTCATGTAGAGATCATACTCATAGGATGCACACATAAATCATCGCAAAAATGATAATACAGCAAGTTATAACAGTTTCAGCAGGTTAACAACTACATGCACTCTTCCAACAGCATTTCGGGCATTAAGATGAGCTCAAATGAAAATGATGCAATGGAATGAAATGATGTACTCGTCGAGACGAACAATTTGACATATTATACGCGCGAAACGGAGCTACGGATGCAGAGACGCGATGGCATGAACATGGCATGAAAATCACAGAAATCTGGGGACTTAGGCATTTCGGGACAACCTCGGGGTTTGCACGGATTTTGATGCACACGGGATCTCGCCGGAGCTACGGCCGGAGTTGGCGCCGGAGGACGAGGGAGAGCTCGCCGGAGGAGGGGGAGTCGCCGGATCCGGGCGCGGGGCCACCGGATCTGGCCGGAGAGGGGCTGGCGGCACTGCCCGGCCTGGGCGCGCGGCGGCCGGCGGCGGCGCCGGAGCTTCGCAGGGCGGCGGCTAGGCGCGCCGGGCGGGCGGGCCGGCGTGTGGTGTGCGGCCGCTGGAGCCGAGGGGCCCGGGGCTCGGCGGCGGGCGGCGGGCGCGAAGGCGTGGCGGCCGGAGGTCGCCGGCGGACGGGCGCGTGAGAGCCGTGGCGCGGAGCACCATGGCAAGGGCGGGCGGCTGGCGGCTGGGCGGCGGCGACGGCGATCGAGCCCATGAACTCGCAGCGGCCGGGCGGGCGGGTCGGGCGCGGAGGCGACGGATGCACCACGTGGCGAACGCCGGTTGGCGGAGGCGGAGGAGCGGACGCGTCCGGGAGATCGGACATGTCCGCCAGCGAGAGGACCTAGGTTAGGGTTTGGACAGGATTGATCCGCGAATTTGGGGAGGGCTTATTTATAGGTAGAGGGAGCTAGGAGAGTCCAAATGAGGAGGTTTTCGCCACGCGATCGTGATCGAGCGGCCGAGAGCATGGAAAGGAGTTAGGTGGGTTTTGGGCCACTTTGGAAGGGTGTTGGGCTGCAACAAAGAGGCTTTACGGTTACCCTTGTTAACCGTTGAGTACCAAACGACCTCCAAATGGCACGAAACTTGACAGCGGTTCACGGTGTTATACCAAGGCCGCTTGGCAAACCTCGAACCATTCCGAGAAAGTTTAACACCCGCACAAGAGAAGAGGCAAAAGGGGGACGCCGGAGGACATAGGAGTGCCGGATTGCAAAACGGACAACGGGAAAAAAGCTCGGATGCATGAGACGAACACGTATGCAAAATGAGATGCACATGATGACATGATAAAATGCAAATGATAACATGGCAAAGTGCAACACGCAAGCACATGACATGGCAACGACGGCAAATAACTGGCGGACACCTGGCGCATCGGGTCCGGGGCGTTACAACGGTCTTCGTCGTGCGTTGGGACGTGCCCCCGCGATCCATAGATCGATCTTGGTTGTCCTGCTTTGTTTTCTAGAATATCTTGCAGGTCTTGCCTATTGCCCTGGACCGTAGTGTATCAGCGTCGGGATGCAGGCTGGTATTTGGGCTGATATCCCGATTTATCCCGGCCATGAGGTGGCCGGTCAACCGTTTGGCGCTCGAGTCCATATTCCTCGGCTGCCAGGACTTCAATCCATCTGTCTGTGAGCAGGTCTTGATTAGCTTGGAGTTGCTGCTGCTTCTTCTTCAGGCTCCTTGCAGTGGCTATAAGCCGACGCTTGAGGCGCTCCTACTCCACGGGATCCTCAGGCACGCCGAACTCGTCGTCGCCGAGGCTAATCTCGTCTTCGGAGGCGGGCATGTAGTTGTCCTCCTCCGGGTATCCATCCGTCGCCTGTTCATCTGGGCTGACCTGCTCATCTTCCTGTTCGGCCTGCTCGAAGGCGGGCTGGTCAGGGTTGTATTCCTCTTCGGCGCCATCCGGATTGATTTCATCTCCGGGGCCGGTATTGCTGTGGCGGGGCTTGGAGCAGCGCTGACGACGCCCATGCCTTGCTTTTCTTCCTGAGGGGTTATCCTCTGTTGCCTCGTCAACATTGGTTTCCTTCGGAGTGTCCACCATATATATATCATATGAGGAGGTGGCCGTCCATCGCCCTGTGAGCGGTGGCTCCTGTGATTCTCCTACATCGTCATCCATACCGTCGATGTCTTCGGAGTCGAATTCAAGCACGTGGTTAAATCATCGATCGTGGCAATGAAGTGGGTGGTGGGTGGGCAGCGAATTCCTTCGTCGCTAGCCTCCCACTCGAGCCGGACATAGTTCTACCGGGAGCCTCCTGACAAAGAGAGAGACTTTAACGAGTTCAGCATGTCGCCAAAGGGCGAGTGCTGAAAGATGTCTGCAGCGGTGAACTCCATTACCGGAGCCCAACCAGGCTCGGCGGGCTCGGGAACGCGCGGACTGGATCCTGCAACCGGATACGAATCCGGGGGTCCGGAGCCACAGGCTTCCTCAGAAGCGAGGCATGTGTTCGGCTCCACCACTGATGAGGGTACGGCCTGCGGGGCGGGGTCCATCCCTCCATCCCTAGGCAACGCAGCCTGCTCCGGATTTGAGTCTGGGGCTACTGCAGGGGTGAGATCCCGAGCGTTGTCCGACAGCAGGTCCAGGCCATCCTCGTCGTGACTGTCTGGTGCTCCTGGCGCGGGCCCGAATCCGTCAAAGATCAAGTCTCCGCAGGTATCAGCTGTGTAGTTCAGGTTTCCGAACCTGATTCGGTGGCCAAGGGCATAGTTGTCGATCTGCTCCAGATGGCCAAGCGAATTGGCCCGCAGAGCGAAGCCGCCGAACACGAAGATCTGCCCGGGGAGGAAAGTCTCACCCTGGACTATGTTGTCGATGATGATTGAAGGACCATCGAGCCTTGCGGCAACGTCACAGAGGAACTCTCAATGAAAGCACCAATGTCGGTGTCAAAACCGGTGGATCTCGGGTAGGGGGTCCCGATCTGTGCGTCAAGGCTGATGGTAACAGGAAGCAAGGGACACAGATGTTTACCCAGGTTCGGGCCCTCTGATGGAGGTAAAACCCTACTTCCTGCTTGATTAATATTGAAGATACGGGTAGTAAAAGAGTAGATCTACCACGAGATCGTAGAGGCTAAACCCTAAGAGCTAGCCTATGATGGTATGATTGTAATTGTGATCGGCCTTCTAAGGACCAACCTCTCCGGTTTATATAGACACCGGAGAGGGCTATGGTTTACATGGAGTCGGTTACAAGAAAGGAAACACAATATCCGGATCGCCAATCTTGCCTTCCACGCCAAGGAGAGTTCCATCCGGACACGGGCGAAAGTCTTGAGTCTTGTATCTTCACGTTTCAATAGTCCGGACATTGTACACAGTCCGGCTGTCCGGATACCCCCTAATCCAGGACTCCCTCACCAATCACAAATGCTCCTTATGCTCCTCTTAATTCTTTGAGTAGACCAAAATATCATCACTGAACACCACGATGAACTTATCCAAAAACTCCATAAATACCTTTTTCATCATGTTCATGAAATATGCAGGTGTGTTAGTCAGACCAAATGACATAACGGTATACTCATATAGCCCGTACCTTGTGGTAAAAGCTGTCTTAGGTATATCCCGCTCTCGAATCTTCAGCTCGTGGTATCCTGATCGCAGATCAATCTTGGAAAATACTTTAGCTCCTTGCAACTGGTAAAACAAATCATTGATCATCAGCAGTGGGTACTTGTTCTTGATCGTCACTTCATTCAACGCACAATAATCAACAACCATCCTTAAAGATCCATCCTTTTCTCCACTAGAAGTACTGGGGATCCCCAAGGTGACGAACTTGGGAGAATATAACCCTTATCCAGTACCTCCTTAATCTGCTTCTTAATTTCCTCCAAATCCTGTGCGGGCATCCGATACGGTCTCTTTGATATTGGCCCTGTGCCTGTTAAAATCTCAATCAAAAACTCAATGTCTCTATCCGGTGGCATGCCTGGCAACTCCTCTGGAAATACATCAGGGAAATCCTTCACCACTGGTACTTCCTCCTGTACAACTCCTGATAAGGAATTCACTTGAGTCCTCTTCGGCACATGCCGGGATACATACTTGATCCTTCTTCTTCTGGGGTGGTGAGCATAATCGACTTACTGGCGCAGTCAATGTTCCCTCCATACTTGGATAACCAATCCATGCCTAATATTACATCCAATCCTTGTGATTCCAATACTATTAGGTCCGAGGGAAACATGTAGTTACCAATCCTTAACGGTAACCGATCACACCATAGGCTGGCCATATACTCTGCTCCTGGCGAGGTTACTAACATGGGTGACCTAAGGGCTTGGGTTGGCAAGTTGTACTTATCCACAAATCCCCTTGATATGTATGAATGTGATGCACCAGTATCAAAAAGAACGATTGCAATAAATGACTTAACCAAAAACTTACCTATAACTGCATCGGGTTGCGCTTCAACCTCCTCCACAGTAACGTGGTTCACTTGTCTCCTGTTGAAAAGGTTGGGCTTCTTCTCAGAGCTACCATTGCCATCTCAATTTTTTTTAGAACACTCCGTGGCGTAATGTCCATTCTTCCCGCACTTGAAACAAGTAATGTGACTTAGATCCTTCTTGGCGGTTGTTGCTGGGTTGGAACGGTTCTAGCTGTTGCTTCCTCCCTTCCCATTCTTGGGGCCACTATGGTTATGCAAACTTCCTCTATTGGAAGTATGGCCTCCATGGTTGTGGTGAATGTGTCCTCCCGAGGTCGGGGTAAAATGGGGCCTCTGCTGAGCTTCTAAATTGTACTTCCCTTGTCCATACTTCCTCTTGCGCTTGTCTATCTGCTGCTGCTTCCCTTCAATCATAAGTGCTCTGTCTACCAACTCCTGGTAGTTGTTGAATGTTGCCACCATCAACTGCATGCTCAGCTCATCATTCAGTCCTTCCAGAAACTTCTCTTGCTTAACAGCATCTGTAACAACGTCATTAGGGGCATAACGTGCTAACTTACTAAACTCATCCACATACTGGCCCACTGTGTGTCCTCCTTGGCGCAAGTTGTGAAACTCACGCTTCTTCATGGTCATAGCTCCTGCTGAAACATGGGCAGTGCGGAAGGCCTCCTGAAGCTGGTCCCATGTAACAGTGTCAATGGGGTAAGTGGCTGTGAAATTCTCCCACCATGATGCTGCGGGTCGATCAAGCTGGTGTGTGGCAAAACACACTCCGCATCTGTGCAGCCTGCAGTGGTCAGCTCCCTTCCAATCTTGCAGAGCCAATCATCTTCAACAATTGACTCGGTGCTACTAGAGAACACCAGCGGATTCAGCCTTAGGAAACGGGCTAAGTGATCAACCGGTGGTGGTGGTGGTGGGTTGTTGTTGTTGTTGTTATTGTTCCCTTGGTTCTGATTCTAGACTAGTAGCTGCATCAAGGTATTCTGCTGCTGGATCAACTGAGTGAGCTCCGGTGAGAAAGCAAATCCATTGTCACGTCTCGGAGGCATCTGATGGGTTTAGAAAAGGTGAGAAAACAGAGTAGAATGAGGTCTAGAGGGACAACACTACCGATATGCACATGAGACAAACACAATCATATCACTTCAATCAATTCAAGCAAGGGCATACAATTGGTCTAACTATCGTTACAAAAGTGCTCGGACTATACTATACATGGGGAATACTACTACTGATATGGTGGTCGACTAGAAGTTTTAATTGGTGGAAGACTCCATGTTGTCCACTCCAGCTTCATCAACATAGTCATCATCACTGTCATCGGGGTCCGAGTCGGTGTCGTCGATAATGATGTAATCCTCTGAGCGAATGTCCTTGAAATTGTCGTCATCTCCTCCTGGCGCAGGGTCTCCCATGAGTACTCCTAGCTTCCTCGTTAGATCGTCATTCATCTCCATGAGTATCTTCATTTCCTCCTCATATCCATCGCATGTAGACTTGAGTTCTTCCTCTAGCTCCGTGATCCTGGTCATTTCCTTCTTCAAATCTATCATGCCTGCGCACATGTGGTTCTCCTGGCGACGAATGTGCTAGTTTAACTCCTGGATCAAAGCTGCAATGGACCTATCCCTCCTGGTGCTGATCATCTCCCATTGCTCATCTCGGTGCCCACAACTCTGGTAGATAGTATCCTTGAGATCCTTGTGGTAAACTTCTCCAATGCGTCCCATGGTGATGTGGGCTGCCATGATCTTTCCTAGACTCCAGGTTGGTGCATCAAAGGAAAACTCTATGGGCTCAGTGACTGGCATGAACGTCCTTCCCGGAACTTGAACTCGAATCATCCAACGCTCCTCTTCTGGTAAAGTGGCGATGTAGGTTCTGGTGAAGCTTGGAATTCCAATGTTCGGATACCTAGTAACTTCCTTCAAGTGTCGTCCAAAAGGGGTATCTTCATCCGGTTGTGTAAACTTGTTCCTTGAGTCAGCCATCCTATAGAGTAGAAAAGGGAGAGGAGTCAAAAATGAGAAGAGAGTAGTGACCTATGGTCTTAGCTTAGCGGTCGTGTCCTACAGTCAGCGTGTGCTCTGATACCATCTTGGAGCGACCAGACCTCAAACAGTCTAGTCTCTGTGCATCAATGTCATCCCTGGATCGGTAATGCTGACACGCACAGTACTTGAGGATTTATAACAGAGTTTCAATCACACACTTATTACATCGAATGTCTCAAAAGAGAAATTATTACAATAAATATGGCTTAAGGCCATCTAAATAAGATAACAATGGAAGGCTTGGAAGATAAAGTGAGTCCATCAAACTCCAACGGAATAGCTGAGTGAACGACAATGACCTATGGCACCTTACTAGTCGTCTGAAAAGTCTGCAACATGATTGTTGCAGCCCGAAACGGGTCAGCACATGGAATATGCTGGCAATGTAACACATAGAGTAATGAACAAGATAAATGCTATCACAACATATATATATATATGGCTGGTGGAAAGCTCTATGGTTACAATTTTTCGCATAAAGCCAATTTTTCCCTACAACAAAGGAATAAATTTTTGTTTAACTATCATGGTGGTTGTTAAACATTGAGAAGGTTCCTCCAACTCAATCCCAATTAAACATCATCATTAAAACCCAACAAATTAATTTAGAGTGATGAGATCAACATGATAATCCAAGAACCAGATACTCAAGATGTCCATAACCGGGGACACGGCTAACCATGATTAGATTATACACTCTGCAGAGGTTTGCGCACTTTTCCCCACAAGACTCAAACACGCCCATGATCGGAGGATCGAGACATAGCCTTTCTGAAGCATTAACTCCCTATCTGGGTAGACAATACCACCTACAACCCACTACATCTGCTAGTCTACCTCTTCAAGAGCTTCACGCAACTTACTCAACTATGCCAGAGCCCATATTGGCATGTGGCTGCACACGGAAGTCTCTAGCATGAATAATCTTATGATCCCTTTGAGCCTGGGTGGCAAACCGTAGGATAATCACACGGGTACTTCGGGATATCCTAGGACAACACTGGATTCTCCAGGTGCCCTAACAACCACTGGGTACTCTAGGGTGCCTCAACCGATCCACCAAGATGTGTATTTAAATAGCCACCTTAGGTTAACCATTAACTAACAATACTCACATCTGTCATGGATACACTCACCCAATCCACGTCTACGAGCATAGCATAGCAATACAAGCATAACGTAGAAGTAACTCCCAAAGGTTTGATAATAAAAGGACAATAGGTTCTACCTCATCATCTACTTCCCAAAACCCACATGTTATAACAGATCCTAACCATGCAATGTTTGAGGGTTGATATAATGCATAAAAACTGGGTAGTAAAGAGGTATGATCAAAGTGTTACTTGCCTTGCTGGTGATTTGCAAAACTAGAGACTCGTAGTAGCACGCTTCACACTCCGGGTACTCTATCACAAATAAACAATAACATACATAAGCACTCAACTATAAGCACATGTAAAACTCAAATAAGAAGATCTAACCAGAAAGTTCAACTGAAGAACTCCGGTTTGCAAAAAGAATCAAATTAAACGGAGCAACGAAACTCAAACTACGAAAGAAACAAGATTCGTTTACTAATTTGAACTAAAGTCAAATTTTACAGTACCAAAATCTTGTTCAAGTTGGTTAAACAGAAAGAGGGCTTCGAGACGAAGATCTTGGCGCTTGAATCACCTGATTCGAATAAATGAGCGAAAAGATAAACTAAAACGAAGATCAGGGCAGAAATCACGATAAAAAATAATCACGGAAAAACCCTGGGAAAATAAAACACGACGAACAGGCTAACGAACGAACATTCGCTGTCTGCGCCTAACTGACAAACAATGTTCGTTAAAACGAACGTACGGATGAATGTCCGCTATTTAACTAAACTGAAAAAAACCAAACCGATCTAAAAAAACAGATCTAGGGTTTCTAAAAAAACCGATCAGTTTTTCCCAGAAAACCGGCGGCGGCGGCGGCTACCTCGCCGGGTCGGCGGTGGCGGCGGCGACAGCGGCGGCGTGGCGGCGGGAAGCAGCGGCGGCGAGTGGCGGCGGCGCTGGGCTGGGGCGGGATGGCTAGGGTTAGCAGGGTCGCGGGCCTCGGCTTATAAAGCCTGGCCGGGCGAAGTCCGGGTCGGGCGCGGCTCGATTAGGTCGGCAACTTTTTTTTTTAATAATCCTGACGCAGAAGGACTAACGAAAGTAATACTAAATGAGCCAAAAATCCTGAAATAAATTTTCATGGTCCTCTAATAATATTTCAAACAAAGTGAACATTTATTTGGACCTCTAATGCAATTTTGAAAAACACATTTCTTTTCCTAATTCAAATAAAATAGCAATAAAACTCCGAATAAAATTCTTATTTGATTTTAATATTTTTCCTCCAATATTTCTTTATTTTGGAGAAGTTATTTTATCCCCTCTCTTTTATTTTCATATTGGAAATATTCAAAGAGAAAAATAATTAAAACCAAATGCTCCTCTTTTCAAAATTTGAGAAAAACACAAATATGAAAATAACGAAATCCCCAACTCTCTCCGTGGGTCCTTGAGTTGCTTAGAATTTCTAGGATCAATGAAAATGCAATAAAATATGATATCAATGATGATCTAATGTATAACATTCCTAATTGAAAATTCGGGATGTTACACATCGTCACCGGCGCGACACCTTGATCTCCATCGTAGTATCGTTGTCGTCTCGCCAACTATTGTTACTATGATATCGCTACCGCTTAGTGATAAAGTAAAACAATTATATGGGGACTGCATTGCATACAATAAAGCAACAACCATATGGCTCCTGCCAGTTGCCGATAACTTTGTTACAAAACATGATCATCTCATACAACAATTTATATCACATCATGCCTTGACTATGTCACATCACAGCAAGCCCTTCAAAAACAAGTTAGACATCCTCTACTTTGTTGTTGCAAGTTTTACGTGGCTGCTACGGGCATCTAGTAAGAGCTGTTCTTACCTACGCATCAAAACCACAATGATTTTTTGTCAAGTGTGCTGTTTTAACCTTCAACAAGAACCGGGCGTAGCCACACTCGATTCAACTAAAGTTGGAGAAACAGACACCCACTAGCCACCTGTGTGCGAAGCACATCGATAGAACCAGTCTCGCATAAGCATACACGTAATGTCGGTCTGAGCCACTTCATCCAACAGTACGGCCGAATCAAAGTATGACATGCTAGTAAGCAGTCTGACTATTGTCGCCCACAACTCTTTGTGTTCTACTCGTGCATATAACCTCTACGCATAGAGCTAGCTCTGATACCACTGTTGGGGAACGCAGTAATTTCAAAAAAATTCTTACAATCACGCAAGAACTATCTAGAAGATGCATAGAAACGAGAGGGGAGAGTGTGTCCATGTACCCTCGTAGACCAAAAGTGGAAGCGTTATGACAACAAGTTGATGTAGTCGTACGCCTTCACGATCCGACCGATCAAGTACCGAACGCACGACACCTCCATGATCTGCACACGTTTAACTTGGTGACGTCCCTCGAACTCTAGATCCAGCTGAGGCCAAGGGAGAGTTCCGTCAGCACGACGGTATGGTGACGGTGATGATGAAATTACCGGCGCAGGGCTTCGCCTAAGCACTACGACAATATGACCGAGGTGTAAAACTGTGGAGGGGTGCATCGCACATGGCTAAGAGATTGTCTATTGTGCCTTTGGGGTGCCCCTTGCCCCCATATATAAAGGAGGGGAGGAGGAGGCCAACCAACAAGGGGTGCGCCAGGGAGAGGGGAGTCCTACTAGGACTCCAGTCCTAGCAGGATTCGGCCCCACCCTTTTTTTCCTTCTACCGGAGGGGGAAAAGGGGAAGGAGAGGGAGTAGGAGATGGAAAGGGGGGTGGCGCCCCCTTCCCAAGTCCAATTCGGCCTCCTGCCCAAAGGGGGGTGCATCAGCCCTTTGTGGGCCGGTGTGCTTCCCTCTTCTGGCCCATAAGGCCCATAACTTCTCCCGGGGGGTTCCGGTAACCTAAAGGTACTCCGGAAAAATGCCCGAACCACTTGGAACCATTATGATGTCAAAATACAACCTTCCTATATATGAATCTTTATGTCTCGACCATTCTGAGACTCCTGCTCTTGTGAAATATCCCAACTTTCATGCCTCTTCATCCTTCAAAGTTGTAGTGGTAGTAGGGGTCAGCCACCTGCTCTTGTGAAATATCCCAACCTGTCACGATGTTGTCGATTATCTTCCATGACTTGTACATGGTGTACGCATCTTTTCTTGCATACTCGATGAGCTTGTCTGGCGGCGGGCTGGTCCCCCACAGTTTGTGGTCTTCCTCCTTGTTGATGTTCTGCTTCATGCCTTTGTAGAACGGGTGGATGATGCTGGCTGCAACATCGACCAAGGAGTCGTAGAATTTGTTTGTGGTTGGAACTTTCCACTTGCGCTGCATGTCGATGAAGTTATTGGGGTTGATCTCAAAACCAGACTTGTTTAGCATCTTCTTGTCACCTTCAATGCTAAAACCGGCAAATGTGTACAATTTCTCCTCCTGCGGGAACTGTTTGAGGCGCTTGGGCCTGCAAGGGGGAAGACACATATATAGTACAAGTCATGGATGAATGTAGTTCACAAACTAGTACACAAAGTCCTGAAATTAAATCGAACTACACCATGTTATTTTTCATTTTGGTATCTTCGGTGCTTCACTAAATGCTTCACCAAGTTCAAGAACCTATTTACTAGAGTCGATGATATATGTGCTGCTTACTTCAAGTTTAGTTTTCTTTTTTGTTGAATAAAAGACCTATACCAGTGCTTGATACATCTTTGTTCATCAATTTTATCAAGTTTAGAAATTAATTTGAGAAACATGTGCATCAAGATATGGACCTATATCACTTCACCAAACATCTTTTAATACATCAATTCTATATACTATGCTAGTGCATCAAGATCAGAATCTATGCTAGTACATCAACTTCAGAAATTAATCTGGTGAAACATTTTTTAGATGCTAATCTAGTGCATGAGTTTTAGATTCTAATCTAGTGAAACAATCCACTTCACAATTTTTAGAAATGCATGAAACTTTATAAACATGTACTCCTGCATCCACTTCACAAACTATAGTAGTTCATTTAGTTGGGAAACAAGTTTAATGAAATTTTTAGGGAGTAGTACTAGTACAACAGATGAATGAACAGTAGTATGGGTTACCATTTTGTGGCCGCTGCGATGTGGTACACCAAGCAGAGTTCCTCGACGCACAACTGCAGGACTGCTGCCATCTGGGGAGGTTCGTCTTTGCTGGTGTACTCCACATCAACTCCGACGAAGCTCGGATACAAGCCGCCGCCCTTCATCCTGAGCCTGCTCATCATCTCGTCGGCCTTGTCTAGTTTGCTAGTGCAGATGATCTCCAGCGTCTCCTTGCCGTGGAGCTCAACCCATTTGAGCGTTCTGGTGTGCGCGAGCTTCACGCCGGGGACGTGAACGTCATCGAGGATGCTGCTCTTGTCGGACGTCTCACCATGATGACGCTTGGCGGACGGTTCCTCCGCCATCACCTTCCTCCGGCGACTGTGGGCTTGGGAGAGAGAAGTTTGTAGTTTGTCTGCAGTGGAGATGGAAGCGGCAATGGTGGTTGTGGGAATGAGGCAAAGATGGAAGACAATGGGTTATTTTTCCAGCGCATCGATGGGGGGTGTGTGGGAGGTGGTTCGTCGGGGACGTGGGTGTAGTGGTTGTGGGTGTCGCGGTTTGCACTCCCTTGTGGCAACCGCCCAGTGGGTGGTGCAGGTGGTGGCCTGGAAGAACAAACCGTCTAAGTCAAGGGTCTGTACTGTCGAACTGAGTAGTCTTGTCAAGTTGTACTTATGAGCTGCCTATCACACTTGCACGTCTCAGGGGTGGTGATGATGGCATTTTGCACTGTTTAAGTGACGTATGCTTTTTATGATGTTTATCCGTGTGGAGGTTATGTCTTGTTTTTCTACTAAAGTCTTATACACTAGTTGATCTCAAAGCATTTTTCAGTGCCCTGGGAGTTGTTGCTCAAAACTAGGACTTATTTTATTTTCATCTGTCTGAACCTAAGTTAGGCCTTTTGTAGTTTTCGTATTCTCTTTTTAGTGCACTTATGGTTTAGTGTTGTGTGAACTGAATTGTAATTTCATACAGCGTACGGTTTTGAAATTTGGTGTCACAGTGGTGTGAGTGGCCTGACTGTTCCTGCTTTTTTAGAACTGATGTCATATGTATGTTTGTACTGAGTTTTTGGGGGGGGAGGGTGGGGGGGTTGAGATTATTTACGATGAAATCGTTCGTTGAGGTGTTGACAGATTTTACATAAATAAGAAATTTAGTGGAATTGACAAAGAAAATCTATTTGAACTTCTTGCATTTTAGTAGTTGAACTTGTTAGGTTTTACATAAAAAAGAAATTTAGCAGAAACGACAAAGAAAATCTATTTGAACTTCTTGCATTTTAGTAGTTGAACTTGTTAGATTTTACATAAATAAGAAGTTTAGCAGAAATGACAAAGAAAATCTATTTGAACTTCTTGCATTTTAGTAGTTGAACTTCAAGGTAATATTTAATTCGGTGTTTTAAATTATGTACATTTAACAGGTAGGCTATTAAGTTCTCTGCTTTTTAGAGTTTCATTGTTTTTGTATCATATTTTTTCGTTTTTCATCATCCGTGGTGCGGAGCTAAAATTATTTTTATTTTTATTTTTCGTATTTTACAGTTATTGCCTACGACCTAGTAGTTGAACTTTTATATTTTCAGGTTTTGAACATTTTTTCGTAGTTTATATTTCTTTGCACTGCGCTCTACTTTGTTTAACTGGCCTAATTGGTGTGTTGTTTGTAGAGGATGGAGGCTATTGGGCCGTTTTCCGGCTCTAATGGCCCGTGCGTGCGTTTTGGGGACTGCTGGATGTGCGTGTGCTCTGGGTTTAGTTCCACCTCGCTAAGGGAGGAATCTCTCGACCTATTCATAAGCGCGGCTGAGTCCTCTTGGTCGAACTCCTGTGAATACTTACCTGAGCGCTTATACATGGCGCTGCCTCTCTGTCATGACCTGTGGGCCCTAGTCGGCTGGCCCTGCGTTGTGTTGATTACTAGGGATTCGCCGACAGTTCCGCCATGGGCTCGAGTTCAAGTATCTAGCAGCATCAGGGCCTGCCTGTCCTTGGGCGGTCAATTTTTACTTTTTTGGGGGTTTAAATCTAGTACTTGACTCCACCAGTAACTTGGACTGATACTTTTTGTTCTTGTTCTATGGAAGTGTTATTTTTTCATTTGAAGTTTTTTGCCTTATTTTTGTGTTTGTTTTTGTGATTATTCTCAAGGGTCTTCTGGTATCATTTTCAGCACTATGGTACTATTGCGTGTAGACTAAGTTGTACTGATAGTCCATTCATAGTAGCACTTACGTGCTTATTCTGACATTTTTTTTGGGGGGGGGGGATTATGAACTGATGCTTCTTTGTACTTTTTATTGTAGTAAATATGTACTGTCTGATCAAGTGTACTAGTACTGTCATTCTAAGTACGCAAGTGACCAAGATAAGTGTCTACTGATGCTTCTTAACTTTTTGTGTTTGTAGTACTTGTTAATTTTCTAGTAGCTACATATGTATGAGAATAGTACATGAAGTACTAAGAATTTCTGCTTCAACTTTTGAAGCATTGTTAAGCAACTCAAATTGTACCGATTGTTTTGAATGTTATGTTTTCTATACAATACTGAATCGAAACTACACATGGAACAACATTGTGTGATTAGTTTCTTCATAACTAGTACTTTAGAGCAGCCACAAAGTTCCATTGAGAAGCTACTTTGAATTTGAAATGATGGATTAACAAAATATGAAGCTACCAAACTTATATAATGAGATAAGCAAGACAATGTACTTCATGACATAAGTAAACTTGTTCAACAATGACAAGCACGACATAGTCATACTGGTTTAACCCAACAAGAGCAAACTACAAATTTGAAACAACAAGATAAAAGGAAAGCACAAGCTGAAGCAAAGCGAAGGCAGGCTTTGATGTACCTTCATCCCTAAAAGGGGCGGAAGGGGAGGTCGTAGTAGTGGTCAACCTCCCGCGCTTTTGCAATTTCCCTACCATTTGTGATGTTGTCGATGATGTTCCATGACTTGTACATGGCGTACGCATCTTTTCGTGCGTAATCGATGAGATTGTCTGGTAGCGGACTGATCACCCACAATTTGTGGTCTTCCTGCGTGTCGATGTTCTTCTTCATGCCTTTATACAACGGGTGGATGACGCTGGCTGCAACATTAGTCAAGGAGTCGTACCCTTTTCCGGTGTATGGAACTCTCCAGAAGCGCTGAATGTCGACATACTGGTTGGGGTTGATTGTTGGAAGGCCAGACACCTTCATCTTCTCTTTGTCGCCTTCAATGCTGAAACCGGCAAATGTGAACAACTTCTCATGCTTCAGCATCTCGTTGAGGCGCTTGGGCCTGAAAGGGGAGAGACATTTTGAAGATTAGCATTACTTTGATGTTTGAATTCTTCATTTTTGTTTATGTTTTACAAGCGATGAATCCATGAAGTAGATGCTTATATAGCATAATTAATGGATGAATGTACTTTAGAAATTAGTAAGCAAAGTTCTAAAATTTAATTCAAGTACGTCATGTTATTTTTCTTTTTGGATTATACATAGTTTGAGCCAATGTTGTATGTGCTGCTTTAGTACTAGTTTATTTACTTTTGTTGAATAGGAAAACACATACCAGTGCTTCAGCAAGTTCTTAGTTTTTTTCTTATGAAAATAACATTAGACCAAATTCAGATACTACTTCACTACATCAAGTTCAGAAACATCTTTTTAATACATTGAGTACAGAAACTACACTATCGGATCAAGATCAGATACTGCACTAGTACATCAACTTCAAAAATTAATCTTCTGCAAGATTTTTCAAATAGTAATCCAGTGCATCAGGTTCAAAAATACATTTATGGTGTATCTACTTGAGAAAATGCAGTAGTGCATCCACTTTCACAAACCACACTAGTACATCTAGTTGGGAAACAGGTTTGAATTTAAATGAGTACTAATTAAACAGATGAACCAAACAGGGCAAATGAGTAGGATGGCTCACCATTTTGTGGTCGCTACGATGTGGTACACCAGGCAGAGTTCCTCCACGCACAACTGTAGGACTGCTGCCATCTAGGGAGATTCATCTTCCCTGGTGTAGTGCACACCAAGACCGACGATCTTACGATGAGAGCCGCCAGCCTTCCTCTAGAGCCTGGTGATCATCTCGTCGGCCTTGTCGAGTTCGCTTGTGCAGACGATCCCCAGCGCCTTATTGCCATGGAGCTCAACCCCTTCGAGCATTCTGGTGTACGCGTGCTTCTCGCTGGGGGACATGAACATCGTCGAGGTTGCAGCTCTTGTCGGACGTCTCGCCATGATGATGCTTGGCGAACGGTTCCTCAGCCATTGCCCTCTTCCGGCGACTGTGGGCTTGGAAGAGAGAAGTTTCTGGGTTTTCTGTGCTGGAGACAGAAGCGGCGATGGTGGTTCTTGGAATGAGGCAGAGATGGAAGACAATGGGTTATTTCCAGGGCGTGGATGGGGATTTGTGGGAGGCGGTTCCTTGGGGACGTGAGTGTAGTGGTCGTGGTGTCGCCGTTTGCAGTCCCTTGTGACAACCGCCCAGTGTATGGCGCGTCCGGTGGCCTGGAAGAACCAACCGTCCAAGCCAATTCCTTTGCCAGGATATTAGTCTAGTCGAACTGAGTAGTCTTGTCAAGATGTACTTATCAGTTGCTTTATCCCACTGCGCTCGTCTCAGGGGCGGTGACGATGACATTTTACTGTCGCACTGATCCGTCTTGTCAAGCTATACTTATCAGCTGTTTATCCCACTTGCACGTGTCAGGGTTGGTGATCATGGAGGTTTATACTTCTCTACTGCGTTACTTGGACTGGTGATTGAAGTGTAGTTGAACTTACCAAATACCAGTCGGACTGTGTGTGTCATGTTAATCTTTTTTAAAACATTTTTTCTTTTTTGAAAGGATTGTTTATAGGGACAATTCCATTTCTCCCCCTAACTTGAACCCACACCTGACATTTACCCCTAAATTTCGAGTATGCTCAAAAATGCCCCTCTCCGTCAAAGCTTCTTATAGAAATACCCTTCCGTACCATTTCCGTTTGGTCAACGGCGTTTGACTGGCTACGGGACATTTTTTGGCCAGTTTTGCCCCTATACGCATATGACACTTACAGATGGGACCTACTCGAGGAAAAAACGAAAAAAACTCTCTCCCTCACCCCCTCTGTCACTTACAAGTGGACCCACCAAAAAAGAAAAAAATTGTATTCTCTCTTACCTCTCTGTGTCTCTCTCTCGCTCACCTCCGGCGGCGGCCAACATCCGACGGCGGTGGCCAGCTTTAGGCTCGCAGTTGTGGTTGCGGTCGATTAGATCGAGCACTTCCCGATCTGTTTTCCAGCAGGATGAATCAGACCGAGGCACCCGAAATCGACATCTCACTCATCGTCTTCCCCAACTCCGGTGGATTGCGGCCGCTGCCCGATCTCCTCTAGCAATGAATCTAGGAGGATCCTTCCTTGTTACTCAGCTCCAAGGCAACCTCTCTAATGTCCTGGTGCACCCTTGAGCTTCCCTGCATCGCCGAGAACCTCTCCCCATGAGCGCCGCCTGTCGCCGCCGCTCGAGCTCACTATTGCCCATCCTCGCGGCCACCGCACAGTCTCCGACCAACTTAGTCCAGTTCATCTTCATGCTTGCAGCCTCATAGGACCGCTCTGAAGCCCATAGACCTCTCCGGCATCCTCCCGTACGTCACCGTTGTGCCTTCACGCAGGTGTTGGTGTTTAGCGGCTGTTGTTAAAAAGCGATTTAGACTAACCCTCCAGTTAAGTGTTCCACTGACTCATGGGCCCTTTACTAACTATAAAACAATTATAAAACCTTAAGAGAGAATGACATGTGGGCCTCCAAAACCAAATTTGACCAGTCTCCGTTGATTAGTATAACTTTGACTTAGTTTTTTTTTCTTTACCAAAATGTGGACTAGTACCATCCAGGGGCATTTTGGACAAATCACATGGTCAAACCCCTTTGACCTAACAGAAACCACGCTCAAGGCTATTTCTATAACACCACCTAACGGCGCAGGGGTATCTTTGAGCATACTCGAAATTTAGGGCTAAATGCCAGGTGTGGGTTCAAGTTAGGGGGAGAAATGGAATTGTCCCTTGTTTATATGAACATAATCTTTGAATGTATTTTTACAGATAAATTAATTTTTCATCAGTACAGGTGTATTATATTTGCATTTGCTTGAGGTAATTATTATTTTGTACTAATGGACTTTCTAAACTAGGATTGGCAGAACCAGACATAGCTTGTTTTTTGAAACGATAATTTTTTAGGATAGTTTTGTGGAGTTACTGGTCGACAGTAATGTTGGCGTTACATAAATCCAGATAAGTTTTTTCAAATATATTTGTGACTGTATTGAAAAGGATTATCAAATCATTTACATAATAATGTCACTGGTCCAGCGGGCACAAATCACAAATTATATCTTAACTATAGTACTGATTGAGAAATCAATGACAAAGCTAAATAAGTTTTGGTAACGATAGTGTTTCTGAAATGTTTCCTCATTGTGTACTTCAGCAGCATAACCACTATGGATTCTTCAGTCTTGAGCTCCTCCTAACTGGCCCCAAATGTTGTACCTTGCCGGCGCCCTTTCCTGGTTGAGCCTTGGCAACTTCATCGTCAGTTTTAGTTTCCTCGTCCCCAATACTGTCATCTTCATTGTCTTTGTCTGATTGGTCATCATTCTTGTCAAACTCTTCTTCTTCATCCTATTCATTTGATTTTTTGGAACTCTGGACCTTGCCCTATTTCTGTTCAGCGCCATTGACCTCCTTGCCCACTTTGCATGTGCGGGCATTATGTCCATCAGTCCCCCCCCCCCACTTCCTGCAAGTGTAGCTGCTATGTGTGTCGTCTCCATTGGTAGAGACCTAGGTAGCTCCAACCTGCTTCTGTAGCTTTTGCTTGTTGGCAATGGCATCTGTGCGGTGTGGGCATGTGCGCTAATTATGATTGGCCACCCAGTTGCAGAATTCGCATGCCCTTACCGCGAGAGGTTTCCCGTCAGGGCCGTATTCCACGCGTTTGATGGGGCGTGGTGGCTTTTTGGATGCTACTTTTGCTGCTTTCGCTGCCTACGCCTTACTCTTCCTCCCCTTTGTGCATGAGTATATGGGTGGTTTAATTACCCTTTGCTGCTGCTGATGCTGGTAGGATCTCCTGTTGTCATGTCGTTCGCCTAGAGCACCGTCGAGTTCATGATCTTGCACATGAGCATGTTGCTGCTCTTGAGTGTGCCCATGGGGAAGCTCTGATTGCTGTTGCTCCTCCTCCTCATTGTCGTGTGGGTCAACATCTCCCATATGGTTCATCTCGGATAAGATTGTAGCGATATCCTGCTCAGGTTTTTCTACTTCGTTGTCCACGACACCTCCGTTTTCAGAAGAATGCATGGCGTCGAGTTCTTCTTCAAGTCTTTCCATGACTACCGTGACCTCACCATTTGGTCTTGGCTTCTCAAGCTTTTC
Source organism: Aegilops speltoides (assembly GCA_021437245.1). Classification (NCBI taxonomy): domain Eukaryota; kingdom Viridiplantae; phylum Streptophyta; class Magnoliopsida; order Poales; family Poaceae; genus Aegilops; species Aegilops speltoides. Next base: position 103,545,413 of record CM038142.1, read on the forward strand.
CTGTGCACTCTCAAAACCTGCTGCAACAGAGCACTTTCAATGCAGTATTGGGAGGCCTTGTTTGACGTTGTTGTCCTCAAGTCATTTCTGTTGAAGGTTGGCTAGATGTTTGGGCGTTTGGCGTATCTTCTGAGGATGTATTTCTCTGGAACGGTCTTAGCCTTAATTGTTTGCATCATGCACAACACATGCACGCAGAAAATACCTATTTTTTTGGAAGAGGTGCATGTTTTCCGTCATTTCATTTGAACAAAAACTTTTGCAAAAATAAGTGGTACAGCGTGTAACATTTTTTAGTACTCACCTGTGTGGTCCCAGAGCTTGCACTCGCAGTCGTATATTTCTCCCACGGGGTCTGCAACCACCTGGAACACGTGTTGAGACCATGAAGATGATGTTTGTGGTTTGTTGTAGCGTACAAGGTACTTTGTGGGCTCTTCCATGTTCGTCACCGTGAAGAGGGTGCTCAGCTTTAGCCTTTTTCTGATCTCGCTGTACATAGCTTGTGAGTAAACTTTTGCCATCTGAGTGTCGAACCCATAGAGGGTCAGCGTGTTTGTTTTATTTTGCGCAAGCAAGAGTGTTGAACAAATTATTAGTTTTCTTGCAGCAAAAACTTGTCTAACTAATAAAGAATTACTTTAGTAAGCACATTATTTGTCTTATGACAGGTGATAGAGCTATACCCGGTTACCCATTGTCTCCTTGTTTTCTGCCTGCCTCCTGTTTTTGACGCAGGTGTTTACCTGGCTGACAAACCGGTGCAGGTTTTGTCTCTCACATACGTAGTTCTTCTTCAGCACATAGTTCATGCTCTCACTCCGTTGTGTCAATGTCATTATGGCACAGAAAATTTCTTTTGAGTAAGCTGATATCCATTTCTGGCGCTCGTTCCACATTGCCACCATCGTGGCATCATCATGGAGGTTGTACCTATCCATGAGATCTTTCCAGGCAGTCTCAAACTCAGTTGGCATGAGGGGACAATTGAGGATTGCTGTGAATTCATCCTTAAAGGTTTTGTGGAGGTTGTACAGGTACGCGAGGTGTTCCCTGTACTTCTTCATAATGTGCCAGCGGCATAGCTAATGTACTGTGTTCTTGAAAACATCTGGGGTCGCCAAAGCCATTGCTGGGCACTGGTCTGGTAATGAGAAAATAGACACAGAGTGGTCAGCTGATGGTTGTGCATACATACAAATAGAACTGACACAACATTTTTACTATGATATTTTCCTTTTTTAGGTGTGGGTTTAGGGTTAGGGGGGTTTTGCGGTTGTACCTGTGAGGATGCATGTAGGAGCCTTCCCTCTCATGCATTTTAAAAATGTTTTGAAAAGCCATCTGAATGAATCTGCATCCTCATCTCTTATCAGGGCGAAAGCAAAGATTGTAGTCTAAAAGTGGTTGTTAGTACCCACAAACACTCCAAGTGGCATATGGTATTTGTTGGTCTTATACATGGTGTCAAACGTCACGCAGTCACCAAAGTCTTGGTATGCCCCTCGGCAACACGCGTTTGCCCAGAATATGTTCTTCACTCTGTCGGACTCATCAAGTTCTATGTCGCAGAAGAATTCCCTGTTTATTGCTTTCATCTCCCTAAAGAAGTTGACAGTCTTCACGACATCATCCACGTAATCCATCCTTGAATTCTTTGCTTTGCTGCATACTAAAAGTCAATAGTCATTGCAAAAATGCATGTTGAACTGGCATCAGGTGATGCGTTGCATAATATATTTGTACTGACAGTTGAAAAAGTATGGTGGGGGGTTTTTGGGATGAGAACAAGTTTTTACATACATGTTAATTAGGTCTTTGGCATTCAATTCGAGGATGTAGCTACCGGGGTCATCGCCGTCCAGTATGCTCATGATTTGCGTGTGTTCAATGCCTTTGAACTGCAAGTACTTGACGTACTCCAAGATTGTCTTGTCAAAGTTTTTGTGGGAGTGCAAAAAGACAAGCATTTCTATGGTGAGTTGTAGCCTGTGGTTGTGTTCCCAGATTATCTCTTTTACGACATGTGTTCCACCCTTTTCCTTTTTCATCCTAATTTTAGCCCCGCAGTTAGTCCTGACTATGGTCTTGTTCCACTGTCTATTTGCTTCTAAAACCTTTGATTATAGACTCCATGGCACGTGCAATAAAAGTAGACTCTGTTCTCAACCTTGGGGCCTTCCCTGGTAGCAAAACCCACATGCTTTGCATAGACGTTGTAGAAGTTCTTTGCTTCTTCGAAAGTTTCAAAGCACATTTCTAGCCTTGGCAGAACGTAAGCTTCAATGTTAGGTGGCTGCATGCAACAGTGAGCAAACAGAAACACAGTGATGAAAATGTTAGATGGTGTTATCACAGTACTAGGGGGTGGACTGTGCTTGTATGTTTTTTTAATGGATACTTACATGTGTATAGCTTTGTGCTGCATCCGGTGTTTGTTGTTCACTCTCGTGTATGGGCGCGGGAGGTGTCACCCTAGGCACATGCAACAATGCATCTCTTGGAGGGAGCAATGTTGATGAAGCTCTCCGTCTCTCATTGTATGGCCGTCTTGCCTCAGATTTGTTGTGAGGTTGCTCCTGTCTATATGGCTCATATCTTGTACTCTGCACCCTGCTAGAGTGGTGAACATTCTTGTCTCTTTCGCCTGGTCTTCCCGTCCCAACCTCTTTTGCAGCATGGATGATTGTTGTTGATGGAGCAACTGGTGGAAGCCTGGGTGTCCTCGCCTTTCTGCATGTGCTAGGGAAGGAAAATATTTGTTTCTGGGGACATTGCAGACATTGTTGCACTTCAGCAGTGGCAAAGCTTGAATACCCAGCAATCGATGTTTGCTGCAGAGAAGAACTAGACTGTGCTTCTGATGATTCTGGTGTAGTTTGAAATCTGCATGTGTTGTTGAAGTATCCAGGTGCTATTTCTGGTGTTACCCAACCAGGCGGTGCCTTATATCTGCCTGGCTCATCAAAACCTCCCTGTGTGTGCCGCCTTGCTTGTTTCTGCAATGACATTCAACAGTTTTGGGATTAATCTTTTCTGCATTTTCTCGTGTACATGATACGGGTAATATGTCATGTACTGAAGGTAATGTACAAGTTGAACTTGCCCCTTTTTGTAATCTGACATAGTTTCAGTCGAACTGATGTATGGACATGTTAAGAACTGATGTACTGATGTAAAGTTTTTTTTTTGTTTTTTTCTCTGTAACTGATGCATGAACATATGGTGCACTGCTTGGAAACTGAACGTTGAACTTTCAAACAATGTGGATTTATATAAACATGAATGGATGTCTTCTCTTATTTTTTCATCTAGAACTTATGCATCTACATTACAAGTACTGCTAGTTTATGTATCATTGAACTTACTGTGTAACAATTGTATATTTTTCAGCAACCGTTTTTTTACTCGTTCGAACTGACGCAACGACATGACATGTACTCTTAGAGATAACAACATACAACTTTCAGTGGTAGCTGAACCTTAGTACTAGCTACTTGGACTGATGCATAAGTTTAAGTTTTTTGACTAGAATTGAAGCTACCACAATAGAGGTACTGACAGTAATATCGACATCCTAATTGTGCATCAAGTGGCAGGGGTGTAAATGAACTGATGCAAGCATTTGCAATGTACTGATGCAGCACAGATTTAACACACAATTTGTACTCATGAACCTAATAGTGTAACATGTAGGCAAAGCATAGCAACACAGATGAACTGATGAATTGACACAAACGAGGTACCTATCTTCATTCAAACCCAGATCTGAAAAACTTGGTGTGGCTAGTAATTTGTGTGGGAAGCAGACATCACATGCACCTTGTTGCATCTGACTTCTTCTTTGTCTCATTGGCAGCGTATTGGCAAAAACTTGGAAGGCGGAGCCATTGTTGTTGGGGAGACGATGGTGCTTGTGGTGGAGCTCCATCGATGAGGTCCGGCGAGGGTTGAGGCAGGAGGCGTGGATCACGACCCAGGCAAATCTCCGGCACCAGGCTTTGGGGAGGCGCGCAGGGAAGCTCCGACACCAGATGGAGGGAGGCACGCAGGGAGGATTCGGTGCCCGACGACGGGAAGGTGCATGGGGAGGCTCCGATGCCCAATGGCAGGGAGGTGGGCGGGGAGGTTCCGGCGCCTGAAGGTGTGGAGGTTGACGGGGAGGCTCCAACACCGGATGAGGCGAGCGATGGTTGCGGCGGTCGGGCCGACGGGATGGCTCAATGGCGGCGCGTCGGGGGAGTGGTGGGTGGGGATCGGGGGGGAGAGGGTTGGGTGGGTGGTGCAAACTCGCCATCGGGCGGGTCACGGTGTCGTGGGCTCCCTCGCTTCGGCTGCCGCCGTCGCTCACTCGCCCGCGATGGCTGCCTCCGGCGGTAGGAAGCGGGTCGGCTTGGGGCTGGGTCGGTTGGGGACACGTCGCGCCCTTATAGGGCAAGAGGGTAACATAATAATATTCTGTTACTGGTAACAAAATAGTCCAGCCCTATATATATGGTTGTGTTCTGTCCTCTACAACATTCACTTATAGCTATGTCTTCATTCTTGAATCTTTATTGATCTAAGTGAATGTGATCGGATCCTAACCTAGTCTGTGCTTCTACCTCAAACTCTGTCTGTCCAAATCATATGCATTCTATTGAAAACTGTCAATTGTCTTCTCTGAGTCCTTGTCAGCAGAAGACAATGTGACAAACATTTAAATCCGCTTTTAATGTTGTATCCTTATTGCATGAATACCGGAGAACCCGGAATGACCAACCGACAATCCAGGCGTGTGTGGGAACATGGAACAACTTTCCATGAGTTGCATGCATGCCATGTGTCTCTCAGATGTGAACCGCTAGGGGCACCTGCGTAACTGCGCTGCGCCGCCCTCCTCCTTCTTATAAATACTCACCCATGCGGTCAATATCTGTTCTTCCACCTTGCCACCTTGCACGAACCCTAGCACCTCCGCTAGCTCGCGTCGACATCGGAGACGAAGCGCTTAGCTGTCGCGACTTCTTCGACGCTGTCCTCACGCCGGCCGCGGACATCATCCTCTCCCCGCCGCCGTAGGTGTCTTCCGCTACCAAGTTAGGGCGCTGGTGATTGAACTGCTCGGCCTCTCTTCCAACCTCGTCTAGCAATTCGTCAGAGGTAATTAAATCTTACTTTTTACTACCTTTTTGATCCGTCAAATCCATCCACTTCACCAAAAGTGGTTTCTTCACTTCCAAATCTGGATCTGTTCTCATCTACATCTCACGTCATGCCAAGTGTATTCACTTATGCTTCATAACTAGTTATATTCATGGATTCATACAAATCTGAAACCAACTCTCTCCAAATAAGTGAATGTCTTCGCATTATGAGGTCAATGTCTTCTAAACTGTATCATCAAAATCTTCTGAGAATGCATATGACCTCTTCCCCTTCCCTCACATATCTAATGTTGTCACAGGTACATGTTCGTGGGAGAATCCCTTGGTTCTCATAGTTTGCATTCATTTGTAGAATACTTAGAGAGTCACATCAAATCTCCTGAAGCCTGTTCTTGTCTGACCAGCAGACGGAAGCCATTCACTGTGTTGAAGCCAATCAGTCCGAATATTATGGCTTCAGAGAAGTCTGCACACAAGGGTGGCAGGCAATGCCGTGGCAACACTGCACTCGATCTGCCCCCTGATCTGTATGAACTGTACAAGTCAGATCCTGAAGAAAACTACAACCAGCGCAAGAACTGGATTCAATGCATACGAACATATTAGGCCGAGGAATGGTTCAAGTATAGGTTCATCACGCCTGAATATGCTGAAAAGAATGTCACCCATGGGTTGACTGCCTATACCGTGGCTTGGTACCAAAGAGCAAGGCTGAAGCCATTGAGCGAAAATTCTATCCTTGTATGGTCAGAGGACCACAGCCTGAAAATGCCGACCCATCTTCCCTGTTATGGTGTCGTGACGACAATCTCTTCAATTGCAACTATCAGTTTGCTAAAGATTCTGCTGGAAAGAATCAAAAAGAGTTTGGCCTCAACTTCAACCCTGGCCCCTCCTCTCCAAGATCTGATGGGACATGTGAAGCTAATGAGAACACAATTGGCCCCTTTGCAAATTTTGATGGGCTTATGATACCTCTCCAACGTATCTATAATTTTTTATTGTTCCATGCTATTATCTTACCCGTTTTGGATGTTTATGGGCATTACTTTACACATTTATATCATTTTTTGGGACTAACCTACTAACTGGAGGCCCAGCCCATATTGTTGTTTTCTTGCCTATTTCGGTGTTTCGAAGAAAAGGAATATCAAAGGAGTCCAAACGGAATGAAACCTTCGGAAAAGTTATTTTTGGAACAGAAGCAATCCCGGGGACTTGGAGTGCAAGCCAGGGAAGCGTCGAGGAGGCCACGAGATAGGGGGCGCTCCCTCCACCCTCGTGGGCCCCTCGAGGCTCCCCCGACTGACTTCTTACGCCTATATATTCCCATATACCCTAAAAACATCGAACAACACAATAGATCGGGAGTTCCGCCGTCTCAAGCCTCTGTAGCCACCAAAAACCTCTCGGGAGCCCATTCCGGCACCCTGCCGGAGGGGGGATCCCTCACCGGTGGCCATCTTCATCATCCCGGCGCTCTCCATGACGAGGAGGGAGTAGTTCACCCTCGGGGCTGAGGGTATGTACCAGTAGCTATGTGTTTGATCTCTCTCTCGTGTTCTCTCTATGGCACGATTTTGATGTATCGCGAGCTTTGCTATTATAGTTGGATCTTATGATGTTTCTCCCTCCTCTACTCTCTTGTGATGAATTGAGTTTTCCCTTTGAAGTTATCTTGTTGGATTGAGTCTTTAATGATTTGAGAACACTTGATGTATGTCTTGCCGTGCTTATCTGTGGTGACAATGGGATATCACGTGATCCACTTGATGTATGTTTTGGTGATCAACTTGCGGGTTCTGCCATGAACCTTTGCATAGGGGTTGTCACACGTTTTCATCTTGACTCTCCGGTAGAAACTTTGGGACACTCTTTGAAGTACTTTGTGTTGGTTGAATAGATGAATCTGAGATTGTGTGATGCATATCGTATAATCATGCCCACGGATACTTGAGGTGACAATGGAGTATCTAGGTGACATTAGGGTTTTGGTTGATTTTGTGTCTTAAGGTGTTATTCTAGTACGAACTCTATGATAGATTGAACGGAAAGAATAGCTTTGTGTTATTTTACTACGGACTCTTGAATAGATCGAGTAGAAAGGATAACTTTGAGGTGGTTTCGTACCCTACCATAATCTCTTCGTTTGTTCTCCACTATTAGTGGCTTTGGAGTGACTCTTTGTTGCATGTTGAGGGATAGTTATATGATACAAGTATGTTATTATTGTTTAGAGAACTTGCACTAGTGAAAGTATGAACCTTAGGCCTTGTTTCCTACCATTGCAATACCGTTTGTGCTCACTTTTATCATTAGTTACCTTGCTGTTTTTATATTTTTAGATTACAAAAACCTATATCTACCATCCATATTGCACTTGTATCACTATCTCTTCGCGAAACTAGTGCACCTATACAATTTACCATTGTATTGGGTGTGTTGGGGACACAAGAGAATCTTTGTTATTTGGTTGCAGGGTTGTTTGAGAGAGGCCATCTTCATCCTACGCCTCCCACGGATAGATAAACCTTAGGTCATCCACTTGAGGGAAATTTGCAACTATCCTACAAACCTCTGCACTTGGAGGCCCAACAACCTCTACAAGAAGAAGGTTGTGTAGTAGACATCAAGCTCTTTTCTGGCGCCGTTGCCGGGGAGGTGAGTGCTTGAAGGTATATATTTAGATCTTGTAATCGAATCTTTTTGTTTCTTGTTTTATCACTAGTTTAGTTTATAAACAAAACTACCAAAAAAATGGATTTGAGTTTGTCTCATACGCTTCATCTTTTTAATATCTTTCGTGAGTATGATGAAAAGGAAAATTGTTCTCAATTGCTAGAAGAAGAGTGCATTAAAATGCTTGGTACTAAATCTTTGAATGATGAGCATGATTGCAATATTGTTAGTATGAACTCTTTGAATATCCATAGTACTAATGATGATTGCGCTAGTTATGATGAAAATATCTCTTATAAGCATGTCGATTTTTGTGGAGTAGATTGGGTTTGCAAGTACATACAAAATAGGGAAAATAGATATTGCAAGAAGCATAAGCATTTAGAAACTAGAGGGTTGCAAGAAAGGCTTAATGCTAGTGCTGAAAACTTAAATTTCCTTTGCCGTACTTGTGAACTTTGCAATGAACGTGGTCATTTACATTTCCAATGCAAATTGTTTCATGATCGAATCGTGTCCAAATTTTTTGATGATTTGATCTCCCTTGCTCATTATAATGAACTTAGTTTTCTTTTGGGTTATGATAAGGACCTTCCAGAATTTGCCCATGAGAAATTCCTTGATATTGATCTAGAGAAGATTTATTCGTATTGTGCGGTGAATTGCATTGAAAATCCGTATATTGCCAATTACCTAAAGAAAAGAAAGCAAATAGAAGATGAAGAGAATACTAATGAAAGGGAAGAGACTTCCCAATCTCCTCCTATTATTTCTTATGATGAATCGGGTGACGAGGAGGAGCTTTCTATTCAACCAATCTCATCAATAAGGAGCTCAAAGAAGAAGGTTGAACCCACACATTATGTGAAGAAGAAAAAGAAAAGGAGGAGCAACAAAGGTAAAAAGGTATCCCTCCCAAATGATGTTGCTCCCACTACTCATTGTGATGATGATAATTGCTATACTATTGGTGCTATCCATATTATTAATGATGAGAGTGATTATGCTTATGGTATGAAAGGGCCCAAGCTTGTGGAAGCTATGTTTGATGAGGATGACATATTTGATAATATATTTGCTGAAATTAATGTTTGTCCCAAGCTTGGGGATGCTATGTTTAATGAAGATGATATTTTTAGCCTCCCAAGTTTTGATATGCAAAGTTGTTATGATGATAGCATGCCTCTTACTTATGATTATATTGATGAAAGTGGGTTTGGAAGAGTGTCAACTTTAGGAAGTAGTGATCCCACTATTTTGGAGGATGTTGAATCTTATTATGATGAATATGAAAGTGGATTTGGAAGAGTGTCAACTTTATTTAGTGATGATTCCACTATCTTGGGAGAGGTCTCAATCGATTATGATGAGAACAAAGTTGCTACTTCTTATGATTATTGTGATAAAACTTATGCTATAAAAAGTAGTGATGATAAAACTTGTCATGATTATGATTACCCTTTTTCTGAACATTACTCTTTTAATGTGGAAACAATTTATAGCATTCAAGTCTTTATGATACTCCCACTATTCCGAATGAGAAGAATTTTGCTTATGAGGAGAGTAGTAAATTTTATATGCTTGTAGATCATGAAAAGAATGCTTTAGGTGCCGGTTATATTGTTGAATTCATTCATGATTCTACTGAAAATTATTACGAGGGAGAGAATTATGCTTGTAGGAATTGCAATAATGTCAAGTTTCCTCTCTATGTACTTCAAATCTTGAAGTTATGCTTGTTTTGCCTTCCTATGCTAGTTGATTGTTGTTCCCATAAGTTGTTTGATCACAAAATCCCTATGCATAGGAAGTGGGTTAGGCTTAAATGTGCTAGTCATATGCTTTATGATGCTCCCGTTATGTTTCAATTCTTATCTTTTAGGTGAGCATCATTGTCATCATCATGCCTAGCTAGAAAGGCATTAAAGAAAAGCGCTTGTTGGGAGACAACCCAACATTTAACCTTACTGTTTTTGTGTGTCCACATGATTATGCTACTGTAGTAATAATGTCATATAGCTTTTGTTTCAATAAAGTGCCAAGTAAGACCTTTGGGATAGCTTACGGTGATAGTTGTGTTGATCCTGCTGAAAATCAGAAACTTTTGCATCCAGTAAATTAGTTTTGATAATTCACATAAACGTGTTTTTGTTCTGATTCTTTTTGCGATGGATTGGTACACACACTACAACAAGACACCACCAATAGCAACGCATTTTTCCGTATCTAAAAGTCCATATATGTGTTGTTAGGGTCTTTACCAACGGTTTGGGATGCGTAGCCTTATCCAGTGTTGCTAGAGCATAATACAACGGTTATACTTCCGTTGGTAAAAGGAACCGTTGCAAGGCTACAACACATAAAACCGACTTTTACAACACTCATATACGTTGGTGGTTAATGTACAGGAAGTCAAATCTCATTGCTGGGCAACAAAGAATTTGCAACGCTTCAGATGTTTTACATATAAAATGTGAACAATATTTTGTATGTCGCCAGTAATTAAATTAATGCTCCACATAATGGTGATAAGAATGTATATCAAGTCATAAGAAAAAATATACGCACGAGAGGAAGAAATCCTATATTGGAAAAAATTGTGAGATTACAATTGTTGATGTTACAGGAGGAATAACATCCAAATGTAATGCATAATCTAAATATTCTCTTGACAACGAAACTTAAATTAAAAGCATCCACGACATCCCTACAACTTAACTAAAACTTAACCAAGAAACATCATCTAACAGGAACAACATCCCTGCAACTTAACTAAAATTGAAAACAGCCATCATAACTACAACTGAAAATAGCCATCATCGTCATCCTTGTGAACTGGAACATCATCATCATCACTGTATACTTGCCACACACTCATATAAGCGTCCATATATCTTTTGAATCTACAAAGAAAATAACAAAATGAATTGTTAATACACAATGCATTGACATGATGCAAATAGTGCCGGGTTGCCCAGCAAATAAGAAATATTACTTCTTACAAAGGGTCATTACCTCCTAAACATTGGTTCGCCGGCTAGATTATGACTATTACAAAGAAAAGTTGTGATCTGAAAGTTTTCCCTTACAACTCAAGATATGACTTCAGGCCACAAAACAAACATAAACAGACTCGAGAAAAATAAACAGATGTCGTTGTGGCCTAAAAAGCAAGCAACTAATAACATAGTACCTACTTAGTTGACTAGTTAAAAGCACAATAGACACTGCTCATATGGAACAGTGCAAGCCACATAATGGGAAATTCAGCAATTTATGAACCATGACAGCAAGAGTTCATGTGGGTAATTCAGCAATTTATGAATCCAAGTGGTGAGATGTCAGTGATCAGTTTAGCAATGTATGAATCAAAAAGGCAAGAGCATCTAAGAAGAACAACTTGCATTTCCGTCTTCACAAACAGTTAAGATATGGAGATCATATACGCTTACGTAACCATGACTACTTAACACCGCCAGTATCTTGGACAAATCTACTCGCAGATCTAGCCGTCCATGATGTTGGCCTCCATCTCGATAGTGCCTGAATGGATGAGGGCGACGCGTCACATTAAATTACACACAACAATATGTACACCATTGGCAAGATAGGAGTACATAAGTAGTTGACTAAGAGCGGGAAAGGAGGCTGAAAATGGTTAGAGCTAATTTAAGAAATAAAGGAATAAATAAATAATCACCACAACAGAAATAATCTTAGTTGCAGGTAAAACTCAATGACGTACTATGAATGTAGAGACTGGCACATTAAAAACCACCGAATGGCATTGATCTAGAGTATTTCTTTCTTTGGAAACATGTGCACAAACAAACAGTGAGCCTGTACTTAACAAACGACAAACATGATAACAGTGAGCCGCTGCCGGTGTATATGTGCGTGTGCTTGCTGCAAGCTTTAGTATCTGAATGTTTGCACATGAACATGCATAAAGCTCAGGTGTAGGTTGCATCTAAGTGGGGTATTGGTATTCAGTTTTATTTTCACTATAATGCACAACAGTAGTAGATAAGTAGCATTTTTAGATTAGTAGATAAGTACTTGGTATAGATGAATCCTCTGCGTTGACTTGACCCAAGTGCATATATAATAACTGCATGCTATGAGGGACAATCACGTAACCAAATGACAAAGAAAATGTGAAATAAATCTCAAAAAAGAAAATGTGTACTATCTTATGGCCAGTTTTTTAGACGAAGAGGCTAGCAAGACCAAGGAATTTAACTGGGGAGTTGCATAATAGTTTTCAAACCAAAGGAAGAGAAGGGCATCAGTGTATGGAAATACAATCAGAAAGTAACAGTGTATCACATTTGACGTGTTCATGAAATTGAATGTTTGTTATCCCGTAGCAATGCACGGGTATTTAGCTAGTAATCCAAATTGTGTAGAATAGTAAGTGCATACAACAATCAGTACATTAACAGGCGTGGAGTTTAGTTCTTTAGTATTTATCAGGGTTCTGAATCATATCAAAAACGTCAAAGCAACATCATAGAAGAAACAATGTGCATTATTAATTCACCTGCTCACTAAAACAAAGGTGTACGTGCTTCCTCCAATTGGTCCACGTCCTCTAGTATTTGAGCTGGACGTGAAAGCCACCATTAGCAAGCTACTACCTCGACCTAAATAACTCGACCATCAGACTCCTGAAAAATGTGAAATTGCAACAAAAACTTTGATTATTAACTCATCAATACAGAGATCAATAAAGACTAGATCCCTCCTTAAATATTATAACTCTAGCAATAGACTATTTAATATGCGGTCCGCATATATGAAGTAGTGCTTCTCTACATCAAAAAAATTGAAAGGATTACCGACTAATCTATCAAGGATTGATGGGTTGGCAGCGTATAAGGATTTTTTTTTAATTGATGCTCCATTGATTTATTTATTTTGGATAAGAATGTAGACCACAGTCTACCTTATATATTCCAAAGCCAGACCGAGGTCTGAGAATTGTCTTAGTACAAAAGATGCCGGCTAAAACACTGCATCAGAGGAACAGAAACATGAGAAAGAACAGGGTGGAAGGGGAACAAGCCTCTAGACTGAAACCTGACTAAATGATGTTCCTCAGGAGCTCCAAGTAGTGCTGAAGGAAGGCCTTGAGAGAGCAATCCTTCGATATACAGCACCATAGCTAAATCATCGCCGCGATGGCGAAGCAAGAAGCAAAATTTGGCATTGACAGACTGTCAAAGACCCAAGCATTACGCACTTTCCACAGCTGAACCGCACAGGCAGCAAAAAGCACGAACAGAGTGTGGACTAATAGATCTTAGTGTCCGTACAAACACCAGCAAGGAGTGGGATTCTGTTGCCTGCTGCAAGACCTCAAGCTTACTACACAGAAAATGAGCTGGAGCGCATCTCAATATGATGTGATCCACAGTTTTTTCAGCCGGACAAATATCACAATATGGGTGCTCAATATTCTTCCATTGTTTAAGATGCTCCATTGATATCTAATAGTTACTAATTTAATAGAATAGCAGTCAGTGCATGAATGTAAACCAATGGAGATCGGAAGTCAGTCTGCAGGCCTATCAGTGTTCGTCAATGAAGTGCACAAGGGCCAAAAAAATTTAACAGGGATTAGCAGCAATAGAATCGGGGGTGCATACATAGATGTCTATAGGAGATAAGAAGAATAGAGGTTATAGAAAGGGGAAGAGAGAGAGGACGAAGCCAGGGAAGGGGATTCACTCACAGGCGAGAGGAGGAGGACATGGCCACCAGCGCTATAACCGACACCCGAAACCCTAGCCATCAGGAGAAGGTCGCAGGTGGGATTTGGTGGTCGTGAGCGCCGGATCTAGCCGCATGGGAGGGCTCCGCGGTGTGAGGGGACCTCGTGCTGTGCTTCGCGCGATGGCTGGATTCGCCGGATGTCGCCTGAATCAGCCGCCGCAGGTGGCGCAATGAGGAGCTGCGTCAAGTGAGAGATGGGATGAGAGGGATGGGTGGGTGGGGGATACGGCGGATCCGGTAGCCTCTGGAGCTGCGATGTGGGAGGAGGGGAGGGGAGGGCCGGCGGCGAGGTGGGAGGAGGAGGGTGACGAGGCGGTTGGTGGCGGCGATTTGGGAGAGACCAGGGGCATCGGGTGCTCTGTTTCTGGCACGTCGCTCTCTCCTTTCCTATGTTTTTTTTCTATATGTCCCACGATAGGGTAAGAGCTGCAAATCTGCAACGGATATTTGCAACCTTTAATTTGTGTATCTATTGTGAATTTTACAACGTATAGCCAAAATGTTGTAAAATGTGTGTTGCTTTATAAGGGGTATTCTTGTAGTGACAAGTTTCTTAGGACTTTCTAATTTGATAGGATTTTTGGAGTTCCATAAGTATACGTTTGATACAGATTACTGCTGCATCGCTTGCTTTTTGATGATTCTGTTTTCTATGTGTGGTTTGCTTATTTTGATTAATCTTATTTTGATGAATCTAATTTGGTAGGATTTTGGAGTTCAGTATCGTTTGATCTGATTACTCTGCATCGCTTGCTTTTTGACAGATTTTGTTTTCTATGTGTGGTTTGCTTATTTTGATGAATCTATGAGTAGTATCGGAGGGTATGAACCATAGATAAGTTTGAATAAAGTAGATATTACACCAATATGAATTTAGAATGAGTTCATTACAGTACCTAAGTGGTTCTTTTATTTTCTTATACTAACGGAGCTTACGAGTTTTCTATTGAGTTTTGTGTTGTGAAGTTTTCAAGTTTTGGGTAAAGATTCGATGGACTATGGAATAAGGAGTGGCAAGAGCCAAAGCTTGGGGATGCCCAAGGAACCTCAAGGTAATATTGAAGGACAACCAAGAGCCTAAGCTTGGGGATGCCCCGGATGGCAACCCCTCTTTCGTCTTCGTTCATCGGTTACTTTACTTGGATTTATATTTTTATTCGCCACATGATATGTGTTTTGCTTGGAGCATCTTGTATGATATTAGTATTTGATTTTTTTTGTTTTCCACAATCTTCCTTGCTGTACACACCTTTTGGGAGAAGCCCACTTGATTAGAATTTAGTGGAATACGCTATGTGCTTCACTTATATCTTTTGAGCTAGATAGTTTTTGCTCTAGTGCTCCACTTATATATTTTAGAGCACGGCGGGGGCTTAATTTTGTAGAAATTGCTAGTCTCTCATGCTTCACTTATATTATTTTGAGAGTCTCTTAGAACAGCCTGATATTTGCCATGGTTGTAAAACTGGTCCTAGAATGGTGGGCATCCAAGTTGGGTATAATAAAAACTATCATAGGAAGTGAATTGGATGCTATGATCAATTTGATACTTGATAATTGTTTTGAGATATGGAGGTAGTGATATTAAAGTCATGCTAGTTGGATGATTATGAATTTAAAGAATGCTTGTGTTGAAGTTGGCAAGTCCCGTAGCATGCACATATGGTGAAAGTTGTGTAACAAATTTATTGCATAGGGTGCTCTTTTGACTGCCTTCCTTTGAGTGGAGGTCGGGGGCGCGCGATGGTTAACTCCTACCAACCTCCCCCCTAGGAGCATGCGTAGTAGTACTTTGCTTCAAGGGCTAATAAAACTTTTGCAATAAGTATATGAGTTCTTTATGACTAATGTTGAGTCCATGGATTATACGCACTTTTACCTTTCCATCATTGCTAGCCTCTTCGGTACCGTGTATTGCCCTTTCTCACCTTGAGAGTTGGTGCAAACTTCGCCGGTGCATCGAAACCCCATGATACGATACGCTTTATCACACATAAACCTCCTTATATATTCCTCAAAACAGCCCCCATACCTACCTATTATGGCATTTCATAGCCATTCCGAGATATATTGCCATGCAACTTTCCACCGTTCCATTCATCATCATGACTTACATTACAATTGTCATATTGCCATTGCATGATCATGTAGTTCACATCATATTTGTGGCAAGGCCACTTTGCATAATTTTTCATACATGTCACTCTTGTTTCATTGCCCATCCCGGTACACCGCCGGAGGCATTCATATAGAGTCATATCTTGTTCTAGTTTTGAGTTGTAATTCATGAGTTTTAAATCAATAAAAAGTGTGATGATCATCATTATTAGAGCATTGCCACCCCCCAAAAAGGAAAAAAAGAAAAAAAAAGGCTGAAGAAAAAAAATAAAAAAAGAAGAATGGCCAAAAAGAAAAAAAATAAAGGCCTAAAAAAGAAAATAAATAAAAAGGGGGCAATGTTACTATCTCTTTTTCCACACTTGTGCTTCAAAGTGGCACCATGTTCTTCATATAGAGAGTCTCATATGTTGTCACTTTCATATACTAGTGGGAATTTTTCATTATAGAACTTGGCTTGTATATTCCTACGATGGGCTTCCTCAAAATGCCCTAGGTCTTCGTGAGCAAGCAAGTTGGATGCACACCCACTTAGTTTCTTTTGTTGAGCTTTCATACATTTATAGCTCTAGTGCATCCATTGCATGGCAATCCCTACTCCTCATGTTGACATCAATTGACGGGCATCTCCATAGCCCGTTGGTTAGCCTCGTCAATGTGAGACTTTCTCCTTTTTTGTCTTCTCCACACAACCTCCATCATCATATTCTGTTCCACCCATAGTGCTATATCCATGGCTCACGATCATGTATTGCGTGAGAGTTGAAAAAGGCTGAAGCGCGTTAAAAAGTATGAACTAATTGCTTGCTTGAAACCGGGGTTGTTCTTGATGGGAGTATTTTGTGTGATGAAAATGAAGCATAGCCACTATATGATTTTGTAGGGATGAACTTTCTTTAGCCATGTTATTTTGAGAAGACATGATTGCCTTGATTAGTATGCTTGAAGTATTACTATTTCTTATGTCAATATGAACTTTTATTTTGAATCATTTGGATCTGAACATTCATGCCACAATAAAGAAAATTACATTGAGAATTATGCTAGGTAGCATTCCACATCAAAAATTTTGTTTTTATCATTTACCGACTCGAGGACGAGCAGGAATTAAGCTTGGGGATGCTTGATACATCTCCAACGTATCTATAATTTTTGATTGTTCCATGCTATTATATTACCATTAATCTGGATCTGTTCTCATCTACATCTCACATCATTCCAAGTATATTCACTTATGCTTCATAACTAGTTAGATTCCTCACTTGTACTTATTCAATGATTCGTACAAATCTGAAACCAACATTCTCCAAATAAGTGAATGTCTTCACATTATGAGGTCAATGTCTTCTAAACTGATTTATCGTCAAAATCTTCTGAGAATGCATATGACCTCTTCCCCTTCCCTCACATGTCTAATGTTGTCACAGGTACATGTTCGTGGGAGAATCCCTTGGTTCTCATAGTCTGCATTCATTTGCAGAATACTTAGAGCGTCACATCGAATCTCCTGAAGCCAGTTCTTGTCTAACCAGCAACGGAAGCCATTCACTGTGTTGAAGCCAATCATTCCGAATATTATGGCTTCAGAGAAGTCTGCACGCAAGGGTGGCAGGCAACGCCATGGCAACACTGCACTCGATCTGCCCCCTGATCTGTATGAACTGTACAAGTCAGATCCTGAGGAAAACTACGACCAACGCAAGAACCGGATTCAATGCATACGAAGATATTAGGCTGAGGAATGGTTCAAGTATAGGTTCGTCACGCCTGAATATGCTGAAAAGAATGCCATCAAGCACCCATGGGGTGACTGCCTATACCGTGGCTTGGTGCCAAATAGCAAGGCTGAAGCCATTGAGCAAAAATTATATCCTTCTATGGTCAGAGGACCACAGCCTGAAAATGCCGACTCATCTTCCCTGTTATGGTGTCGTGACGACAATCTCTTCAAGTGCAACTATCAGTTTGCTAAAGATTCTGCTAGAAAGAATCAAAAGGAGTTTGGCCTCAACTTCAAACCTGGCCCCTCCTCTCCAAGATCTGATGGGACATGTGAAGCTAATGAGAACATAATTGGCCCCTTTGCAAATTTTGATGGGCTTCTGATACGTCCCCAATGTATCTATAATTTTTTATTGTTCCATGCTATTATCTTACCCGTTTAGGGTGTTTATGGGCTTTACTTTACACATTTATATCATTTCTGGGACTAACCTACTAACTGGAGGCCCAGCCCATATTGTTGTTTTCTTGCCTATTTCGGTGTTTCGAAGAAAAGGAATATCAAAGGAGCCCAAACGGAATGAAACCTTCGGAAAAGTTATTTTTGGAACAGAAGCAATCCCGGGGACTTGGAGTGCAAGCCAGGGAAGCGTCAAGGAGGCCACGAGATAGGGGGGCGCGCCCACCCCCCTGGGCGCGCCCTCCACCCTCGTGGGCCCCACGATGCTCCCCCGACCGACTTCTTTCGCCTATATATTCCCATATACCCTAAAAACATTGAACAACACAATAGATCGGGAGTTCCGCCGCCGCAAGCCTCTGTAGCCACCAAAAACCTCTCGGGAGCCTGTTCCGGCACCCTGCCGGAGGGGGGATCCCTCACCGGTGGCCATCTTCATCATCCCGGCGCTCTCCATGACGAGGAGGGAGTAGTTCACCCTCGGGGCTGATGGTATGTACCAGTAGCTATGTGTTTGATCTCTCTCTCGTGTTCTCTCTATGGCACGATTTTGATGTATCGCGAGCTTTGCTATTATAGTTGGATCTTATGATGTTTCTCCCTCCTCTACTCTCTTGTGATGAATTGAGTTTTCTCTTTGAAGTTATCTTGTCGGATTGAGTCTTTATTGATTTGAGAACACTTGATGTATGTCTTGCCGTGCTTATCTGTGGTGACAATGGGATATCACGTGATCCACTTGATGTATGTTTTGGTGATCAACTTGCGGGTTCTGCCATGAACCTTTGCATAGGGGTTGGCACACGTTTTCGTCTTGACTCTCCGGTAGAAACTTTGGGACACTCTTTGAAGTACTTTGTGTTGGTTGAATAGATGAGTCTGAGATTGTGTGATGCATATCATATAATCATGTCCACGGATACTTGAGGTGACAATGGAGTATCTAGGTGACATTAGGGTTTTGGTTGATTTGTGTCTTAAGGTGTTATTCTAGTACAAACTCTATGATAAATCGAACAGAAAGAATAGCTTTGTGTTATTTTACTACGGACTCTTGAATAGATCGAGCAGAAATGATAACTTTGAGGTGGTTTCGTACCCTACCATAATCTCTTCGTTTGTTCTCCACTATTAGTGGCTTTGGAGTGACTCTTTGTTGCATGTTGAGGGATAGTTATATGATCCAAGTATGTTATTATTGTTGAGAGAACTTGCACTAGTGAAAGTATGAACCTTAGGCCTTGTTTCCTACCATTGCAGTACCGTTTGTGCTCACTTTTATCATTAGTTACCTTTCTGTTTTTATATTTTCAGATTACAAAAACCTATATCTATCATCCATATTGCACTTGTATCACTATCTCTTCGCCGAACTAGTGCACCTATACAATTTACCATTGTATTGGGTGTGTTGGGGACACAAGAGACTCTTTGTTATTTGGTTGCAGGGTTGTTTGAGAGAGACCATCTTCATCCTATGCCTCCCACGGATTGATAAACCTTAGGTCATCCACTTGAGGGAAATTTGCCACTGTCCTACAAACCTCTGCACTTGGAGGCCCAACAACGTCTACAAGAAGAAGGTTGTGTAGTAGACATCAGCTTCTGTCTCACATTGTGGCTCAGAGAGCAGTTGTGGAGTAATCTGCCAAAGAAGTTGATTCTGTAGATGCTCCCTCACCTCCAAAGGAGAAAAGGAAGAAGAAGGCAAAAGCTTCAAAGCCATCTTCCTCACCAAAAGCTTGAACCAGGAAGACTCTGAAGTCTGCACCGCCTGAGTCCAGTGTGCAGTTTCAAGACTTATCTCGCATGTCCAAGAGGACCAAGAAGCCCTTGCCCAAGAAGGCCACTGGGCAACCCCTAACTCTGTTTGTTGTTCTGTGCAATGAAGATGAAGCCATTGATCTGTCCAGCGATGAAGATCTTGGTGATGATGCTCTTGAGATGCTTATCAAGAGCAAGCAAGAGGCAGAAATCTTCAATGATCTGCCCCTCTTTGATGTTGACATTCTGAATAACTTCATCGATGAGTGGTTCGATGACCAGCGCACCAGTATGGACGATCTTCATCTTCCAGTGGACATCAGCGTCACATTCCATGGAGCCATTGCTAATGAGCTGGCCTTGGCTCAGAAGATTGTCGAGCTCAAAAACAAGATCGATTATGAGAAGGCTCACTTCAAGAAGAACATGGCCAAGCTCAGCGTCACAGATGTTCAAATCTTCAAGAAGATGTTGCATGACCTCAAGGAGGAGTTCCACAAGAAGCGTACTGAAGCTAAAGGCTAGTGCATGAAGTCAGAAATGCGTTCAAGCTCACAATGAAGCTGAGAAGCGCAAAGCTCTTGGGCGCCCTGGCATTGATCCTAGGATGGCTACTAAATAAAAGAAGCCTGCTGTGACTCAAATTGCACCAGAGCAGGAAGAACCTCGCATTGTCTTCCCTGCCAGTATGACAAGCTCGAAGCCTAAGGTTGAAGGAAATATGCCCTAGAGGCAATAATAAAGTTATTATTTATTTCCTTATTTCATGATAAATGTTTATCATTCATGCTAGAATTGTATTAACCGGAAACATGATACATGTGTGAATGCATAGACAAACAAACATGTCACTAGTATGCCTCTACTAGACTAGCTTGTTAATCAAAGATGGTTATGTTTCCTAACCATGAACAAGGAGTTGTTATTTGATTAATGAGGTCACATCATTAGCGTAATGATCGATTGACATGACCCATTCCTTAGCTTAGCACACGATCGTTTAGTATGTTGCTCTTGCTTTTATCCATGACTTATACATGTTCCTATAACTATGAGATTATGCAACTCCGTTTACGGAGGAACACTTTGGTGCTACCAAGCGTCACAACGTAATCGGGTGATTATAAAGGAGTACTACAGAGTCTCCAAAGGCGGATGTTGGGTTGGCGTATTTGAGATTAGGTTTTGTCACTCCGATTGTCGGAGAGGTATCTCTGGGCCCTCTCGGTAATGCACATCACTGAAGCCTTGCAAGCACTACAACTAATGAGTTAGTTGTGAGATGATGTATTACGGAACGAGTAAAGAGACTTGCCGGTAACGAGATTGAACTAGGCATTGGATACCGACGATCGAATCTCGGGCAAGTAACATACCGATGACAAAGGGAACAACGTATGTTGTTATGCGGTCTGACCGATAAAGATCTTCGTAGAATATGTAGGAGCCAATATGGGCATCCAGGTCCCGCTGTTGGTTATTGACCGTGAATAGTTCTAGGTCATGTCTACATTGTTCTCGAACCGTAGGGTCCGCACGCTTAAGGTTACGATGACAGTTATTATGAGTTTATGTATTTTGATGTACCGAAGGAGTTCGGAGTCCCGGATGTGATCACGGACATGACGAGGAGTCTCGGAATGGTTGAGACATAAAGATTGATATATTGGAAGCCTATGTTTGGAGTTCGGAATGGTTCCGGCGGCAACGGAATTCTGGGAGTACCGGAGGTTACGGAACCCCGGGAGGTAAATGGGCCTCGATGGGCCCTAGTGGAAAGGAGAAAGGGCCAGCCCTGGTGGGCGCGCCCCCCTTCCCTAGTCCTACTAGGACTAGGAGAAGGGGCCGCCCCTCTCTCTCTTTTCCCCTCAGGAATCCTAGTCCAACTAGGATTGGGGGAATCCTACTCCGAGAGGAGTAGGACTCCTGTAGCGCCTCCCTTGGCCGCCGCCCCCTCCCCTTGGCTCCTTTATATCTGAGGCGGGGGGCACCTAGGAACACACAAGTTGATCGTGAGATCGTTCCTTAGCCGTGTCGGTGCCCCCTCCACCATATTCCACCTCGGTTATCTGTCGCGAAGCTTAAGCGAAGCCTCTCTACCGTGAAACATCAAGATCGTCACCACGCCGTCGTCTTGACGGAACTCTCCCTCGACACTCGGCTGGATCGGAGTCTGAGGGACGTCATCGAGCTGTCGTGTGTCAAGAACTCGGGGCGTCGAATAACGGCGCCGGGATCGGTCGGATCGCGAGGAGAACGTCGACTACTTCCTCTACGTTGTGATCGCTTCGCCGGGTCTACAAGGGTATGTAGACAACACTCTCCCCTCTCGTTGCTATACATCACCATGATCTTGCGTGTGCGTAGGAAAATTTTTGAAATTACTACGTTCCCCAACAAAGGTCCCCTCAGCGGCTTCAGAGCTGAAGAAAACAAGGGCAGCTGAAGCCGAAGCCAAGAAGCGCAAGCACAAGGACGCATCTGACGATGCCCCTTCCAAGAATAAGTTGAAGACTAAGGGAACCAAGTCTTCAAAGAAAGAGCATGATGCGGCCTCTTAGCCTCTCATTGTTGAACCTATCTCAGTTGCTCCTCCTGCTGCCACCAACCAAGAACAACGTGTAATGATCCACCAGCCTGCTTCCACCGAGGCTCATGAAGATGAACATGTTCTAGCTGTTGACCCCAACGCAGCTGAAGACATTGGTCATGACGACAGTGTTGTTGATGATGAAGTCCTTCCTCAACTCGAGCACCACTTGTTATCATCGCCTGCTCCAACGAGCAGTGAATACATTAGCATTGGTCGTCCATTGACGGCAATCACTCAAGATGATTCCTGGGCTGAGCACCCTCAAGAAGAAACCCCAGTTCATGATGAGACACCCCGCACTCCACCAGCACAAGTCACCAATCTAGTACTGAATGACGACAACTACGTGGAGACCACTCCATCGCCAAAGGCGTCTCCCATGTTTCAATGGCTTTGCAAAGGTCTTAGGCCACCAGTCTCCATGTCAACCATCCTAGAAGAATATTCACAACAATCTAGCTCAGTGGCACGTCAAGTGTTCCCTGAAGAGAATCCTTCTGTGACAGTTCCTGTGTCTGAAACCAAAGCTGCCGAAGACATTCCGGCTGCATCAGCCAAAGAAGAAAGAAGAGAAGAGAGAGTTGCCACACCCCCTACCACAGATCAAGTCACTCTCGAGGAGAATGTGATTGTGCAAGACCCTCCGGTCGTTGACGAAATGGAGTTTGCGAACAATGAGGCTGCCATAAACACTGCTGAAGCCAATGACCTTGTCTTAGCTGAAGATCATGTGGAGCCTGAAGCTAATGTTGTGCCTGAAGCTAATGAGAATCCTGCAGCTGTTGTGACGCCGGTCTCCACTAATGGTGATGTTCCTCCCCCAAGGCCTCACACTATGGAACGACATACAATCGGGATGGGGAGTTGGTCACAGTTTGCTGGCCAATCATGGTTCCTCCCACTGCTCCCAAACCCCAATATGATTATCATGTGGAGCAACAACCACAAGTTCAGAAGCCACACCCGAGGCTGCCAAGGCTTCCAGGTGCTGCTACATTGCCAGGATCGTTCAGTGTAAATAGCTTCAGGGCACACAATACCTTCTTTGACAAAGACAAGAACCAATACTCGAAGCCAAAGATCTCTTCCGATCAATTCTGGATCCATCAACAACGCATCTACTATTCTTGTGTTCTCTAAAACCAAGAGAAAATCTTCTCTCACATGCGTCTTGACTGTGAAGCTGTTGCTGGGCTGCCCTGTCTGGAAGAAGCTCTGGACTGCTTTCGGGATGCAGGTCTTCTGCAATTTGTCACTGCCAAAGAGCACTGGAATGAAGAGCTTCTGCTGCAGTTCTATGCTACTCTTCACATTCGTGGCTACAACAGGGATTCGAAGACATGGATCCTCGAGTGAATGATAGGAGATGTGCACCATGAAGCCAAAGCTCAAGACATCATCGAGCTTACCTCCCTGCCCACTCCAGGTGAATTGTATGAACCTAGTTGTCAGCGTCACAGAGAAGAACCGCAGAGTATCTTTTAGAGGCCTGAACCCAATATGAGTCAGATGCTCAGCATGATGAAGCCATTGCCTCAAGATGCAGAATATCCCAAGGATTTTTTGTCAAGGACCTCGAGTACTTACCCCGCACAGTCTATCATATACTAAGGCGTACTCTAAGGCCAATCAAGGGACATTCTTCTGAAGCTAAACTTGAAGGCACCATGAAGACTTTGGTATTCTATATTGTCAATGGCATCAGATTCAACTCCCAGGATTTCTTCATCATACAACTTGTTGCAACTGGGATTGATCTATTTGGCCTGAAGTTTTATGCTCCATGGGTGATGCGTCTGATCAAACTCCATTCTTCTGTCGACTACCAGCCCTCAACACGCAACCATCTTGTCTTTCTGCCTGAGGTTGATCTGTTAGTTGAAGCCATCTACCCCAAGACTGCCAAGGAGCCGCTATATCTTCATAATGTCAACCATCAAAACTTCACTCAACCAATAGAAGGAGTTCATGTACCCAATGCTGCTATTCCTGCTTATCCTCTGGCTAGCAATGTGCGTATGCCTCATCGTGCAAATACCGAAGCCACTGCTAGTTGAATTTCTCAAAGGCCTCGAAAGCATTCTCGTGTACTCAATGACCGAGAGATGCTTGTGGCCTTACATCAGAAGCAGGACAAGCACCACGACAGGCTAAAACGTCAGATGCATAGTCTCTTTGTCGGTCGGAGATGACACCTATGGGATCACAAGAATCCCTACTACGGTTGTCGGGGCGTAGGGCTGTGAGAAGAGCAGGATTAGCAATGAGCACAAGGATCGTTTACCCAGGTTTGGGACGCGAGGATGCGTAAAACCCTAATCCTGCTTTGGTGGATGTATTGAGTGTTCTTGAGCTCTTGAACTAGCTACGGTGGCTGCGTAGTTCAAAAGAGCCGAATCCCTCCAGTACGCCATGGGCCTCCTTTTATAGTCGAAAGGGGCTGCCACAGTGGCACACAGGAGGTGGAAAGGCCTACAATGCTATGGGCTTATCATTCGTATTACAGGATAAGGCACATTTAATGCATGGCTTAGGTGTCCTCTTGCTTTATCGGGGATGGGAGCGAGGCCCGGCCCGTCCGTCGCCGCTCCTCCTCGCTTCGACATGCGCCCTGGCAAGCGATGCATGCGGCGCCATGTAGGCAGGCAAGCAGCTGAGGTGGTGTGGTGGTGGAGCCTCCATGAAGATTTGCATGCCGCCACGTAGGCGTGTGCTGAGTTGGCCTGGAAGCTGCATGTTGCCACGCAGGTGCCTACCTAGCTGGTTGGGCTGGCAGCTGCATGTGAACGGTGATGGAGACTTGGTTGGCGCAGGCCTGGCAGTGGCCCCGCTGACACCCTTAGCAAGGGCCTTGCCGGGTGGCCCGGCAAGGATCTTGTCGTGGTGCACTGTCGATCCTTGCTGGGGGTCTTGCGGGTTTCCTCGGCAAGGATCTTGTTGAGGATCGTTGCCTTCCAATCCTCATCTGATCTTGAATATTCTTTGTCTTCACAAACATCTTCATGCCACCATGGAGGTGCCTCCCGAGCCCTGGCCCAACATGGTTGATGATGTTGGGGACCGTGGGTTCGAGGGGGCCCACTCCGCTGGTGTGGGTGAGCCGCCCCGACAAGGGGCTTGCCGGGGATGTTGAGGCTGCCCCGGCAAGGGTCTTGCCGGGGGAACCTGCTTCGTCCATCTGCTCTTTGTGGTCTTGGTCCTTGTCGTTGCGCTGATCATCTTGTGCCTTCGACTCCTTCCTTTTGCCCTGCTAAGTGTGGCTGCAGCCTGTGGTTCTGACTGCCCGTGCACAAGTAAGGGGTATAAAGGAGTGCCCCTACTTTAGTACACCGACAGGAGCCCCCGGGCCTAGGCCACACATAGGTGTAACGCGTTGTTGGGCCAGGCCCAAAACGGTGCGCGGGCAGGCGGGGCGGGTTTTACCGCAGTAACTTTCTGCCCGCTGCGCTTCCCCATGACCTGTGCGACATGGGGGGGCCATGCGTGATGTGGGGGCATGCGTGGGGCAGCTTCCGCATGCATGCGTCATATCGCAGTTAATGGGAAAGGAGGCGGCCCGCGCCTTCCCCGTAAAAGGGAATAACCGCGGGCACGTTGCTCACTTTACCCCTTCCCTGCGTCCTTTCCAATCTTGGAACCGCCGCCCCCTTTCTTCCTCCTTCTCAAGCCCCCCGTCTTCATCCACCGTTGCTGTGCTTCCATCATCCTCTGCCCTCTTGCTTCTCGCAGGCACCATGGCACCCGAATCCACCAAAGGCAAGGGGGTGGCCAAAGATGCCGGGGTGACGGAGCAGCCACAGAGCGAGTTGGTGGCGCGTCGGGCGCAGTTCACATACTTCCCCTCGACGGTTGACATGTTCGAGCTCCGGGAGTCCTTCAAATCTCTGTGGGGGGTGAAGACGGGGGAGAAACGACAGGGCCTCCAGCCGCGCGCGTCATCCCCGCCAACGTCGAGGCCGCCCCAAATCGGTACCCCTTCTTTGTCGACTACTTCTCCTACGGGCTCTGTCTCCCCTTATCCGATTTCTTCAACGACGTCATGCACACCTACGGCTTCCGATTTCTGGATTTCACTCCGAATGTTGTGGCGTGCATGGCTCTCTTCGCACACCTCTGCGAGGGCTTCACTGGGGTGCACCCCAACACGACGCTCTTCCACCACTACTTCTCCCCTCGGATCCAAAAGGGGGGCGCCATCTCTGGTTGCGTCGCCTGGATTCCGAGGGCCAAGGGGACGTACCCGGAGGGCGCCATGAAGCAGAGGTGGGAAGAGTGGCGGGGCCGATGGTGCTGGACTGAGGAGGAGGACCCGCCATCATTCTGCGAGGTTTGCCGGGAGCCGGCGGTCCGTGGAAACGACTGGGGCGACATCGATGCCGACTATGAGAAGCTCACGATTGCCACCACCAGGATCCTCCGGCTCACTGAGGCTGGGCTCACCCTCGAAATGATCGGGGCAGACTTCATCCGCCGCCGAATTGCTCCTCTGCACAACAAGCGGAGGCCAGCCTAGCTTTTCATGAATGCTGCTGACATCATGAGGCTCCGCCCCGGCCTTGACCACAACCTTACGGTGCTGAGGCACGCCCATCTCTGCCAACAGATCTTCCAGCTTGAGGTCAATGACGACGGCGAGGTTGAGCCGCGAAGACCGGCAAGGTTGTCAAAGGGCCCCTTTTCAAGTTGCCGGCAGGAGTGGTCCCGCTGTGCAACAATTCTTGCCGATCCGACATCATTGTCATGATGCCAGACTTCAATGCGCATGGCCTTGACCCAAGCTCGGTCGAGCCGGACGAGCTCCAAGTGCAGGAATTCTTCGACACCTTGCATGAGGGGTACGTCACCGCCGAGGTGTGGATCATCTAGGACACCTCCCAGGCGGAGCTGGACTACATCGCCGCCAGGGTGGAGGAGGTGAAGCTCGCCAAGGAGGCTGGCAGCGCCGGCACGTGGAGGACAAGGCAGCGATGGAAGCGGAGGAAAAAGAGCTTGCCAAGTGGGCGGCGGCTGCTGGGGAGGCCAGCGGCGCGGGCATTGAGGCTTCCCTCGTCGAGGACATGGTCGATGAGTCGTCGAAGGAGGAGGATGAGGGGGAGGAGGTCGTGACCGCCAACTCTCTAGTTACTGGAAGAGGGCAAGTTCTGCGGCGGGCCACCTCCGGCGAACCGGTCCGTCCCGGCTGGGCCACGCAGCTGCGACAGGCCCAGGAGATGTCTGCGCGCCAGACGAGGGCTGCAGCGACGAAGAAGGCGGTGAAGGCCGTGGCGGCGAAGAAGAAGGCGTCCGCTTCTTCATCGTCCAAGCGTGTCCAGACGCCACCGCATCCCCCCCCCCCCGACATTGGCGTGGGGATCGCTTTTGACTTTGGACCCCTCAGCCCGGAGAGGAAAAGGAAAGCAGCAGAGGAGGAGGAGGAGGAGGAAGAGTAAGCTCTGCTTTTCCCCCTTGTTTTCTTTTTTTGTTATCTCCATTTCCTCAAATGGTGCCGCCTATTCTGAATCATCTTCATCCCGCAGGGATGTGGAGACGCTGACCCAATGGGCGAAGAGGGCCAGGGTTTTGACGAGCGGCCAGCCCCCGGCAGGCACCTTTGGCACGCCACTGGTGGTGTTGAGCAGCCCGGACAGCAGCCCCCGGCTCAGCCCCCAGCGTGAGTCCATCACATGTCCTTCGTCAATGTGCGCTAGGGGTATGATATTTTGGTACTCACCATGTTGTGGATGTAGGAGGGGAGCAGCAGCAAGGGAAGCCACAGAGGGCTTGTCCTAACGTGCCGCCCCCATCGACCACGCCGCCCCGAGGGGCGTCCCCGGCAAGGGCACCAAGCACCGAGCCCATGCACATGGAGGAGGAGGAGGAGAACGTGGGCGCCGGTGGCTTCGCCTCGACGCCGAACCTTGGCGGAGAGGGGACTTCTGCTTCTCGGCTTGGCACGGGTAAGCCACTCGCTTTCCGTTTCTGCTTGCGTTCTTTCTTTCTCTCTTACTGGGCTTTGACCTTGGCCCCACCCTATCCCCTTCTTGGCATTCAGGCTTCCCCTCGATGGACCCAGAGGACGTCAATACTGTCATCGAGGATGTCGTCGAGGATGCCGCGGTGTAGGCTGAAAGATCGCCGCCGAGGAGAGCGCCAAGGGCGCCGCCGAGGCCGCCGCCAAGGGGCCCGTCGGGGAGCTCGACAAGGGACCTGCCGGGGAGGCTGGCAGGGCCGCTGCCAA
The DNA here is from genome assembly GCA_021437245.1 of Aegilops speltoides. Lineage (NCBI taxonomy): Eukaryota > Viridiplantae > Streptophyta > Magnoliopsida > Poales > Poaceae > Aegilops > Aegilops speltoides. Next base: position 103,573,891 of record CM038142.1, read on the forward strand.
GGAGGAGGTGGTTGATGACCAGCCCTCCTCCTCCGCCGCCTCCAACTCTTGCAGGTATTTGAGGGTGAGCGATGTCCTCTTCGTCCATCTTCCAGGCACGTCGAGCACCCGGGCTCCCATTGAGGGAGAGGTGTTCGATGACACAGTGCTTGCCGCCGCCGGGCTCGAGGTCATCGACGAGCTGAGCGTTGATGGCGACGACTGCTAGGAGGAGCGGCTGCTCCAGGCCATGGGCGCCAGCTTTTGAAAGCTCCAGGCGCTCCACCGTGCCCGTTTAAACAAGGCCAAGTCCAGGACGGCGGTGCTGGAGAATGCGGATGCGGACTTCCAGGAGCGCGTTGCCGAGATGCAGGACTGGTTCCGCCAGGCTCAAGACGAACTGAAGGCTGCCCAGGGCGAGCTGGCCAAGCGTGACGTGGAGCTCACCATGAAGCTGGCAGACGTCGAGAAGGCCCAAGAGATGGCGAGGAACTTAGCCACCACCGCCGAAGCCGCCCGGACCCAGCACGAGGCCGCACTAAAATCCCAGGAGGAGGACCTTACCGCGCGCGAGGAGAAGCTCGCCGCCACGCTTAGCGGCAAGGATAAAGAGGTGGAGAAGCTTGCCGCAGCGCAGACCCAAGAGCTGGAGCACCAACACAAGGAGGCGCTCATCGCCCAGGCCCTGGCCCACGATAACAGGGTGAAGGAGTTGGAGGCGGAGCGGAATAAGCTGAAGGAGCAAACTATGAAGCTGTCCAAGGAGAAGGACATGCTCAACAGCGCCCTAGCGGAGGTGCATGGCGCGGCCGTCAGTAGGGCCGGAGAGCTCTCTAAGGCCAACAACTCCATCAGAGACCTCAAGCTGAAGTTGGAGGGTCTTGAGAAGATGCTGTCGGAGGCCAAGGCCCGAGAGGGGACCCTGACCAAGGACTTGGAGACCGAGAAGCAGCTGCAGAGGAACGAGACCGCCAACCTTAACGACCACGTGGAGGGCGAGAAACGTTGGCTCGAACAACTTGTCGTCGTTGCGAACTCGTCCACCACGTAGCTGGCCACCATGGGGATGTCGGACGTGAGGTACGCCCCAGAGACGAGCCTGAGACCCAACGCCAACCTGGCCCTGTTCTTTGAGAGGGTCGTCGGCGCCCTGGAGTGGCTTCATTCCAACCGGGCTGCCTCCCTGGCCGAGGAGTCCTGGATGCTCTATCGGGGCGCTATGACCAAGGTGCTTGCCAAGATAGCGCACTGGAATCCTGGCCTCGACTTTGAAGCTGCGGTGAAGAGCTTGCCGGAGGATGCAGACATCACGGCGCTCAAGGAGCATATCAAGCCCATCATCAGCCGCATCGATAGCATCAAGAGGTTGGAGGGCCAGCGCCAGGACTAGGCACCCCGTTTCTTATCGCCGCTGCAGGTCCATGACTAAGACAATTGCTATCTTTAGTTAGAACCGCGGCGGCAATTTCTGTAATATACTCTGCAGTACTTCTGACATTATGCGTGTTATTTTCCTGTTCGATTTTCCTTTGTATGTCCATCCTATGCTAACTAGGTAGGCTTGTCGGTGCGTAAACCCAGGGCGGCGTCTTGAGGATGAATCCCCATTGGCCTGCTGGGTGTGCTTGCTGCCGGGCGAACCACCTTACCGCCCTTAACGTGGCCGCTTGAACTGTCGAGCTTGACTCGAGTTAGAGTCGATAGCGTCGCTAATTGCGTAAGGCTACCCTGTCGCTCTCGACGCAGACGCTTGAGCTGTTGAGCGGACTCGAAATAGAACAATGGCGTTGCCAATTGCGGGAGGGCCCCTCTATGTACAGGTTTTCCATACATAGGCAGAATCTCCAAGGATGATAACCTTATATTAAGGAGAAAAGTTTAAAGTTTGGCATGACTTAGCTTTCTCGTCGCTGCCCCGGCATCCTTCGTGCTCGCAGGCAGCGCCACTCTCTTGGCCACCTTCTCCGCGGGAGCCGTGGCGATGAAGAACTGCTAGGCCAACTACTAGACCAGATTCTCAGAAGTGCGCCCCCTACCTGGCACGCCAAAGATGTCGGTGGGAGACGACACCTATGGGATCACAAGAATCCCTACTACGGTTGCCGAGGCGCAAGGATGTGAGAAGAGCAGGATTAGCAATCAGCACAAGGATCGTTTACCCAGGTTCGGGCCGTGAGGATGCGTAAAACCCTAGTCCTGCTTTGGTGGATGTATTGAGTGTTCTTGAGCTATTGAACTAGCTACGGTGGCTGCGTGGTTCAAAAGAGCCGAGTCCCCCTCCAGTACGCCATGGGCCTCCTTTTATAGTCGAAAGGGGCTGCCACAGTGGCACACAGGAGGTGGAAATGCCTATAGTGCTATGGGCTTATTGCTCGTAATACAGGACAAGGCACATTTAATGCGTAGCTTAGGTGTCCTCTTGCTTTATCGGGGACGGGAGCGAGGCCCGTCCCGTCCGTCGCCGCTCCTCCTCGCTTCGACATGCGCCCTAGCCAGCGATGCATGCGGCGCTATGTAGGCAGGCAACCGGCTGAGGTGGCGCGATGGTGGAGCCTCCACAAAGATCTGCATGCCGCCAGGTAGGTGTGTGCTGAGTTGGCCTGGAAGCTGCATGTTGCCATGCAGGTGCCTTCCCAGCTGGTTGGGCTGGCAACTGCATGTGAAGGGCGGTGGAGACTTGGTTGACGCGGGCCTGGTAGTAGCCCCGCTGACGCCCTCGGCAAGGGCCTTGCCGGGTGGCCCGGCAAGGGTCTTGTCGTGGCGCACTATCGCCCCCGGCAAGGATCTTGCCGTGGGTCTTGCGGGTTTCCTCGACAAGGATCTTGTCGAGGATCGTTGCCTTCCAATCCTCATCTGATCTTGAATATTCTTTGTCTTCACAAAGATCTGCATGCCACCATGGAGGTGCCTCCCGAGCCCTGGCCTAACGTGGCTGATGATGTTGGGGACCGTGGGTTTGAGGGTGGCCCACTCTGCTAGTGTGGGCAAGCCGCCCCAGCAAGGGGCTTGCCAGGGCTGCTGAGGCTGCCCCGGCAAGGGTCTTACCGGGGGAACCTGCTTCGTCCACCTGCTCTCTGTGGTCTTGGTCCTTGTCATTGCGCTGATAATCTTGTGCCTTCGAATCCTCCCTTTTGCCCTACTAAGTGTGGCTTTGGCCCATGGTTCTGACTGCCCGCGCACAAGTAAGGGGTATAAAGGAGTGCCCCTACTTTAGTACACCGACACTCTTGGTGGATGTCAATCGCATTCGCAACCTGGCCACCAAGAACTCATTTGGTGCCCATGAAAACGCGCGTAGGTCCTAGAAGAGCCACTATCTGATGTGTTCTGAAGACGATCTTCGTGCAGATGGCTTCACCGAGAGCTTCAAGTTTGATTCCAGGCCTCCACAAAATGCAAGCTGGCGCCGCACTCCCTCACTTGAAGATTCTGAGTATTCATCTTCGGCTGCAACTCTTGTTGCGAATGTCGTCGACGAAGACGACGACGCCACTTCACCGACCATGGCTACACTGCATCTCGACACTGCAGCAGGCCCTTCTGCACCACCAAACTCCAACGTCGACCCTGCTGCACCATATGCTCCTTCTGGGAACGAGTAGATGTTTTATGTATTCAAACCTTTTTGGTCATTACTGACAAAAGGGGGAGAAGCATATGAGTTGATAGTCTTCAAGTGGGTCCTTATGGGTGGTTGCATTATTTTGCCAAGTATTTACTATTTACAACTCTCATCTTTTGATACATTTGGTTCTTTGAGTTGTAACACTTAAACTTGATGGTCGTCTGCTACTTTTTCTGCTACTTTGTGTTGCGATGATAAATTCCGCATGAAGTCATTTTGCAGACGTCTGTTTTCCATTATGCATATCATTATCTTCATTATCTCTCTATATGCATAATGTATTGTCTTCATCCTTTGAAGATGGCCTCCACAAAGCAAAACCTGCCATGTGCATTTGCATTCAAAAGCAAATCATTTATATGCACATCTTCAGGGGCAGCCTCATCATATGTATGAAGACAATACTCACAACACTGAAATTTCACATACTTTGATCCCCGTCACTTCAACCAGTTTGTCATCAATCACCAAAAAGGAGGAGATTGTAAGTGCATCTAGAGCCACCCCTAGTTGGTTTTGGAGTATTGACGACAAACTTGGTTGAGGGACTAATGTGTTTGTGAGAATTGCAGGATAACACAGGTAGTAGTCATATTGATTCGGTTTACCTACCAGAGTTGACCCCTAAAAATGTGTGAAGGCATTGAAGACAATGGTGGTCTGTGAAGATATTCACATTGAAGACTATGACATGAGAAGACATCGCATGAAGACTATGGAGTGCGAAGACATAGTTGTTTCGTAGTTTCCTTTTCTTCTTTGTTGAGTCATAGGAACCACCGTACTGTTAAGCGGGGTCCAAGTGAACAAATTCAGAGTGACTAAAGTGATGCTCAACCAAATCCTATGTCTTCGAGCAAAGACAATCAGAGCAAATCTTATCCAGAGCTGGATGAGTCAGCTTTACTTGTAACCCAAGTCAAGCTGCCGTGTGTGTTTGAAATCTGACCGTTGGACACGTGTCAATTCCTTAGTGACCCAGGGTCATTTTTGGAAAAATTAGGTTGGGTTGCCTCCTGGCTATAAATAGCCCACCCCCTACACCATAAATTGGTGGCTGCTCAGAGTTAGTGCACGGCTTTTGTCGTTTGAGAGCAACCCACCTACGAAGCCTTTGAGAGAGTAATCCTTGCGAGGACAAAGCCCAAAACACCCAGAGCCAAAGAGTGTGTTAGGCATCACTGAAGTCTTTCCGTCCATGTGATCCGAAGACTTATTACACTTGAGGACTGTGAATCCTCCAGCCGGTTAGGCGTCGCGTTCTGTGCATCCAAGAGTCATTGTGGATTGCCGGTGAACGAAGTCATTGTGGATTGCCGTTCATCTCATACAACAATGTATATCACATCATGTCTTGACCATATCACATCACAACATGCCCTGCCAAAACAAGTTAGACGTCCTCTACTTTGTCGTTACAAGTTTTACGTGGCTGCTATGGGTTTCTAGCAAGAACCGTACTTACCTACGGCAGAAAAACCACAATGGTGATTTATCAAGTTTGCTGTTTTAACCTTCACAAGGACCGACCGCTGTCAAATTTGATTCAACTAAAGTTGGAGAAACAGACACCCGCCAGCCACCTTTATGCAAAACTAGTTGCATGGCTATCGGTGGAACCGGTCTTATGAACGTGGTCATGTAAGGTTGGTCCAGGCCACTTCATCCAACAATACCACAGAATCAAAATAAGACATTGGTGGTAAAAAATATGACGATCACCGCCCACAACTCTTTGTGTTATACTCGTGCATATCATCGACGCATAGACCTGGATCGGATGCTATTGTAGGGAAACATAGCATGCAATTTCAAAACATTTCCTACGCTCACGCAAGATCTATCTAGGAGATGCATAGCAACGAGAGGGGGAGAGTGTGTCCACGTACCCACGTAGACCGAAAGTGGAAGTGTTTGCTCAACGCGGTTGATGTAGTTGAACGTTTTCTCGTTCCAACCGATCAAGTACCAAACGTACGGCACTTCCGAGTTCTGCACACGTTCAACACGATGAAGTCCCTCGAGCTCTTGATCTAGCAGAGGGTCGAAGGAGTAGATGAGTTCCGTCAGCACGACGGCGTGGTGATGATGATGGTGATGTGATCCGTGCACGGCTTCACCTAAGCACCGCCATAATATGACCGGAGGCATAAACTATGGAGGGGGTGCCGCACACGGCTAAGAGTAATTGTTGTGTCTCCTAGGGGCGCCCCCCGTATATAAAGGAGGGAGAGGGGAGGAGGCCGGTCTAGGCGCGCCCCAAGTGGGGCGAGTCCTACTAGGACTCCTAGTCCTATTCGGCCCCCCTTCTTCTATCGGAGGGGGAAAGGGGGAAGGAGAGGGAGAGGGAGAAGGAAAGGACGCCCGCGCCCCCTCCCCTTGTCCAATTTGGACTCCCCATGGGGGGGAGCCACCCCCATGTGGGCTGCCTTGCCTCTCCCCTATGGCCCATATGGCCCATTACTTCCCCCGGGAGGTTCCGGCAACCCATCGGTACTCCAACAAATACCCAAACACTCCGGAACCATTCCAGTGTATGAATACCACCTTCCAATATATCAATATTTACCTCTCGACCATTTCGAGACTCCTAGGCATGTCCGTGGTCTCATCTGGGACTCCGAACAACCTTCGATCACCAAAACACATAACTCATATAATACATATCGTCATCAAACGTTAAGCATGCAGGCCCAACTGGTTCGAGAACTATGTAGACATGACCGAGACACCTCTCCAGTCAATAACGAATAGCGGAACCTGGATGCTCATATTGGTTCCCACATATTCTACGAAGATCTTTATCGGTCAAACCGCAATGTCAACATACGGTATTCCCTTTGTCATCGGTATGTTACTTGCCCGACATTCGATCATCGGTATCTTCATACCTAGTTCAATCTCGTTACTGGCAAGTCTCTTTACTCATTCTGTAATGCATCATCCAGCAACTAACTCATTAGTCACATTGCTTGCAAGGCTTCATATGATGTGCATTACAGAGAGGGCCCATAGATACCTCTCTGATACTCGGAGTGACAAATCCAAATCTCGATCTATGCCAACCCAACAAACACCTTCGGAGATATCTGTAGAGCATCTTTATAATCACCCAGTTACGTTGTGACGTTTTATAACACACAGGATATTCCTCCGGTGTCCGGGAGTTGCATAATCACATAGTGTGAGGAATATGTAGGTGACATGAAGAAAGCAGTAGCAATAAAACTGAACGATTATTATGCTAAGCTAACGGATGGGTCTTGTCCATCACATCATTCCACTAATGATTTGATCCCGTTCATCAAATGACAACTCATGTCCATGGCTAGGAAACTTAACCATCTTTGATCAACGAGCTAGTCTAGTAGAGGCATATTAGGGACACAGTGTTTTGTCTATGTATTCACACATGTATCAAGTTTCCGGTTAATACAATTCTAGCATGAATAATAAACATTATCATGATATAAGTAAATATAAAATAACAACTTTATTATTGCCTCTAGGGCATATTTCCTTCAACTTCTGGGGAAGGATCAAAGGAAGGATCTTCATGCCGCTAAGATGGTTGGCCGGTAGCTCACTGGCTTCACTTGGGAAGGATCGAAGGAAGAATATTCATGCCGCTAATATAAAATAACAACTTTATTATTGCCTCTAGGGCATATTCTCAAGTTCCTCTAGTTTCGCTAATCTTGCACTAAGCTTATGCACTTCGATTGCTTCCTCTTTCTTCTTTCTCCCTCGACTTCTATAACCACCGCTGTCGGGAAACCCTTGCACCCACGAAACGGAGCCTTATGTGCCTCGTGTTCGTCCAGAGTGTTCAGGATTCCCGATGGCCTTTGTCAGCTCGTCATTCTCTCTATTGGGAATGAACGTCCCTTCTTGCGCTGCCTTGATTTCTTTCTCAAGATTCTTGATGGGTATTACAAGTTGATCATTCATCCAAACACATTTCCCTGATTCTGGGTCCAAAGTTTCCCCAACCCCGAAGAACCAAGTCCTTGCCTGACCTGGCCAGTGCAATGTCACTGGTTGCACCCCTTTAGCAAGCAGGTCTTGCTCAGCTTTGTCCCACAACGGTCGGGCTTTGCTGTAACCACCTGACCCCGTGGTATGGTGATACTTCTTCTTTGCAGCATTTTGCTTGTTTGTCAGTGACCTTTGCTTACCCTTGTCCGATTTCTTGTAGGCCACAAATGCGGGCCAGTGATCTCTTATCACTACAAAAAAAGACACATCCGTGACATTTTGGGCCGAACGAAATTTTTTCTGTCATACTTATGACACTTCTATGACGATATTTGTGACAAAACCTGGTATAATCATAGATGTGGTGGGCTCCTGCTTCTATGACAAAAATCATGACAGAAAATGGGCTTTTCGTCCTGGGCAGGCCAGAGACGCAGCTGCATGACATTCTTTGGGCCGTCCATGACGGAAAAACCCGTGGTAGAAGCGAGGGCGAGGAAAATATCGGGGTGTTTCCGGTTACGGTGGGTGGTCGGGGCCAAGCAATGCGCGTTTCTCTCGTACATGTACGCGCGTGTGTGCGAGGCGTTGGGCTCTAACTGAACCCAAGCGAGGCGTTGGGATCTAATCGAACCCGGCGATTACCTTTGCGAGCTTACGCGTTCTTGAACCCGGCGCGAGCGAGCAATCGATGGCTATTAACTGAACCCGATCGAGTGATTCCTTCGCTACTGCTGCTAACTGAAGCCGATCGATGCTGCCTCTGGATGAACAGTGAGTGTTGTTGGGGGGTTTGGATGAACAGTGAGCTGTGGGGGTGGATGAATAGGACCCCGTGGTGTTCCCTCTGGATGAACAGGACCCCGATTGATCGAGCCGGTTGGGGCTGGATGAACAGGACCCCGTGGAGGGCTGGATGAACATGAAGACCCCGTGGAGGGCTGGATGAACAGTAGACGGTGGAGGGGTGGATGAACAGTAGCCCGTGGAGGGATGGTTGAACAGGAGCCCGTGGAGAGGGGTGGTTGAACGGTAGCCGGTGGAGTAGCGCGCGGTGGAGGCTGGATGAACAGGAGCCCGTGGATGAGCAGTCGCAGGTGGAGCTGGAGGAGGTCGACGGTGGATGAACAGTAGCCCGTGGAGGCTGGAGGAGGTCGACAGTGGATATGAACAGTATCCCGTGGAGTCCCATTTTGTGGTACGCCACACCCCTCCCAATGAACATGACCCCTGTTTTGACCGTAGCGCTCTAACACAATGTTTCCTCCGTTTGCGGTATGCCAGACCCCTCCCGATGAACATGATCACGTTTCGAATGTGGTCGGTCGAACACAAGGATGTTTCCTCCGTTGTGCGGTATGCGAGGCCTCGTTTCCATCGGTTGTTTCGTCCAAGCCAGTTGGCTCCCACGCGTTCCGTTGCCTCCCCATGAACACAACGCATTCCGTTGCCTCCTGATGAACACGACGCATTCCGTTGCCTCCCCATGAACATGATGACGACACAGTTTCTCTGTTCCGACCCAGCCATGTACACGAGCCTTGGTCGTACATATGCACGAGTAGGCGTTCGAGACCCCGCCCGTATGTACGTATGTGGCCGTATTTACTTTCTTGCACCTTGGCCGCTATACATACGTGTATATGCTACGTGCGCGCCTCTACTATGACACGTGTGCGCCTCTACATCGATCAGTATGTACGTACACGTTCGCGACCAGATTGACAATGCTATGTACGCTTCGATCAGGTGGGTCCCGACTGTCGGGCACTTCCTTGCATGCGAAGATGTAGCTGGTGGATCCCAGCAGTCGGGGGGTGAATCTTTTTTTGCCCAGACACACTTCCTTGCATCCGAAGATGTAGCTAGTGGGTCCCAGCAGTCAGGGGGGAAACGTTTTTTCCATGAAATATGGTGGCCCGTCCGATGGGTCCCTGCTGTCAGGTGGAGGAATAATTATTTTGCGCATAATAATAAGGAGGCACTTCTTTGCGGCCGACGTGGACCCAGCTGTCAGCCTTTCCATGTACAATCCACGTCCGATGGAAGTCGTTCCCTGACCATGTTGACCACGCCGCACCGAGAGCACCAGGGCGATGGATGACGGTGAGGCCTAGGAAGGCGACGACGCGGAGCCGAGGAAGAGGCCGCAGTGGAAGCCCGCGCGGATAGGAGTACGAAGGTTCACTGGTTCGTCTGCGGTGTGAGGCTGCCGTCACCGCAGAGCCTAGCCAGCGGTGGGAATAGTAGGGACGGTGAGACCTCCGCGATAGCACAGCCGGCCACGGGAGGCAGGAGCAAGCGACACGACCGGCGCTGCTTTGGGTGGCTGGAGCACGAAGACCAGAGGTTGAAGAGGCACTACGGCCGTTGGATGGACATTGTACGGTAACTAGAGCTAGAATCGTTCATATTGACTAAGTTAACAAAACCCTCCGTCCCCGTCAACTTAGTAGGCCCACAAGTCAGCCTCCCACCAAGGTGAGTCCCAGCTAGCAGGGGGAGTATTCATTTTTTTGTGCGTAATAAGGAGGCACTTCCGATAGGTCCGAGCTGACAGCGGGGGGAACGTTTTTTTGTGAAATACAGAGGCCCTTCCGGTGGGTCCTAGCTATCAGGTGGAGGAATCATTATTTTGCACGTAATAAGGAGGCAATTCCCTGTGTGGGCCCCTACTGTCAGCCTCTTCTGATGGCTTTTGTTTGTTGACCATGTTGACCTTGCTGCATCGAGAGCACAAACGCGATGGACGAGGGCGAGGCCCAGGAAGGGAACCACCCGGAGCCGGCGAAGCCACCACAGCGGATGCCCATGCCGAGGGTAGTACGAGCGCTGACTGGTCGGCTGCGGGGTAAGGCTGACGTCGCCGAAAAATAACAGGATGTGTGGTTGGTTAGAGGGATTGCCTGGCGGCAGCACAGCCAGGCATGGGAGGAGGGAGCAGGCAGTCCCGCCAGCGCTGATTTGGGAGGCTAGAGCAGGAAGATCAGAGATTGAAGAATCACGGCGGCCGTTGGATGGACATCCAACAGTCACTCTTGTGTGTTGACTAAGTTGACAAAGGCTTGCGTACGCGTCAAAACAAAATTTAGGACAACGTCATCGTCAACCTAGTAGGCCTAGAAGTCAGCCTCCAAATCTGTGGAAAAAACATACAACCCGTTAGCCATTATTTTCAATAATTTACAGCCCATTTGCTAATTCTTAAGGATATTTGAAGCCCGTATTCTTTTTATTAGCATTACAGACCATATATTCTGGGCACTGCTAAAAATTCAACAAAATTTTTCATATTTCGGTGGGGTCCGAACTCCTTTAATCATGAAATTCTGAGTCATGTTAAAAATAATTTTCAAAAAATTATATCAAAATAAAATTCAAAAAACAATTCTCCGCCAAAAAATGAATGAAATTTAGAATCTTAACTAGCAAGATGCCCGTTCGTTGCACGGAACATGAAGGTGCATTTGTATGAGTAGTTTATCTTGTGGGAGAAAAGATGATATTTTAATGTAATTGCCAGTGGCTTTGGTTTTTATAAGAGTAGAGAGTAGAGAAATCCTAAAAAAATGATATTTTAATGCAATTATCGGTTGGCTTTGGTTAGAAATTTACAGCCAATTTTCATTACAACTTATAGCCCATTTTCTAGGGAAGCCCATTTCTTACTACTTACATCCCTCCTCATCTTGAAAGATATGCAGCCCAGCAGGGCTGAGAAAAGCAAGTAGGCCTCGGTTTTGGTATTCTCCAAAAAAAAGAACTGGGCTAGCCATTTTCAGAAATAAAAAATATATCAACTGGGTCATCATGTGCTTAATAAAAGCGTAGCGTGGGCTAGACGGGCCCAGTTGAGCTCCGTCTCTGAAACTAAAAAACAACTAGGCGAGTTGCTGGGTCCCAGGTGTTATCCGCTTGTTGTGTAATTTTCTCGTTTATTGACTACATTGACAATGATGTGGGACGTAGTTGTCAAACAATTAGGAGGAAGTATTTTTTTGGCTTGTAATAACGAGGCACCTGCTTGCGAAATGCAATGACCCTGGTGGGTCCCTACTGTCAGCCTCTCCACGTACAGTCATCTCCTGATTCCTCTTTGTTGTTGACCATGTTGACAACGCTAGACGGCGGCGGGCACAACGAGCGAACCAAGGCGAGGCCTCGGACAGGAACAAACAACAGCCGTGGAAGGTGCGGCAGTGTAGTGGTAGGGGGAGGGGAGTACGAGGGCAACAACATGCAAGATTCATGTCATATCTAGGATTGCTCACGTAATTAATTACCACCTCTTGTGAATTGACAATAGCGACTTACACTCTTAAAAAACTTGAATTCTCTAAGATGCCCTATGCACCTGGGTGGAGGGAGTACAACCGGCTACAAGTTTACAATCCACTTCTCTTATCTCTCCTCTTC